>JBAIAA010000780.1:0-675813 GCA_037893245.1 Crossaster papposus | reverse complement strand
TTCCCACATCAAAAAGAAACCAATCCCAAAAAGAAAAGAAACCCAGTCACAAATAAATGGAATGTAAATGAAAAATCCAGATATGGTATGAATGGTACATGAAAATTATGATTGTGTATATGAAAATATGATAAAGATTGACAATGAAACAAGGATGATGCATCATAAATGAACACAAACAAAATTATTACAGCAAATTGGATGCAAAAAATCATCAAACATGAAAAACATCAAATGGAGATAAGTCAACATATTTGAATAAAAAAACCATGAATTGTTTGAACAATGTCAATAATAAAAATATAATAAATGTTTTAAATAGTAAAAAGTTAAAATATATTTGAAGTGGAAAATTATGTGAGATTAAAATCAAAGTATGAAAAAAAAACACATGAACAGTAGTGAAATAGAATAAAAAACAAAAAAGAATTGATGGATTAAAACAAAAAAATGCAATAAATTAGATACAATAATAAAATTGGAAAAATATAAAAAAAATGAAAAAAATAAAATTAAATGGGAACAAAAAAATTGCAAATTGATGTAATTAGTTCAATATGAAAATTCATAGAAGACAACATGAATTAAATTTGATATGTAAATCAAACATATTTATAAATAAATGCAAATGGTTGAAACATGAAAGAATGAACAATAATCAATTGATAAAGACAATTGGGAATAATTATAAAAATATGTATGGGGATTAACATGACATATAATTAATTATTGCACATCAAAAGAAAAAATTACATAATCAAGAACATTTCGACCTTCTTACAACTTCTCTTTTTCATTGGTTGTAATTTTCCACATCTATTTTAGGGACAAAGTAAATATCATAGGTTTTAATAAATATAACCAGCAGATTAGTTATTAAATTTGAAAAAAAAAAATCTTGAGATGTGTAGAAAATCACTTTAGGATTGGAAGTACATGCCCCTTCTGGGAGTAAGTGCTGGGATAGAACCTCAGCTCGTGCATTTTAGGGACAATGCAGGACAACAAATAATCATCACCCATTTCGATGAGATCATGCCTTTGTTTTGGGGTCTTAATTTAAAGTATTTCAAATATTCATGGTTAGTTTTGGTATCCTGGGGTCCCCGCCATCTAGATTTGTACCACCTCGATTTTAATCTTGCTTATTTATCTTGCTCGTATAGAGGTTTGGAAAAGCTACATGTGTAGCCCCTTGTAATTTACGGGCCACGAAATATATCGTTTTGGTCAAATCAAGAAAAACGAAATAAATCAATTAAATTTCCCCCTTAAATCTGTTGGAAAAAATGTTTAGGACCTCAAAAGATTAGGTGTTAAGGTCCCGTTTTCTTTTTTTCTGTTCTTTTTTTTAAACAATGAAACTAGAAATAAATTTATTTAAATAAACCGGGGAATTATTTTGCTAGTCTCGTAATTCAATGGTCAGGTGATTGTCGATTATAGATACCGGAAAAAAAACAAGAATATATTGTATATTATTTACTCTTGAAATCGGTGGAATGTTAGGAGTTCAGACAAATAAGTCTTTAAGTACCTTATCTTTTCTTTTTTCTATTAAAACCAAGACAATTTTCCATAAATAACCTAGGAATATATATAATTTTTTTATGACTAGGGTTTTCGTAATAAACGGCTCAGGTTTTTTTTAACACCTTTTTTATCTTGTACATCAGGCCAGTAGATTAAGAATTTCTTAATCCAAAATATGCTTGCGTACCGCGTCAGACGAGATATTTTACGCCGGCACTGCGCGGTAAAAAGTAGTCCTTAACTTATTCCACCGAGGTAATACGCAACTGCGTTGTACGACTAAACGAAAGCGCGCGTGCTAGAAAATATTTCCTAACGCGGCGCGGCGCGGCACGGCACGCACGGCACATTACAGCCCACTGCTGTCGCGAATCGCTGATCTCTTGCGGGAAGATTTAATTTGCATCCGTCACGGAAAGCTATCAAAACTGCCCATCACCGGTGACAACAAAAAGCCAAGTTTATTTAAAAGCATGATAAAGGTTTAAGGTTGATAATCTTTTTTTTAATTGAGAATGTAGTAGGCCTATTCACACGATGGACGCCGATATACCTCCATGATCTGACCACAACAAGCGTGTGCAACAACGCACCGCAGGAAACATGCCGCGGAAAACATTTTGCAAAAACACGCTGCGCTGTATCGCTCTAGAACGAGCGTTACTACCTCGAAATAAATACATTAAAACAGAAAATACAAACACCGTAAAGGGTGACCATGATCTGAGAATTAACCTGCAGGAAATGACTTTCTTCATCGACGGTTTTTTGCCGGTTATTTTTACTTCTTACGATGTCAAATTCGACCAGTTCGTGTGTTCTTCCACCATAGTTCGTGCATGGTTCGTGTAACGGAAAAATACATGCGTGTTACGTCGGCCATGGACTGGTCCAGTCCTTAACTTTGTCTATTGAAGCGTGCGGCGGGAACCATTCATGCTGCATGTACATGTATGCTTGCACGAGGCGAGCGCACATGGCTTTCTGGCACCCATCACCCCACCGCACGCGCATCGTATACTAGCACGCAAAGCCTTGTTGATTTATCTGGGCATATGGGGGGAAAACAGCGAAGTTTTTCTTTCGAAAATAGCAATTGTAAGTAATTAAACAAAATACACAGACAGCAGAAATATAACAAGCGTTTTAACATAACAAAAAGTGCACGGCCGGCGTATTGAATCTTGGGCCGTGGTAATTGAAAATCGGCCGCGTTATTTCGAAAATGGCCGTGTAAAACACGGCCAACACGGCTGGCTGGCTAAGACCTTGATTTTGATGAATAAAGTGAAAAAAAACACCATTTTGTGTACAACGTTCTGTTGTAGTACAACATAGCCGGCTATTTCAAAGCCTGTTTTCTCAGTTGTGTAACTTGAACTCCGAAAAAGTAATCATTACGTAAACACGTCGTGTCTCCAAAACGGGAGGGGCTATGGATCTCTATTATATACTAAATGAAAGCTTACGTTGTGGGCTTTCTTACCATGTATATAACTCAATTTCATTTTTTTCGCGATATAAGACGCCTTTTTGTAGAGCCGGTCACATTTAGTCCGTTCCTCTGTACATATGCAGGTTTGTGTCATTTGGGTTAAAGTTTCCATAAATTGGTCTCGTATGCAAAGTTGAAGTCCCATTCCGATCAAACTTGGGTCATGGATGCAATACTGTAACCTTCATATTTATACCCAGCACGATATGTGGCAGAGGGGTACCCCCCTCTTATCCCTATACCTTATACACACTCAACACTATTGTTACCTAAAACACCCCCCCCCCCCCCCCCCCCCCCCCCCCCCCCCCCGCCCCGCCCTTGAAACCTAAAAGGAATTCCTGAGATTCCGGGAACACAATGGTCAACACAAAAGAGGGAGGGTTTTCTTTGCCACATATCGTGCTTCATATGTTCATATTACGGTTGTGTTAAACCGTCAAGATCTGAGGTCAAAAGGTCATTTGAAGTCGAGTTGTAATCTCGAAAGTAGGTTCGAGAACCATTCTTGTTTGTGGTTCCCCCTGCTAGGTCGGATTCGAACCAGCAACCAGCCAGCTGAGTAGAGATTGTATTTGAATTGTCTCTTCCTCAGACTCCGTCCAGAAAAAGACGTCACTACGGCAAGCATAAGGTGCAAACTCCGGAGCGAAGCAAGATGACAATGAGCGATCTCATCTACTTCAACCCCAAGACAAGCCCCATGAAGTAAGTCTCAGACTTCCAAGTATTCCTCTCTTTTCCTACTTTTCACCGTGCTCCTACTCTCCCTACTTTGTTTTATACAAATTTCTACTATTTTCTATATTTTTTTTCTTTCTTTTTTTCTCTCAAAAAAACCAAATTTATTTGTGACCGAATCCCTCAAAAAAAGGCTTAAAGACCAGTTTTCAGTTTTCGATTGTGTAGGATACTGTTAAAAGGCCTATTGCTCAATATGAGCTATGGCGACTTGTGACCCATTTTGTTGGGTTGTGTCTAATTTATTTTGTTTCGTTACAGTGTTTATGCACATTCTCACATAAATAACACATTGAAAGGCTTTGGGCGCAGGGGTACTGCAACTGTACATGTACTTTCAAGAGCTTTGCAGACTGTGCACAAGTGTTGAGTACAGATTATGCTAATTGAGGCTTATGATGCCGTGAACATGGGGCGAGTATCCCCCAAAACTACTTCTGAAAGCCTGCAAAAGTCCTACTGATATTCTGATTTTTTCCTGCTTTTTTGAAAATGTTAATATTCCTTTTCGGATACTTTTTTTTATACCTGGGCCAGCCTGAAACCTTGAAGTCATCATCATCATCATATCGGTTACTTTATTTTATACTGGACTCGAGGGTTAATCCACATTAGTAGAACCCACTCAGAGCTTTAGCTCGATCCAGTGATGGCAGTTCTCACACTTACTCTCCAAGTGTAGGCGAGTAACTGCTATTGTACAAAAATGGTACAAATATTGAAGCAGATTTGATTGTTTTACGACTGTATGCCCTTACTAATGTCAACCTTTTCCGATTACGCCAACAGGGTGGTAACACTTTTAGCCTTGATTAATATCAATCAGGTTAAACCAGGGTGCAGTACGGGGAGCTTGTGTTACCTCCACAGCCCAAACTTTAAATATAAACCGAAAAATATCTGATTTCATTCAAAGTGCATCCATTTGGCTTATCCACCAATAGGCCTTATTCTTAAATTTAAAGTGAGGTGAAATATTCATTTTTAGAACTTGCGGTCTTCCCTGCTCTGATGAGTAATTTAGACTTGATTTGTGTGTGTATATAAATATACGCGAAATTATCTCTCAACCATCCTGAGCCACGCAGCGCTTTTACGCGCTTTTTACTAATAGCGCTCAAACCCCTGCGGACATTCGGCCAGTACCGTGGTTATTAGCGCAACAAATAATGCGCCCAATCTTTCACAAACCCTGGCTTTGGATCAGTCTCCGGCTACAGCCTATTGCTAAACTGTATGAATGAAGCCCGAGACGAAGACAAAGCTGGGGTTCGAAAAACAGCCAAAGGCATGCGAACCAACGCGCATTTCTATTGGTCCGTTCGCTTAGACATCTGAGGTGTTCACACAATTGTTCATCCTCCCACGTAAAAATTAAAATTAATCAGAAAAATTGTAGAAATTAACGTACAGAACGTGAAATAAAGCCTTTCTATTATATATTATACAGAATAAGAAACATAAAAGACTGAAAAGCTACGTAAACGCCAATACAATTAAATATAGTGGTAGAAATTGTCATTTTACCAGGGGTGGACGTACATATCATGTATTGGCCAACTTGTTTAGTGATTGCTGCGAATGTCCGCAGGTTTTGAGGGCGACAATTCAAGAGCCTGTTAAACTCTGCGTGGCTCAGGATGTCTCTCAACCAAATCGCGTATGTGTTTAATTTCAGGGTGCACGATCAAAAATGGCTTCATCGTGGATATGGTTTATAAGCTTCTTTTGAAGAGGTCCTTTTGGGATATTGAGATAGATATTAAATTTGATTATTAATAAAAAAAATCTTTCTTTCTATATTATAGGAATACCTCCGTGAGTAAGGAGAAGAAGTTTCCACGGACTATCATGACGGAGCATGTTGTCAGCGCTAATAAGTAAGTACATGCATCATAACTTTTACCCAATCAAGGAGTGAATACAATATAGTTTTAAAGGGATCGTATACGTTTGGTAATTGGAACCCACTGTTTGTTTCAATCCTATATAGTTATAGATATATACTATAAAACTAACCTGTAAAAATTTTATTTCAAAAGGTGGTAGCAATTTTTAGATATTGCAAAAAATCTGGAGCGGTTATGTCTACACAGGAATAATAATCTGCATTGGAATACACAATCTGAGAAACGTCACTGCAGTAACGCTTCTCAGATTCAAATTTTTGGGATAAAAAGTGATATCTTTTTTAATAACCGCAGTACTTCGAAGTGAAAAGTTTTTTAAAATGCATTATACTATCTAAAGCTGCTGTTCTTCTTACCAAGTAAGTTTTTATTGCCATTCATTTTTGGAGTAATTACCAAACGTATACGATCCCTTTAACCGGCAGTTTTAAAACATTGTTCATTCAAGATCACCTTCGCATTAAATTTCACATTCAATTACGTCCGAGACGTAAATTCACACACTTTTCTCATTTATCATATCATTTCAACGTCCGGTCGCTCTATTTAAACATTGGCTCAAGAATATTCATTATTCACAGATCAAATTCGTCTTATATCAATCAATTTCAAACTTATGTTAAATAAATTAGTCTAATGTGTGCTTGACTCAAGCTCACCCAACCTCACTTATTTAGCATAAGTTTGAAATTGATTGATATAAGACAAATTCGATCTGTGAATGCTGCCTTTCGGCAACAGCTTAGATGAATTTGATCTGTAATGACGAATATTCTCGAGCTAATGTTTAAACAGAGTGACTACAATTTGAAATTGAATGGTAAATTGACTAAATTGACTATTACATTTACTAAAAGTGTGTTTTTTTGTTTTTTCTCTGATGATATTTGAATGTTGATTGTTGAGGGGGGAGGGGGGAGGGGGGAGGGGGGAGTTTGAGGTCGTTGTTTAAAAATGAATTAAATTAGATTTTTTTGTCATTAACCAGTTCGCGCCAGGATTATTTTAACATCACAGAGCCGAAGGGCAGGATTATTTTTAACGAAACTCGGGTTCAGGCCGATAGTGCCAGGAAGCACACCCACGCATTTCCAGCCTTGCTTGCTGCTGACAGACATTTCCGGCCTTGCTCGTGGCGTGTTTATGCGTCATCCGTTTTGAATCTGGGGACAGTCCCTGCCTGACTCCGTGGGTTTTTCCCCAGGATATTCTTCTGGGGTTTTCCTCCCACCTCTAAAACTGTAACTTCTTCACATTAATTGTTGAATGAAATAAAAAATTGTTGAATGAAATTTGTTCCCGCCGTGAATATGGCCATTGATGCTGGTACGGCGTTAAACCCTAAAAACTCACTCACTCACTGAATCTGGGGAAAACTTTGCGTTTATATAACGTCATCCGGCGCGAACTAGTTAACCCTAGCGTCACTGAATACTACAAAAATACTACCTGTAGTAAAAAGTAGTATGCAGTACTCTCACCTACATGTGTGCTGAGTGTAGATAGGTACATCTGAACCAAACACACTCAACAAGCAAAAAGATCCAATGCTAAATGTAAATGATAGTAGCCAGTAATTGCTTACCTGTATTACCACTGTTACACATACAAGCATATGTACAAGCAGTACTTAGTCAGTATCTATACTGCTGTCAATACACACAAAATACTTAGTTCTTTAGGCCAAAGTAATACCTAGAATGTTAGGGTTTATAAAAAACGCAGGAAAAGGGGACACTCGCGATCCGTGGATCACTTGTTCATGTAAGTAGTTTTGAAATCTGCGTTCCATTTTACACAGTTTTACCCTCTCTTCCTCTTCTCGTGACACAGCTCTGTCAATAACAGCGCTCATAATTCTGAGAATGAAGACGATGATGAGCAGGAGGAGAAGGAGGACGACGTTGAAGTTGACCCTTTTGCACCTCGGGTCAAGATTGGTCCCGACGGATCCATCATACTGGATAGCACCAGGTAGAGAACATTTTTAAAATGAAAAATCAATTCCTGGGCATATAAGGTAATTGTAACCCCATTTTACCAATCATTCAAACAATGATTGCTCAGCCAACCGAAAAGTAAACGACCTGAAACTGGTCTCAAATTGAAGTTGATGCCCCAGCGCATCTATACCATATCATATGTGACCTGTCATCACAAAATGAGCGTAAAGTCGCACGGAGTTATTTCCTAGTACGGCCAGTCCAAGTCAAAATTTGAATGGGTGGTCGATTTTGAGATTATATGGGGTTTTTTTAAGTCTAAATCCCCAACAATCAATTCCCAATTTTTCAGGACGATAAGATAAAAAACAAATTAGTTTTTGAGACAATTTTGACTATGCCTTTCTCTGCCTTTCACACAATTTCTCGCAAGAAATGCCCGTTTTCTCATAATCTCTGTATTAAGACTCCAGACTAAACAATAAGAATACAAACAATATTAAGTATCAAACCTCCAAGTGTTATATACCATTGGAAAGCTCTGTTTCCACAGAATTTAGAAATACCCATATCTCAATTTTTGATTTTGCCGACTTTACGCTCATTTTGTGATGACAGGTCACATTTATGTACGGTTATGATATTGGGTTTTTCTATAATCAAGGCTTTAGCAACTGTTGGGTATTTTGAGAGACACCCTGTATAACTCTATTTTTATTTTTATTTGCGACATAAAATACCTTTTTCCCGAGCGGCTCGCATATAGGGATTGACCAAAGTTGAAGGAAACACTCGCGATCCGCGGATCACTTATTTATGTTAAAACTGTTTGCTTCTTGTTAAGTCTTGTGAAGGATGCCTCCCCAGCCAAGACCCTTCACATCGCCGACGATGACGTCATCCAAGAGGATTCCTCCCACACGACTTACTCCAGCTTCCGTAAGAAGACCTTCACGAGAGCCTGGAATAAAAAGGGTGAGTTGATTCCCTAGTCCAGGTTCTCAAGTATTTCTACTTCTTTCCCAGTTTTTTTAATTGCTCCTACTTTTTCCTACTTTTTCCCATTTTTTTATACATTACTTCTACCTTTCCTCCTTTTTTCCCAGTCTTTTTTATATTGCTCCTACTTTTCCTACTTTTTTTCCAGTTGGGTTTACATTACTTCTACTTTTTCTTACTTTTTTCCAGTCTTTTTTACATTGCTCCTACTTCTCCAACATTTTACCACTTTTTGTTTACATTGCTTCTACTTTTCCTACTTTTTTTCCTGTTTGTTTTACATTGCTCCTACTTTTTCTACGTTTTACCAGTTTTGTTTACATTGCTCCTACTTTTCCTACATTTTTCTTGAAAATCCTACTACTCCCACGACCCTGTCGTAAATTCTGCATGACTGCAAGAGTGTACATGTGTCATTTTGTACATCAGTTTCATGTTAAGTTTTTGGGGAAACATGTATAACTCCTACATGCTTTTATGGATTTTGATGAAACTTGGATGCAAAGACACAATCTGAGGTCAAAGGTGTCATTTAGGGGTCATTTTAAGTTATTGTTTAAACCCATACAAAATTTGATTCATTTGGAATACCCCGAATTATAAACAAGTTTGTCTATCCGGCATCATTAAAAAAAATCACTTTTTGACCCACAAATCCAATGACTACAGAAATAAATCCACTCAAGTTTTCAGGTCACTATGGTTAGTATCGAGTGAAAAACCAATATTGAGGTTTTAACGGAATACCCAGAATTCTAAAAAAGTTTGCCTATCCGGCATCATCAAAAAGGTCATTTTTTGACCCAAAAATCTAACGTCACCAAATTTGCTCGAATGCTCACATGGGGTGCCCAGACTACAGAAATGAATCCCCTCAAAATTTTAGCTCACTACAGTCAGTATCGAGTGAGAAAAACAATATTGAAGTTGTTAACAGAATACCCCAAATTATAAATAAGTTTGCCTATTCGGCATCATCAAAAAGTCATTTTTCCCCCAAAAAATCTAACGTCACCAAATTTGCTCGAATGCTCACATAGGGTGCCCAGACTACAGAAATGAATCCCCTCAAGATTTTAGCTCACTACAGTCAGTATCGAGTGAGAAAAACAATATTGAAGTTGTTAACAGAATACCCTGAATTATAAATAAGTTTGCCTATTCGGCATCATCAAAAAGTCATTTTTCCCCCAAAAAATCTAACGTCACCAAATTTGCTCGAATGCTCACATAGGGTGCCCAGACTACAGAAATGAATCCCCTCAAGATTTTAGCTCACTAAAGTCAGTATCGAGTGAGAAAAACAAAGAACATGTAGGGATCGACTGCGAGAAAAGGCGACAATCGCGATCCGAGGATCACTTGTTTTCTACAAGCTACCAAGAAGTTACAAATGTGACTCGTAACTCTTGTACCAATTCCATCATTGGTTTTTGTTGTTGTGTGTTTCTTTGCTTGTTCAGACACAGCCAAGTTTTACAGAGCCCTGAGCGCCGTTGGCACTGACTTCTCAATGATCAAGGCCATGTTCCCGAAACGGACCAGACATCAGATCAAGAACAAGTTCAAGAGAGAGGAACGGTGCAACCGTCACCTACTCGACAAAGCCATCCGTGAGTTAGAATCCTCATTATTAAAAGCAGAATCCTCGAAGACAAACTGAAACGACCTTCAAATTGGCACAAGTCATCCAAATTTTAGTCGGATAAAACAGGCTTAAAGTCAGACTTTTTTTAAGGATTGAAATATGTGTAGATCTGGATTCTGCAGACCAAAAGCTTTCTAACGGTATACAACATTATTGTCTACTGAGTTTAGTAACGGAAATATGAACCAACAACTTACTTGCCAAACTGATTCTTGAGGAAATTTTCTTAAAACTTATTTGAGAGTAAATAATGATTCTAGGCATCCAGCAAAATGATTGCGCTAGATATCCTGTAATTGTTCTGAAAAATTATATTTTATAAAAGAAATTCACGATCGCCGGAGCACGACCTTGAAAAAACGAAAACGCACGTTGTTTTTCTTGTTTTCAGACAGGTCAGTTATGAAAACGATATTTACTATATGATACAACAACCCCCCCCCCCAAAAAAAAAATCCACCCATTCCTGATAATATAAGCAATTACCAATGGTGTATCTGACTTTTTGGACAAGTTTCGTGTTAACATTTTGTTGTTGTATAGATGGAAAGAGGAAATGTTTAGCTTTAATCAGAATTATTGTTATGTTGTTTTATAGTTGCAAAGTATGGGTGCCTTGGGTAGTTAGGTTCAGTTAAAGTAAAACCACTGGCTTTCAACTCTTTAAGGAGTCGAGATTCTCTTTAACCAGTTCGCGCCGGGATTATTTTAACATCACCGAGCAGACGCGCGGGATTATTTTTAACAAAACTCGATCCGAAGCGTGTTCAGGCCGCCAGTACCGGGAAGCACACCCATGCATTTTCGGCCTTGCTCGCTGCTGACAAACATTCCCGGCCTTGCTCGTGGCGTGTTTATGCGTCATCCGTTTTGAATCTAGTGAAACCTTTGCGTTTATATACGTCATCCGGCGAACTGGTTAAACAAAATTCTACATCAGACAAGAAATGGCCAACCAACCCAGGCAAACTCTATGGTCGAGTGGCCGGTTCATGCAAAAGCGAATGCAATACAAATTTGATGTCACAAAGCATTCGCTGCGAACATTCACTGTAGCTGAAATGTGTTCAACCTTTCCAAATTCGCAGCACCAACAATTCCCAGTATGAATTGGCTCAAGACTACGGAGCAAAAGAACGAAGAACCTTCCTGGCAGAATTTAGGATTCAATTTGTAAATTTGTTTGTCATTTACGCTATAGGAGAACGACAACACTTTGACAGGTCGCTGTTCAACATCGAGCCGAGTTCTGAATCGGAGCTGGAGAATCGCGTGAAGAAGAGAACAAGCAAAGAGAAAGGGATGAGTAAATCCGCCGCCAAGGGCAAAGGCAAAGGGAGAGGCAAGGGGAGAGGAAAGGCTAAACGTAGCACGGATACAGGTAATGGTCTCACCTTGTCAAGAACGTGTTTCACCTCTGGTGTGTTTACGGTAACCCAACTGACCTGGATTTATGGCTGCCAAATTGCCAACCTCAAACTTGTTATTGCTGTTTTGCTAGTTGATAATTGTACATGAACACTTGTTTCAATTATTTGCCACGAACAAAATCAGTTTCCACACTTAAACTCGACTGAAATGAAATGACTGAAATGTTTTGTTTTGAGTACAGAAAATGACAAATGAGGCTTATGATGCTGTGTATCTGGGTCTGAGATCCGATATCCTGAAGGTCGCAGGTTCAAGTTCCGCCTTGCCAATATGTTTGTTCACTTTGAAAATTAAGAACAAGAAGCTAATATGCATAGTACTGTGCTGGAGTTTAGTCTAAACAGCGATTCTTTGCTTAAACTCTTAAGGGCTAACTGCTTACCGTCCATTTACAACGCGGTCACCAATAACATTGGATGCACTATAATTATGTAATGCTTTAGTAGCATTTCTTAGAATAACAATGGGGCAGATTGTTGGCACACATGTACATGTATGTCATGAGAAAGATATTTGGCTGAAGGGCCGTCGCAAATTTTTGTTTTGAAAAAATATCAGGTAGAATAAAAAGCAATAGCCACCATTTCGAAAATATGGAAAATTGCTTGTTATTCTACCTATTGGCGATGGCCCTCATGATATACTCTGACAATCCTATCGATTTGTGTGACTGCATGCACACTGCTGTTCCTCACCCAAACAAGTTTAAATCTTACCCCTAGATGACAAGGATTCTGACGACGACTCCGACCTGGAATCCATTGACGTCGAGATTGGCGCCAAAGAAGAAGGCTCCAAAGACTCGGGGGAAGAAGTCTCCAAAGACGGTGGTGCCGAAGTAGCAGAGGGAGCAGCCAACGACAGAGCAGCCGGGCAGAGTGGCGGGAGCGAGGACGAGATCGACATGGAGACGATACTCAGCCATCCCACACGGTCCGGCAGACAGCCAAAGATCAAGACGAACTTTTCGGCCAAGGAGCCTGAAAAGAGACGCCGGGGCGGGTACCGCAAGAGCCCAACCACAGAAGACCAGGGTTACGCTGCCAGGAGAATGGAGAGATTAAACCGCGAGCGCGAGATAGTACTCGCCAGAAAAGAAGCTGCCAAGAGAAACTTTCCGCCGTATATGCCGGGAGGGTTGTTACCATCGCCGTCCTCGCAACCCCGTAACCTTCCCACTAGAGAAGCATCTCCAGCTGGAGGTAGACAAGCATATAGCTCTCCTTATCAAAATGCAGGTGGCAGCAGAGTGTCTCCGGGGAGTAGGGGTATCAGTACCATTACCACCTCCATGGGACGATTCATCGTGTCCGTCCCCCAACCACAATCCTCTCCCAGACCAGTTGGTTCCCCATCTCCGGATGGGACAGCCAAGAAGGCCCAACGGACCCATATCTTCGTCATCTCCTCCCCGGACGGCACCCACAACATCATCCATGTTCCCATTCAGCCCGACCCTGCCTCTACCCTTTCCACTTCCTCGCAAGACACTGGTCAGCGTCCGGCGCCTGCCCAGAACCCCTCAACGTCCGGTCCAAAGTTCCACAATCCCATGACCACCCCTCAGATCGTAGTCAGGACCTTGCACCAGAATCCCCAGCAGACTCCAACAGCAATGCGCCAGAATCCCCAGCAGACTCCAACAGCGATGTGCCAGAATCCCCAACAGACTGCTACAGTGTTGCACCAGAACCCCCAGCAGACTGCAACAGTGATTTGCCAGAATCCCCAGCAAACTCCAACAGCGATGCGCCAGAATCCCCAGCTGACTGCAACAGTGATTCGTCAAAATCCCCAACAGACTCCAGCAGCGATGCGGCAGAATCCCCAACAGACTCCAACAGTGATGCACCAGAATCCCCAACAGACTCTAACAGCGATTCGCCAGAATCCCCAGCAGACTGCAACAGTGATGCGTCAAGTGGATTTGCCATCAGCCGAGGCACACGCAACACAGTGGACGACAAACCAAAGCGGGAACGGGACGCCAAACGCTGCCGTGCTGAGCAGCCCTCTTGGTTTAGCAGCCGCGCAAAACCAACGTGTGACGGTTGAAAGGTCTCCCCACCAGCAGGACAAACATTATCACATTGGAAAACGGTGGAGAACAGAGCCACTGGCACTGCAGTCGCCTGGGACCAACAAAGTGATCATCATATCGCCTCATCATGCCCAACTGCCGAGTGCAAGCTTTGAAACTCAAAACCTAGTGACCTCCCTTTCCAACTTGGAAAGTTCAGGATCCCACGAAACCTGCATCAGCCCGAACGTTGTGACTCGGCACCACCACCACTCCCCTGATGAAGCAATGTATCATCAGCACCTAGAGCACGATCTGACCTTGGAATCAAACCAAAAAGTCAGTCACATGACCAGCGACATGGACACGGATTGGCTGTTGCGCGACGAAACGGTCGGCCACGAGGTTGACATCCCGACGAGCGACTTTTCAGAGGAAGTGGTGGAAACCGAAGAGGCGTTTATCCCGCCTGCCTCCAACGTTGGCAACCCCTCGCCTCACCTCAGACATGAAATGGACCAAGAGGTCATGGATCATGTCACCGACGAGCACCTGTCGGCCCAGGACATCTTAGACCAGATGACTTACGAGGAGGGGGTGGATGGGGACGGGGACGTGGGGGCCAACTTGGAGGTTGCTTTGAAGGAGGAGATTATCACGCAGATTGCTTCAGAAATGGAAGCGGAATGAATGTGGATCAACATCCAGTTCCATAGCTAAGGCTACTAAACAGGGAAAAAAAGAAAAAAAAACAACTTGCTTAAAGCAAGAATCAAACGTTCCAATGATTCCATAACTGGTCAATAATTTCTTTGAGCTTCATGCATGACCAAGAGAGGGCACATTTTGCCTAGCATTGGTGCCTTCTTTGGTGGAATGGGTACTAGGCTGGTTCGAGCAGCTATTAGTGGTGCATGTACATACATGCACCTAATGTGAGCATTCTCTTGTATTCGTGTAGTTACGAAAACCTGACCAAACTTTTTTCAAATTCTTTTAGCCCACATTTCTATTGTGATGCCCTTATTGTTCCTCTTCATTTTTCTATGGATAACATGGGCCCGGGATACATTGTCTTCACAGGGTACCGAATTTAGAAACACTACCTGCACTACTGTGTGGACACCTTTTTGTTCAGAGGTCCACACAGTGAACGTAAATGCTTGTACATTAACACTCTGACTTATTTATTTATTGTACATATTACCAGGGAAAGCTTGTAGAGAGTTCCTGATCCCTTCCGACTATGAATAGTTATAGAAAAACAGACTTAATGGCCGAGATATGTGACCTGTCAGCACAAAATGAAAGTCGGAAATTGCCATTTTTTTTGACAATGAGTCAAAGCCAAAATTTGTAGGGGTGGTAATTTTCTTTTTTTAATTAACCGTTAATAACCCTTGCTCTATGAGAGTTGTTTGATGCAAGTCAGTGGCATATTAATGCACTTTCCTTAGAGGAGGGCCATGCAATAAACATCTAGGGTGTGTTTTTGTTTGGCAAATATTTAAGTGCATTTGAGTGTAAATGCCATTCTCCAAGAATCAGTTTTTACCACTTCAAGTATGTTTGTGATCCATATTTTAGTTCCTGAACTTAATAGTAGCCCTTAATGTTGCATACCATTATAAAGCTCTTGTTAAATGTGTATTACATAATATAGAAATATAAATAAAATGTATCTCAATTCTTGAAGGAAATATACATCATTTGGGGGGGTTGGTATTGTGTAGCAAATATTGTTACACTGACTTGTTTGAAGGTTTGTGTTCGTAGATGCTAGAAAAACCAAGAAAAACAAGTCTGGTTTCTTGACCCAACTTGAGATGAAACAAGCAATTTATAAACGTTGAGGAATTGTACGGTCAGGGAACTAGTCTAGCTGGCCTGTACCCGCTCATACCAAATGCGGACGGTAAACTGATGGGCAGTACACAGTGGAACACCACTATGCCAAACATTCGGCTTAAACAAAAACCGAACACGATCCTTGGCTCCTGATTTTGTGTACAAAAAGACATTGTTGTTGACAATACATGTATTTTGTTACAAGATTAGGACCCAAGTTTGTTTGTCCATTATACTGGGGTTGACCGAATATATATATTTAAAAATATGCACTTTTCAATGGCAAAGACGACGATAGTTTGGTTAAATCCTAACCCTAACCAGGTGCACGGACTTACGACTTAACTCAATGAGCCTATTACCGGCTCCTATATAGGACTCTTCGGGGCTCTAGGATCCCTTCGTGTAACCCGACTGCCACATGAGGGAGGTGAACGGAGCGACACCCTAAGTCTTGCTGCCTACCGAGCAAACGATACTCCGTACATATACGAAGGTGCGAACCTAAACCTCTGCGGACATTCCCAACATGAAGAATTAAGCCGTTGAGCTCAATTCGATTGGTATTTGATGACGAGAAATTAATTATCTTGAAGATAAGATTGCCAAACCGCATGCGTTAAAACTGAAAAAGTAAGGACTCAGCCAGGACTCGAACCCGGGCGCCGGAATTCTGCAGACGAGGAGCTTATTAAAGGGATCGTATACGTTTGGTAATTACTCCAAAAAATTATTGGCAATAAAAACTTACTTGGTAAGAAGTACAGCAGCTTTGGATAGTATAATGCATTTTTAGAAACTTTTCACTTCGAAGTACTGCGGTTATGGAAAAAGATATCCCCAAAAATTTGAATTTGAGAAGCGTTACTGCAGTGACGTTTCTCAGATTGTGTATTCCAATGCAAATTATTCTTCCTGCGTGAACATAACCGCTCCAGATTTTTGGCAATATCTCAAAATCGCTACCACCTTTGGAAATGAAATTTTTAGAGGTTAGTTTTATGGTATATAACTATATAGGACTGAAACAAACAGTGG
The DNA here is from genome assembly GCA_037893245.1 of Crossaster papposus. Lineage (NCBI taxonomy): Eukaryota > Metazoa > Echinodermata > Asteroidea > Velatida > Solasteridae > Crossaster > Crossaster papposus. The sequence goes on along the minus strand of JBAIAA010000780.1, from coordinate 659,207 downwards.
GTTCCAATTACCAAACGTATACGATCCCTTTAACCACTCTGCCATTCGACTACCAGTTAAGATTGTTTCAAATCGGTGTGACTGTGAGGGTTTAAAACAAATAAAAAATTAGGAACAAACAACAACTTTCTGGTATAAAATATAGAAATAAATTTATTTCATTTCAACGGTATAGATTAAAATCAAAGTGGAAGGAGGCGAAATATTGAAAATTCAATACAGGTATTATTAGTGACTGAAATGTCTAGATAACTAGATACAAAACAAAGTCTGATTTTCCACTTAATTGGGAATACTCATGATTATAAAAGTTCAACCAGCAGACATTGGAAGCAAAATAAAATAAAACGAGAACGCTGTCAATAACCTGCGAGACAAATTAAAGAGTTTCGGTGGTGTACTTTAAAATTATATTCCTAAATACTTGAGACAGTCTACCCATTCCTATTGGACGAGAGCTTGACACGTGGGTATAATTAAACGCCGATAAAACATGACAGCCGGTTTTAAACAATTTTTGTTTTATACATACCAATAAAATAGCTGGAGGGGTGTTCAGCCTAGACTGGATTCGAAACACCCTCCCAACTAGAAAAATTAAAACCCGCCTTGGATCGCCAAGTGATGTTAAAATAATCCCGGCGCGAACTGGTTAAGCAGCAGTATACATGAATACTATTGAAAAGCTTTCTTCTTGTAAAGATATTAATAACCAATCTCCCTGCAAAATTATTCGTTCTGACATGCTGTCATTTCGAAAATAACAAAAGAATGTCATTTCCAAAAATGCGGCTCAGATATGCAAATTTCTGCGAATAGTGCGCGCAAACGTTGGAACCATGCAGATGTGCGTGGGTGCTTACCACTGATCTCTACAAACTGGATAGGTCGATCGTACATTGATAGGATAGCGAGCCGTGAAGTCACCGGCGGCCATGTTGGGATATTCAATACAATGCAGTGATCGCACGTGCGCGCACTGAAATTTTCTAATTTATTTTATTATAAAATTGGCACTTTTTAGTGTCTGGATATAAAATTAAACCCAAAAAATTAAGAATTTCCTTGATCAAAAAAACCTCGTTTTTCCTTTTCCTATGGTTTGTGCATAAGGTTATGATGTTGGAAATGTTAAAACAAAATTTTGGTCTCGTATCTTTTCCCGAAAATAGGGCTTTTTAATATTCAAAATTGGCGTATACATCTCATTATTGGGTGTTATTATGTTTAACTATAATTTTCCTAATCAAACTAGATCGTTTTTGCGACGTTAACTTCGTTTCCTGTGATATTAAATGAGTTTTCTCGGTCGTGCGCTATACAAACGTGTGTACGCCTGCAATGTTTTGAATATCCCAATATGGCCGCCAATGGCTTCACGTGCAGAGCCGCTCGACCTATCCAGTTTGTAGAGATCAGTGGTGCTTACGCGCATTGCCCCAAACACTGATTGCAATTCAAATTGTGACTTGGCCAAATTGAAATTGAAATCTTAGAATATTGTTTTTCTGGATTATACAGTGCGTCTAAAATGTGACCCACTCTGCAAAAATGAGTCTAACGTGTTAATTTTTTTTAAAAAGTTTTACAGTTGGTCAGAAAAAACCAGGAAATAAGCTTTCATTTGACATATGGCACAACTCTGTAGTGTATTGCATTGGTCTTTTACGATTGTTTGAAATTTGCTTTTTCTCAGTTATATTAAAAATGTCTTTGAACAGAAATGAAGATTTATAATTTGAGTGCTTCATGAGATGCTATGGTTAGAGGATGACAAAAACCTTGATTAAATCTACCTTGGTGATCAAAACAACATTTACAAACAATCGGTTGTGAAACAATAGGTGTCGGAGAAACCAAAATTCCTTAAAACCCTAACAATTATTTGTTGAAAGAAAAATCACCTCCGAGTCAAAAAGCAGTCCTTCACTTAAAAATGTATTATGCGACATCATCAGACTCATTTTTGCAGAGCGGGTCACAAATTAAATGCAAACACAATATAACGGAATGCCACACATAGAATGTGCAACCAACAGGTATAGTTTGGTTTGAGAGACATCTTTCCACTTGAGACATCAACATCCAAATCTAATAATTGTTGGAAGAGTTTTGAGTAATTTCCCAGGAGAGGTCAAATTCACCATGGGACCAAGTTTTTCATTTGTTTGGATGTACAGTGTCCAATTCCTAAACATCATTGTTCAATGGCTAAACACCACTCAACATCATGCTAAACATGTTTACACATATCAATTTTGTTTACCCGCTAAATAAAGACTGTTTTTGCAGTGTAGGCCAAGCAATTATGTCCAAACATGGGCTATTGTTGTCCCAATACCTAATATTGAAAATCATGGTAAATTTGACCTCTCTTGGGAAATTACTCATAACTCTGACATTGGACTCTGGATTTGGACGTTTGATGTCTCATTTTAAAGTGGAAAGGTGTCAAAAGTTATTGGATTTGCACTTATTGAGCACTTGGAGAGACAAATTAGCATAAGTTGTTAGGTAATAAGGAGACAGTGACGCTTAGGGAGACATGTTAGTGTCTCCCTAAGTGTCTAGCTACCTTAAAAAAACAATATTTGGGAGTTTTGTTTGCTCTAGAACGACAGATTGGGGTCTACTACTAGCATCAATCTCATAGATCTTAGAGAAAAGGGTAAGGGTAAACTAGTTAGGACTGTTTTAAGTTTGTGTACATCCCTATGGGATTGTACAGCACTGTACAGCACTCACAGAGATAAAGCTTCATCAGGTTACATGTAGTTGTCAAATGCAAGCACCTTTCTTGATATACCTCATATTTTGAGCACTTTTGCTGCTTCAAAAGATACAAGGAAAAACAACTGACAAGAGTTTACTGTAGCTTTGAAAGGGCACAGTGAGTTTGTTTGTCTATCTTTATTCACAGAGTGTGCAAAGGTATAATTTTTTATTTATTTTTACAAAGCTCTGTCATGTTCACCATGGTAAGCCACATCAGTGAATCAATTGCAAATATGAGTGGAGCACACAAGAGCAAGTTCGGGCGCGAACTATAGTTAACCATAGTTCGACTAACGTCGCTCAAACGCAGGATGGTTAGACTATCTAGTCGACTATTTGGAACCAGACCCCGAGGCACGGTTGCCACTGGTTGACAATAGCCTCTTTCTATAGGAAAACATGGAGAGAACCAGTGACGTCATAAATGTGATGTCAGTAGTCAGACGAAGAGAAAGGCAGTAACGTTAAGTGAAAATCTAGCTGGCCCAATGTTATTTTTTTCTTGTTTTTGGACCAACATGACTAACGTTATGACTTGTCCTACTTATATGCGTGGGAGAATGTGCTAATACCCATCTCATTCATGTCGCAAATGTAAACAAAGCGGTTGCCATTTTTTCAACAATAGTTCGACTAGAGCCGTTCGAGCGAACTGCATTTGAGCATGCGCATTGGTAAAGCAGAGACTGACTAATGGTGCACTATATAGTTCGCGCCCGAACTTGCTCCAAGCTGGTGATAAAGTAAACATTGCAAACTTCAATAGAGACTATTAACCAATGTCACGCTTGAATCATTCGTTTCTTGGTATCATACACGTAGCGTTTGAAGCGTAGGCTGATTTTGATTGGTTGATGCTTGGATGAGGCTCCTCCTCCGTCATCAGTGGGCGTGGCTGCGTCCCCAGTGTCATCTATGTACAAACAAAGCCACCCAAAAAAATACAAAAATGTGAAGGAGAAGAATAGAATACAGCAAAATAACTTCTTTTGAGAAGTTTTTAATGTGTCAGTCTCTGAGAATGGACACATTTTTGTATAAAATGAACAGGTTGCAGTTAACTGCAACGTGGTCATTTAATACAAATATGTGACCTGCTCTCACAAAACCAGACATAAGTATTTTATGTTTTTTTAAAGTGAGATATTGTTATTTCCATTTAGTACACATATTCAGCTTTCATTTGGTACCGCCGAAACCACCTTTATACCATACATACTTCAAATTTTATGAGGATTGTAAGACTGCGTGTACACGCGATTCTATGGGAATCAACTAAATAGAAATAACAATATATCACTATTAAAAAAACAAACACTTGCATTGTATGTCTGGTTCTGTGGGAGCAGGGGCCAATTTCATAGAGCTGAAAAGCAGAACATTTTGCTTAAGCACAAAAACCCTTGCTTAATAAATCAAGTAAGAAGCCAAAATTTAATTTGATCGTTATGCTAAGCTAACAACAGCTAAGTACCAATCACAAACAATAAAACACAACATGGAGTTGTTGTTGCTGGCCCCCAGGTCACATATTATGTGAAATAATAAAGTCCAGTTTGTGTTTAATCTAGTGTTTGTTTATGTCGATATGGAAACTAGGCTTTTAACACACACGCATCCTGCAGCATCATGATCATTAATGCTGGACACATCAGAGAACGATTGAGAGACCACGTACATGTACAGCACTCCCCTATTTTCACAGGGGACCAGTAGGTGTGTTCCCAAAGGTCGTAGGTTCCAGTTTGGTCATTTGTGAGGGGTTTTGGCAAAATGAGACAGAACTGGGCAAAAGTTAAAATGAGGGTTTTTAGGCATCAAAACAGAGAAGACAATTCTCCTTACAACACTGTTTGTTTTGCTTCCTGTTAAGGCCGGAAATGTCTGTCTACAGCGAGCAAGGCCGGAAATGCGTGGGTGTGCTTCCCGACACTATCGGCCTGAACCTGCTTCGGATCGAGTTTCGATTAAAAGAATCTCGCGCCTCGGCTCGGTGATGTTAAAATAATCCCGGCGCGAACTGGTTAAAAACACTTTTATTCCCACTACTTTCTTAACTATTTCTTTACAAATAATGGTTCAGTGGACATAAAGATTACAAATATCAATCAATCTGAAAAAAATCAAAAAAATGTCCCCATTCACTATTTTGCCCATTTCTCCACTGTGGCCTGTGCCTAGTTCCGTCTCATTTTGCTATAACGCGTTTACGCCTCACATTTTCCTTGTATTTCACAACAGCTGTGCCCTAAATGTTCTCTTCAAATCACTGATTTTTAAGCCACCTTTTCGTTACAACCACTTACCGGCTTTCCCAGTCTTTTTCCCTTTCTTTTTCCCGGCGGATGAGAGTTGTTGCACTGTTTCAGGCTTCAAACCATCTAGGATCAAAGAAACAATAACAATAACTGAAACTGATGAAAAATGAAAAAAAAATTAAAATAACCCAAACTCGAAAATCGGATACACTGCAGACTTCCACCATACGAGCCCCAATGTATGGTTGTCTAGTACAGCGCCCTCAATTGACAAATGTTGCTCAACAACAAAAATGCCCAACACAAATATCCCAATGTTAAAAAATAATTCAAAGTGATCCAGATTCTTGATCTGGATCCAGATCAATCTGAAATTTTAATAGAATCATCCTTGACCCATAAGCTATCTACTCAGACCAAGTTTAGTTAAAATGCCTAAAGTAGTTTTTTCGTAATCCTGCTTACAAACGATCACACAGACAGACAAACGAACACCAGCAAAAAACTTAACCACCTTGGCGGGGGTAAAAATTACACTCTTAGTAATCACTGTGATGCACACAAACTTCATGAGTACTGTTGTTACTAAATGCAGTACTCTGTAGAGAACTACAAACAATAGAGTATAAAAGAATGAACAAGTCACCACAAAGAAATTCTAAAGAGGACGATGTCACCACAAGGAAATTCTAAAGAGGACGATGTCACCACAAGGAAATTCTAAAGAGGACGGTGTCACCACAAGGAAATTCTAAAGAGGACGGTGTCACCACAAGGAAATTCTAAAGAGGACGGTGTCACCACAAGGAAATTCTAAAGAGGACGGTGTCACCACAAGGAAATTTCTAAAGGGCACGATGTCACCACAAGGAAATTCTAAAGAGGACGATGTCACCACAAGAAAATTCTAAAGAGGACGGTGTCACCACAAGGAAATTGTGAAGAGGACGATGTCACCACAAGGAAATTCTAAAGAGGACGATGTCAACACAAGGAAATTCTAAAGAGGACGGTGTCACCACAAGGAAATTCTAAAGAGGACGATGTCACCACAAGGAAATTCTAAAGAGGACGGTGTCACCACAAGGAAATTCTAAAGAGGACGATGTCACCACAAGGAAATTCTATAGAGGACGATGTCACCACAAGAAAATTCTAAAGAGGACGATGTCAACACAACGAAATTCTAAAGAGGACGGTTTCACCACAAAGAAAATCAAAAGAGGACGATGTCACCACAAGAAAATTCTAAAGAGGACGACGTCACCACAAGAAAATTCTAAAGAGGACGATGTCACCACAAGGAAATTCTAAAGAGGACGGTGTCACCACAAGGAAATTTCTAAAGAGGACGGTGTCACCACAAGGAAATTCTAAAGAGGACGTTGTCACCACAAGGAAATTCCAACGAGGACGATGTCACCACAAGGAAATTCTACAGAGGACGATGTCACCACAAGGAAATTCTAAAGAGGACGGTGTCACCACAAGGAAATTCTAAAGAGGACGGTGTCACCACAAGGAAATTCTAAAGAGGACGGTGTCACCACAAGAAAATTTCTAAAGGGCACGATGTCACCACAAGGAAATTCTAAAGAGGACGATGTCACCACAAGGAAATTCTAAAGAGGACGGTGTCACCACAAGGAAATTGTGAAGAGGACGATGTCACCACAAGGAAATTCTAAAGAGGACGATGTCAACACAAGGAAATTCTAAAGAGGACGGTGTCACCACAAGGAAATTCTAAAGAGGACGATGTCACCACAAGGAAATTCTAAAGAGGACGGTGTCACCACAAGGAAATTCTAAAGAGGACGATGTCACCACAAGGAAATTCTATAGAGGACGATGTCACCACAAGGAAATTCTAAAGAGGACGATGTCAACACAACGAAATTCTAAAGAGGACGGTGTCACCACAAAGAAAATCAAAAGAGGACGATGTCACCACAAGAAAATTCTAAAGAGGACGATGTCACCACAAGGAAATTCTAAGAGGACGGTGTCACCACAAGGAAATTTCTAAAGAGGACGGTGTCACCACAAGGAAATTCTAAAGAGGACGGTGTCACCACAAGGAAATTCTAAAGAGGACGTTGTCACCACAAGGAAATTCCAACGAGGACGATGTCACCACAAGGAAATTCTACAGAGGACGATGTCACCACAAGGAAATTCTAAAGAGGACGATGTCACCACAAGGAAATTACAAAGAGGACGATGTCACCACAAGGAAATTCCAAAGAGGACGATGTCACCACAAATAAAATCGAAAGAGGACGATGTCACTACAAGAAAATTCTAAAGAGGACGATGTCACCACAAGGAAATTCTAAAAAGGACGGTGTCACCACAAGGAAATTCTAAAGAGGACGGTGTCACCACAAGGAAATTCTAAAGAGGACGATCTCTCCACAAAGAACGTTAAGCACAAAGTCTGTAGGGAAATGCTTCAAGTACAGAAATATGACATCTGCACTAGAAAGCAGGAGGTTATGGGTTCGAGCCCCGCCCAAGTCAAATGTGTAACCAACATATAATAGATAATAATTATACTAGGTATGTTTTGAAAGATTCCACCTTAAAATGAGACAACAAACGTCAACATCTGATAATATTTGACAGAGTTAGGAGTAATTTCCCAAGAGAAGTCAAATTGACCATGGGACCAAGTTTTCAATTTTAGGCATTGGGACAACGGTAGACTACTTGCCTTAGTTTGGATAATTGCCTGGCCTACACTGCAAAAACTATCTTTAGCGAGTAAGCTAAATATGTTTACAAGCTAAACATGTTTAGCACGATGATGGGTATTGTTTAGCCATTTTACATTGACGTTTAGCAAATTTAACACGTGCATTTAGATGCTAATCACCAACAGCCTATTCACATTACAACACAAAATCGAAAAACTTGGTACCAGTCAATTTGACCTCTCTTGGGAAATTACTTGTAACTCTGTCAAAAATTTTCAGATTCAGACGTTTGATGGCTGATTTTAAAGTGGAAAAATGTATCTTTCAAACCATATCTATATTATCTATGCTGGTTACACATTCTATGTGTGGCATTCCGTTATATTTTGTTGACACACACTGTGCACGTTGGTGAAGGGCCAAAATCTAATATTGATTTTACATCTCCCAATGTATTATGAAACGTTTGGTAGCAGTACCCACACGTTGCTAATGAGATTCGAACCAGCCAGCCGACCCTTGTTAGCTCAGTGGTCAAGTGGTACACATGCACTACAAAGCAGGAGGTTGTGGGTTCGAGTCCCAGCCGAGTCAGCGGGGCTCTATTTTACAGGCTATTCATTTAAGACAGCACATAACATGCGCAATCACGTGGTGGGTTGACGCTGTGAATATAATTATGTGCGTTTAGCTGGCACATGCTGCAATTATTTTACCAATGGTTAGCGGGCACATGCTGCAATTATTTTACCAATGGTTTTGGTTCTGGGTCGGTTTTGTTTTTGGGTCGGGTCGGTTTTGGGTAGGATCAGTTTTGGTTTTGGATAGGGTCAGTTTTGGTTTCGGGTCGGGTCGGTTTCGGGTAGGGTCAGTTTTGGTTTTGGTTTTGGGTCGGGTCGGTTTTGGTTTCGGGTAGGGTCAGTTTTGGTTTCGGGTAGGGTCAGTTTTGGTTTTGGGTCGGGTCGGTTTTGGGTCGGGTCGGTTTTGGTTTTGGGTAGGGTCAGTTTTGGTTTTGGGTCGGGTCGTTTTTGGTTTTGGGTCGGGTCGATTTCGGTTTTGGGTCGGGTCGATTTCGGTTTTGGGTCGGGTCGATTTTGGTTTTGGGTCGGGTCGATTTCGGTTTTGGGTCGGGTCGGTTTCGGGTAGGGTCAGTTGAGGTTTTGATTTTTGGGTCGGGTCGATTTTAGTTTTGGGTCGGGTCGATTTTGGTTTTGGGTCGGGTCGATTTTGGTTTTGGGTCGGGTCGGTTTTGGTTTCGGGTAGGGTCAGTTGCGGTTTTGGTTTTGGGTCGGGTCGGTTTTGAATATAATCTTTTTATTTTTTACTCGTTTCACTCACTCGGAATCCTGATCTTAAATTTCCCGCTCTGACCGAACCCGCCTTCAATGACACCCTCCTCCCCGCTGGAAAGCTCAACCTTGAGCCCAACGAATGCCTGTAGGTTGGTTTCTTTCTTGAAGAGTGATCGTCCGATGACAGTGTACTCATCTGTCATCTGTGGAAATTGGAAATACATGATAAACTCTTCACCAAGAACGTCAGTAATGATTGTTCAGGAACCGATGTCTTTCAAGTTTTTCGGAAATTACTTTAGTCCCAGAAATTAAGAGATTAAGGCATTTCACCAAGTTGGAACATGCTTGCTTCATTATTACGGTATGTCCAAAACCGGGAAAGATTGTAGTATCCTGACTCTTTTCATTGGTTGTGTACAAAGTCTATGGAGAGTCAAGAAGTATTTCCTAACAAAATCGGAAATATTTCTTAGTCTCAGATTCATGTGATTTTTTTTCAACATTTTTGCAATGATATAGGCTCGTGACCATCCACCACAAAGTAGCGGTAAATTCCAAATTCTCACTTTTTTAGGTTAATGTAAATTTTGAAAATCTTTCAAAAATTACATCAACCTTAAGAAGTGAAAAAGATGGACTTTACAGCCCCTTTGTGGGGAATGGTTACGATAAAAGAAACAAAGACAGCGTCAGGTTGCAACAGTCTTTCTTTAAAAAAAACAATTGTTGTAAAACAATGTCAGTACTTATACATATACAGTGTACTTATACATAGTTTTGCTATGAATGTTTAAGTACAACACACAGAATAGACTCCATACAACTGAGCCATTAAGTTAGTTACCTAATATACAAGTGAATCAGTAGCTATAGACAATTTAACATGGTGTACCCTAGTGTGACACGTCAAAACACTTTTTGTATCGTATCTCTTGTAAATTATCTACAATAACCTTTGTGGTCAGTTAGTAGTATGTACAATGTAGGGAAGGTAATTGGTATCTCTCAACATAACAAAACTATGTACATTTTGTGTGTGTAAAAGAGACACGATGTCCCCTGTTACACCGGAGTCCTGAAATTTTTCAGGAAATGTCAAAGTTTGAAATGGTACAAAACTTTCCCAATTATGTTCATCCAACATCCAAGACAAATATCAGGAATAAATATTTCAATAATTTATTTGATAGATGTTAGTAACTAGAAAAGTAGCGAAATGTTACACTTTGTGTCCATGGATGCCTTTACTGTTAAGTGGATTTTCTTGATGATGATCCGTCTATTTCGTAAATATTTTGATCTTTAAAGGTAGGATACACCATTTGCAGATATTAAAAATATTCACTTCTGAATTATTAAGAAATATCTTACTCATCTGAAAGTACATAGTGATTGTAGGCATCCAGTAAAATGTTTGTGCTAGATATCCTGTAATTATTCTGAAAAATAGAACTTTATAAAGAAAAATTTGGCGCATGGTGATCGCGAAAAAAATACACACACTTAAGAATAACTGCTCGGTGCCAGTTGAAAACAAACGCTGTTTTTCGTGCTCTTCCATGATTGTAAAACTTTGAACAGGTCAGTTAAACGATATTTACTATAAAACACAACCCCCAAATCTACCCTTTCATGATAATTCAAGCAAATACCAACGGTATTTAAAGAAAAAAAAGGGGGGGGGGGTGTGAGTAGGTCCACCGAAACTCGTGGACTTTGGACAGTTGAGTTAGTAGGGCATAAACAAAGGGTCCACGATTGACTGACCATCCACGATTACAAAAACAAACAAACAAAAGTACAAACAAAAGAGGGACAACAGGTAGTCCACGAATGCCAGTTTTTACATATGTGGGTGTGGTTAAGAAACTCATGCTAACATCAACTAACTTCACTGAACACCGACCAAATTGCCCGATATTAATGGTGATTTTTCACAATTGTGCCTGTATAATAGAGATGACATTTTATATCAATATCCTTAGAGGAATAATAAAAAAAAAATCAGCCAGCTACACGTATATACTTGAAACAAGCGAGACAATGATCCCCGAAGATCTCATGATTGGGAATAAAAGGGGCAAGTCGGATCGGACATTTCGCCGAAGGTACAAAGAAAAGAGCTCCCCATCGGAAACCATAATTGAGATTTTGTCCCGGGGCCAGCAATATTTCGTACCTGCCCTACTGGCGGGGAAACCACTTAAAACCACACCAAACCTCTACCTTATCCCTCTCGCTGAAAACAAATGATGAGTCAATGGCCTTAAGAGTTTTCAAAGTCCTTTTTTTTCTCCCCCTATTCAATCTTACAAAACTCAAGCACTGGATCACTATATTCCAGCTTTCATTCACAATTATCTCTAATTCGAGCCATGCGAGAATAGCCCGGCTTGTTAGGCCAGAATTACGTATTTGATTAAACTGCACCAAGCTCTTTGAATTCTACGTTTGCTTCCCGGTAATTCAGTCCCAGGATAGGACAAGCAGGGGAATTATAAGAGCGGGTATTAAGTCGCAATGACACTGAAAAGGGTTTATATATTAATTTATCATCATCCCTAGAGGTGCAACGGCTAGAGATTGTTGATGTGAATGGTCCAGTGGCTAGTGATTACAAAACAACTTGACTCAAAAAGTTAATTACAATAAAACAGATGTGCCCTGTCGTTGTACTTTCGTTTTGTCTTTGGAGACTAAAACTTCCATTCAACTGACGTTTAACTAACCTGTTCGAAGTTTTACAATCATGGATGCCGAGGAAAGCAAGAAAAAAACGACGTTCGTAAAATTCAATTTTTCGAAATAAATATAGGATATCTAGCACAATCATTTTGCTGGATGCCTACAATCATTATTTTACTTTCAAATATTAAAGTAAGATACTTTTTAAGAATTTGGGAGTAAATTTTGTTGATATCTGCAAATGGTGTATTCTACTGTTAAATTTGCTGGTACCAGCTCTGCTTTTGCATGCAAATACTCGAAAGAAAATATATCGAAAGAAAAATGGTCAAATCTTTCATCAGTACATGCACAGTTTGAATACCAAACTCTGTGCGTTCGTCTTCAGGCTATGTAGACACTTTGGCAGGAGTCTCGACAGGTAGTGTGTCTCTGCCTGCCAATTTCATAGAGCTGCTTAAGCAAATTTGTTTGCTTAAGCACAAAAACCCTTGCTTAATAAATCAGGTAAGGAGCAAAAATTCCATGCAATTGTTATGCTAAGCTAACAACAGCCAAGTACCAATCACAAATAATATACATCACATGGAGTTGTGGCTGGTAACTGGTTTTACTAAGCAAGAATATTTTGTGCTTAAGCAATTTTTATGCTTAAGCAGCTCTATGAAATTGGCCCCTGGCTTATTATCTGCACTTACCCTGTCAACGACTCCTTCTCTCGACTTATTTTTGTAGATTTTCAGCTGCGGAAGAACGGTTTCGGCATAGTTCTAAAGAAAGAGGAAAAATAAAGGGGGGGGGGGGGGGGGTAATCATTTAAAACGAATGACAGAAAATGAACATATTTGAGCTAGTGGGGAAGGACCTTTCACCCCTGCCTGTCCTTGTCATAAACAAATCCATCAATCTATGGAAACTTTTGGCGACCCAAACAGTATTTGTGACCCGCTCCAGGAAAAGGTATAAATATAAGTCGCGCTATGCATTTACATGTTGTTGTCAACATTTTGTTGTCAAAATTCGAAATCCTTTTTTCTCTCTTAAACGACATATTAAATAGGGGCCTATCTAAAGTTTCGATAAATAAAGTGAAAAAATTGAACTTTTTTAAAAGTTGTATTTTTCGAATGTATTGTCTTACTTTTGTTGTGTTTCAAAGCGTGCTATTTCAGTTGTGTAATTTTAATTATATGGAAGATATTAATATACAAAACGTCGTTAATACCTGAAAGCTTTAACCTGGACTTTCCAAGCATGTATATAACTCTATTTTCATTTTGTGTGTGACATAATATACCTTTTCCAAAGCGGGTCACATCTTTAAAAAAAATTAAATTATATTTTATTATTGTTATTATTTATTTATTATTTATTTATTTATGGTAAATAATTCGAGGCATCCCCTCTATTTGTTTAGCTACTAGAAGGAGATCAAATTGTCCTGTTTTTATCAGTTTTATTTGTAGAGCAGGGTCCAAAATGTATTAATACCAATTTTCGTGGAAAAAGCACATGGGGAAAAACTAGTTAGGTTACAGAAAAAAGAAAACAAAATTGTGCATGTCTCTGAGGGAAAGGTTCCCTATTACCCCCATTTGGAGCTAATTATTATTATTATTATTATTATTTTATTTTTGTGGGGGGGGGGGGGGGGGGGGGGTGTTAGGAAGGGGGAGGGGACACAGCCCAATTCGGCCCCATTAAAATCCACTAGTGGAATCGTCTGATAACAAATATATTACCTTATCCGTTATATGGTGACAAAGTTGACCGTGGAATGCAAGCCGACAGGTATTAGAATGTATTTGATGGTTAAGGACAAAAAGCTCCATCGTACAAATGTCTCTATTTCGTTGCAGATATTTATAAAAAACAAAACACAAGAATGTGTGTACAACCCAATGCATCATTAAAAAAACCACTTTTCTAACTGAGAAATTGAATAACACTGAACACAAGTTTGTTTTTTTTCTTTTTTACCAAAGACTTATTTATACAACCACGACATTCTCATTCCTCAAACTCATGCTTCAAACTCATGCTTCTGGTCCACAAAGCTCTAAACAACAAGGCTCCCTACTACATTAAGGAACTACTACATGAATATTCTCCAGCAAGAACTCTTAGATCAAGTAACCAGCAACTTCTCAAGGAACCAATTGCTAAACGAACATGGGGCGCCAAATCTTTTTCTGTTGCAGCTCCTCGACTTTGGAATTCATTGCCACTTGAACTCAGATCATGCCATTGTACAACTAGGTTCAAATCGCTTCTTAAGACTTACTTGATGTCACAAATTTCCAAGGATTAATTTACTTACTTACTTACTTTACTTGTTGTTGTCTACAGCGCCTTGAGCACCCTGCAGGGTGGATATGTGCGCTTTACAAATCTCATTATTATTATTATTATTATAAGGGCAAATTACAGACGGCACGCCTCGTACTCTTCAACTTTCGTGGCCTTAGCTACAAACAACCTTTCCCATTTACGCATTTCTGACGTGCCTTAACTCCCACACGCATCAAAGCTAATTACTTCAATCACATTAACACCCCCTCCCTCCCCCCAAAAAAGCTCCTTTATCCCACTAATTAGAGAATAATTAACGCTGCCGAGACAAATAACATCCCTAAAATAGAACACAAACTAAATTGATTAAAATCAACGTAACAGAAAAGAGAAAAAAATGATGTAAAGCCACCACGCGAAGATGGTAGTACACTCACACTACGAAATAACATGATGTGATTTTGCGTTTAAAGGGGTCTATATTGGCAGGATGTGATTTCAACAAAAGATTTCCAAAATCACATCTAAATGCTCGAAAAATTAACACCGCCATTCTAAATTCACATCCACTGGAATCACATCCACTTATCCCATGATGTGAGATTTGGACTGGGGATGTGAATTTGGAGCATTAGTAGGCCTATGTGATTTTGGCAATTTTGGGATGAAATCTCCTCCTGCTAAGAAGTGTGTCCGCTTTGAATGCAAAATCACACCATGCCCTTTCCTAGTGAGACAGCTCCTAGCAAATTAAAAGTTGCACAAATTTAGAGAAGTTGCTACGATAAACGAGGCAGCGGGTGTCGGAGGGGGGGGGGGGTTGGGGGAGAGGGTAGACAGACGTAAGCGAAAATGCCTTCAGTGATACAATTTAATTATCTGTGACGCGGGTCTAAGACAGATGGCAATTCCTGAGAGAGAAAGGAGTGGTACGTCCTCGCTGAAATTACACCGATAACAAACTAATCCTGGGCATTACTGTCTCTCCTACATAACAGAGACACAAGAGGCCGTTGAGTCTGTATTAAGCAGGCCAAGTACTTCCAAAAAACCTTGGACATTGCACAAAAGGTTGAGATTTTGTTGTGAGCCTCTTGTTTTTGATGGTAATTTAGGTATTTAGAGGATCTTCCACAAGTCATAGAGGACGAAAGAATATCAATAACCACTACATCTAAAAAAAACCAAAAACTATTAAGGGCAAAGAAACGCTGAAGAGTAATACCAGGTACATCAATTAACTAGGTTGTGAATTCAAAATGGATAACAGATAAACACGTCATGAGCAAGGCTGGAAATATCTGTCAGCAACCGGCTCCCCGGTGTGAGCAAGGTTCAGAAATATTAGGGTGTGCTACCAACAGATGCCGGCTTGAACCACGTCTCGGATCGAGATTTGTGAAAAAACAATTTCGCGCCTGGGCACAGCTGTCAAAATAATACCACAGCGCTAACTGTCGAATCAATTATTCTGGATGTGTGCAATTAATTGCACACAACTTCAATATATACATAAGGGTATTGAGACACAACTAGTCCAGAGGTTGAAATAAGGGTTTGTATAAAGTACCAAAGAAAGAAAACCTAGGTTTAGAGATTAGGGTAGCCCCCACTAGGCTTGTGTGGCTTGGGTTAGAGTTTATGAGATTAGGGTTATGGTAGTAGTCCCCACTATGCTTGTGTGGCTTGGGTTTCGAGTTTATGGATTAGGGTATCCCCACCTAGGATTGTGTGATTTGGGTTATGGTTGGGGGGTTGGGGGTTGGGGTTTTGGGGTTTGGGGTTTTGGGGTTGGGGGGTTGGGGTTTGGGGTTTGGGGTTTGGGGTTTTGGGGTTTGGGGTTTAGGGTTTAGGGTTTAGGGTTTAGAGGTTTAGGGTTTAGGGTTTAGGGTTTAGGGTTTAGGGTTTAGGGTTTAGGGTTTAGGGTTTAGGGTTTAGGGTTTAGGGTTAGGGTTTAGGGTTTAGGGTTTAGGGTTTAGGGTTTAGGGTTTAGGGTTTAGGGTTTAGGGTTTAGGGTTTAGGGTTTAGGTTTTAGGGTTTAGGGTTTAGGGTTTAGGGTTTAGGGTTTAGGGTTTAGGTTTAGGGTTTAGGGTTTAGGGGTTTTAGGGTTTAGGGTTTAGGGTTTAGGGTTTAGGGTTTAGGGTTTAGGGTTTAGGGTTTAGGGTTTAGGGTTTAGGGTTTAGGGTTTAGGGTTTAGGGTTTAGGGTTTAGGGTTTAGGGTTTAGGTTTAGGGTTTAGGGTTTAGGGTTTAGGAGTTTAGGGTTTAGGGTTTAGGAGTTTAGGGTTTTAGGGTTTAGGGTTTAGGGTTTAGGGTTTAGGGTTTAGGGTTTAGGGTTTTAGGGTTTAGGGTTTAGTGGTTTAGGTTTAGGGGTTGGGTTTAGGGTTTATGGGTTTAGGGTTTAGGGTTAGGGTTAGGGTTAGGGTTAGGGTTAGGGTTAGGTGGTAGTGGTTTAGGGTTAGGGTTAGGTTAGGGTTAGGGTTTGAGGTTTAGGGTTAGGTTTAGGTTTAGGGTTTAGGGTTTAGGGTTTAGGTTTAGGGGTTTAGGTTTTAGGGTTTAGGGTTTAGGGTTTAGGGTTTAGGGTTTAGGGTTTAGGGTTAGGTGGTTTAGGGTTTAGGGTTTAGGGTTTAGGGTTTAGGGTTTAGGGTTTGTTAGGGTTTAGGGTTTAGGGTTTAGGGTATTAGGGTTTAGGGTTAGGGGTTTAGGGTTTAGGGTTTGGGTAGGGTTTAGGGTTTAGGGTTTAGGGTTTAGGGTTTAGGGTTTAGGGTTTAGGGTTTAGGGTTTAGGGTTGTGTAGGGTGTAGGGTTAGGGTTTAGGGTTTAGGGTTTAGGGTTTAGGGTTTAGGGTTTAGGGTTGGTTAGGGTTTAGGTTTAGGGGTAGGTAGCCCCAACTAGGCTTGGGTGGGCTTAGGTTTGGGTTAGGGTTTAAGGTTTGGGGTTTGGGGTTTAGGGTTTAGGGTAGCCCCCACTAGGCTTGTGTGCGTTGGGTTAGGGTTCGGATTAGGATTAGGATTAGGATTAGGATTGGGTTTAGTGTTAAGGGTAGCCCCACTAGGCTTGTGTGGCTAGGGTTAGGGTTGTCATTTTGGTTGATTCTAATTCTTTAAGTGCTTAATACCATTTTAAAAGTTCGCAACTATCAACTTGTCCAGAAAAGTAATTTGTGAAAATGACATAGTTCAATTGGTGTTTTTTCCTGCATAAAAGCATTTTTATTCTGCGACTTATATACTGTCTTTTTGAACTGAAATGATGTGATTATTTTCCCCTTAAATTTGTAGATTTATTCATATTTGTAATTCTTTGGTATGTCCACTGCACGTGTTTGGAAGCTTTAATATAAAATAAGTGTTTAAACAAAAACCGTTCGGCATCTTTCATTTTGAAGCTTTGAACTAATTTGAAGCTTTGTGGGCCTTTTCTCATTTGTTTGTTTGTTTGACATCTCCATAAATGCACATTTTATAAACAGGCATAACTGTCAACGAATGTTCGATTGAAGTGCAACAAACAGTACTATAGGGTGAATTGTATTCTTTTTCTTAACAACGACAAAACACTCAATTCAACGTCTTCCCAGTTTTGTCTCATTTTGCCAGAATGACTCACATATCGTGTATTTTATTTGTTGAGTTCATTTTAAGCGAATCCCAATTTCAGTCTCCCAGCGACTTCCAAAGCACTTTTTTTCTTCTCGTGCTCAATAAATTTGGAAGAAGACACTGTCAGTATGCAAGTTTTAGATTTCCCTGGTCAACATCAATGTCAACCTGGGACAAGTCATCACTCACCTCTGTATAAAATTGCCCTGATTGTAAAATTGTGTAGATGAGGCCGTGTCCGAAACGGGTGTCTAGAGCTACCGGCTAGGTCTATTGTCTACGGGCGCTATTTTGTAGCGCTGTCTGAAACCGCCGTCTAGAGCTACAGCTACGGCTACAACGTCACAAAAACCTAGCCGTAAAAAGATTTGTCTTGCTCAGGCAAAACAAATTTACGGCAGCACTAACGTTAATTTTGGAGCAAATTTTCTTTTATTTTTTCAATGATAGTGCCATTGAATTAAAACTAACAGATCGACAAATACGTCAATATCATCAGGTATTCCCGACCGGCTGTAAACAAACATTGCGTAACATTTAGCAGACGATAATTGTTGTAAATTCTTACATCGTAATTTTGCAAAACACTAATTCAAGCATCGCTTGGGGGCGCAATAACTAGCCGTAGGCCTCTACCGTAGCCCGCGTCCGAATTCCATTTGCCCTACGTAGAACGTAGCTGTAGCTGTAGACGTAGACCCGTAGCTCTAGACACTCCGTTTCGGACACGGCCTTATAGTCTGAATGAACATCGGTTATAACAGGTTTGAAGTTTCCATAAGACACATTCATAAATACCTGAGACAGATTTATACCCATTTCCTAATGGTCGAGAGCTCGTCATCACGTGAAAAAAAATGCTGCACTCTTGCACCAAATTGCCATATATTTTGTGTAGCATGCTACAAATATATGGAAATTTGGCGCAAGCGTGCGAGGCACATACTAATAGGAATGGAGAACATTTTTTGGAAAAGTGTGCAATACAGTTTCACCACTTTTGTGAAATTTGTGAGAAAAAAGTAGAAAAATCGGGTTACAACTTGTGTGAACAAATTGTGTGAACAAAATTGTGTGAACAAATTGTGTTGAAAAGAAATTGGCCCTTTTTTCTTATCTCATGGGCAAAAACTCAAAACTTGAAGGCCTTTTCCTTAACATTTCCTTTGACAAACATGTCAATAAAGGCAAATTTCAAAACAGTCATTACTTATAGATTACAGAAAGTCTAATTGAAGCACAACAACTATTTTAATAAGAATTGTATTCTCAACTCGGTCCGAGGCAGAATCGGTCCGAGGCAGAATCAGGCCGATGGTACCGGAAAGCACACCAATGCATTTCCGGCCTTGCTCACTACTGATAGACATTTCCAGCCTTGCTTGTTGCTGACAGACATTTCCTGCCTTGCTCGTGACGTGTTTATGCGTCATCTGTTTTGAATCTGGGGAAAACTTTGTGTGTACATGTATATACGTCCTCCGCGCAAACTGGTTAAAAGCCCCTGATTTCAACCTCTGCCTGGTTCCGTCTTATTTTTCCCGAATCCCTCACATTTTTGTTTTGATACCAATCCATCAATCCTGTTAGGAAGTAAAACAACAACAACAAAAATTAAAAAAGGATATGAATATCCGTGTCCAACTTGGAGCCAATCACCAGGCACCTTGCGGGACATGTGACTGGTTTCTCAAACTCTATCAAAGCCCACTGCTGATTGGATGATGGGGAAGTGACCTGATGATTGTCTTTGTCTTTTGTTCTTTGATTGGCCGATTTAGACGGTGGGTTGAGCAATTCCTCTTGATAGATGTATTCATCCTCAAAGCTAAATTCTAATGTAAAAAGATACCAAAGAAACTATTAAGTTAACAACGACATATCAATGTATAAATATGAACACTTCTTTTTCTTAAACCAAAACTGACTGTAATTCTGTTCAATTCAATTCAATTCAAAAGATTTTATTGATCCTTAAAAAGGCAATTACATATAAGGCAATTTTCAACCTTCAATTCAAGGCTACACCGCAAAAAAATTAGAATATATATTGTTTCCTTTTTATGCTCAATTGCCATGAAAATGAGCGAGAATCATACAAATGGAACAAATCATTAACTGTGAATCGAAAAATATTAATTGCACCCTACTTTAATATAACCTGGAAGGGTTCAATGAGATTGCTGGCTTTACTTCAATAGGTCTCACTATTATTTCTATAAAAACTCAGATTCGTAAGAGATAAAAACAAACCGAAATACAGTCAAACCTTGATATAGTGGCCACCCACGGTACCGGTTGTACATGGCCACTATGAGCAAGTGGCCACTATAGCAAGGCAGTATGTTTATGCAAGAATCAAACTGGGACCGAGCAAAGGTGGCCAGTTTAGCCAGGTGGCCGCTGCAGAAAGGTGGCCACAATGGCAGGTTTCACTGTAGCATAATCAACCAAAGAAATCAATGCTTGCAAAAAACCTACTGTGGAATTCGAATACGGAGCAACAATAGACATATTTAAACCAAAAAAAAATAAAAAATTCAGATAAAAAAAACCCTGAATGATCTGTCGTCCCGTTTACTGAACAAAAGCTGGTGGGTGTCCAGTGGGATAATTGGACACAATAGAAAAACTAAGTTGGCAGCACAAACATACATGGTAGCCGAGTTGTATTCGAGTCCATCCAAGTCCTTTTAAAATTTCCAGTCACAAGTCCTTTCATAAAGCCAGTTGCAAGTAACTGTTTGAACAATGACAAAGTAATGCTTTGGTTAACAGTTCATTCGAATAGCTAGTGACTTGACTTGACTTGACTTGAGACAGATCAAGGACTTGTGATGGAGTTGCTTGCAGGGACTTGCAGGGTGTCGAATACAACTCGTGGTACTAATTTCAGTCATCTTAAATCTCCCCCCAATGCATCAGCTAAACCTTTTAAATCCTCGCCAACGGTGGCTAGCTCACCTTGGTTCGTCGTTCCAGTGTCTCGGTCATTTAAGGCTAAACTGAAGAAGAACACTCGTCCCATTACCGTTTCGTGCCCCATGGTTACTGCCAATCAAAAACAAGAACGCTATAGTAACGATGACAAGCTTCAGACTTTAAAAAATAAGGAAAACGTTAGGCATTCTGGAAAAATGAGACGGAACTGGGCACAGGGCGCAATGGTGAAAACTACAAAATAGTAAATTGGAGATTTTTTTGGATTTTTTAGATTGATTATTGTTTGGTATCTTTGCCTACTAACTAAAACCAAATTGGTAAAAAAATAGTATGGAAGTAGTGTAATAAAAGTGTTTACGAAGGGAAAAACTCAAAACTTTAAAGGTCTTTTTCTCAAACATTTTACTTTTACAACATGTTAATAAATGCAAACTTTAACCAGCCATAACTTGTTAATGGAATATTCATTTAAAACAGCATTGGAAGAAGATTTATTTTTCTTCTAATACCTGAGAATCCTTATTTCAACCTCTGCCCAGTTCTGTCTCATTTTGCCAGAACACTTCACACAAAATTTCTGTGTTGGTAATAACAAGGTTAAAGACCAAATGTTCAGGTGACTTGCATTGGGGGCCAATTTAAGCATACAAATTGCTTAAGCACACAAAATTCTTGCTTTACAAATTGTGAATTATTTTAGAGAAGGTTGATTACAATTTCATTCTCACATATTACCTTTAAAAACACAAAACAAAAGTTAAAACTTCTTTTGAAGAAGAACAAATATTTGTAAAGAACACAGATATAAGTAAAAAAATGAATACATCTTTCCTGATACTACTAACATGGGGTCCCTACCGTATCTCAATCTGATCAAAAAAATGACTTTACATCTAAACAAGCTGCATATTGCTTGTGACAGAATCGCTGTTAGCGTAGATAATGTCCGACTATCCCTCTGTATCTTAATGTTTGCTGTTAGAACGTGCACTCTCATTAAAGTAGACATCCCGTTTCCCGCGGCAACAATGTCACATGAAATCAATCTTTTAATACTGAATGTGCCAGTAAATGTAGCGGCAAAGCAAAGAAACGCCCAGCGGCCAGACTAGCTGTGTCGGCAATCCCACATTTTATCGCTGTTTTGTGAAGCTCTTGTCAAAATGTCCATCAAGTTGTCATCTACGCTCCATCAGAAACCGTCTCTTTTTTGGCAACTTTATTCAATCACAGTTAGGCATAAAATAAAAAAATGTTATGTTGGCGTAACCCGACCGACTCTAAAAATACGGCCGACCCTGGATATTTTTTTGTTCAAGAGACAAAATTTAATGATTAAAATCTATATAAATCTAGTTATAAATACGTTTGAAACCATTTCTGACGGTTTCTCATTGTTGTGTGTGTGGATTGTGAAAATATTGAACCTGGACACGCTATCGTGTATCACTACCGGCTTAAACAATTAGAAAGCATATCATTTTCATTGCTGGGAGGAGAGGGGGGAAAAAAAAAAAAAAAAAAAAAGAATCCCTACCTACCTACCCAATTTTTTTGGGCCCGTTACGCCAACATAACATTTTTTTTTTATGCCTTAGTGTTCCCTTGATGTTAATGCCAGAGGTTGTTTCCAGGGGCCAATTTCATAGAGCTGCTTAAGCATACAAATTGTGTTTAAAGGTAGGATACACCATTTGCAGATATCATAAATATTTACTACCGAATTATTAAGAAATATCTTACTCATTTGAAAGTAAATCATGATTCTAGGCATCCAACAAAATGATTGCGATAGATATCCTGTAATTATTCCGAAAAATATAATTTTATAAAATAAAATCATGATCGCTGGACAGCGATTGCGAAAAAAAAAACCAAAACATAAGAACTACAGCCCGACGCCGGCTGAAATCAAACGATGTATACTACCTTTAACCATTTCGCGCCGGATGACGTATATAAACGCAAATATTTCCCCAGATTCAAAACGGATGACGCATAAACACGCCAAGTTCAAGTTCGGAAATGTATGTCAGCAGCGGGCAAGGCCGGAAATGCGTGGGTGTGCTTCCCGGCACTATCAGCCTGAACACGCTTCGGATTGAGTTTCGTTAAAAATAATCCCGCCCGTGGGCTCGGCGATGTTAAAATAGTCCCGGCGCGAACTGGTTAAAGGTAGGATACACCATTGGTAATTGTTTGAATTATCATGAATGGGTGGATTTTGGGGGTTGTATTTTATAGTAAATACAGTTTAACTTTATACCTGTCCGAAGTTTGACAGTCATTGATGCCGAGAAAAGCACGAAAAACAGCCTTTGTTTTCAACCGGCGTTGAGCAGTTATTCTTATGTTATTTTAGTTTTTTTCATAAAATTCTATTTTTCGGAAGAATTACAGGATATTTAGCGCAATATTTTTTTCTGGATGCCTAGAATCATTATTTACTTTCAAATGAGTAAGATATTTCTTAATAATTCCGTAGTAAATATTTTCGATATCTGAAAATGGTGTATACTACCTTTAAAGTGGACGTTGTGTCTCCCAAAACTTCGCTTAAGGCAACAAAGAACTGTCATGTAGAACTACATGTTGTACTGAATGTTAAACATCGGAAATGACAATGCCTAGATAGTCAGAAGTCATTGAACCTGCCAGGCTTATTTCCAGAAAAAAATAAAGACCAGCCATTCTACCTGAAGATGACTAGCTTTCATAGATCGGGTTCCCTTGTTTGCAATGTTGGTGTTTTTTAATTTAATGATGCACTGCGGAGAACAAAAATGAAATCTCGATGTTACTAAAAGCAACCAATACGAAGGGTAATTAATTACGGTAATTTGTAGTGGGACACACCTGGTCTCTCTGGTAATCAGTCTACTTAAGCAAAACAAATTACATGATAAGTCAAATTCTTGCCAGGGTCGTTAGCGTTTAACATGTGAACGTGTGTACCTCTCCAAGGACACTGTCCGAACAACGCAAAATTCCAAGCCGCGGTTATAGAAGCATTGAGCTGTATATACTCCCCATAGAGATGAAATAGACCTTGGAATGAGGAAGTCATAATAAGGGAATAAATGTGTGTTCGAGAGGTTTTAATCACTCTGTTTAATACCGCTTGGAGTCTGGGTGCTAATAATTACCCGAGCTGAAGGCGAGGGTAATTATCAGCACCCAGACTCCAAGTGGTATTAAACAGAGTGATTAATACCGACCGAACACACATTTATTCCCATTCATAAATATCTTTTTTTTTAAATTCAGCCCAAAAAGCCCCGAAAATCAAGGAAAACTGTCTCTGTCGCTCTACACAATACATGCAATAAAGCATATTTACTATGAACCAGACTATTACTGCCATTGGCAACCTCGTTCCCAGGGTGTCGCGCTCAACACTACCCGCTCTTACTATCGGAGACGAGGTACGGTTGGAAATACAGTGAGCCCTGGGGACGGGTGCCAGCTTGTTTTAAACACTTCCAGCCATGTCTTTTTCGTCAGTTTAATACCGGCCACGTGACGTGCTCTCGACCAATAGGAATGCCTAAACTGTCCAAGGTATTTATGAATGAATATTTAAAAAAGACAAGAATATCCACGGTTATGTGTACGGTTAAAACTGAAAAAAAAAATTGCTAAATGCGAGTACCTGCTGTACTCAAGCAGATGAAAAATCATGAGTAATTACTCAATTAGCAGTAATTTTCATTCTGGGCCCCTAAGGTGTTTCCCTTCACTTTTCAACATATAACCCTATAACAATAATAATAATAATAATATAGACTTATAAAGCGCACATTCTAATAGACATTACTCGTGGCGCTAACCCTATGCCCATTCACAATCCGTTTCCTTTTCATACATGCTGTAGAAATCTTTTGTTAAAGGTAGTATACACCATTAGGAATTGCTTGAATTATCAAAAATGGGTGAATTTAGGGTGTTGTATTTTACGGTAAATATCAGTTAAATGACATGCCCAAAGTTTTACAATCATGGATGCTAAGAAAAGCAAGAAAAACGGCAATAGTTTTTCAGCCGGCGTCGGGCAGTGGTTCTTATTATGTTGTTTTTGTTTTTTTCGCCATCGCCGTCCAGCATCGTGATTTTTAAAAATAAAATTAATTAGTTCGAAACAAGAAATCTAGCGCAATAATTTTGCTGGATGCCTACAATCATTATTTACTTTCAAATAAGTAAAATATTTCTTAATAATTCGGTAGTAATTTTTTTGATATCTGCAAATGGTGTAACCTACCTTTAAAGGTAGGATACACGCCGGACGGCGATCGCGAGAAAAACAAGAACAACATAAGAATCACTGCCTGATGCCGGTTGAAAACGAGCGTTGTTTTTCTTGATTTTTAGGCATCTATGATTGTAAAACTTCGAACAGGTCAATCAAAAGATATTCACTATAAAATACAACTCCCTCCCCCCAAAGAAATCCACCCATTCCTGATAATTCAAGCAATTGACAATGGTGTATCCTACCTTTAAAGGTCCACAGTGAGTATGGTAGGTTCTTTGTACACATATGCGTACTTATAGGTTTGTGGGCAGAGTGCCGAGTTTTGTTTGTCATCCCAGTGTTTTGGGGGTGCTAATTTACAAGAATTCTGACATTGTACTTCGAGGTAAAGAACAAGACAATTATTCCTTTTATAAGTGGGAGGCTAGCCCCGCTAAGCATTTCCTTTGCGATTGTACATACAAAAGCATATGTACTAATTAGATGTCTGATTAAACCTAATAAAGCATTGTTTTCCGAAGGGCAATGCGTAATATTAACATCAATATCAGTGTATCTATTCATCAGTCTTAAAGCTATAGTATACCATTTGTCAGTTGTTCATTTTTTTCCCTTAAAGCAGCAAATTAACCAGTTCGTGCCGGGATTATTTTAACATCACTGAGCCGACGCGCGGAATTATTTTTAACGAAACTCGATCCGAAGCAGGTTCAGGCCGATAGTACCAGGAAGCACACCCACGTATTTCCGGCCTTGCTCGATGCTGACAGACATTTCCGGCCTTGCTCGTGGCGTGTTTATGCGTCATCCGTTTTGAGTCTAGGGAAAACTTTGCATTTATATACGTCATCCGGCGCGAACTGGTGAAAGGTGCTAAAAATCTAAAGACAGGTGCTTGACAAATGACCTAATGAGGTTTTATCTCTTTAAATGCTCTAGATGTACAGTATATTCCAAGAAAAACAATATACTACGATTTTGCTGCTTCAAACTGTGGGTATAAACCGCCACGTACTGTACTGCAGCACATATTAAACGGGCGCTGCACTCTATACCGCCATGTATATGGGTATCTGCCGCAGGCCAAACAATTTGCCAATTCCCAACAGGATAATTTTGAACGGTCACTGCACTAGTAATTATACAAAAGAGCTTCTTAAAGCACTATCTCTGTAACTGCCTCAAACCCCCACTGATTACATACAAATAAAGTACCGTGTACAAAAAAGGGTATAACCTGAAATCCGTTAAATCCCCCTCCCTTCCTTTTTGTATTGTTTCTTTAATAAAAGAGTTTCAATATCCTGTCCCTCGGCTAACGAAATTACGAGCATGTATTAGTGTTATTTTTCAACCTAGGTATTGAAGCAAAAACTGCCACAAGCCTCGTCATATAGTTAACCAATGGTTTTTTTTTTTCTTCTAAAGATAGGATACACAATGTCAATATTTTGTCTCCTGGTTCCTGAAGATAAACATCAGCTTTTTTTCTTCGTAATCCTGCCTGTGAGCGAGTCTAGACTTACAGGAAGTCAATGTACTCGTGATACATTACGAGAAAGAAACCACAAAATGAAAAAAAAGAACGACGACGTCTGATGATAGCGGGACCAGGTGCAAAACGGGATCAGGGATGATATACGATCGGACAAGTGCATCGAGTATGTTATTCTAAAAGCAAAACTACATGTATCCAAATTGCAACATCAATATTCGGACTTGGTCAGGTAAAATACTTATAAGTAAGACATCTAGGTATGAAACAATTTGCTCAGATGAACAAAAGAAGCATGCAGCCCTAATAAAAATAATAATAATAATAACTATCTGCGTCCTTTAAAACATCTTGATAGCAAAGTGCACTTGAGCAACAATTCGCAGAGTTAAAGGTAGGATACACCATTGATAATTGCTTGAATTATCATGAATGGGTGGATTTGGGGTGTTGTATTTTGTAGTAAATATCGTTTAACTGACCTGTCCGAAGTTTTACAATCGTAGATGCCGAGAAAAGCACGAAAAACAGCGTTTGTTTTCAACCGGCGGCGAGCAGTTATTCTTATGTTATCTTTGTTTTTTACGCGATTGCCGTAATAATTACATGATATCTAGCGCATTTTTTTTGCTGGATGTCTACAATCATTATTGACTTTCAAATAAGTAAGATATTTCCTAATAATTTCGATATCTGGAAATGGTGTATCCTAGCTTTAACAGGCATCGTATTTGTTTGTAGTTTTGCCTGTTTTGATTTTCCAACTTTTCTCACAAATGTTGTGATGATAATGTGTGCTTTACGGCAGGAAGTCGACGGTGTGTTAGAGGCCAGGTCAGTTTTAGACATGTCCATCACCCGATCTGGATGGTGTGCCTGGGCAGGCGCTCCAGATCGTACTTGCACTGCTCAGAATAACCGTAGGATTAGGAAGTGGAGCAAGGTAGAACATGGGGTAGCGACAGTGTTATCTAAGTAGTAGGCCTAAGATAGTAGAGGATATAGGAGGTGGATGTTCGAATCGTGGCAGGAATGGGATCTTCTAGAAATTACTGAACAGCGTCTGGCAGATCAGGTCAAGAAAATTAGGAAAAATCAGTGGTTGGCCGCTTTGAAGAAATCAAGAGGGGGTTTTCTCAGGGTGGGGATTTACAAGGAAGTGTAGAGGATGGCCCCAGTATTTTAATTGATGAGGTTCGACATGGCAGTGATGTCCCTAGAGATGATGCAGTCGAGTCTCTTCTGGGTACGGGTGGTGTTCGGGAAGCTGACAACAGAAATGTGGCTGCTGCACACGAAGGCGGAGGCCAATCAGATTAAGGGATGCCAAGAGGAGCGGATCATTATAAAGACTTGACGGAAGAGAAGGACAGAATACGGAAGAGAATTGATGAGGTGTTGTCATCAAGAGTTAGAGATACGGTAGCATCCCTGCACTGTGAAAGGCAGTCAATAAGGCACACGAAGGCGGAGGCCAATCAGATTAAGGGATACCAAGAGGAGCGGATCATTATAAAGACTTGACGGAAGAGAAGGACAGAATACGGAAGAGAATTTATGAGGTGTTGTCATCAAGAGTTAGAGATACGGTAGCATCCCTGCACTGCGAAAGGCAGTCACATGAAGGCGGAGGCACATGAAGGCGGAGGCCAATCAGATTAAGGGATACCAAGAGGAGCGGATCATTATAAAGACTTGACGGAAGAGAAGGACAGAATACGGAAGAGAATTTATGAGGTGTTGTCATCAAGAGTTAGAGATAGCATCCCTGTATTGTGAAAGGCAGTCAATAAGGTTCTAGATCGGATTAAGACAATTAATATATCAGAGCTTAACAGTCTCGTTTATGCAGGTGATATTGTTGTGATGGAAGAAAATGGGGTACAAGCAAGCTGTCAAAGACAACAGGGAAGTACACCTTGGTAACGTCCGTCGATATATCGATATTACTCAAATACTCGATACTATTTTGACATCGATATTGCCGATGTCACTTTTTTAATCATATCGAAATATCGACATTTCGATATATCGAAAATTTTGATGTATCTAAATTTTGATGTTTCTCGAAAACAGCGAAAGATTGTCAGAATATCCAGAAAATTTCAGGGCTTTAGTATATTAGAAAAGCTGTCGTCTTTAGCTGTAGCTTAAAACATTTGACGACCAACTGCCGCTGTGAAGTTCTTTGTGTTTCAACCGCGGCCCGCCGCTATAGTTCACAACCGCTTGCACAGTAAAATCTCAAAAGAAACCGGCCATGCCACCCCAGCCTATATGTTGTTCGCAACGTAATTCTCATACATTTTGGGGTGGCCAATCACGAGTCGGGAATTGCGGGGAGCATTCTCTGCACCCTGCTAATGGCCTAGCAAGCCAGTCTGGATTCCAAGACCGAGCTGTTCATTTGGGGCGCGCCGTCCGTTATCTGGGCTTATTGAGGGCGCCCTTATAATAGGGCGCCCTCAGTAAGCCCAGATAACTGACGGCGCTCCCCGCGGAACAATAGCAAGCGGAAGCGGCAACCGTAATCATTTCTTATCTTCGTTGTAAAACCATAAACACGCGGGCTGGCGCAATTTGATATTGTTCGGACCGACAACATGCGTGGAGGATCAAGCCGAAAACCGGTATATATGCAACGTACCTATTAAACTATCGGTCTTCAGTATATTGAGCGCTGTTTTTAGGCTTCATTTGGACACAGGAAATAATCAATATATCGAGTATACTCGATATTGAATTTCCGATTAATCGATTATTATAAAAAACGGTGCAAACGGAACGTTACACCTTGGTGGAAGCGTCGGTTTCCAGATGAGCAGAAGGGATGTAAGAAACGGTCAAGAAGAACGAAGGATTAACTGGAGATCGACAAGGCTGTGTTGAAGGATTGTAAGAAGAGGAAGACCAACTTGTCAATGGCGTGTATTGATTACAAGAAGGCGTATAATATGAGAACCAAAGAATTGGAAAAAAAAAAGCCCTTTGCGCTATTGTTTTTCTTACCGTGAAATTTGGCTTTTGTAGAGCAAGCTCCTTTGAAGTATGGAATCTTTTTCACAGATATGACACCAGCTATAAAAAAAAAGGAAAGAAGACGACTTTTTAAAAGTAAATGTTTAGACAGTTTAGATACGTAAATGCAGGCATTAGATTGTCAATTAGGAAAAAAGTCTGAAAATTAATGAAATATCAAAAAAAAATTAATATATCTTTCAATATTAATAAAGTAATTCCTTTATCGGATTTCGGATAAAAGTTTGAAAAAGACTATTAATAATTATTAGCAGTCAATAAAAGGTAGTATACATCATTTGCAGCTATCGAACATTTTTACTACCGAATTATTAAGACAAATCTTACTTATTTGAAAGTAAATAATGATTGTAGGCATCCAGCAAAATTATTGCGCTAGATATTCTGTAATTGTTCCGAAAAGTGAATTTTATTAAAAAAAATTACGATTGCCGGACGGCAATCGCGAACAAAACAAGAACGACATACGAACGACTGCCCGACGCCGGTTGAAAACGAACGCTGTTTTCGTGCTTTTTTCCAGCATCCATGATTGTAAAACTTCGGACAGGTCAGTTAAACGATATTTACTAGAAAACACAACCCCCAAAAATCCACCAATTCATGATAATTCAAGCAAATTACCAATAGTGTATTCTACCTTTAAGGTATTTTATAATATTTCAGTAGTGTTAGTTTTTGTATGTTTGCAAATGATGTATATCATGTTTACTACTTAAAGGGTATACCCACCATTTGCTTTTGCTAACATTTTCAAAAATGGATGGGTTAGGGGATTAATATTTTATAATAAATATTGTAATGCTGACCTGTTTAAAGTTGTGTGTGTTGACTTTCATCAGACAAATGAAACGATTTCCAGCCGGCAATTAATTAAAATTAATACAAATTTTTTTGAAAACCACATCACATCAGGTGTAGTGATTTCACAAGATACTTGAGACTGTTAGTCAAGTAATGTATTTCACAATTATTCAGTAGTTTTTATGTTTGCAAATTGTGTGTACATACTACCTTTAAAATGATGCACAAAATTGCCATTACAATATATATGTGTACATTCATCAAGTATTTAATAAACAAAATAAAACCTGTGTCAAAATCAACTTTTCTACAAATGTTGTTTTTTTTATTTCCTCACCTAAAACTGTTGGCAGAGTTGAGGGGGTGCACACCAATCCCCTCTCTAGCTGCTTGGGGTCAAACTGGGTGACACACATCCCGACGCGATCCCCCTGGGTAGCTGACTGGACGGGTTGTCGGTACATCTGCATCGATTTCACTTTGCGTGTTGTCTTGAGAGCAGGAATCTCCACAGTCTGTCATGAATCAATAAACAGGAGACAAAGTCCGGTAGGAAAATCCGTCATTTTGTGGGTTTTTTTGTTTTCGTTTGAAGCAGCCAATGTGCTTAAAATCTTAAGACAGATGCTTGACAATCAACTATTCCCCTGATAAAGTTCTTTTTCTTGTTTCTGAGATTTTGATTTCAATTCAAAATTTGCCGAGTCGCAAATTTAATTACTGCTCTATGTGCGTGTCACACACTGAACAAATAATAAAAACCTTATCCAATTCGGGCATGTGTATCGTGCAAATGCCTTTACGTGTTTATGAATTACAAACCAACATCTATTACAATGGACATTTCCAAAAATAGGTTTCTGATGAGATGCATCTTTTGAAATTCATCTTTGTAAATGCATCTCTGAGATGCAACTTCAGACACTCATTATTCAAGACGTCTTCAAGATGACAGCACGCCAGAAGAAGGAATATTTTTTACAGGAAGAGTGTCTACCTTTACAAGTAAGTTTTTCAACAATAATTGACGGGGGTGCATCAGAACTGCCAGGGTACCTGACGACCCGATCGTCAGGAACCGGTTTCAGATTTCGGAATCGAGTACCCGTAACCAACTTTACAAATTACTGCGCAACTTCTCTGACGATAAAAGAGAAAGTTTTGAATGTCGATAATTTTGTTGATAATTTTCAAAATGAAACCAGGCTGCAAAATATATTTCATGTTTGTGACGCTCGCGAAAGTTGCTATTTATTTAAGCTCAATGAAACACACTATGTATGTTGTTGTATTGACTCACTGATGTGATAGTATTATCGTGTGGACCTTTATGAACAATCTAAACAGCAACTTCTGAGTAATGGGTACCCGTGTTGTGTGTTGTGTAATGCACGTAAAAGAACCCAGTAACACTTATCGCTAAGAGGAGGGGTTTGCCCTGGTGTTACCGGCAGTGGCTGCAAAGTGCGCCGCAGCACCTTGTAAAAGGCTTTTAACCCTTTAAACTCGGGCCTGTTTTCAAAGATTTTGTACGTGTTGCTAGTTTGTATATACAAATATCATTTACAGAGTACAATCCCATATAAGTACCGTATGTATCATTGGAAAGCTTACAAATAGGGCTATATTTTGGGGGAATATTTGGACCCCCAGGAGCTTTTAAGGGACTTATAAGTCAGATGTAACGCGGGGCTGAGTGCAAAGGGTTAATACAAAGGTGTTACATAATTGGTTTTATATTCTCATAAACTTCAATAACCTGTCTTTTGAAAATCATAGAGCGCCTTGAGTATCAGTCTTGGTAGATACGTGCGCTGAATATATATGAATTGCTTATTATATTAAATCTGGTACCTGGTTCTCCCCTACAATAACTTGGTTGATTACCTTTTGGACAGCTGCAAAATAGACCATGGGATGATCGCAAACAAATGTTAAAGATTGTGGTGCCTATTTTGCACCACACACAATGTTAAAGGTAGGAAACACCATTTATTCAACATGTTCATGATCCAACACACATAGGTGGTCATGTTTTAGATCTGGTTTTTACTCGGAATGAAGATTCTATCATAAGAGATTGCACGATTCATGAAAATTTAATGTCCGATCATTATGTTATTTGCTTGCTATTAGATGAAGCAAAGCTGCCCCCAATGCGCATTACCTCTACATTGCGAAATTACCGCCAAATAGATAATTCTAAACTTGTACTTTCACTAAACCATTTAAGAGACAGTCGACCTGCTGAGACCGACGTAGATACATATTTTAGCTGGTACAATACTGAAATCACAAACATACTTGATCGTTGTGCTCCATCTACCGGTACAACAAAAAATCGTACTGTAAAACATAGAATGCCCTGGTATAATGAACGTATTCATGAAGCACGTCAAAACAGACGACAAGCAGAACGTAAATGGAGGAAGTCACGTTCCTCATATCACCGCCAACTTTACATGGAGTCAAGGAAAGTTGTTACTGATCTTTCCATTGAATCCAAGAAAGCATTTTTCCTTGACAAACTATCAACTGCTGACACCAAACAAGTGCATTGCATCATTAATACCCTACTTAATAATAACACACATCACCTTCCAAATTGTGAATCACATGTCCTCCTTAGTAACCAATTTTCTACATTTTTCAAAAGGAAAATTATCATTATTCGTCGTGAACTTGACCTTCAGACGGATTCAAGCGATTTTGCTGATCCAATAGATATTTCTTTGCAATCACTATCGACCTTGCGGCTAACTACACAAACTGAAATATCAAAAATTATCTGCAATTCACCATCAAAATCATGTCGCCTGGATCCTTTGCCCACATGGATGCTTAAGGAAAACCTTACTCAAATTGTGCCAATTATTACTGATATTATCAACTCTTCTTTGTCGTCCGGAATCTTTCCTACTGAAGCCCACCGTGCCATCATTAAGCCATTACTAAAAAAGGCGTCACTTGATAGAAATATTCTTAAAAATTATAGACCCGTTTTGAATATCAGTTTCGTTGGTAAGATAATAGAAAAAATTGCTTGTGCACGACTATCTGAACATATGAATCAACATAATCTAATGGACCCCTACCAGTCAGCTTATAAACCCAAACATAGTACTGAATCTGCCCTAATAAAAGTAAAAAATGATATCATGTTTTCCCTTAATTCAAATCAAGTTACCCTCCTAGTATTATTAGATCTTTCAGCTGCATTTGATACAATTGATCATAGTATATTACTTTCGCGTTTGTCATCCAGAATTGGCATAAGAGGGGTTGCACTTGACTGGTTCCATTCATATCTTAAGGGTTGGACCAGTCAAGTTGACATTGCTGGTGAATTGTCAGCTCCATCTATTGCTGATTATGGCTTACCACAGGGCTCTGTCTTTGGTCCACTAGGCTACACTGTTTACACCCTTCCTGTTGGTGATATAGCACGGCACCACCAAATTTCTTATCATATATATGCTGATGATACACAATTATATATATCATTCAACCCTAATGTACCTGGTGAGATGAATCGTGCAGTCTCTAAACTTGAAAAATGCATCTCAGACATTAAAACCTGGATGACAGTTAATAAGCTTAAATTAAACGATGATAAAACAGAATTCTTTGTCGCTGCTTCCTCCCATAATCTTAAACTTATCCCTGATATTTCCATTGTTATTGGAAACTCTTCTATTCACCCATCTGAATCTGTTAGGAACCTAGGTGTATTCTTTGACTCGGCTATGTCCATGTCTTCCCATATATCATATATATCACGAACTGTCAATTACTATCTTCGTAATATATCACGTGCCCGCAAGTTCATGGATGAATCTACATGTCACCACGCTGTTCGTTCATTGGTACTTTCACGGCTTGATTATTGTAATGGTTTGTTATCTTCTGTACCCAATGTACACATACAACGACTGCAGCGGTTACAAAACTGGGCCGCACGTTTAGTTTTTGCTGTCAACCGCAAGCATGATCCCATACCCTTGATGCATTCGCTACACTGGTTACCAATACAACAAAGAATAATGTTCAAGCATTTATTATTTGTCTACAAATCCTTTCATAACCTTGCTCCAGTCTATTTATCAGACTGCTTGTTAAAATATGTTCCAAGAAGAAATAATCTGAGATCTGGAGATGATATCCTACGACTTGAATATCCTAGAACAAGAGTACAAGCCGGTGATAGAACTTTCACTGTATGTGCCTCCCGTGCATGGAACAATCTCCCGATCTCAGTTAGATCTTCTACCTTTGTAAATAACTTCAAAAAATCTTTGAAAACGCATCTTTTTGTATAATTTTCCTACCTTTGTAT
Organism: Crossaster papposus; assembly: GCA_037893245.1. NCBI lineage: Eukaryota > Metazoa > Echinodermata > Asteroidea > Velatida > Solasteridae > Crossaster > Crossaster papposus. The sequence continues at coordinate 624,732 of JBAIAA010000780.1, read as the reverse complement.
TATTCTGCAATCATTGTTTCAATTGTTAGTTTTAATGTAACTATTTTATTGTAAGTATATCTAAGTAACATTTTATAATTGTACGCGCTTTGAGCCTTTTGGGAAAAGCGCATTATAAATATTAATGTAATGTAATGTAATTTGCGGATATCGAACAATTTTACTATCAAATTAATAAGAAATATCTTACTTATTTGAAATAAATAATAATTGTAAAAATCTAGTAAAATGATTGCGCTAAGTATCTTATAATTGTTCCGAAAAATTGAATTTTTTTTTTTTTAAATTGATCGGCAGACGGCGATTGCGAAAAAAAAATTAGCATAAGAATCACTGCACGACGCCGATTGAAAACGATCGCCGTTTTTCTTGCTCTCCTCAGCATCCATGATTGTAAAACTTAAAAAAGGTCTGTTAAACGATATTTACTATAAAATACCGGTACAACCCCCTAATTCCACCCATTCAAGCAATTACCAATAGTGTATCCTACCTTTAACTAAACAATTTTTGTAAAAAACACACAAAACAAACGATGTTGCTTGTCAAAAGTCCAGCATATTTTTTTTTTAATTAAAAAAAACACGATCGTTCTGAGATCTCAATTTTAGGAAAACGGTACAACACGTTATCTTTTGGACTGGAATATCACCAAGAAATCATGCAGTGACAGTGCAACTCTTTTAAATATTTTATTATTAAAAGGTAAGATACACCATTGGTTTTGCTTGAATGATTACGAATGGATGGATTTGGGGGGTTGTAATTTATAGTAAATATCGTTTAACTGACCTGTCCAAAGTTTTACAATCAAAGATGCTGAGAGAAGAAAGAAAAACAGCAATTGTTTTCAACCGGTATACATTTTTTGGAAAAATTACAGGATATCTAGTAAAATCATTTTGCTGGATGCCTAAAATATTTCTTAATAATTCGGTAGTAAAAATCTTTGAAATCTGCAAATGGTGTATCCTACTTTTAACAATTAACAACGCCTAAGTACAAAATGCCTGAATACGTTTATCACTTGTATTAGCCTTTAGCTAATCTTTGCCCCACGTTTTCTCTCAATATTTTATAAACACTAAAATTGTTATCAAATATACACTATTCTAAACATGTGCAGTTGTACAGCTTAGCAGCATTCGTATTTGGAATCTACACCCTTGAAACCTTCTATATGTACATGTATATGCTCATATTCCTGTGCTGCATTAGTGAGCACCACGAATGTACATTTACTTGTAGGATTTTTTTAAGCTATCGTCTCATGGTCTAAAAGTATACTTTAGCTTATAAATGAACGTCATTGACTCGGCAATCACCAACTAAATGATTCATGCCAATCACAATTAGAAATCCCCCTCCATCCCATGATCCCAAGATTGCAAATCAGTCAACATCAATTAGACCGGCTAGCACCGATGGTACACTTACGTCATTGACGGCGACTTGGCCGCTTAGCATGGTCCCAGTCATGATGGTTCCCTGACCCCGGATTGAGAAGCAGTGATCCACGGCGTACAGCATCGGGCCGCTTGCGTCGCGCCGCGGTAGATACGCCTGCAGCTTCAACTCCTACTGGGATTAAAGTTAAGATTGGAGCATCATTCAAAATTCAGAGTCTTTCGTTGAGGGAGAGAGGAGAGGGGGAAATTAAGGGAGAGGGGGTTAAGGAAGAGGGGGAGGAGAGTCGAGGGAGGTAGGGGGTGAGATGAAAGGGGGAGGGGGAAATGAAATGGGGAGGGGGGATGAAAGAGGGGGAGATGAAAGAGGGGGGGGGGGGGAGATGAAAGAGGGGGGGGGGAGATGAAAGAGGGGGGGGGGGGGGAGATGAAAGAGGGGGGGGGGGGAGATGAAAGAGGGGGGGGGGGAGATGAAAGAGGGGGGGGGGGAGATGAAAGAGGGGGGGGGGGTGAAAGAGGGGGGGGGAGATGAAAGAGGGGGAGATGAAAGAGGGGGGGAGATGAAAGAGGGGGGAGATGAAAGAGGGGGGAGATGAAAGAGGGGGGGGGGAGATGAAAGAGGGGGGGGGGATAAAAGAGGGGGGGGATAAAAGAGGGGGGAGATGAAAGAGGGGGGGGATGAAAGAGGGGGGAGATGAAAGAGGGGGGGGGGGGGGGGGGTGGGAGGGGAGAAAATATGAGAGGGGGGGAGATGGGGGGGCGGGAGATGAGGGGTTGTAACAATTCGAAGACCTGCAGGTGAACGGTCGTTTTGAAACCTAGGCTCTAGAGGTGGAACGCAGGTGAATATTTCATAGTTTTTGATCTGACTCGGCCCGAGGTGTGAGAGGTTTTTCTCCCGTCCAATCAATTATGAATACAGCAGGTGTATAAAGGTAGGCACCTCTGTCTCTGGATGCAATCATGATATCGGTATTCCTGGGTATATTGGCCGGTGGATGGGCTTCTAATTTATTACCCTGAAAATATAGCCCCTCTAACCAGGGGTTAATAATGGATTGGTGTGTCTGTGTGTGTGTCCCTGTGGGTAGGAACCTCTGTGTTAAGTACACAAACCTGTCATTGAGAGCAAGGCTCCAGTGAGGTTCAAAAGAAGGACCGAAATGAAAAGATGGAAAGTAGTTGTCTTGTCAATTTATATATAAATTCTTAGCTGTATCTAGAGATATGGAATTTTGGACTTCAAAATGAGGTCTGATAACTACATCTTCATGTAGCTGTGAGTCTTGCATATGGTAATTCCATAAAAAGGGGGTCCAAAGAGGGACATTGTTATTTCTAGATGCAAAATATTTTCTTTATAACCTTTGCAGTTTAAATGTGTAGGACTGGTTGATCTTTACATTGAACATACATTTTTCATTTTCAGACTTTATTTCCTTCTCACGTGACCAAAAACATGGTTTACTGTGTAACAGGGACACCAACATTCGTGTGAAATTGGTGACTTATTTGTGCTATATTTCTGTTGGTTTTCATTGAAAATTTCAAAAATTCATATATTATATAAAGCAGTATAAAAGATGTTTATGTCTGTTATGAACATTTGACTTTTCAATGACAGGCTTAACATTTATAGCACAAATAAGTTGCTAGTTTCATAATGTAACAGGGACACAATGGTGTCCCGTCGAATGTCAGTACATTGTGAAGCAAAATTAACTTAATTAAAGTGGTAAAACTGATTCTTGACGAAAATGACATTTTAAAATCTTGCAGTTGTGTTTAATACAGTGAATGCACAGTCAACTCTTACAAACAGAAATAAATAGGTTTTAGAGACGTTTTACAGAACCAAAAAATGGGGGAAAAGTAGCAAGAAAAATAAATAAAAATACCACCCCTTTAAATTTGGGCTTTGACCCATTGTCCTTCAAAATGGCAATTTCCGACTTTCGGCTCATTTTGTGGTGACCGATCACAAATATTCCCCTGAACACAGATCTTCCTGACATGACTGACAACAACCACTCAGAACCTTACTCCGAAGAGATTCATACATCAGTTGTTTCTAATACTCTCCCTCTCAAAAGAGCTCTCAAAGGACTGCCCTACATGTAAGCTTCCGGTTCATCTAGGATGACGTACATGTATGAAATACTCTTACACACACAGTACATGCATACACCAAAATTGCCCCACATGTATTGCATTACATACAGCACCTGTCGACGGCACCGGACTATTTTCTTTACGTTTTACAATGCAACAAGTTCAGGCAACCTCCCTCCCCTATTCAACCGACTTCCCATTTTTGTGTGAAGATCTAATAATGACGCAGTTCGAGAATCTCAAGTTCTAGATGAAAAAGGAAGCCGGCAAGACTATACAAGGGATGCTAAAATTAGGGGAGCATGTGTATGAACGCTGTCTAGCTTGGAGGCATTCCTGTTGTGATCCATTTCACCAAGAATGGAATTTTGCAGAAACACAATATGCATTGCACGCAAACAAGACGATTGTGTATATATCCGTACACTGATATGGGAGAAAAATACTGACACGGGACACCGCGATTAATATCCGGACATGAAATTCGATGATTGTTACACAAAAAAGTATAAATATAATTCTCTGCACAGAACTGAATGGACACAAACAGATTCTGGTACATTCTACCGATAAAAATGGTGTAAACCGGTGAAAAAAAAGGGTGTAAGATCATTGAACACCCCAAGTTGTATTGAAAGAAAAAAGCATTGCTTATTTTTAGGACATCTTGTAACTTTCCGGCATTCGGAAAGAATAATGGTAGTTTTTGGTTTCTTTCCTTGGCCAGTTTTGTTCCTTAGTGGCAGTGGAAAACCTCCTTCTTTCATTTAACGGACCCTGTTGTGAACTCATGCGATGGTAAAAATAATTCCATGAGATGACAGATGGAATGTTCTGTTTCTCGAGGCGAAGCCAAGTGGAATGGAACATTTCATTTCCATCTGCCACCGAATGAAATTATTTTGTTCATCACATAAACCTTGAAACATTCATTATTTGTTTTATACAACGCCTGAATAAATCCTCGCCATCTGATTGGTCCAAGTGCGACTGTGCAATGGCAGTTCTATTCACCGTTGAATATAACTTTTGTTGGCGGTGCGGCTGTGCCGCCGTGCAATGGAACGAATAATTCAATGCATGTGATCAACGATCGACCAATCAGATGACGGGGATTTATTCAGATGTTGGTTAACCCTCCTATTGTTTGACAGCACAAATATCTAAAAGTGCGCACGTTTTCCTATGGGGAACACAAATCTGCCCACAGCTTAAATGTACAAACTCATATTTTCTTTTTGTACAGTGCGTTATGGGGACATTCCATGGGGTTTGTGTGCTAAGGGAAATCTCTCTAAACTCAAACTCAGAACATTCTAAAACTCTAAAATTTTCAACATCACCCCAATTGTTATTCTTCTCCATTTTCTTTCATTATACCCTAACCCAATTCTACCTCATAAACTCAAGTTTACTGGAGACCCAACACGCTATGGGGACACGAAAATGTCCCCACTACTCGGTACGTTTTTCCAAACAAAAGAACCTGTCCCCACAACTAGATGGAGACTAGAACGTAAAAAGACACAGTCTGTAAATTGTTGTGCTGCTGAACAACTGACCCGAATAGTGACTTCTGCTTAGGAAGGATAAAGTACTTTATTACAGGAAGTGTTCACAGTTTAACTTTAGCATGAATTAAGGTACTTCTCTCTGTTATTGAGTACGGAAGTTTGTTACCAGTCCCATTACTGAATCAAATATAAAATGGAAGGTATCTTTTGGGGACTTTAATTAACAGAGCTTATATTAAGAGCTTGCGACACCATCGCGATGTCTTTGTCAACAGAGGATACGAGCTGGCCCAGGTGTACGACCGTCTTCTGTCGTGTGACCAAGCTTGGTCACATGACGAGTCACATGAGGCCCTCATCAACGCCAGTTGACAAAGACACCGCGTTGGTGTGGCAAACTCCTGATATGAGCTCTGTAAATTAAAGTCCCAATAAGCTACCTTCCATTTTGTTCTCTCTCTGTTATTTTTTTTTCTTCGAAATAACGGTAGAGCAAGCAAATTTTCTTGCAACAGTGCTGAATCCACAATAAGTATTCTCATATGTGACCTGTCACCACAAAATGAGAGTAAAGTCGCACGATGTGATTTGGAGATATGGCCATCCAAAGTCAAAATATGAAGGGGTAGTCATTTTTTAATTTTGCGTAATTTGGAAAGCCCAAGTCCTACATATTCCCAATTTTTAGGTAAGATCAGATGATCGAAAACCTCTTAAATACCTCTTTTTTGCGTAGTGTTTGCGTAGTTAGTGTTTGGTTTAAGATGTTTAAGGTAAGTTTTCTCACAAACACGTTTTGTGAAACCCATGACTTTCTAGAGCGCTGTAAAAAGTATTTATCGCAAAACCCCCAAGTGTTATATATCATTGGAAAGCTCTCTTTCTGAAGAATTTGAAAATATCAATATCTCAATTTTCAATATTTCTGACTTTACTCGTATTTTGTGATGACAGGTCATATTTGTATCCTTGAGGGCCGGAGACATCGCTAAATTTGTTCTTGTGTACAAAATGGTAAGAGGGTCGAAAGCTGTTTTAATAATGCTCCTATTTGAACCAGAATTACTTTCCTGGCTTGAAATGTCGACGAAATATCCCTTTACTTCCAATTTGCTATGGACACTTTAAGGTACGCCTTGAAAATGTCTAGTTTTTTAGTAAATGTCATATCTTGAAATCCTTGTCGGGGGACCTTGACACCTATAGATATTGCCCTTTACAATCCTTTGTTCTGTAGTATACCTAGGTCTCCACCGGGAATCATTAATTTCTACACATATTTCAATTTTAACACGACTTACTGTACAGCTGACCATACAACAAGAATGCTGTATTATTCACAGCATCACACTTTATTTCTCTCACCTAGGCTATATGCTTGTACACGATGTATTTCACACTTGTGTATTTCACACCTGTTTCCTTCCCTTGGTCATAGGCCTGCATATTTTGTTGTTTATATGCTTAACCAATTAGATGTAAGCAATAAATTGAGGCTTTTGGTTTGATAAACCCTAGCCTTCTAAACTCAGAGTGCTTCTGTGCGAGCAGGTTGTCTTTATTAACTAATACCCGCTTCGCCTCGGGGGAAAATAGAATGGTCGATGGATCACCTCGGGAGGCTAGATTTACTACACCACTCGAAGCAGTCAATATTTGTATTATAACACCTCAGGGTGACATGGCCTCGTGGTCTGGGTCATTGAATTCGTGATCTGCGGGTAAATCTGCAGGCTGTGGGTTCGAGTCCGGCCTGGGACTAGGTGCGTGTGCCCTTGGGCAAGGCACTTTGTCACTCATTGCTTCTCTCCACCCAGGATTAAATAGGTACCTGTGAGGGCAGAAATGGTTGATATTATTAGCTGCTTTGTGCCAAAATGGCAGCATCGAGCTGTAAACTCTCCTGGGAGCTGAGATAGTGTTTGGTATTGATTGTAGCTCTGCGAGCACCAAAATTGGCGGATTGCTTTCCTTAGTATAGGAACTTGATAAACTATTTCCCAAGGCAAAGTTTGTCAACTTCCAATAACTCACAGAATATCGACTACCCACCCTCAAACCATGTTATATTTGTGTTACCTTGAAATTATGACACCTGCCGGCTGCCGTCAGCGAGGGCTCACAGTGCAAGTGGTCTATGGGACCGATTCAGATATGAACTACACTCTCACCTCAATCAGAGCATCCACGCCGTGCGCCTCGGAATCGGGGGAGTCTGGACCGCCGGGCTTGGCTGCTACGGGAACCACGGGGCAGTTGGCAAATTTGGTGTTCTCTAGCGTCTTCAACATCTTCTTTGCCATCTGGATGCAAAACATCAAAGACAGAAAAAAGGGTTTATATTATTATGGTTTATAATACGAGTTTCACATGTCCCCTGTACATGTAGCAACCAATGGAATTAACAGGTTAGGGTCGTACTATAAATTGGGGTTTACTACCAACAAAAACACAAACCCTTTCTTCTATCATAGCTTGTGAGTTACGACCTGTGACTCAAAAGGTTTGATACGGGTAATTTGACAAAATTTTGGCACCAAAAGAGAGAAGAATTATTTGTTAGGAGACACTCTATGATGTGCATCAAGTTGGGTCAATCAGGCCAAAACGCGACCCAAAACATGAAAGAAAAAATTTGAATCCGAACTGAAACCGATCTGAACTCCCCAAACTGACCGGACCCGACAAAGAATAAGGGAAATATCGCGAACTGACAAAAACATAATCAAACTTAAAAAAAAAAAAAAAATTCTGGCTTGGGGAAATGTCTTTTATATAATGATTAAAAAACCAACCCGGCCCGACTGAAATGATAGGAAAACCGACTCGACCCAAAGTCGGTTTCGAGATGGGTCGGGTTTGCACATCCTTACTCTACATGTAGCTAGCTTCTTCAAAATGACCATTGACCTCATTTCAACTCGACAATGGCTCATGAATAATAACCACATTTGTGACCTGTCACCACAATATGAGAGTAAAGTCGCACGATGTGATTTGGAGATATGGCCATCGCAAGTCAAAATATGAAGGGGTGGTCAATTGTGAGATTTTGCCTAATTTGGAAAGCCCAAGTCCTCTTCTACATATTCCCATTTTTTTAGTGCAATTAGATGATTGAAAACCTCTTAAATTACGCGATTTTGCGTAGTGTTTGCGTAGTTAGTGTTCAGATTAAAGTCCATCAGTGGTCTAATTAACATGGTAATTAAATATGCAAATTAGGTCTTCGTAACTGTCCCACGTTTGCGAAATTTTAATATTTTGTTGTTTATACAATAGCCGTTTGTGTGGAAAGTTTCAAAAAGAAATAATGATTAACAGAACCTTACTTGTCCTGTTTTGCAATCTTTTGTGTGTTTTGTTTAGGATGTTTATTAAGTAAGTTTTCTCGCAAACGCGTTTTGTGAAACCCATGAATTTCTGGAGCGCTGTAAAAAACCTAAGTGTTATATACCATTGGAAAGCTCTCTTTCTCAAGAATTTGAAAATACCAATATCTCCATTTAATTAATTTTTACGACTTTACTCTCATATTGTGGTGACAGGTCACATTTTTCATCCATCAGTAAAAAGGTCTCAAAGCTTCGTAATTTGTGATGCAAATTTGTTAAATGGGCAGGAAGCACCGTAGCTTCACAAATAAAACTAATGATCCCACTGCGAGTATTAGCCAGAATACTGATTAACCAGTCCTAGTCCAATTATCTCAAATCCTCAAGGAGACACTAATGATATCATTGTTTTGATAAAATTTCCCTCTGGAAATAAAACTTGAGTTTTCTTTTTTACAAGAAACACAGAATTGAAAATAACAAAACAACAACAGAAGGGGGCGGCTATTTTTGGCAGTGGTGCACTTTATGACGCTTTTCTTTACTTTTCTCATGTAGCGTTGCCAAACCGCTTTGTTGACAGCGGAGTTGTAATCGAGTCAGTCACAAGTCACCACAAGTCAATCATAAGCCGTCCAATCTTTAGTCAACTCACAAGCTATTTTAATAAATTTTGTTATTGATCCTCTTGACTTGTGGAGTGACTTGTGGAGTGACTTGTGAAGTGACTTGTGAAGTGACTTGTGAAATGACTTGTGAACTGACTTGTGAACTGACTTGCGAACTGACTTGCGAACTGACTTGCGAACTGACTTGCGAACTGACTTGCGAACTGACTTGCGAACTGACTTGCGAACTGACTTGTAAACTGACTTGTGAACTGACTTGTGAACTGACTTGTGAATGACTTGTGAACTGACTTGTGAACTGACTTGTGAACTGACTTGTGAATGACTTGTGAACTGACTTGTGAACTGACTTGTGAACTGACTTGTGAACTGACTTGTGAACTGACTTGTGAACTGACTTGTGAACTGACTTGTGAACTGACTTGTGAACTGACTTGTGAATGACTTGTGAACTGACTTGTGAACTGACTTGTGAACTGACTTGTGAACTGACTTGTGAATGACTTGTGAAGTGACATGTGAAGTGACTTGTGAAGTGACTTGTGAATTGACTTGTGAATTGACTTGTGAATGACTTGTGAATGACTTGTGAACCGACTTGTGAACCGACTTGTGAACCGACTTGTAAACCGACTTGTAAACCGACTTGTGAATTGACTTGTGAATTGACTTGTGAATTGACTTGTGAATTGACTTGTAAACCGACTTGTGAATTGACTTGTGAATTGACTTGTGAATTGACTTGTGAATTGACTTGTGAATTAACTTGTGAATTGACTTGTGAATGACTTGTGAATGACTTGTGAACCGACTTGTGAACCGACTTGTGAACCGACTTGTGAATTGACTTGTGAATTGACTTGTTTCTTCGTAACATTATGCTCCTCACCTTGTCAATCATTTGCGTCTTCTTCTGGGCAGGAAGTAAGTCTGTCTTATTCAAGACCACCACCATCTTGGAGCAGGTTATTTCTCCTATGACAAGGCACTAATGCCAAGCAAAACAGAAAATCCAAAATGAATACGTGAAATCTTCTCACTTCTTCCTTCCCCTCCCCCCCCCCCCCCCCCCCCCCCAAGGAAAAATATATTTTATTATTTATACATATCAACCACTGCTTTTATCCTGGGAATTAAATTCGTTTTTAAGCCTTTGGTTCACATATTTTTTTTATTAGACAGAGATTGCATGTCCCTATAGCAATTATCCTGTGTACACCAAAGGGTGAAATATGTGATGTCCGTGACTGAGTTGCTAAACCATGAAGTAATTTTATTAATTAAAGGGGCACAAGGTCCTAAAATCCCTGAACATGTCATGTTTTAGATTGTTTACGTATAATATTTCAAACATCTGGTTGAAAGGACACCAACCTTTTTGTCTTACCGTTTCTAAGAAAAGAAAAAAACAAAAAACAAAAACAAACAAAAACAAATAAAAAATAATAGTTGTTTAAATTGAACAGGATGATGTGGGCATACATTGTTTATTTGCAAAGACGACCGAGTGAGATGGAGAGCTGGTCTATAATCGTGTCATTAGCGACAGGCGCGCACACTTCATAAAAAGAATACGCTACGTGCACAATCGAGTATTGTGCACAATCGAGTATTGAATACAGTCGTCTTCAGCAAAGACTACCACAGACCCTGCTCATTATTAAGCAGAGTCAAGAAATAGATAAATATATGGTGGGCCCAAGAATCAACTTCATTGGAAGTCTAAAACAAAATTTGTTAACAAAATAACATTGAAATGTATGTTTGTTGAGCACATTGTGACTCTAGACTTTAATAGAAGATACCGGAGATATCCCGACATTGTTACTTTTTTGCAAGCCTCAGTCTGAAAAGCGTGTTGTGTACCCTCCCTCTCTTAGTGCCAACACAAGGCCAGTTACTATTTCTCTCAGAACTAGGTACTCTGAGAGAAGAAGGGGGTTAAGTTTTTTATTGATTTTTGTTGTGTTTGCTATAACCTACATCCACAGCTATAAATATGAGAATTGTGATGGCCCATGTTTGATCGTTCGATAGTAGCATGGCATTCGTGGCTAACCCAAACAGCTTTACCTTACATACGTACTGTGGACATTCCTTTGTCTTCGTGTAGTTAAAAAACGTTGACTAAATACTCATTTTTCTCTCTTCCCCAAAACAAATTTACCCTCAAATTTTGATTCTGGGCCTCTCAGCTGTCCCTTCTATCTTTTCTATATATAACCCTAACCCGTTTTTCCTCTAGCGCTCTTTTTCGGAAACTGAAAAACGGATTGTGGACCTGGGCAAGTCCACAAACCGTAACCTTTTCCCGCATCGTGTGGACCTATTGTTCGGTCAACAGTGCGTATGCAAGATTAACTCATCTGCCTTTACCAGAGTTGATCTGGGTGAGCGACTCAAACACACCCCGACTGACCTAGACTATCCACTTGTGGAGTGCCACGGCCTCGTGGCCTGAAGCATTGAATTCGCGGTTGTGGGTTTGAGCCCTGTCATGACTGGGATTACGGTGCGTACCCTTGAGCAAGGCACTTTGTCGCTCTTTGCTTCTCCCAATGCAGGAGTAAATGGGTACCTGTGAGGCAAGAAACGATCATTGCACGTGGAGATGGTTGTTATTAGCTGCTTTGTAACAAAATGGCAGCATTGAGCTGTATATACTCCCCGGAATGTTTGTGGAATGTTTTATTGGCACAATGTGCAGGGTAATAAAGGTGTAGTGACTTGAGCATCTGTCAGGGTGGATATGTGCGCTTTATAAATACGCATTATTGCTTGTAGCTTGGACTGGTGTAGAGAGTCGGGCACCTGGCCAGCAGTGCTATTGTATAGGGTTACCCTGTAATGCTAATTAATTGTCTAAATCCAGCCCATTGTGTGTAGACCTGATGAATGAAAAGTCTTCCAGAGAACAGACATTCTGAATAAATAAATAGGGAGCTGGGAAGTAACCTGCGATGGACTAGCTAGCATCCCGTCCAGAGGTATAGAAATAATTATTCTCAGTCGTTTCAACAGTCGTTTCAACAGTCGATTCAACAGTCGATTCAACAGTCGATTCTTAGTAGTTTCATGCTAAGGTACCTGCAATGGCATGCTACCTGCGTGGACTAGCATCCCGTCCAGGAGTATAGAAAATAAAATAATTATTATCAGTCGTTTCAACAGTCGTTTCAACAGTCGTTTCAACAGTCGTTTCAACAGTCAATTCAACAGTCAATTCTCAGTCGTTTCATGCTATTTGCGATAGACTAACATCCTGTCCATAATCATTCCCCGTCATTTCATAAGCACACCTTAAACCGGATGTTAAACAGTGGAATGATAAGCTATATTGGCTCGGGTCAGGGTTTACTTTATTTTCATTTTTTTAATTTTTTTTGTAGCCAGAAAATGGCATTATTACAGCACACTCATTCGACCAGGAATTTGGCCAATTGATAACTAGTCTGGGTCCCAGACCCCATAATAAAATTTGGATTTCAAAAATGGGATCTAGAATCTTGCATAAATTACAGGAAAATCCATGTATTAATTTTATGCATGACGTATTACAGGTAGGTCTGAACCCCGCCTCCCCAATTAAGTATCACAACGGTAATGTTTGCCCGCAACCAGTCTATTGCAAAATGGCAACAATTTTGGAGGTGATAATTAAGGTTCAATTTTTGATGAATTCTAAAGTGTCTCGTGCAAATATCAATAAAGAGAGGGAAATTACTGTTAAATATTAAAAAATAATGAAATTAAAATGTTGGAAAGTTGCCTTCGTGGAGATCAACACTAATGAGTTTGCGTAATTTTTGTGGTGAAATTGTTAATAATCATTGTTCAATCACCGTAACTAAACAGCTATTTGAAAATAAACAATCATGATGCGCGCCTGCAAAGGAGAACTAATTAAAGGTCTTTGGAGCTCGCTAGCTAACCTCCCCATATTTCGTTAAAAATAATCCCGCCCCTCGGCTCGGTGATTTTAAAATATCCGGTTGTTTTCTTCGATATTTCTATTGGAGGACAGGTAAATATTTGAAAGAACTAATCATTTGTAATTGTATGCACGTATCGTATCGTTAGTTGAGAAAAACCTAATACAATGTACACACATATCCAATTGATGTGCAGGGTAATAAAGGTGTAGTGACTTGAGCATCTGTCAGGGTGGATATGTGCGCTTTATAAATACGCATTATTGCTTGTAGCTTGGACTGGTGTAGAGAGTCGGGCACCTGGCCAGCAGTGCTATTGTATAGGGTTACCCTGTAATGCTAATTAATTGTCTAAATCCAGCCCATTGTGTGTAGACCTGATGAATGAAAAGTCTTCCAGAGAACAGACATTCTGAATAAATAAATAGGGAGCTGGGAAGTAACCTGCGATGGACTAGCTAGCATCCCGTCCAGAGGTATAGAAATAATTATTCTCAGTCGTTTCAACAGTCGTTTCAACAGTCGATTCAACAGTCGATTCAACAGTCGATTCAACAGTCGATTCTTAGTAGTTTCATGCTAAGGTACCTGCAATGGCATGCTACCTGCGTGGACTAGCATCCCGTCCAGGAGTATAGAAAATAAAATAATTATTATCAGTCGTTTCAACAGTCGTTTCAACAGTCGTTTCAACAGTCGTTTCAACAGTCGATTCAACAGTCGATTCAACAGTCGATTCTCAGTCGTTTCATGCTATTTGCGATAGACTAGCATCCTGTCCATAATCTTTCTCCGTCATTTCATAAGCACACCTTAAACCGGATGTTAAACAGTGGAATGATAAGCTATATTGGCTCGGGTCAGGGTTTACTTTATTTTCATTTTTTTTTAAAATTTTTGTAGCCAGAAAATGGCATTATTACAGCACACTCATTCGACCAGGAATTTGGCCAATTGATAACTAGTCTGGGTCCCAGACCCCATAATAAAATTTGGATTTCAAAAATGGGATCTAGAATCTTGCATAAATTACAGGAAAATCCATGTATTAATTTTATGCATGACGTATTACAGGTAGGTCTGAACCCCGCCTCCCCAATTAAGTATCACAACGGTAATGTTTGCCCGCAACCAGTCTATTGCAAAATGGCAACAATTTTGGAGGTGATAATTAAGGTTCAATTTTTGATGAATTCTAAAGTGTCTCGTGCAAATATCAATAAAGAGAGGGAAATTACTGTTAAATATTAAAAAATAATGAAATTAAAATGTTGGAAAGTTGCCTTCGTGGAGATCAACACTAATGAGTTTGCGTAATTTTTGTGGTGAAATTGTTAATAATCATTGTTCAATCACCGTAACTAAACAGCTATTTGAAAATAAACAATCATGATGCGCGCCTGCAGAGGAGAACTAATTAAAGGTCTTTGGAGCTCGCTAGCTAACCTCCCCATATTTTTAGGGGGGCCGGGAAACAGTCTGATATAAACTCGCCATACAGTCGTCATTGATTTATCCAAGTCTCAATGGTTTACCTCTGCTGATTGGGTCTGCATTCCCTTAGTAACGTCAATCACCAACATCATCAGATCAATGATCTGAGCTCCTAGAAAGAAACAAAAATATTAAGTCAAGGACAAACTGACCACTCATTTAAGATCCTCATAATTTAAGGGGGTTCTCGCAGATTAAGGCAGAACTGGGCAGAGGTTGAAATGCTGGTTTGTAAGCATTAAACCTAGAAACAATCCTCGTCCAGTCAAACTCCAACACCAGGTTTTGTTGAGATCTGTTACATGTACCAGCAGTAGGATGGGTGGACCTGACAGTCTTTTACACTGGGTTAAGCATACCAGTACATGCAGAATCAGAGTTGTGTACAGTTTGCCATAAATAGTGTTGGAATTCGGCTCGGTCCATTATACCAGCTATCTTCCCCCAACCCGGTCCTCGCACTGTTATTCCCTAATTAACTAATACGCACTGATGATGAGCCATCTTTTAAAAGGCATCACAATCAAATGTCCTCTCAAAAATTCTTCTGTGTCTTCACTTGCTGTCAAGCAAGAGAAAACATGCCTTGCAAATCTGATAGCATAAATCAAATTAAACTTGTATGTATGTGGTACACTGAACCAATACTCAGCTGAATAATTGTCAATGAATACATAAAACCCATGTGGACAGGAGAGAAAATGTTTATTTGTACCACAATCAAAGATGGACTATTACTGGTATGAAGTACATGTACCGGTACTATGCTGGGTTTTATTTATTTGTGAGAAGTTCTGGCAAAATCAGACAGAACTGGGCAGATGTCAAAATGAGGGTTTTCAAGTGTTAGGAAAGAGAATAACATTCTTCCTTTTTGTTGCACTTCAATCAGACATTCCGTTGATGAGTTTATGCCTGTTTAAAGTTTGCATAATTTACGAACATGGCAAACGAGTAAAAACAAAAATGAGGAAAAGGTCCACGAAGGTTTAAATTTTGCATTCATGAAAAAGAAAGAGTATGCCAAACGTTTTTTCATTAAAACACTTTTATTCCCCAGGTTATAAACTATAACTTTAAAACACATAGTACCAGAATATAGAAAACAAATTTTACGAGATTACAAATATGAATGAAACTGTAAATTTTTAAATAAATCCCCCATTTTAATTTTTTTATATTTTTCTCCGCTTTGGCCTGTACCCAGTTCTGTCTCATTGTGCCAGAATGCTTTGAGCATTGTTAGTATTTCAGGCAATACAAAAGTAATTCACAAGTTTCTGAATAAAACATCAACAAAGAACAAACCAGTAAGCGGAACAATGAAAAAGCAGTTCTCGTACATGACCCAGCACAAGTAAATGAGACACTTTGAGGCAAAAATGAAAATTGAGATTTTGATTTCATCATTTAAAGCTCAACAAGCTTTAAATGATGAAATCAAAATCTCAATTTTTATTTTTGCCTCAAAGTGTCTCATTTACTCGTGCTGGGTCACATATTGGTTCTTACACTAGGATGTGATTTTGCATTTGAAGCCGACACAGTCATTAAAGGTCACAATTAATACACCATTTGGTAATTGCTTGAATTATCATGAATGGGTGGATTTGGGGGTTTGTATTTTATAGTAAATATCGTTTAACTGACCTATTCGAAGTTTTACAATCATGGATGCCGAGAAAAGCACGAAAAACAGCGTTTGTTTTCAACCGGCGTCAAGCAGTTATTCTTATGTTATTTGTGGTTTTTTTCGCGATCGCCGTTCGGAAAATTCTATTTTCGAAATAATTACAGGATATCTAGCGCACTCATTTTGCTGGATGCCTAGATTCATTATTTACTTTCAAATAAGTAAGATATTTATAATTCGGTAGTAAATTGTTTCCATATCTGCAAATGGTGTATCCTACCGGTACCTTTAAAACCCTAACCTGAATCCTGCAAAATCCTCCTCTTCCATTGTGTTAATTAAAGCTCCCAAATATTTATTACTGGTGACCACTGCCTGAATCCTGCAAAATCCTGCAGTGGGTTTACCATTGAGTTACATGTATAAAACGGCCAAACATGGAACAAACAGTGTAAGTGCCCTATTACAACAAGGGTCTGCACATGCATGTTCCCTATATTTGACACATAATTTACACCTTGACTGATATGTAGAAGTGTGGAAGTACAAAGTAACAAATAACCTCATTCCTCCAAAATCCTCATTTAGATAAATACCCAAGTAACCTCAATCCTAGGCCTTATAACCTAGATTCTGCATTATCCTCAAGTGGCAAAAACCCCAAACGCCCTCAATCCTGCACAATTCTCTGATGCATCAACTTCAAAGTACCTTTAATCCTGCAAAATCATGCATTTTGCAAGAAGATTTAGGAGGATTCAAAATGTTAGGGTTAATTAGCAGGATGTGATTTTAACAAAAGATTTCCAAATTCACATCCTCTTCCAAATTCACATTCTGGGGTAAGTCGGTTTTTAAAATTCAAATTCACATCCACTGGTCAAAATAGGCTCAGTTTGCACGGAGCAAGTGTGAAAAAACATAGGGTTGACAAATCCAAAACTCAACCCAGGGCGAGTTAAAGGTACATATAGTATACACCATTTGCAGATATCAAAAATATTTACTACCGAATTATTAAGAAAAATCTTACTCATTTGAAAGTAAATGTTGATTCTAGGCATCCAGCAAAATGATTGCGCTAGATATCCTGTAATTATTCTGAAAAATATAATTTTATAATGAAAAAACAAAGATAACATAAGAATACATGTAACTGCTCGACGCCGGTTGAAACAAACCGCTGTTTTTCGTGCTTTTCTCGGCATCCATGATTGTAAAACTTCGGACAGCTCAGTAAAACGATATTTACTATAAAATACAACACCCCAAATATAATCATTCATGATAATTCAAGCAATGACCAATGGTGTATACTACCTAGAGGCTATACAATACAGTACATGTAGTGTGAAAAGGGCTACGGGATCGTATACATGTACGTTTGGTAATTGAAACCCACTGTTTGTTTCAATCCTATATAGTTATAGATACATGTATATACCATGAAACTAACCTGTAAACATTTCAAAAGGTGGTAGCAATTTTGAGAGATTGCCGAAGGAAGAATAGTCTGCATTGGAATACACAATCTGAGAAATGTCACTGCAGTATCGCTTCTCAGATTCAAATTTGTGGGGATAAAAAGTGATATCTTTTCCAATAACCGCGGTACTTCAAAGTAAAAAGTTTCTAAAACTGCATTATACTATCCAAAGCTGCTGTACTTCTTACCAAGTACATGTACATGTACATGTACACGTAAGTTTTTAATGCCATTCTTTTTGGAGTAATTACTAAACGTATACAATCCCTTTAAATGGGGCTTACAGTAGAAACAGGAAAACAAACGTCTTCCCCAAAAGTACATGTGTGGAGGATTTTCACCCCATAATATCCATTGTGTGTTGATAACTATGTTTAACAAAGAGGGTATTATATGCCTAATTTGATATATTAATTTGTGTAATCTGTGTGACTATGAAATCAATTAAAATGAGTATTTAAGCTTGTGTCAGATGAAATTTATGAATGTGAAATCCAAGGGCAGTGTACATTTTCTGAATGAGGAATGGAATCTTAGGACAAACATTCGGTATGCCAGCATGTACATTTCACAAAGTGCACGTAAAGAATACTTCTTAAATACAAGGAGATGAGACTGTCATCAAAAACACTCAAGGAAAAAAGTGATGGTTAAGTTTGACAATGACAGCAAGTGCCTCAAAAATTTCTCTTAAAAGTTGGTGTGTTCGTGATTTTCGGGTTTGGCACTCTGAAAAATAGATTTTCAAATTAAATTTATAATTTTCTAGCATTGTATAATTTGTTTTGTTGTACCTCTGTCTTAGATACTGTATTTGTATTGGTCTAGAATGATCACATGTGAATTGTATAACAACGCATATCTCACCCCCATGTCATATACAGTGTTAGGACGTGATATCACACGGATGCTGTTTTATATCATTGATACCAGTGCAATTTCACCTACACACGATATACATGTAGTACACGACACGATATAGTACACGACACGATATACATGT
The DNA here is from genome assembly GCA_037893245.1 of Crossaster papposus. Taxonomy (NCBI): domain Eukaryota; kingdom Metazoa; phylum Echinodermata; class Asteroidea; order Velatida; family Solasteridae; genus Crossaster; species Crossaster papposus. The sequence goes on along the minus strand of JBAIAA010000780.1, from coordinate 606,188 downwards.
AGTACACGACACGATATAGTACACGATATAGTACACGATATAGTACACGATATAATACACGATATAATACACGATATAGTACACGATATAATACACGATATAGTACACGATATAGTACACGATATAGTACACGATATAGTACACGATATAGTACACGATATAGTACACGATATAGTACACGATATAGTACACGGTATACTACACGATATACTACACGATATACTACACGATATACTACACGATATACTACACGATATACTACACGGTATACTGCACGATATACTACACGATATACTACATGTACACGATATAATACACGATATAGTAAACTGTAGTGAAGCAGCGAATGAGCAGACAATCAGCTGTTTTGAGCGTGCATGAAGTTGAGTTCAATTTGTTTGCGTTGTAAAGAAAATGTTGACTGAACGCTTCGTATCTCCAGTCCTCATAATGTCTGCTGAGCTACCACTTGAGGGCGCACTTCTGAAGATTCTAAACGACTTTATGCCGTTTTTCGTGGGAGCAGGTCACATTTGAGGAAGATTTTTCATGAGCACTAAGCACATGTTTGCGCTTTACAATAGAATGAAATTTGCCCCAGGTAAAACACCTATAGGGATGGTGTCAACAGAACAAATGCTGGCTGACTGTGAGATGTGTGCACTGCTAGTGATAACATACTGATCAAAGTGCACAGTGGACATCTATCTGAGAAAACTAATAACTCAGGTGCAGTCAAATCCTGTAAACATACGGACTATACCAGTACTATGGTGTCATAGCCAGAATTAAACCAGTCAAGACAACTGGATAACAAAATAAAGTTAACAGTTAAAAAGTAAAGATAAGTTCACAGGCGTAGCAGCTAAATTGTTACACAGTTTTCTAATATATCTGCATGAGAAAACAAATCAGAATTTTCGAAATATTTCGTAGGAAAAGTCAATAATAAAGCTAACAACACAGGTCCTCGATGCCACACTAAATGCCTGTTCGCATGATTTTTTTCCCCACCATTAATGGCTCATTCGGACGTAGGTTCTCGGAGCCTTGCTTTCCCTTACATTAAATTCATCCTGATAATAAACTTAAAGGGATCGTATACGTTTGGTAATTGAAACTCACTGTTTGTTTCAATCCTATATAGTTATAGATATATATACCATAAAACTAACCTGTACATTTTTTTATGATATTGCCGAAATTCTGGGGCGGTTTTGTCCACGCAGGAAGAATAATCTGCATTGAAATACACACTCTGAGAAACGTCACTGCAGTAACGCTTCTCAGATTCAAATTTTTGGGGGATAAAAAGTAATATCTTTTTCCATAACCGCAGTACTTGGAAGTGAAAAGTTTCTAAAAATGCTTTATACTATCCAAACTCCAAAGCTGCTCTACTTCTTACCAAGTAAGTTTTTATTGCCATTAATTTTTGGAGTAATTACCAAACGTATACGATCCCTTTAAAGACCAAATATAGTCAATGAAAAACATAGACTAAATTCCAACCCAATACCTTTAAATCTACCGATATGTATAACCCAACCCTTTATCCACTAACCCTAACAATCCCCATCCTTTCAAACTCCAACAAGAGGTTTTAGTCAGGTTTTTTATGTATTGTCATTCACTTTTTGTGTAGATTTGCTGAACTATATATTTTTTGGAAACGTCCGGATATACTTAACATGAAAACCAAAGTTAACATTTGTTTTCAGGTTCTTTATGGCGGCCATCTTGGATTTTTTAAATGGCATTTTGATGACATCATGATGACGTCACACATTTTTCACAATTGTGTGCATATGTCTATGACCCAATAAACGTATTACAAAAAGAATTTTAATTTATTATGTTCTGTTGATGAGATATAGCTTAAAGGTCCAAAATGAAACAAAATCATAAAAAATCACACGATGACGTGGTCATGATGTCACTTCAATTTATATCTATAACACATTCCGTCATACCTGCATATAAATCGGACTTACCGGTATACTTCCAGAGATATAGGGCATTGAAAAAAATAGACCTTTAATGTGACACCCAATGACTTTTCATGTGTCACGTCACATTAAAGTTTAATTTTTTTCAAAAGAACCTGAAAACAAATGTAAACATTGGATTTAAATTTGAGTATATCCTAACGCTTCCAAAAATGTATAGTTTAGCAAATCGACAACAAAAGTGAACAAAACTTTCAATATGTACATTATGAACCTGACTATTTTGTTGGGATCGTTACGATGGGTACTGGACACCCAAACTGAATATCTTTTACACTGGGTTATTAGGCATACCTCCAGAATCAGAGTCCAATAATTTGTGTGTTGCCGTGTTGAAATTTACAATGATGGGTATACATATGGTTTCTAGTAAATTACACTACTAGGGAGTTTAGGGTAAGCTACTGTGAGAGGTAAGCCATTTTCTTTAAATGCTTTAATGTACACACAAGGATAGATGTTGTACCGGTAACTACTGAAGTTGACTAAGCAAAACAAGTTTGATATATTTCAGCGTTATTGTTAAAATTACTGAATAATCATCACAGAAGGAGTGTAGAAATGCCTATTTACCGTTTTACATGCTGTAAAAAAATACACTGCCTGTTCATCAGGGATGTGACTGGTCAAAAGACCATGGGGGGAGACTTACCTCCGATAACGGTCTTGATGAGGGAGGCATGTCCTGGGCAATCCACGAGGGTAATGAGTAGGCAGGCATATTTCTCACTGGCAAGGTGCTCAGGGAGGGTTATGGTTAACAGATTGGCGTATCAAAAAGCTGTCTCCTCCTTACCTCCGATGATGATCTTGATGAGGGAGGCGTGTCCTGGGCAATCCACGAGGGTAATGAGTAGTCGGTCATACTTCTCACTGGCTAGGTGCTCAGAGAGAGAGTTAGGGTTAACAGATTAGCCTAGATCAGAAAGCTGTCTCCTCCTTACCTCCGATGATGGTCTTGATGAGGGAGGCGTGTCCTGGACAATCCACGAGGGTAATGAGTAGGCGGTCATTCTTCTCACTGGCTAGGTGCTTAGTGAGGGTTAGGGCTAACAGATTGGCCTATCAAAAACTGTCTTCTCTTTACCTCCGATGATGGTCTTGATGAGGGAGGCGTGTCCTGGGCAATCCACGAGGGTAATGAGTAGGCGGTCATACTTCTCACAGTCTAGGTGCTCAGTGAGGGTTAGGGTTAACATATTGGCCTATTAAAAAGCTGTCTCTTCCTTACCTCCGATGATGGTCTTGATGAGGGAGGCGTGTCCTGGACAATCCACGAGGGTAATGAGTAGGCGGTCATACTTCTCACAGTCTAGGTGCTCAGTGAGGGTTAGGGTTAACAGATTGGCCTATCAAAAAGCTGTCTTCTCCTTAACTCCGATGATGGTCTTGATGAGGGAGGCGTGTCCCGGGCAATCCACAAGGGTAATGAGTAGGCGGTCATACTGCTCAGGGAGGGTGAGGGTTAACATATTGGCCTATCAAAAAGCTGTCTCCTCCTTACCTCTGATGATGGTCTTGATGAGGGAGGCGTGTCCCGGGCAATCCACAAGGGTAATGAGTAGGCGGTCATACTGCTCAGGGAGGGTGAGGGTTAACATATTGGCCTATCAAAAAGCTGTCTCCTCCTTACATCCGATGATGGTCTTGATGAGGGAGGCGTGTCCTGGGCAATCCACGAGGGTAATGAGTAGGCGGTCATACTTCTCACTGGCTAGGTGCTCAGGGAGGGTTAGGGTTAACAGATTGGCCTATCAAAAAGCTGTCTCCTACTTACCTCCGATGATGGTCTTGATAAGGGAGGCGTGTCCTGGGCAATCAACGAGGGTAATGAGTAGGCGGTCATACTTCTCACTGGCAAGGTGCTCAGGGAGGTCAACAGAAAACGAGGAGAAACCTTCACAGAGACAAAGAAAAGGGATTATTACATGTAATAGTTATAATTCCTCCACGGTATACAATTAAATGAACGAGAGTTCAAAATTAACCCTAACCCTGCTAAATGCAACAGAATGCACCAATGGTAAAAACTTGTTGTACCAGTATAAGTTATTGCATTTAGCTTGCAATGCCTTTCTCCTGTTAATATATTTTGTTGCACCTACATGTATGGTAGCAGGCTTGCTGGTCAGATACCAGCATAAATCTAACCCTACACAATGCAACAGAATCCAAACCTGCATGTTGTTTATGTGTTGCATTCTGATGCATTTGGCAGGTTGCGTACAGAATACCCATTGGATGTACCGTATTATTTAAATTAAAGCAGGGGGTAACTCTAACATACTGCAAGTCATATCCATGGGATTCAACCTCGAGTTAATGCTTCATCAGTTCTTATTTAACCCTAACCACCCCAATTCCTCCAAAATACTCTTTGCAAATTGTAGGATTTTGCAAAATTGAAGTCACTTGGAAGTTGATGCATCGGAGGAATTTGCAGGATTGAGGGCGTTTGCGGTTTTAGGTCATAAGGTCTAAACTAATGCTTGATGATTTTGCAGGATTGAGGTTACTTGGGTATAAAGGGGTTGCAGTGACGTCACGCGCGCTACGCGTACGCGCTAATCGCACTAGCAACCGGGCTGAGCGGCCATTATTGATGTCAAACAAAGTGCAGACGGTACATTGCCGTGATTATGCAAATACCTCATTGGGGGCGCTGTCGTGAAGTGCGACATGCATGTGACGTCATATATGCATGAACTTTATTTATCTAAATCGGGATTTTAGAGGATTGATGTTATTTGTTACTTTGTACTTTCACACTGCTCATGCTCTATGCACGTTCTCCATGCCTAACGTCCATAACATAACGTCCATAACACAATTTTGTAACGTCCGTAACACTCGTTAGTCTATTTCTAATTATTGGATTTTTAAGTTTCATACTGGATAACGTTACCCATCAAAAACTAGCTTTAAATATGTAGTATATAAAAGAAATAGATTAGATTTTGTTTTAGAGAAAAAAAAGATGACCAAAACGTTACGGACCAATTACATGGTGTCGAGAAAAGAAAAAAAATGTAAAATACATTTATGTGCAAAAGAAAACTCATTTTTGTGCCCCAATTTCTTAGGGAAGGTATCCTAACTACTACTTTGCATATAATTTAAACAAAAATATTCCTATTTTTACATTTTTTGAGAAAATTTGAAATTGTATTATGCGTGTATTCAAATACATTTTCATAAGGTTAAGATATCAATCTCAGCTGCAAAAGTAAAAAAGTTCAAAAGGTTCTATTTAAAATGGTTCGGGTCATGTCAACTATCGCACGGAATCGCCCACAACCAGAATTGAAAAAAATCCTGACTTTTTCAAATACTGCTCCTATGTTTTCCTATTTAGTATATCCCGCATTAACTTTGCAATTGATTACACTAGTACAGTCTGTGAAAGGAGAGAACTGATTCTCTGATCTTATAATTCCCCAAAGTCTATAATTTGTTTAGTTTCATCTTAAGTGGAGTCAGGGAACCTGACTACATGTACATGTAAAAGAACATGATTGGTTTTCTTAATTTTTTCAGCATCTACAAACCCAAAACTTCAAGCAAGTCAGTTCTGGGGCCAATTTCTTAGAGCTGCTAAGCCCAACAATTTGCTTATAATCATGAAAATTTGTCCTTGGCAAAAACAAGGTTACAGACTAAATTTTCATATAATCTGTATTGTTTTCGATTGATAATCAGCTGGTTTTGGGCTTAGCATGAAGAACCCACAGAATTTTGGCTGGTAACCTGTTTTTAATGAGCAGGACTTTTTTGTGCTAAGCAAAGTTTGGTGCTTAGCAGCTCTATGAAATTGGCCCCAGTTCAGGGGCCAATTTCATAGAGCTGCTAAGCACAACAAATTGCTTAGCATGACAATTTGTCCTTGGCAAAAACAAGGTTACAGACCAAATTTTCACCTGATCTTTATTGTTTTGGATTGATAATCAGCTGTTTTTTTGCATAGCATGAAAAACACGTAGAATTTTGGCTGGTAACCTGTTTTTAATGAGCAAGACTTTTTTGTGCTAAGCAATCTTTTTTGCTTAAAGCAGCTCTATGAAATTGGCCCCAGTTCAGTTCAGTTTATTTCCACAGTACTAAAAACATAGAAAAACATTTAGATTAAAGATACATGTAGATAAAGCATAAGTACATTGTTTAAAAGATAGATGATAATGCGGAGGAGCCCATAAAGAAGCAAAGCTTGTAAGTCAGTGTAACAATATGTGCTATACCATACTAATCCACAAATCTATCCATATCTGACAATTACAGCAAAAGCAAATGCTGTACATTCCTTAAAAACAGGTCATCAGTGTCACAACATTTGCTATGAAAACTAACCCACAAAATCCATTCATTTCTGAAAATTTAGCATGTTTTTTATTACCTTTAACCCTAACCACCCTGAGTCCATCAAAATCCATTTCCTGTTTTGGAGGATTTTAGCGGATTCAGGATACTTCCATATTGAACAACTGGAGGAGTGTGATGGATTGAGGATTTTAAGCCTAGCGTTACTGCAGGAGTTTGATGGATTCAGGATACAGAAATTCAGGTGATGGACTGTGATGGACTCTATGGAGAAACGCACTGCAAATTTGTTTTATGCCACCTAGGTATCCTGAATCCGTCACAGTCCATCAAACTTTTGCTGGTGGATTATGATGGACTCAGGATCTCTCCAGAATGCATACTGGTGGAGTCTGATGGACTCAGGACACCAGCAGTTTTTGCAAACCAAAATTGGTGGACTGTGGCGGATTCAGGATACTTTCTAGTAAAAGCCGTGAGGGAGTTAGGGTTAATCACTGCAGTTCCTTAAAATGACTATAAATCGGTGTGTCACAACATTTGCTATGAAAACTAACCCACAAAATCCATTCATTTCTGAAAATTTAGCATGTTTTGTATTACCTTTAATCACTGCAGTTCCTTAATTAAAATGACTATAATTTTGTCTTTCTTTTAGCGGAATTGCGTCCTACCGGTACATGTAGTTTACGTTTAGAGGACATCCCTATAGTCATCTCTAAGTGTTATCAGCCACTACACTGACAGTGTTTGGTTCTGATTGAGGCCGGATGGATGTTTGAACGAGTGCCGGTAATAGACCATTTAATTGCCGGGGTGAATATTGGTTCTTGGCAGTGAGACATCCATTTATCATTGATCCGGCGGCCGTACACAGAGATGCTCCCAACACCGAGCTTGGGACAGAGAAGATAAATGACATGATTTATTCGGATGGTTAATGGAAAAGTAATTGAGGAGAACACTAGCGCTTTTATCCTGAATGCAATTAATACATCAATGTTCACACTGCAGATTTGAGTGGTTCGATTACCATCGATGGTCAATTACAGTCAAACCTTGATATAGTGGCCACCCACGGTACCGGTTGTACGTGGCCACTATGAGCAAGTGGCCACTATAGAAAGGCAGTATGTTTATGCAAGAATCAAACTGGGACCGAGCAAAGGTGGCCAGTTTAGCCAGGTGGCCGCTGCAGAAAGGTGGCCACAATGGCAGGTTTCACTGTACCTGTTTTCTTTGTTTTAGTTTTTTTCAATTTTGTTTCTGTTAAATGCTTAAAAAATAAAAATGAAGTTGGGAAAGACACTGGTTGAGAGGAAGTATAAAAGCATGAACTGCGGTATATGTACTGTACCGTACATGTACCGTATGTTTACCGATATACTGTATATTGAAAGTGAATATAACACAAACTTATAAAAGCAGGATACACAATTTGCAGATACAGAATTTTTTTTACTTTTGAATTATTAAGAAATACATGTGTATCTTACTTATTTGAAAGCAAGTAATGATTCTAGGCATCCAGCAAAATAATTGCGCTGGATTTCCTGTAATTGTTATGAAAAATGCAAAAAAATCATGATCGCCGGACGACGATTGCAAATTAACACGTAACTATCTCACGTTTTCAAAATTTTGATATTTTGTTGTTTATACAATAGTTCATGTGTGGAAAGTTTTAAGATGAAATAATGATTAAAACATAGCCATTGCTATGCTCAACCGAACCTTACTTGTTCTGTTTTGCAATTTTTTGCATGTTTTGTTTAAGATGTTTATTAAACAATAGTTTGTAAGTGTGGAAGTTTTAAGATGAAATCATGATTAAAACATAGCCATTGCTATGCTCAACTGAACCTTACTTGTTCTGTTTTGCAATCTTTTGCATGTTTTGTTTAAGATGTTTATTAAGTAAGTTTTCTCACAAACGCGTTTTGTAAAACCCATGACTTTCGGGAGCACTATAAAAGTTATTTATCGCAAAACCCCAAAGTGTTATGTACCATTGGAAAGCTCTTTTTCTCAAGAATTAGAAAAATACCAATATCTTAATTTTCAATTTTTCCGACTTTACTCTCATTTTGTGGTGACAGGTCACAATTGTGCATATTTGCACTGTATAATTCAAGTTCAAAGGTCATTTTTGTTACAATTTTTTTCTATGCTTCATCACGCTACGATTATATTTTAGTTTTTGAAAGGAAGACCTATCAAAGAGCTTTAAAACAATGTACAACTTGACCTTCTAGGTGCTACATGTACATGTATATTGTGTATTTAAGTTTTGGGGTGATGCTAATTAGTACAAAGTTCACTGATCGTGAACAAGCCAAATTACACAAAAAACAATTCATTTCTGGGGGTTTCTGATCATAGGGCAATCAAAACTACATTTTTACACCAAATATCATTTCAATATGCGAGGGCCAGGTCCAAAAGCCTGTGAAATGACACAGAATGACCCGAATATAGACAAGCCATTTGAGCAGTTTAGAAAAAAAAGAGAAGAATTTAGAGAGATATAAGCCTGTCTTGATTGACTTGATGCTTATTGCCACTTTGAAAGACAGGAATAATTTTAGCACCCTTGAGATTAAAGAGGTACAGATCAAGTTTTAAAAGAGAGGTTAGAGATTAGTAGGCAACTGCAAGCGAAGGCAAGACATATTTGGTTACAAGTGGAAGTGATACCATCAAAGCCACAGCTACTGTATTCCCATTCTTCATTCCTCTACCTATCTGTAGGATTTCAGAGCTGTCAGTTGGGGTGAGAAAAAAAAGACGATGACTTGGAATGAAATTATACACGTAAGCGTGTCAGAAAAGTGCGAACTAGAAGGGGGAATTTTGACAGCCAAGGAAGAGCCGATATTGGTAAAGAAGTCATTAAAGGAAATGGACATTTTATTAGGATGAGAAGAAAAGGGTTCCCTTCAGCTTTCCTAAAAAAACGGTACAATTTATTTCACACCGAAGACGTTTGAAATTGCCTTTTTCAAGGGCGAGCTTTACCCAGTTTGCGCCAGAGGATATCCACGCAAAGTTTTCCCCAGATTCAAAACGGATGATGCATATAAACACATCACGACCAAGGCCAGACATGTCTGTCAGCAGCGAGCAAGGCCGGAAATGCGTGGGTGTGCTTCCCGGTACCATCAGCCTAAACCCGCCTCGCGAATCAAGTTTTGTTAAAAATAATCCCGCGATTTAGCTCGCTGATGTTAAAATAATCCCGGCGCAAACTGGTTACTACATGTATCACCATCACAAAGTTTGCTTGCACTTGGAATTCAACTTTTTCCTGACAAAAATATATTTAAGAAATAATAACTTACAAAGTTAAGGAGCGCCCATCACAAAATTGTCTAAGATTGTTGCTACATAACATCATAAACTAACTTTCAGAAAATATTTCGAAATTTTAAACCTACACATTTTTAGAATTCAATTTTAAAAAGTTATTTTGTTACATATAGATGCATCATGCAAAGATTTTGATTTTATGAAATGTTGATGATTCAAAGAGCTTTAAAATGCTCTGTGATTAATACTACATTTAATCCCTCCCACTTCTGTTGAACTCCGCCCCGGGGACAGCAGGCATGTAATCAGAGAGGCGAAATTGGTAGGCGGTAAAATAAGTGGTGATCTAACAAAGAGGAGCAAAATATTCGTCACGGAAACGGTGCATCATGGTTGGTCTTGCCCACAGGGTGCAATAAAATACATACCCGGTACATCTAACATTTCATTTTACTATGTACTGAAACTGTATCATATTGGATTGAGTAGTGTGGGTGGAGTATGTTGGCTGTGAGATGTGTAGTTTTGGGAAAATAAATGAAGAACTTTTTCAGAAAAAGTTTGAGCAAGCTTTTAATTGTTGATAATTTCAACATACCCCCGGTACATGTACATGGGTCATTCCAGCAGGTTGGGACACGTGCATATTTTGCCATTTCACCTATAAGATTTAGTTTTCTTGGGAAGAATGAACTATTTTTCTTGTCAATGATGGTTGAAACTAGAGAGTTACAAAAAGACCTATTGAATGATACCAAATTTGGTGACATTAGTTATTTTATTTTTTAGATATTTCATAAAACATGGTGGCGTGCAAGGCTAGTTAGGACGTAACATGTGTGACAAAAATTGAGTAGTTTTAAGTATGCAACTTGCACATTAATAAATACATAATTTAACACCTCTTTGCTAATAAAGTAGCATAAAAGAACATGAGAAATAGTAATTGTAAGTCATATCTTTCTTGTTTACGTCATTTATTTTGTTAGAGCTCACCAAAAATGAGTAGTGTAGACGTAACACAAGGTGTCCACTTTTGTAACATTTTGTTTGGGGGTGTAGTATTTTCCCTTTGCTTCAAAGCAAGTCTAAAATGACTTAAATTCATCACATCTGACTTGATTTATGAGAAAATTATTCATAAAGTTGGAAAATAGTTTCACTTTTTCAAATATGACGAGAAATCAGGTCATTTTGGGGTACGGTGTCCATGTTACGTCTGAACAATTTAAAACTATTTGTTTCTATAACTGGTAAATAAGCTCAATAGGATGTGTGGAACTAATGTTGTACCAAATAACTGGACACAACAGATACACAAAATACACAAACTAGACTTGCATTTCATTCATGTGTGAATTATTCCATTTTAGATTTGTGGTGTCCATGTTACGTCTGCACTGTGGTTTGGTAACAAATGTTGCAATTGAACACAATATGAAACATTTACCAACTTATAAACAATAAAAATAGAATATGGTGACATGCTCAGATATTTAAATATGAAAAGATTTTTGTTTTAACAATATGCATAACATTTATGAGTGATTTAATAATTATACACCGTGTCCATGTTACGTCTGCACTGTAAAATATGCTACTTTTGTTTGGCATTTTCTTGTATTAGGTTTTAGTTACCTGTTTTATGCATAATCATATCAAACAACTGACCACCTAAGTTTAGAGCCATGTAATTCATTGCTTTCATGATATCATAGGTGATTGTTCTCAATATTTGACACAGGATGTAACATGGGCACGGTGTCCATGTTACGTCTGCAACACACCATTTTAAGATGAAATTCCCAAGATTTAAGACAAATTGTACAACATAGCTACTAAAATTAAATTTATACTATCAAAGTCTATAAACTAAACTAATATAATGCTACTTATAGCACAGTATTTGTTGTTAATTCAAGTTTTGTATAAGTTTTCTTGTTTTAATTACACGATGAGAAAAGTAATTTGCTACGATTTTGTTGTTGTGATTTTCAACCCTTTGTAGAATTCATGTATAAGAAAGTTTACTTATTTGCAAAAAACTTAATGGTTTCTATCATTTTGACTAAGATATGGCAATATACAATGTGATCCAAGCTGATTATTAAAAATCTAATCTCAAATTGGTGTCCATGTTACGTCTGCACAAAATTATTGACATTACTACCTTACGGTGCCATTATGAAAAAAATGATTAATTATATGGTAATAAAAATATTATATGTTGAATGTACATAAGTATATGATACCATAATGATAAAATAGTAATCTTGCAAGCAATTTGAAATTTTTACTCATATGTCAGTAATGTCACACTCTGTGTCCCAACCTGATGGAATGACCCACATGTATGTGACCTGCTTCATCAAAATCAGGAATAAGTCTCTAAATGACTTTTTGAGATATATGCACATGGTGAGAAAGGGAATAAGCTTTCTAATGATACCCATCAAAAGTGTGTATTTTCTTAGGTTAACGAGTTATGGTCTGATGAAGATGACAGGTGTATGTATTTGCCGAATCCACATTCCGAGAAAAACAGCTTTGAAATAAACAAAATTTACCAAAATCATACGGACAGCGCACACAAATCCTCTTCATTTTCATCTTTTTTGATCGTTTTCACATACAAGACATTAATGACAATAATCTGTGATAACTACACTTCCTAAAAATACAATGTTCAGAAAACGACTTGGTCACTTCAACGACCGATTGCGTAAAACGGCCCCAGCGACTTATTCCTGAATACGATGGAGCGGGTCACAGTTAAACGGGTACATATTTCGTGGTTTTGCATATGCCAAGCGGACAACCGCTAAGGTCAAAACCCAACTGAACTATAACAAAGGGCACACGAATAGAGTGCAGACCTCCTATCTGCCCCAACCTTACCAGGTTGTCTAGTACATCATCCTCAATTGGCAAATGTCACCCAACCGCAAAAAACGTTAACAAATCCGGTCTCTGTGATCCAGTCTCTGTGATCCAGATTCTGGATGTGGATCCAGGTCAATTTGAATATTTAATGGCATCATCGATCCTTGACCCATCATCTATCTACATGCCTGCATGTGCATGTACCAAGTTTAGTTAACCAGTTCGCGCCGGTGGACGTATAGTATACACGCAAAGTTTTCCCCAGATTCAAAACGGATGACGCATAAACACGTCACGAACAAGGCCGGAAATTTCGGTCAGCAGCGAGCGAGCAAGGCCGTAAATGCATGGGTGTGCTTCCTGGTACCATCGGCCTAAACCCTGCCTCGGATCGAGTTTTGTTAATAATATTCCTGCGCCTCGGCTCGGTGATGTTTAAATAATCCCAGCGCGAACTGGTTAAAATCTCTCTACTATTTTTTTTCTCTTAATCCTGCTAACCAACAAATAAAAAAAAACCAGACTGACAGCCCGACAAACAAATAGACTGACAGACAGAAAGACAGACAGACAAGCAAATGCTGGCAAAAAAAACACATTTATTCTTGGCGGAGGAAATAATAACTTACCAAGGTCCAGTGTAATTCCTCTCTCTTTACTCTGTGGGTTCTTGTCAAATGCTGCTGTTGAGGCGACAGTACTCAAGGCTTTAGCTGCAATGAATACAAAGCATTTGTTTAACTTTTCATCCCCACAGAAGCAAGGGGCAGGTGTACAGGTACATATGTACTGTACTGGAACTCATATAACTTTGCTGCTCAGTACAACACAGTCCAACTCACCAATTTGTTGGGTTTAAAAAATGACTTGCTTGCTAAATTCAATAGGATCCAACTGAACTCATAGGATTTTATTTATAATAATAATAATAATAATAAAAATAAAAATTTGGAAGGCTAATCATCCTTACTCGCAGCTGGTGTGCTGAATTGCGAAGGACGCGGCTACAACGTGGTCAAGCCGCTGGCACGTAAAGGCACCTATGGCAGCCGGCCACATAGACTCATATATGACTACGGAGCACAGCCTGAGATCGAAAGTGTTTGTGACTTTTCCAGAGGGAGGAAAACCAGAGGACTCAGAGAAAAACCCTGTGGCACAGGAGAGAACCAACACACAACTCTACTCACATATGGTCCGGGCCGGGACTCGAACCCGTGCCACATTGGTAAGAGGGGAGCGAGTTTCACGCACAAGCCATCCTTTTTTCTTTTTATTTCTTAAAAAAAATATTATAAATTGTATTATCTTTTTGAAAAGAAAAACAAAATAAAATAAATAATAATAATTAAAAAAGAAAATAAAAGTTTAAGATCATATTTTAGACTTTAGCATCACTGTGTACATGTACATGCTGTGGGAAGGCTAGGGTGTGACGTGTATGGTGCAAATATAATTGACCCACATGAATTTAGATTTTTAATCGTGGGTGAGCCATGTTTTAATTTCAAATAGGAAGATAGGGTGTGACATGTTCACTACTTGACTCACATTAAAATGTGTCAAGCGGCCATTAACCCTAACCCCCTAGGCCCTACTTTGGGCTAAAGAACTGCGTACTACAGAATACTACTTAGTATTTTGTAGCATTGGGTCTCTCCGTGACTGATGATTGGGTGTGTACTGACAGAGTACAGATACTGCCAACTACAAAGTACTAATAGTGGCAATACAGGTCAGTAATACTGTACTTACCTGGCAAAAAATGCAGTAGTCCAGCCTTGACCCAATGTGTCCCAAGTGACAATTTTTGCTGTAGAGTTTAGAACACCTTACACAGCATACATGGGCCATGCACACTCAGCAAGCAGAGGGACACAATGCTAAAAAGTACTACGAGTGCAATAAGGGGTGAAGTACCAAATACTAAAAATTACTACAGGCATTGCACACAAGTCAGTGAGAGTACTGCATACTAGTTTTAACTACTAGTAGTAAAAAGTAGCATTAGGTAGGGTTAGGGTTAAACAAAAAAGAAAAAAAAGAGGGCCTCCTCCTTCCTTGAAAAAAAAGGCATGACGCTAAACATGTTTTTTTTTTATTTGGCCCTATCTCTTGATTTTGCCTAGTCTGAGTTACTGGACACTAGTAAATTAATGCTTCAGAATCAGACATGATCTGGCGATATTAGGGTCTGAGCCAGTGTGAAAAACTGTGAAACTGACTCTAGAAAAGAATTCAACACCATCAGATTTCATCTTTAAAACGGCCACAAAATTATTAGACACACCACTCGAGATACAAATGTGACAGGTGCTCCAACGAAACCCGGAGAAAGTTTACAATTCTCCTTTTTCTAATTCTCTAAGTTCTCAGCTTTAACCCTAACTCCCTCACCCCTTTTACTAGAAAGTATCCTGAATCCGCCACAGTCCACCAATTTTTTTTACTAGAAAGTATCCTGAATCCGCCACAGTCCACCAATTTTGGTTTGCAAAAACTGCTGGTGTCCTGAGTCCATCAGACTCCACCAGTATACATTCTGGAGAGATCCTGAGTCCATCATTCTCCACCAGCAAAAGTTTGATGGACTGTGACGGATTCAGGATACCTAGGTGGCATACAAAAAATTGCAGTGCGTTTCTCCATAGAGTCCATCACAGTCCATCACCTGAATGTCTGTATCATGAATCCATCACACTCCTGCAGTAACGCTAGGCTTAAAATCCTCAATTCATCACACTCCTCCAGTTGGTTCAATATGGAGGTATCCTGAATCCGCTAAAATCCTCCAAAACAGGAAATAGATTTTGATGGACTCAGGGTGGTTAGGGTTAGTTTGTGATTCAAGAAAACCCAAAACCTCAAAATGGTAAAATCCACCTTATGTACTTTACGAGTACATTGTAATGAAACACATTGTGCGACTTTGTCCAGGTTTTGTTGAAGCAGGTCACATAATTATAGTCATCCATGATTAAAATCATAGTACTACTTACGATCTTAATGAAAAGTTAAATTCCCCTGTACTTCTCAATCGTCATGTCCAAAATTTGTTTCTGCAATTTGTTGCTTGTATTTATATTGGAGTCGTTAACCTCGGTCATAGTTAACGCATGCGCAGCAAGTAAATGATACAAAAACGTAAATTGATTGTACATCAAAACTGCTTTCAGGATCGAGTGTGGAAAAATCATCAAGTGATGATAATTATGATGCACGCGATGCACATCCTGACATTGGTTCACTTCATTATCATTTCAGAACGCACCAATTCTGACGGGAACCAGTGTAGCATATTTACAAGTCATAATCTGACGTGACGATTTTTCCACACATGATCTCGAAAGCAGTTTTGACAATCAAATAACATTTTCGTACCGTTTACTCACTGCGTGCTAACTGTGATAGATGTTAAGTTAAAGACTCCATTTTAAATACAAGCAAAAATTGCACAAAACAATTACGATTGAGATGATCCGAGGCTGACAGGAAGCTCTCAAAATTCAACTGGAATTTTCACTTTTCTTAAAGATCGTAAGTAGCCCTGAGTACCATGATTTTAATAATCGATGACTATTTGTATCTTGAGTGGTGTGTCTAGTAATTTTGTGGCCGTTTGAGGGTGAAATCTGATGGTATTGCAGTTGCTGTACATGCAGCGAGCCAGCGACGCAGGCCTGCACTCTTGCACCATAAAACAGTCGTTGGTGGTCGCTCGAAAAGCCATTGTCGTGTCCCCCGTCTTCGCATAGTGTGCTCTTTACGTGAGTCGGGTGCTGTCGGGACGTCTATGTAGTTTATATTGACCGAACGTTATGGGCATCATTGTTTTGGAAAGCTGGTCGAAATTGCTCGGATTTGCAACCCCAAATAATCGTGAGTACCAATAAAGCCATAACAGTTCTTCTTTAACATGTATAGAAGCCAGTGTGCACTTTCCAATATATATTGTCAAGTATTTGGCATGTTTTGGGCAACTTTTGTGGTCACAACTTTTTTTTTTATTGGCAATAGGCTTTACAACGGTTGGGGCGTAGAACGACAGACAAAATCCAAAATTCGAAAAAAGGAGTGAAAACGCCCCAATTATTGGGTCTAGGTCTAAGGATAATGCATGATTTGTTTGATGCGAGTTGGTAATATCTAGTTATATAGTGACTGTAGACCTAATTGTAAACAGGAGCCGAGGGCGCTTTACAATCTGCCAGCTTAGGAACGGAAAAATGCAAGACCGGTTCAAATAGCTAATCGCGTCGGCGCATTCGATTTAGGCGTATATACTGTCCGGAAACTGGGCACTTACAATATTCTAATCGATTTTGTAACGACAAAACAACAATTGGTTAAATAAAAATACTTGCTCGCTATCCCCTGTGAAATACAAAATAAACTCACAGTGTTTGAATCCTTACCTAACGATGTTTTACCGCTGTCAACGTGGCCCAAAACACCGATGTTAAAATTCAATTCCCTGCTCGTGGAGGCCGCCATCTTGGATTCAGGCGTTTGTTGTGACTTACAGTATGCTTTCCTCCACGAATGTTTAGAGACAACGTCATTTTATTGGTCAAAAGTTTGTTGGCTTATAATAATAAGTCAGAGGGCGCGTTGTTTCCGGGCCCGCATGTGTTGCTAGACCAGGAGGCGGTTGGTTTGGGTGGTGCAGGAGGCACCCCCATATTTTATTTTGGAGGATAATAGTTCGATCTCAGTGCTTCCTTGAAAAAACACCAGCATGATCTGCAGATAAAGGTGGAAATAGACGATGTGCCCTCTGATATTTATTACAAATGCCTGACGGTATGTGCACGCATCGTGTTTTGCATAAAATTTGGATGGTGAATGACGTCACAGGTCAGATTGCCATTGAATTACTTTACCTCTGATGTTACTCTTAACAAAATTTATGTAAATCACGATGCGTACGCATTTGTTAAAATAAAGATGTAAACAGACTGCACATGGTCTATAACAAGCATCGAAAATATACTTACAAATAATTATTAATAAAAATGAATTTGGGGGGAAGACAGGGAGGGGGGGGGGGGGGGGGGGGGGGGGGGTTCAAAATGGAATAAATTTTGCGCTTGATAAACCCCATTGCGCCAATCAGCTATAATATTATGAGGACAATGCACGCATGATTCTACAGCGAAAACAGGCCTCGGTTATTTCCTTTCTGAAAAAATTCGTATATTTACAATATTGAATATTTAATAATAAAATTAGAGGGTATGTTGTTTTTTATAAATATCTTTTTATTAAAAGAATATACACGGTAGCTGGCAAAATAACAGGACAAGCATAACTTAACGGACAAGCTTACCTTCAGGCCAAACCTACCTATACCAATGGATTGATAATTCTTCAAGAAGACAAATTGTACCAAGATATCTTATTTTGAGCCAGTAGTTTTAGGTCTAGACCCTATCTTTTAAATCAAAGTCAGGGGTCTTGCCGCACCCATATATTATTTAGTTATTTCTCGGTGCGAAAGGACCCCTGACTGTACTTCACAACATAAGGTCTGGAGCTACAACTACTAGCCTAAATCGATATATCTTAGTATCATTTTTCTTCTAGAAGGATTCCCGATCCAATGGTATATGTAGTTTGGGCCTCAGGGTAGAGGAAGTATGCTTGCTCGGTGTTTGTGTGCGCCACCCTGTTTTTTAAAGATGGACTACAACGGAATAATGATAAAGGCTGTGTTGCTGTTTTTGTTCGAGAAATGTATAATGATTACTAATATATCATTAGTATTCAATAAAACTTGTTCCTTCATGCAAAAAAACAACAAAATTGATCGGCGTTCTACGACCCAGAAAAACTCAGTTTCAGCAAAAGCCCTTAACTCATGAATAATTCATACTTTGTGTGTGACGTACTACCCATGACGATTTACTCGGGTCGATCGTAAGTTGGCATTATTGTAGCTGATAGTGATACACTATAAAAAAAAGATTCGTAAAAACTTCATGCCTCTGCATGAAAACGCATACATAATACACACGGAATAACATGGCGTCTTTTGTTTACTCTCGGTTGCTCATGGGTAGTACGTCATCACTTTTCGCTGGTTTACAAGTCCGCTGGTACTATATCGTGGATTTCATTGTGGTTTTCAGTGGATCTTTGCCGGGAACCAGTACAGGGCGGGAAATTTCAAAATCGAAGAATCGAGGTCTAATTTTTTCGGTCAAATTGCAACAAAATTATTTAGAGAAAAACATGACCGTAACAATAAAGTGTTACCTGAACACAACATAAACAAGGTCCGATAATAAATTTAATGTGTGAGTTTTCGTTGTAGTCCATCTTTAATGGACTTGTAAATCAAAACAAGAAAGTCATTCTTATGAATACTTGGATTTGATTCTTTTAAAAGTGGACTCCCTAAATCCCAAATAGCGAAACTAGGCCGACAGTTGCAGTGAAAGGCCCGGCCCAGTGGATACTCGACTGAAGACTGTATCTACTCGAACGAACAAATTTCACTTGGAACGTCTGGTCTCTAGTTTTTGGTCGGCGCGGTGAGAGTGAAATGTTCACTCAAAGACAGAATTTTTACTATTTTGATATGGGCGAAGTCTGTCCGTATCCAGTCCGTCTAATAAGTCGCCTTCGGGCTTTATTCAAGAGTCAGCCATATTAAAATTAAAAGAGTAAAAATCTTTAATTTTTGCACTTGCGGAGTGAAATGAAAGCATTATGACCAAAAGTTAATTACAAATTATTACCAGCACTGATGAATAATTACAATTTTGTGATTAAACATACCTTAATGTTTTAGGCGACATTTAATACAAAATATTGAAAGTGAGTCTAGAATGCCAAAATAGTCTGGCACTATTCCATTCAATACATTCAGGGAACACGATCAAAATGGCTTCCTCGTGAATAAGGCCAAACCCCTCTCCCGCTCGCGAATTTGTTTTCCGTAGGTGGATGAGTCAAAATTCATGAATTATTCAGTAGTTGCATTGGTCACTGAACAACACTTAAGTTCTAGGTCTCTTTTCCCCCTTAAATTAAAAATAAATTAAAAATACTCCAAAGATATAAATTTGACTAGGAAAAACGATTCAAAAAACAGGATTCGAACCAGGGATCTTTGATCCATAGCCCATCTCCCTATCCACTACACTAAGTATAGCAGTTCGACAACAGCTGTTCTTTAAAGTGATTTAATGTAACTAGTTAACTAAATAACAACAATGCTGTGATGTCATGTTTTATTCCGATGAATAAACATAACTTCTCATCCAAACTACTGAATAATTCATGAAAATTGACTTACCCACCTACGAAAAAAATAATCGCCTCCCGCTCGCCAGTTGAGCTCAACTTCGTCTCCAGAGCTTTCTTTATTTTCAACCTCGAGGGTTCTGCTCGACACCATTAGAACGAGGTTGGTGATTGCTATAACACCTTTTTTTAAAGGAGCTGGGTGGTGCGTGAATATATATTTATGAGAAAGGAACAATGGCAACTCATATACATTAAAGAACTATAAAGAATTTTAGAGAACGACTTTCTCAACCAACTCACCAATGACATAGTTATAGATGAGAGCTATGGATCGAAAGGTCTGTGGTTCAAATCTGACTATCGTTAACGTTTGTCTCTTTTTTTTCTACAAATTTTCTTATGGTTTTTTTTAACCATAGAACAACGTTGAAGGAAAAACCGGGTTGAAGTAAATAAATGCCTCGAAAAATACAACAATAACCGCTACATTGGTTAGTTTTTAGTGACTTTCTTATTCTAACGATTGGATTTAAAGTCACTGCCTGAAGTGTGCGCAGAAACTATACGGAATTGAGTTGATTTCTGGGACATTTTGTGCTACGAATGTACATTTCTGGTGTGGACATTTGGGTCCGGGCCGGTAGCGTAATTTGTTTTACTATAGAAGGGTTACAGGCAATTATCAAAACAATGTAATGTACTCCTGGGCCTACATGTAACAAGCAGGGTTGTAGTCGAGTCCCTGCAAGTCCTTTCACAAGTCCTTTCGTGAAGCCAGTCACAAGTCCCTTCATAAAGGCAGTAACAAGTAATTGGATGAACAATGACAAAGGAATGCTTTTGTCAAAGCTGATTTGAATAGCTTGTGATTTGAATTGGAACTGAAGGACTTGTGATGGACTTGCAGGGACTTACAGGGACTTGTAGGGACTTGTGAGGGACTCGACTACATCCCTGGTAACAAGTAGCTAATGCCGGTACCCATTTATACTCCTGGGTGGAGAGAGGCAAATGGGGTGAAGAGGCTTGCCTAAGGACACAACATGGTGGCCAGCAGTTAGATTCGAGCCCGTGACACTCTGATCACTAGTCACACATCCTAACCATAGCCCACAGTAATAACAATATATTAACGTCATTGTTGAAACTACTGAGTGATCATGACGCCATGGTCTTAAGACGTCCATGGTAATTTTCCCCTAACCACCCAAGAAAAACAATTGTGGGCCGGTGTCATTCGAACTCTCTCACGTGACAGTTTAGTCATGTAATTATCTTCACTTATAGGCATGCGCAATACTATACTGTCAACGAGTCCGTATTTCATTCACATAGTATATATATTATTATTATAATTTTTTAATTTTTGTTTGTTTGTTTTTTTTTTTTGTTTTTTTTTTCGTTTTTTTAATTTTTTTTTTATTAGACGCCCTTTTATTCAAATGAAAAGGGGGGGGGGGGGGGTAGCCGCAAAGTGTTAATGGGCCTTCGGCGAAGGGGCCCGGGGGGCCACGGAAATGTGGTACTTTCTGGAGATGTTGCTACAAAAAAAGGAAACAAGTAGAGAGGAATGATTGAAAACCACGTTGTTTCTTCGTATTTTTTATTCACGGCTTTGTTTTTGCACGTGCACAACTGGGACATTATGTAAAGCAATTTGATAATGATACAGTTTTCGATGAACATAAAAACCATTCGGTAGGAGTCTAAAATCTCAGCCTCGGATGTTCTTTATCTTTAACAGTTTCCGAGGTTCAAATCAGCTGCAATTATTAATTTGTACATTTTTTAAAGGCAAATCATTATCACTTTCTCGGTTGTAAAATCATTATAAGTTTTTTTTTAAGGGAAAATTTTATCCAACGAAAATTAAAAGGTAATTTGCTCAAAGTAAATAAATAAATAAAAAACAGGACCCGATATAACGTAAAACATACAAGGTGTTACATGAGAGGTACATTTTGGCTGTAACTATTCTTTGCAAAATAAAACAGATGGCAATTAGAAAGAGAACAAGAAATTGATAACAACAAATGTAGAGAGAGGAATAAAAAGATACATTTTTCATAGAAAAAATGCAGAGAAAAAGACAAATGTTATGAAAAAAATTGCAAAGCAGAAAGATGACTTAAGTTAAACTCAATCAATAATTTAAAGATAAAGAATGTAGTCAGTAAAAGTATTGATCGTTGGCGAGGCGGTTCTTTCCTAGCCTTTCACCGCTGTAACCCAGGTTCGAATCCTGCCTGGGCCAATACGTGGATTGTGTTTTCAGTCCCTGCCTGACTCTGCCGGTTTTTAGATACGAATCCTTACTTGTTGTCCAAAGCCTCGATTCGTAGGTACGAATCCACACTTTTAACTATAGAGTGACGTCATAGAAATGGTTTAACCCCAGGATATTTCTCGGTATTTTCTGTACCTTCTTCTCATTGTCCTATCTCTACATGTTTCTTCAGGCTTGCCGCTTTTGAGGGATCCTTGGTTTCATTTACAGAAAGAATTTAATAATAATCGCCGATTTTTCAAAACAAAAAATTAATTAATACAAAAGCTAAATTGGGGAATTTAAGGACTTTTCATCTATTTCCATAACTGCATCTTTGAAACAATTCGAATTACACAGTTAATCTTCCTTGCAGACACCACGCCAAGATAAAAGTAGACGGCGAGAACGAGCAAAGGGTAAAAATGACGAAAGAATAACGAATAGGGGTTAAACAAACATATAACAAAGAAGACAAAGTAAAGGACATGTCGAAGAAAAAATAGATGCTGACTTGGACAAATAAAACACACTTTATTATATAATTTTTTCGAGATCCTTGTCTTTACACTCTATTTTCAAAAATAAAAAGTAAATTGTTTTTAAATCCACCTTCCCACTTTAAAATAAAACAAGTTGTCTATACATTTGATAAATCGAAGGTCGTGTACATTTAAAATTGCCCTTTTTACTCCAGGGATATGAACTTACAGTGCATGGTTCACACAAAAACAAAATTTAAAGGCCTTCAAAACTGTTAATGTAGAATATCGTTGCTTGCAGGCGAGATAATACCTGAAGACTTATTATCATTCATATTAAATCGAAAGCAAGGTAAACTTCTTTTTCTTTTTCAGAACTTGCAAGTAGAAATAAAATCAACGAAATAAAAGTTCATTGCAAAATAATACTAGTGGTCTGATGAATAATTAACATTTTGTAATTACCCGTTTTAAACCATGTTTTGGGTGGTTTTTTTAACTAAAAGTGGACTTTGAACGTCTTCTAATCATAAATTAGTCTGGCATCAGTCTAACCACATCATTCCGCGATTACGATCACACTTCTGTGCTTACACACTGCGCTAGCAGAAACAAATCTGCGCGAACCCGAAAGCCAATATTCCTCGCTAACTCTTGGCTCGTGCTCAAAGCCCATATTGGGCGCCGGGAAACGCTAACGCGTTTTGATTGAATATATTTTGTGTGAACTGTGAACTGGAGGTCACCAGTTCCGCGACTCAGCTGCGGTGCGTTTAATTCAAAAGGTCATAGTACGCTATCCAGAATGCCGTGCGTTTCCTTTACAGAAATCTGTAAAGCTGCATCAGCGTTTCACAGCCCCCAGTATGGGCTAATCCGATAAATATATGCTTACAATAAGTACGGATTTGTATGCTATAACCTAAGCGCGGAGCCAGCCATAAAAGTGGCAAACAGAGCCACGAAATCCGGCCCAGAATGGGAGACCATTTTATAGAGTAGGTGGTAGTTGATCCGCTAACTGTTGTGCCATAAGCCATAATAAATGTTGTGAATCTGTTTTCGCTGATCTGGTTAGTATTTTCTGATGTGCTAAGCCACATTATATGCTTATCTACATACATTTGACTCCAGCTGACCCCTCCCCCTTCTATTTTCCTTGACTATGTAACCCCATCTTCAAGAGTTAAGTAATCCGATTGCCTATTTCCGAATGGCCGAAAATATTAGCTACGATGGTAAGATATCCCCTCCTAGATCCTCCGTAAGAACTTGGAATCCGTCCCCGCTGTGGGGACCCGAGTCTGACTCAGAATCTTCTACCCACACAACATACAAGGCCTATTGCTACTTCAGTAAGCATTTTGCTGATTTCCTTGCTTATTATTATTTTGCTTACCAACACAAATATACATTTACACTGCTGGGTTGTATGTTCTAAACCTATTTAATTTTCGCTTTATTTTTACACGCATATCAAGCAATGTCATCGTCAAAACCAGTTGTAAAATATATATTTTCAGCACATAATTATAGCGTTTTATAATAGCAAAATGATGATAAATAGTTTTAACGTGGGCAATAATAATAATAATAATACACCGGTGGTATCCTACAATTAAAACACTTATTTATGGGGAAAAGCCGACGACTGATCCCTGTGTTCAAAAAAATACATTTCCCCCGATTCCTGTGAGGCTTGGTGACTCATCTGCCATTCTAAAGCGAACAGTTTTACATTCGTTTAACTTAAAATCTATATTAACATAAAAAGTAGTCTATCCTGCCTAATTTAGTACATTGTCGTTCATTTATGACATTTCATCTTCCTTGTAATTATTGTAGGCTATATACCTACAAATTATTTACATTTGTTTGCTACTTGTCTGTGGGTAATTTATTGCACCGTTTTAACTCTTGAACTTAGAAATGTTTTAGTTATTTAAATAACGAGGTCAAAAAGTGTGAGATTCTCTTTGTGTCCGAGTTACACCCGACCTGTGTAATTTGCCCTTCAAGTGTCATTGAAATGGATTTGTTTCGTTTGTTTTGCAAGTACTTTGCTTTTTGTGATCACTCTTGGAGATAGAAGGCATCAATGAATGTGTCCTGAATTAAAAGAGAAACCTTATGTCAGATGTAACAGGAACACGAGCAATCGGACCCCAAATGTATAGACAGACCGGACCATATAGTATTAAATCGCAGTAGTCGCATGTTATACCAAGAGAAATGTGACCCACCAGGCCAAAACCAGGCGGAAGTCGGCAAATGCCATTTCGAGATATGGCATTGTACACACAAAAATGTGTTGCCGGTCGATTTTTGTTTTCATAAATCGTTAGTTAAAACTCTAATTTATAGGCTGTTCATGTTTAAACCTTTTAAAAAATCCCCGAAAGTGATAATATCGGCCTTCTCCTGATTTTTGTTGTCGTTGCTATTACTCAAATTGAGCAAACTTGTTGCCGCAAACGGCAACAAAATGTCACTTTTTGAAGCGTCGTTACTTTTCATTCCATAGCGGTACTGGTGCATGTGATGTATCATTTTAAAGCTTAAAACGCTAGCAATCCAATGGTATAAACATTTCTCATATGAAAAATTTCGACTTTAGCCTGGTTTTGGGGTGGTGGGTCACAAATATGTACTGGAATTTCCGTAGCGTCGTTTTTTATCAAAGAAACCGCGTTGCCAAAAGTACATCAATACTTCCAAAAACTCTTTCAAAAAGCTAAACCTTCTCGGGTATTGAGGTTATACACAATTCCGAAGCTGCTATGCAAAACCCCATCTGATTAAATTTAGCTCTCTAATTTAGCTTTCTAAACCAAGCATATACATCCTCGTGGGTAATATTTCACACCTTGCGACTGAATGGGTGGTCGAGACGATGTGCCCTATGTTTACCATTATATTCAAACGTTCTCGCGGTTTGCGCATGCATAGTGTTTTGCATACAATTTAGTTGAGGGGTGACGTCGCGGGTCAGATCGCTTTTAAATTATGTGACTTCCGACCACTGATCTCTACAAACTGGATAGGTCGAGCGGCTCTGCACGTGAAGCCATTGGCGGCCATATTGGGATATTCAAAACATTGCAGGCGTACACACGTTTGTATAGCGCACGACCGAGAAAACTCATTTAATATCACAGGAAACGAAGTTAACGTCGCAAAAACGATCCAGTTTGATTAGGAAAATTAAGTTAAACATAATAACACCCAATAATGAGATGTATACGCCAAGTTTGAATATTAAAAAGCCCTATTTTCGGGAAAAGATACGAGACCAAAATTTTGTTTTAACATTTCCAACATCATAACCTTATGCACAAACCATAGGAAAAGGGAAAACGAGGTTTTTTGGATCAAGGAAATTCTAAAATTTTTGGGTTTAATTTTATATCCAGACACTAAAAAGTGCCAGTTTTATAATAAAATAAATTAGAAAATGTTAGTGCGCGCACGTGCGATCACTGCATTGTATTGAATATCCCAACATGGCCGCCGGTGACTTCACGGCTCGCTATCCCATCAATGTACGATCGACCTATCCAGTTTGTAGAGATCAGGGCCCAATTTCTTGGCTCTGTTTACCGCAGAATTCCTCGCTTACGGTCACCATTTTCCGCTAACCGCGATAGCAGAAAAATTATTTGCTCACCCCGTAAGCACAGAATCCTTAGTTACGGGTTGTACGCATGCTCAGAGACCAAAATTCCTTGCTAACGCGTGAAATACGTTTACCGTAAGCACCGAATTTTCTGCTATAGTAAGCAGGGATTTTTCGCTAACGGTAAGCAGAGCCAAGAAATTGGGCCCTGTGCTTCCGACGCATCTTAACCGAATTTATGAAAAACACGATGCGTGCGCATACCGCCAGGCACACTTGAATATAAACAGTGGGCCACATGGTCTATGGTTATTAATTTTTATATCAAAAATCATCTGATTTACTTCTTCAAACTGTTTTCCCTTTCCCGGCAAATGGTTTGTGTAACACTAGATAATGTACAATAGTCCGGTAACTTTTCTAATGAGTTCATTGGTCTCCGACATTGAATCGTGTTAATATCCAACCAAACGAAGAGCGTGTGACACTAATTTGTATTGTTACCATTGTCCAATCGTAGCTCATGATTTTGAAAACGTCATTCCGTTTCATCAATTTACATTTTTTCTCTATTACTTTAAACATTAATAATTTACATAAGCTCCAACTCGCTATTTCTCTTCAGACATTTCAGTCAGATGGACATTTTAATCTACAAATCTCAACTTCAAAAGTGCTACACGTACGCAACAAAACATCGGTGTTAAAAGTTAAGTTTTCGTATTTATAATCTTTGCCTGGCAGTTTTGCCATAAATTGTCTGAGCGATGTTTCAATCATATAATTCGTATTGTCTTTTTAACAAAATCAATATTTTATTGATTATTATTAATTTCACAAATAACAAATTATTTGTCATAGTGTAACTTGTTTCCCCTATTTCAATTGTTTCTTGA
Source organism: Crossaster papposus (assembly GCA_037893245.1). Taxonomy (NCBI): domain Eukaryota; kingdom Metazoa; phylum Echinodermata; class Asteroidea; order Velatida; family Solasteridae; genus Crossaster; species Crossaster papposus. Next base: position 579,159 of record JBAIAA010000780.1, on the reverse strand, counting down.
ATTTGTTTTTTACAACTACGATGTTTGTTAACATTTTTTATTTAAGGAGTCAATGGCATATTGTTCTTGGCAAAAAGTCTACAAACAATTCGTCAACTTCCAACTTCCAACTTCCAACTTCCATTGATTATTATTAATTTCACAAATAACAAATTATACGTCATAGTGTAACTTGTTTCCCCTATTTCAATTGTTTCTTGAATTTTTTTTTTACAACTACGATGTTTGTTAACATTTTTTATTTAAGGAGTCAATGGCATATTGTTCTTGGCAAAAAGTCTACAAACAATTCGTCAACTTCCATACCAAATCCTACTGCAACAACGACATCAAAATCCCATTTATACTTTTAAGCACACTTATTTTTTAGGTGTACAAAAAACACAAGCATCTTTACGCTTGATATCTCAAAACTGTTTTGAACTCCTTATACGACAGACTGTGAAAACAGTATGTTCCCCCTTAAAAAGACTCCGCTGTGTCCGTTTATGTGAGATTTGGTTTTATACAACGAGTGTCACTAACGTCTTCCGGTATACCATTGTCGTTTACCGGTATACCATTGACGTTTCTGGTCTTCGCTGTCATCCCGCTTGCCGGAGTACCATTGGCGTTTGCCGGAGTACCACTGTCGCTTCGCTTCGTCGGCGGCGTCGATTTCTGGGACGATCTCCCCCGAGCGTTTCCCGGTGTACCACTGCCGTTTGCCGGAGTACCACTGTCGCTTCGCTTCGTCGGCGGCGTCGATTTCTGGGTCGAACTCCCCCGAGCGTTTCCCGGTGTACCACTGCCGTTTGCCGGAGTACCACTGTCGCTTCGCTTCGTCGGTGGCGTCGCTTTCTGGGACGAACTCCCCCGAGCGTTTCCCGGTGTACCACTGCCGTTTGCCAGAGTACCACTGTCGCTTCGCTTCGTCGGCGGCGTCGCCTTCTGGCTCGAACTCCCCCGAGCGTTTGCCGGTGTACCACTGTCGTTTGCCGGTGTACCATTGTCGCTTCTCGTCTTCGCTGGTGTCGTCACGCTTGCCCGTGTACCACTGCCGTTTGCCGGAGTACCACTGTCTCTTGTTGGCCTCGTCCTCCGCCGCCGCTGGTTCCCCGTTCCCGCTGCGTTTGCCGGTGTACCATTGGCGTTTACCGGTGTAAAACTGTCGTTTAACCTCGTCCCCGCTGTTGTCAGCTAATAACGCGGCGGCATCTTGTAGATCGCTCGCGTCTCGTTTACCCGTGTACCATTGCCGTTTGCCGTCTAGTCCGATGGGGGCTCCCGCTGGGTACTGTCTTTTGTTATCTTCCTCCCAGCCCACAGCTGTCACGCCCTCTGTAAACACAGAAAGAACAAAAAAGAAACCGTCAACAAATCAAGAATCGATGCTAGATAAAACAAATGACTCTCTAAATGTAAATTATGTGAAATGCTCACTCATGCTCAGATCGTGAATATTGAATTCAAAATTCACGACAAATTTCACGTCTTTTCCCACAGTCGCGAATATTGACGTCAATATTGACGTCAAATTTCAAGACTTTCCCAAAATTCACGACATTGGGCGCTTTGTGGGGATCAAAATTTATGTCTGGTCGTGAAATTTGACGTAAAATTTGAAGTCAATATTCACGACTTTAGGGCAAGTCGTGAAATTTGTCGTGAATATTGACGTCAATATTCACGATATGCGTGTCCTTCCAGGGCCACCATAGATAAAGGTTTTCAAGCAACACCCTTCCCGCCTGTCGTGGTAAATATGGAGTGAGTGAGTGAGTTTTTAGGGTTTAACGCCGTACCAGCATCAATGGCCATATTCACGGCGGGAACACATTTCATTCAACAATTTTTTATTTCATTCAACAATTAATGTGAAGAAGTTACAGTTTTAGAGGTGGGAGGAAAACCCCAGAAGAATATCCTGGGGAAAAACCCACGAAGTCAGGCAGGGACTGAAAACCCAATCCACATATTGGCCCAGGCCGGATTCGAACCCGGGTCATAGTGGTGGAAGGCGAGGAAAGAACCGCTACACCAACCCGACTCCCCGGTAAATATGGATTGTACACCGCCAGAAACAGAATCCGCTGTGTAAAATTTACTTCCGAAAACGTCAATCGATAATGCCTATCTAAAATGCCTATGCCTATTCCCAATGCCTATTGGGAAATTACTCATACATGTATTTGGACGTTTGGTGTCTCATTTCAAGGAAGGAAAGGTGTGTCTTTCAAACCATACCTATATAATCTATGTTTGTTACAAATTCTACGTGTTTGAATTGTTTTTGAGATACACTGTACAATATTGGGTGAATCCAGGAAAGTGTATTTGCAAACTACATTTTGAAGGGTGATAGTCTGAAGTTTTGCATTTTTCATATAGACTCGCGTTATTTCCTCGGTATGGCTACGTCAGTTATACTATTTTTGTCATCGCACTATCTGTCTCAAGTAAGCACATTAGAGAGGTTTCGCCTGAGAACGGATACGGTTAGCTTAACGGATACGTCATCAATTTTCGCGGACTTATGACGTCACAGTTACTCACTATCCGCTAACCATAGACATGGAGTTTTATCTCCATGTCTATGTGCTAACCGTGTACAAGGCACGGATATCTCGCTCGCTACATGTATATAAAACGCGTACGGATAGTCAAACGTACGCGTACGCCTATCCGTTCGTATGCGAAACCTCTCTACTATCGACTACAAAACGTATAACCCAATGTAACATCATCAACTCGCTGTGCTTGTAACTGTCAAAGATCATCTTTTTTTTTCATGAGTGGAAGTCGCCGACAGCATAATAAGAAATAACACGTCACAATAGACCACTTCAATCAGACCTCTGTAACCAAACGCCAATGGCAAAACGAATCACACCAATCTATGGAAAATAATATTCATAACTCGGTGGGTTAATTCAGGGCATCGAACCGCGATACGCAAACGCCGGTTTTCTTTATGCCAACAGTTCGACTAATTTGGGACTTTGCTTTTGCAATCCCAGGACGATTTGTTGCCAACATTGTTATTAAATTTGCTGTTTCTTTAAAGCCTTTATGCCGGGATTTCATTGTGTCAACACAAACTGGGTGCTTATTGTCGCCGAGTCTATGGGGAACGAGGCCAAGCCATAATATATTATAAGGAAAATAATTAAATTTCCAATTATTCAATTTTACAGAGGAGCAATGTTTGATATTTTCATCACCGTACTGTAGACGATTTGTTCATATTTTGAAGTACGAGTAAAAAAAACGAAGGGTATTTTAATGGTACACTGTAAAAAAAAACACCGTAAAATAACGGGTTTTTTCACCTGTTAAAAAACCAACAATCGCCGTATTTTTTATTTTAACAGATTTTGGACGTGATATTCTCAAGGCACACTACGATAATTCTACGTCTAAAATCCGTTAAAATAAAAATACGGTGATTGTTTGTGTTTTTTTAAGGTGGAAAAACCCGTTATTTTATAACCAGTTCGCGCCGGGGTTATTTTAACATCGCCGAGCCGACGCGCGGGATTATTTTTAACGAAACTCGATCAGAAGCGGGTTTAGGCCGATAATACCGGGAAGCACACCCACGCATTTCCGGCCTTGCTCGCTGCTGACAGACATTTCAGGCCTTGCTCGTGGCGTGTTTATGCGTCATCCGTTTTGAATCTGGGGAAAACTTTGCGTTTATATACGTCATCCGGCACGAACTGGTTAAAGTGTAGTATACATGTATAAACACCATTTGCAAACATCAAAAAACAAAACTACTGAATTTTTATAAAATATTTTACTTGACTGTAAGTAAATATCAGTCTCAAGCATCCTGTAAAATCACAGCATCTGGTGTGCTGTATTTTCAATAAAAGTGAAATTTTGTATCAATTTCCAACGATTACCGGCCGGCAATCGTTGAAAATTCCTGACTATTTTCAAACACTGCCCCCAATTTATCAAATTTAGTTAGTCCACATTTTATTTGCTATACTGTTCCACATCAGTGAATGGCTGTCAGCAAACTAGTCTGGTTTCCTAACCCGATAATTTCTCCGACAACTACAAATTGCGCTGTTTCGTCTGAAGGAAGTCTGGTTAACGTTCTTGGTTTTTTTCTTCAGCATCAGTATGAACACAAAACTGAAGTCAACGTCACAATATTTTACTATACATATAAACCCCTAACCCATCCACAAAAAAAGCATCAGATGATGTATACTACACCATCTTAATGGTATGTTGTGAATCCTTAATGGATGCAAAAATGCATGTGGTTGGCCGATTTTCAACAAATATGTTTAAAACCGGTTGTAAACATAGGCCTACTTAATATTTGTATTCCCATTTTTATATACCGTTCGGTCAAAACGTTAAAACAAGTTTTAAAATGTGCAATTTGTTAACGATTTTTTAATTTTGTTGTAAACACGTGTTTTGTGGAATACCCCTCCAGCAATGGTTGATGATATGTGCCTCGCGTGGGGTGTGATGCGTGTTGCAGAACGATTTATCTGTTGTTTGGAATGAACAATGCATGCGTGTGACGTATTTCACCAGCGACTCGAGCAGGGGTTGTGGTGGCCGATTCGGACGGGCCTCGGGTGTGACATCATCAGAGCTAATCGAACGACCGTGGGCTTACCCGTGTCAACTCGGGTACATGGTGCATGTTAAACGTACGCACAACAAGTATGACCGAATGAGCCACGCCAATTCAATTTTAATGAATGAGAAAATGGAAAAGGTCCAACAAGAAAATCCGAGTTCTTTCAGCCTTCCACCCACGCCGTCAATTTACACCTATAACATATCCGCCTTTGGCGCTGTATACCGACACTGGTACGCTGCGCCTCCGCGATATCGAATGGACGCACTGACGTAGATTTATTGGGTGTTGGGGAAGGGAATGTAATCCCCTAAAGACCTGACTAAGAACGAGATATATTCGACTAACAATGAGAAATATCACCATTTCCCATTCTTCGTCAATTGTTAGGGGATTCTACCCAGAAATCTACGCCTATGAATGGACGTGGAATAACAAAAGCCTTGGACACCAATAATCATGAGAAAGAAACCCTGAAAAACAAGTCCAATTACGCACGCGCCGGTCGATATTGTGGTTGTTTCTTGTTCACCGGTGATTTCTGGCTTTGTAGAAACTATCGATTTGTCAACCTAAAGAGTCGATCGCCATTACCTCGATTCTCCAGCTCCCGCACTTCCTTCCTCCCTCCTTCCCCTAGCCCCCCCCCCCCCTCCCCCTCCCCACAACCAACACACACACACAAGTGTGTAAAGGCCTTCGATCGTGGACGGGGTATTGTCCGACCGTCTTCCCTCTTTTGTTTATACTCTAACGTTTTTTGATGATCGCCATAGGATTTGTACACGGGAAAAGATCGTGGACGTTTTGTCAATCGTGGACCCATTGTTTGACTCCCAATTCTTTTGTCCAACGACCACGATTGCCGGTCAATACAAACGCATCCATACCATCTTAATAAAAACACGCATCGATCCAGCTCCTTCACAAAACCGTTCCAATTGGTAAATGATACATTTTCCTCAAAACGCGAGGGTGAGTGTCGTCATCAGAACACAAACAACACAGAAGTGTCAGTGTGCTGTCGAAGTAGAAGGAGGAAATTATTTGCATTTAGTCAAATCATTTCCATTGAAAAAAAAAAAAAAAAAACTGAATTGGAAGGAGGGGAACGACCCTTGTCATAGTGGTTAGAAACTAAACTCCGAATAATCAGCAACGATGACTTCATTAGATAAAAGATTTCTTCTGGAAAAATATTGACGTTTTCAGCGATGTATACTTCACAAGTTCCCTTCTGGAAATGCCCCTGGCGCTTTTAGCAGTGTTTCCGAAGAAGGAATAGCAAGGCCAGCTATAGGCATACGCCCCCCCCCCCGGAAAAAAAGTGTGAATTTAATGTTATCGTTCAAAACAGGTGTCCTTTTTATTGACAATGTTCGTAGGAGACCCGAGTTGTGAAACTTATCAGAATACAACAACGTTATCTCTTGCTGACAAGAGCGACACCTTTCTATCTTTAGAAGTTCTATACGATTGTAATTTAAGACGCCTAATGGATTTTGTCAGAATGTGACAAGTTATTTTGTTTTTGTTTTCCTCAGGTTTTATTGATTGTCTGTTTGAACTAGACTCGATCATCGATGTGTTAAAATACTACTTCAAAGACAGCTCGAAGTGTTTCCTAAAGAAACACGAGCTCAAATGATCAGAATTATGTACCCGAAGACGCAGAAAAACCAATGGACTAACATACAACCAAACTTCTTGATTACGTCAAATATCTGTGTCCATTGTTAATGTATCACCTAAGCCTTTCATTAGTTCTTTATATACGTGATCATCTTTTCAGTCTGGACCCCATTTTTCAAGCCTTCTAGAGTATTCACCCAGTATATGCATGCCAGCATTTATTTTAATCATCTCCTTACTTTGTGTTAAAAAAAACCTGAAATTTGTCTTTTTGGAGGCATTATATATTGGATAAACATATTTTGAATAATTGCTTAATTGTATATATATATATATATATATATATTTTTAATTACATATAAATATATAAACATATTTGTTTTTTTATAATTAAAATAAATAAATATTGTTATTGTTTATTATTCCCTTTATATCTAATCTATTTATCCTTAAATGTATTATCCAATTAGTTTGGAGAGCCCCTTGACAGAAACTTGTTTCTTTGGGTAATCCTGCGGGAGCTATTTGGGTATTGTCTTCTGTTATGTTTTTTGTTATGTTTCTTGATTAGTGTTTGCTATTTCTAATTGTTGTCTAATTCAGTGATTGTGTATATCCCGAAAAATGAAATAAAGATAAAGATAAAGATAAAGATAGTCTATATTCGACCATCTCCCCATATCCAGATAATCGTCTTCGTACACTGTACAACAAAATCTTGTCAAATTTACAGGGATTATATTTCCCAGCAGCCATGGATGCCAACAAATTCCCGTAAATCTCAACTGTCACCGTAAACTGTCAGATGTTGGCAACATTTCTCTCTGAATAGAATTATGATTTGATGTTAATTAATATATTATCAGGAAATGCATCTTTGTCTTTTTTCTCTTCTTCTCATTTGATTCATGTACATCTTATATACCACCAGTTTTACGGTGACCGTAATTGTTACGTTAATTCATTGGTACTCATAGCTAGACGGTATTGTTTTCGCGTAAATAGCTACGGGAATTTTTTTTACTGTGTATGTTCTGTACCGTTTTGTTGGATTTGTTCATCCAAAAGATAGTATTTTCTGTGTTAGGCTAAGTTTATTTTGATAAGCTACATATAGTGAGCTGTTTAAACGGATCGTATACGTTTGGTAATTACTCCAAAAATTAATGGCAATAAAAATGTACTTGGTAAGAAGTACAGCAGTTTTGGATAATACATACATGTACAATGCATTTTTAGAAACTTTTCACTTCGAAGTACTGCGGTTATGAAAAAAGATCTCACTTTTTATCCCCCAAATGTTGAATCTGAGAAGCGTTACTGCAGTGACGTTTCTCAGATTGTGTATTCCAATGCAGATTATTCTTCCTGCGTGGACATAACCGTTCCAGATTTTCGGCAATATCTCAAAATCGCTACCACCTTTTGAAATGAAATGTTTACAGGTTAGTTTCATGGTATATATCTATAACTATATAGGATTGAAACAAACAGTGGGTTCCAATTACCAAACGTATACGATCCCTTTAAATGCCATTCAGACACACTGTAACGCCACCCAATAGGCCTACTACAAGTATTCGATGAATAAACTGCAGTATGGACTCTTGCTCACACTGGTCTATTATGAGAACTGAGTTATATTTTGTATAGTTTCCCAAATTAATAAGAGCGTCTGTATTTTGGTCGAGTGTAGAGTAGCCTTTAAACAAGGCCACATGTCTGATAAACGCCGAGCGACTAAAAAGAGACTAATCGCGAAAACCTGAGTGACGTCAGTGCGAATTGCCCAGACAAGTGGCCTTTATCAATCTGGTTTGGATTTCTTATGTTAACCTTTGTTTCCGACTGGAATCGCTACCGAAATGGTAGCGTCCAATCAGCGAACGTATCTCCGCGTGACGTCAGCTTATATTTGAGTTGGACTAGTTCATTTTACAAACAGGGAATGTCCAATCATGTCACTTACAATATTTAGCTCAAATCATTAGTTGCTTCCTAATTTATTGCAATTTTGCATGTAAAATAGATTTAAATGTGATATCTTGTATTTATCATTCATATATTCAACTCAGAAGCAAAATTTATATACGTTTTTTTACCTTTTCTTACATGCTTTGATATTGAACGAATCACGAACGAAGCCAACTGGGAGATCGCCGTTCTGATTGGGCGTATTGGCATGCTAATATGTATCTATGAATAATTCATGCCGAGCAGTGAAACCTACATTGCAAAAGGCCTCGTGACATTCGTCACTCGGTCGCGCGTTCACCCCGGGTGCGAAATTTTTTTCCCCACTATGGGAAAGGGTAAATGGGCGTTTCTACACCCCTCGCGTCATGATTATTCAGTAGTTTCAACAATAATACTAAAATATATTGTTATTGCTCAGTCAACTAGTTACACGTAGGCCAGAGGTACATTAAAGCACTTAGAAAAACGGCTTCTGTCGACCTCTCCCAGTAGTCAAGTAGATAATGGGTTAGGTTATAGATCGTAAGATTGGGGTTCGAGTTCTCATGGGTTCGATTGTGCTCATTTTTCATTGACTATTTTTGTATTGTAAGTTTAATGTGGGATGAGTTTAATTTGAGGGGAAGCAAGGTTTTAAGAACCTAAGTGTCTTCCATTCAGTGTGGTCTAGACACGCCCAGTTATGATAATTGGCCTTTACCATGTTGGGAAAAAAAATCACGCACCCCGGGTATCTAGACTCATCTCAGCCGCTTAGCCAGAGTCACGAGGCCTTGTCAAAAGGCTAAGTGTAGAGTTGCTGTAATCAGTTACTGCACTGTCACAGCAAGCAGACAAATTGAATACAATCCAAATGGTATTTACCAACCGAGTCACATGAATGGAATGCAATTAGACAACATGACTCTGGCGTCTATAGCAACGCAGTACAATCAGGGGAGAGAGTATCTGATTGGTATACGGTTCAAGCACATCCATGTATACAAACCCACTCATTTCACTGTTGTGCGCGACACCGTTTGTGTGGAATACCAATATAGTTGAGAGCAATACAGTCCACTAGATGATTGGAAGTATTTTCAACGCTGTGAATATGTAAGCTGTACCGTGTGTAAAGATTTATACAATTGGAGCGGTATATGATACGGTACCGCTTAAACCAACCTGTGAAATGTTTGAGTGTGGATCGATACGTATAGTAATTTGTACCTGCCAATAGCCTTAACTAGCATATAGGAATATTTATAAACTTTCGCTCAAAACTTTTTGGAACTGGAGTGCGCAAACTCAGCAATGATAAAAACCGCATCCTCAGTCCAAATTCACATCCTGGGTTAAGTCGATAAAGGTAAAAATCACATTCACTGGGTGTGAATTTTCATTTTATCGACCTCACCATTAATGTGAATTTTAGAAGAGAGTGAAATCTTTTGTGGAAATCACAACCTGCTAAGGACCGTGTCCGCTTTGAATGCAAAATCACATCATGCCCTTCCCTATATAGTGTAACCGCTTGGAGATAAACACACTTTGTGGCGTGCAATTGTTCAACGTCCATAAATGCGTAAATTCACAGGTATACCTCATTATTCAACGTCCATTATACAAGCAGTCGCAAAAGCGCTTGCGCATAACGCAACGGACCCCCCACGAATTAGGAGCGGGATAGAGATTGTATTAAACAGAGAAATGAGATTTATTAAATTGTGGCTTCAGGAACTTGATATTGCCCACTAGCCTCTATAACGAACGTGTTTATATAAAAGGAGTCGGTAACAGGGGAGCAAAATGGGAGCACTAATATGAATCTATAGGCTGTGCACAGGGCATAAAACACAGACTCAGGACATGATTGTAATCATTTCTGAAGCAGGTTCTTGGGGAAAGAGAGATCATCGCAACACCTGTCGCCTCTTTAATACCGAATCCCTAAACCAAAAAAATTAAACCTTTTGTTCCTTTGGGGGGGGGGGGGGGGGGGGGGGGGGAGTGGGGCAATGTATAGTCCGCTCTGGGAGTATAGCTACATCGAGCTGTGTGTGGTTTCGTGCACATTATTGCGTACATAATGTGCGCGACTCGATATGCGTACCTATATAGCAATGACCAACATTTACATAATTGTATTACCTTTCGCTTAACATTTAGCGCATTTTGAGCAATGACAAATACCACTTGGAAGGCTGCCAATGTAAACAAGTAAATGTATCTGTTAGAGTACATTATATTCCTTCAAAATTCGTTCGGAAAAAACAAAATTGAGAAAAAATATTTGAAAATTACGGACATGCCAACTTTAAAATGTGCGGAAAACCAAACTGCCCGGTTCATTAGTGACTATCTATCGGGCAGCCAGTCATTGCGTTACAGATATCGAGTAGATTACAATCTGTCCCTGTTAGGGACAGGCGAAACACACGACACTGACTTACTCTTCATAAGTATACTTTTTGTCCCGATCAAAAAAGTAACCAATTACCGAAATACTGTTGAAAGGTATGCTGTCATTTTGAAGAAAAATAATACAAGTTCAGTGCGTGTCACGCGCATAGTTGCAATGCAAAATACTCGGCAAATACTGAATTGAAATCGAAATCTTGTAATATATTTTTTTTTAAATTATACTGTATACAGCATTCACTGATTTAAAGGTAGGATACACCATTGGTAATTGTTTAAATTATTATGAATGGGTGGATTTAGGGGGTTGTATTTTATAGTAAATATCGATTAACTGGCCTGTTCGAAGTTTTACAATCATAGATACAGAGAAAAACAAGAAAAAACGACGTTCGTTTTTCAACCGGCGTCGGGCAGTGGTTCTTATGTTGTTGATGTTTTTTCGCGAACGTCGTCCGGCGATTTTGTGTTTTCAATTTGATTTTTCGGAACAATTACTTGATATCTAGCGCAATAATTTTGCTGGATGCCTAGAATCATTATTTACTTTTAAATAAGTAAGATATTTCTTAATAATTCAGTAGTAATTTTGTTTCGATATCTGCAAATGGTGTATCTTACCTTTAAGGTAAACCGGACGCCCTCTTTGTCCCAATACCCTATACACTATAGACTATTGTTACCTAACGCATCCCTTGATAACTGAACAGAATTCCCGAGATTCCAGGAACACAATAACTACAGAAAAAAAAGGGGGGGGGGGGTTCTCTCCGCCTTATAACTTTCATCTGTAATGAAATTGTGTACTTAGCTTGAAAACTGCGAATACAATCAACCTCGATTTCTTTTCTCGAAGAAAACCATCGCAGGTCGCCATTTAGTTCCATGGCCTACATAACAGTAGCACCTGGCGCGCGCGTTGAGTGTCGTAGACATCTGCCTCTAGTGTTTTGGCGCCTTTTTGTAGAGGGCTCTTGTACTAAAAACAAAATTTCAATCTGTATCGTCTGATGTAATGATTCTTGTCAGCAAGGTCTTTCAGCAAGTCAGGTTATGGTGTTTTGGTAATTAAAGATTCGTCTGTCATTGAAAAGACTCAACGGGTTTTGACTCCTGACGCCAATGCGGCTTGTAATTTCGTGACAGACGAACGAAACCTATAAGGCCAAATTTAAAAATAAAATTAGTTTTTCGTCCTCGCCTGCATCTTTTCTTTCTGCCGCATCAAAACAGACGTCTGTTTTTATGGTTTTATTATTTCTTAAAAAATAACTTTAAAAAAATGACGAAAAATACATTCACATAATTTTCACATGGGCGCTTTTCTTTCGATCGTAATGTTGTTTTTATTGTGCAGTCTTTCGGATCGCAGTATGCAGAGGTGGGTTCTAAAAATTATGACGCGGACGCTATAATAATTTTGCGATAAAAGTCTATGGAGATTCGTCAAGCCTTTCTTATTAAAGTTAAGACAAAAAACAATTGTTTTTTGCTAAAATGCCGTGAGGATTTTTCCTTCACTCTAACAAGTCCGGGTCCCGTGGAGTCTGACCCTTTTCCTATTCTTGACCCTTCCCGGGTCAAAATGACCCGGAAAAGGGTCAGAAAGGATTCGTCTTTTGGTGTTTGGTGTTTGCATTTTTTTTTTTTTTACATTTTGTTTCAAAAATGTTTTGTTGACAAAATATGCTAATAAAAACATTGTAAAATTCGAGAACATTATTGGAAATCAATACAGAGACCATTACATTTTTGTCTCGACATTTACCATTATGCACCTATTGTCAAAAACAACTGATTTAGCTTACAGATTGGCGAAATATAATATTAGTAACCCTCTTTACCATTCACAACAGTTGGTCTTTTCGATGCAAGATGTCTATTATCTCTCAAATTTGCTCGGTGTATTTTTTCTTTCTTTCATTATTGAACGACATTCCTCACAAGTCCCTCACCAAGCCCCCCAGTCTCAATATTAATTGCAAGCTATTCAAAGGAGCTTTGACAAGGCTTGGACAAAAGACATTTCCTTGTCATTGTTCATCAAGTTACTTGATACTGGTTTTAGAAAATGACGAGTGACTAGATTTTGTGAAAGGACTTGCAGGGCTTGAGCGCAACTCTGGTGACTTTTATACCGCTCTGTATACTGTAGCGACCTATTTCAAACGAATCTGAAGTAGTCAGTGGGCTTACGGGCCCATATTAATTTCGGGTACACTCCTTGAAGCGCAGGGTCACACGTGGATACATTAACAAGTTCATGAACACTAAATGCATTGGCATTAAACCATTTGAGCTTCATGTACACATACCAACTGCGACAGTTTTAATTTTCTTGTCACATTTGGACAGCTGACCCGAAGACTGCACACCGTACACCTTATTCATGGGTCGGCCATCTTAAATTGAATTTTGGAACTTGCAAATAGAATTAAAGAATGCAGTTAATTACCAATTAATACTAGTCTGTTCTAATGAATACTGTAAAATGTGCGATTAATGATACGCTAATGTTTTAGGCCACGCGACAGTTGCGCGACTTTTGAATTTATTAGCGCGATAAGGCGCACGTCTTTGTCGCGGTATGTACACACGTTCGTTGATCTCAAATTGCTCCAACTGAAATTTACATAACATTTGAATATAACGTCAAATTTACCCATTTTTTGTTTTTGTTCCTTTCCCTAAATTCTTTAAACCTTTTTCTTCAATCATCCCAAGGTGTCCCATTTTTGTGCTAGATTTGATTAAACGAAAACACAGTCAATCTCCGACATCTAATTTAATTGAAAGAAAATACCAATTGTTATTGTACCGTTTTTTCCCTCTTACATGAATGTGAAATACAATTAAAAAATTTAGCTTTTATATTTTTTGCTCAAACTGTTCAGGCCAAATATAAAAAAAAAAATGACACGAATTTAAATTAATGTATTGTTTTGTATTTTTACATTTGCCCAGCCCCTAATTATAAATAGTGTAACCACTGCCAAAAGAGCGAGCTTGTTCAAAAGTTATGGTTTAAAAAAAATGTAATTTCAAACTTCAAATTGTTCAACTAATTGCACAAAGTCTTGATAACGGACTCTGCTTTTGTGTATATATTGCTCTTTAAAAAAAAAGTTGAACACCCGCCCACAAAAAATGGCGGATAAATGGCTATTAAATAATGTGCATTGTTCAGTTTGGCCGAAAAACCATACCCGGAAAATACTCTTTGGGGGTAATGAAAATTTGAGGAGTTGACAGTGTTTCATTAAAAAAATCTCTGAAATTGTCAAAGAATGTACCCGAAATTGCAAAAAGGACATGATATTTGACCGCAAGCAAACATACTATATTGCACTTGCGTTTGTTTAGCTCCCCCGAGTCGACATGGGTTAGTCCCTGGTCGTTCGTTTAGCTCTGTTACACTCGAGGTTCGTCCGAGTTGGCAACCACAATCCCTGCTCAAGGAGTTCGATGAGCAGTCGAAATATTATTAACTGAGCTCATTGCGAATTTAGAAGCTGTTATTCTAGTCGTTTACTTGTTTGCGATTAACGGAAACGCGGTCACGGTAAATTTGAAGGTAAGCTTCAATAAAAAAAATAAGATTTGTCAATGGCTACGGCCGCGGCTACGAATATCACGTAAGAACCGTGATGACCCACATTTGAGCGTTCGTTTAAGCACGTCTAACCTATAACTATACCCGACTGATTTTACCCGTGTCGACTCGGGTGAGTTAAACGAATGTACCCTTAAAGGGATCGTATACATTTGGAAATTGGAAACCACTGTTTGTTTCAACCCTATTATAGATATATACCATAAAACTAACCTGTAAAAATTTCATTTCAAAAGGTGCTAGCGATTTTGAGATATTGCCGAAAATCTGGAGCGGTTATGTCCACGCAGGAAGAATAATCTGCATTGGAATACACAGTCTGAGAAACGTCACTGCAGTAACGCTTCTCAGATTCACATTTTTTGGGATAAAAAGTGATATCTTTTTCCATAACCGCAATACGAAGTGAAAAGTTTCTAAAAATGCATTATACTATCCAAAGCTGCTGTACTTCTTACCAAGTAAGTTTTTATTGCCATTAATTTTTGGAGTAATTACCAAACGTATACGACCCCTTTAAATCAAACTGTTTTATTCATTACGTATACGGATTGTAAACCGCACTATAACTATGACATGTTCAGTATATGGGTCACCGCTCGACGCTCTATATACCTTAACGTACAAAATGCCAACATACGACCAGTTTCTTTTCAACCAAAGACAGTTTGAGCCCTGTCAGTCATGAAAGATAAATGCTATACTCCAAACATATTATTGCATTGAAACGGCAAGTAATCGCTTAAATCGCACCGTCATAGAACTTTTATCAACCGACAAATAAATGCCGACTTGTACACCCTTGGGGTTTGACGCTACGATTCTGGCGCTGAACTAGCAGCCTGAATGCCTCATCGTGGGCGTTCGTCCATAATGACCGCTTTGCTGACTATGCCGCCATTATACATTTAAATCGCTCCTCTTTACCGACAAGTCAAAGGAGCTCTTATTACGTTCGCACTAGTGACATTGAGATGGGTCTCCGTTTTTATGGTGCATTTGCTGATTTTCACGAAGCCAATCAACCAGGAAAAGCACTTTCTGGACAAAAACACGAATTGAATGAATGTGCTTAAAGGTAGGATACACCATTTGCAGATATCGAAATGTTTTACTACCGAATTATTAGAAAATATCTTACTTATTTGAAAGTAAATAATGATTGTAGGCATCCAGCAAAATGATTGCGCTAGATATCCTATAATTGTTCCGAAAAATTTAATTTTATTTAAATAAAAATAACACGATCGCCGGATGGCGATCGCGAAAAAAACAAGAACAACATAAGAACCTCTGCCCGACGCCGGTTGAAAACGAACGCCGTTGTTCTTGCTTTCCTCGGCATCCATGACTCTAAAACTTCGGACAGGTCAGTTAAACGATATTTACTTCAATACAACCCCCCAAATCCACCCATTCCTGACAATTCAATCAATTACTAATGGTGTATAGGCCTACCTTTAAGTAGAGTATAAGATATAAGTATTATTTGTTCAAGTCCAATTTCTGTACAGGCAGCCGTTTCGAGAAACAAGATTCAAGTTGTTCGTCTACATAAAACGTACCGACGCCAAATAACCACAGTCTCTTTAACTTATAATAATTCGAAACATGTATCGTTCAGTTGTTCTATATGTTGGTATTGTATTTCACTTTGAATGTCATCAAGGTATGCCGATAGATACAAAACGGGATTCGTATCGAGCGAGCGTAATAATGACGGAATCTACCCGATTTTAATGTGGATTATGTTTCAATCTTGCAATTTTGGTCGGTAACATTTCCTATGTCGTTTTCTTTATAGCGATGCTGCTCAGCCTACGGCCTTTTTTTGCATTGGTTGAGTCTCATTCAGGTGGCAACAATGGCTACCAATCATCTGCCGTGTCGCCACGGGCTAAAACAGGCAAGAACGCGCCGGTAAACACATTTTTGTAAATGTCTTCGTGAAACGTCCCCAGCATAAAAAAACCAATCAAATTTTTCCTTTCTTGCCACCATGTTCGAATGTTCCTTGCCATTTCAATCACAGAGTGTGTTTAAAATAAACGGGGATGGCTTCATTTCCGAGCCGTGGGCGCAGCTGTAGCCTTACGCCACTGTGTAATCATAATGGCGCAAGAAATAGACCCATTGATGAACTTCCGTGCTACCGAGAGCAGTCGGCACTGATATCAGACACGTTTCAATCGCCATCTCGGACGGCCGGGGGTTGTACCAATACAGTGCCCTATACAGGTCATCACAGCAACAGTAGCCTCCAATCTAAACCAGACGTGAGAGTTGGTGTACATACCGCAAAGCCCTGTACCTTCGTCTGATTACGGCTCAGCCGCCTGGGCAGCTTGCACCTGCCCAGGTTATCAAATACTCGGCCCAGGGTGATATTGAACGGACTCTATGTGCCGAATTGGTTTGTCGGATTGGTTTGCCGGATTGTTTCCTCGGATTGGTACGTCGGATTGGTTCGTTGGATTAGCACCTGCTGATCATTATGGTACATGTATTAGTGTTTTACCTATCCTCCTATATCAGATAAGCGAAACGTAGGTATAGAGAAAGCTTTTAAAAGTTCAGATCCATTATTATTGAGACAACCCCCCCCCCTTCCCCTCCCTCTTTCCCCTCCCCCCTAAAACATTATTTAAAAAACAAAACAAATCAGAATCCTCAATAAAAAACAAACACAGATCTATCAATGAAACATATGGGGCCAATTTTACGGAGCCTCTGCTAAGCACAATTAGTTTCTTAGCAAAACAAGTCATAAGAACATCCATGGTAAAAATAGGTTACCAGCCAAAACCCCATAATTATGTGCTTTTTATGCTATTTAAGGCAAAAACCGAAAATCACCCGAAAATGTGGTGTTTTTTCACCTGTTTTAGCCAAGGATGAATTTTCAGGCTAAGCAATTTTTGTGCTTAGCAGCTCTACGAAATTAGCCCCTGGACAACATGTTTCGATCAACAGAGAGTCATAAAAGACTTTTTGGCGTGAGATTCTAAAACAATTACGATTGCAGACTCCGAACATTTTACGGAGACGAATGCCAATTATCCACTAGATCGACATTTCAAGGCCTGACGTAAGTGTACTTTATGGGCTATGTATACACGAGTCGGCCATATTAAAGGTAGGATACACCATTGGTAATTGCTTAAATTACCATGAATAGGTATATTTTGGGGGTTGTATTTTATAGTAAATATCGTTAAACTGACCTGTCCGAAAAGCACGAAAAACAGCGCTAGTTTTCAACCGGCGTCGAGCAGTTATTCTTATGTTATTTGTGTTTTTTCGCGATCGCCGTCCGGCGGTTTTTTTCTCAGAATAATTACAGGATATCTAGCGCAATCATTTTGCTGGAAGCCTAGAATCATTATTTACTTTCAGATGAGTAAGATATTTCTTAATAATTCGGTAGTACATTTTTTCGATATCTGCAAATGGTGTATACTACCTTTAAATTGAAAGTGAGGTAAAATATATATTTTTGGAACTTGCGGATAGAAATGAAAGCAATGATAGATAATGAAAAATTTGTGATTAAACATAATACCCTAATAAAAAAACAAATTGAAAGTAAGGCTATAATGCAAAAGTAGTCTGGCACCATCCCATTCAACAGTTCACAATTTATAAAATACATTCAGGAAACACGACCAAAATGGCTTCTTCGTGAATAAGGTTCATGGTGAATCTATTAGCGAATCGCGTACTTTCCAACCGTGGCTTGTGCGTTTTGCAACTCAAACAAATGTCCACAGGCTGATCACAATTGGCGTGGGCCTTTATATACATGACGCTCTTGGTATGTACACCGACTCTGCCCTTAAAGAGGTTGATGTCATAACACATGACCAAGGTTGGCTATAGTAATCATCAGAATGACATTGACAAGCAATTTAGTGCCGACACTGCCGAGGCAGACACCGTACAACTAATCAACGCTGAAAGCCATCGACCCCCGCAATTGTATTTACCATACTTTAATGAGCATGACAGTACGAGAAGCTGAAGGTTTTTTTTAAAGTTGTGAATTTGTGTATGTGTTCGGTATATACTGTACATGTACCACAATTGTTGTTTAATACCAAACAGGATAATGTTTTTTATTGCATTATTTGCCCAGAACCAGGCTGGAAGCCACTCTGGGGTATACGGGGCTGCAAGATAAATTTTAAGAAGAGAAGGTATTTTGGAAGACTGAAGGAAGAAATTGGCGTTCGTCTTGGAATTTCAAAGGGATCCAGCAATGTGTGGAAAATGCTATTGGAATATCCTTTTATTCTACACCAAGGTACTGCAACATGGATGAGAACAAACAGAAAGCCGAGTTTCTCTCTCAAACATTAAGATTAGACGGACGAGGGGTCCGTGCACCCCAACCAGAGGGAACAACAACAGACCTACGGGGGAGTGATGTACATGCAGCGAGCTCAACTCTACATCAACCATGTTAACTATACAAGCCTCTGCACCATGTCCAGTAAGTTGTAATACATTACTAAATAGTAAGATCAAATAAGTTAAGAGGGCCTAATATTTCGATCTCAACAAGATCTTCTTTAGAGACATAATGGCTGTGTACAAGAAACAAACATAATAGGGCAACATACAGCATAATGCACATCACGGATGCTGAAGAAACACAAAATAAAAGGCATACAGAGTTCTGTGGAACAACAAAAGGAGGATTAGGATGAAGGGTTAAAGGAAAATTTCAGCGTGGGTAGGATCAAAGAAAGAACTAACAACGAAGTATTAATAGGAGAAATATGAGGGGGGGGGGGGGGGGGGGTGGGGGGATGTTAGGACAATAGACAAGGGGAAACCAAAGGAGTGAGAACAAATAAGAACAACCGGCTAGCAAGATTACTAAATACATGTAGTAAGGATAGACGACAGGCAGAAGTGTCAGCCCAAAACGTACTGACCAGCAGTTCTCTATAAGGCGACAAGTGGTAATCTTAGACAGGTATACATGTATAGGGTGAGTCAACAAGAAGTTCCCTCAACTTCACACAAATATTTACATTATTTATCGAAATATTTCGGTAAAAAAATGAAATAACATGAAATAGCATCTACTTGTTGGTCTACTGTGAAAAAAATTACACAATTTGGAAATTCCAATTTCAAATTACTTTCGATTGAATATAATACACCTCCAAAACACGGCTGTCCACGGTTGTGCATAATAAGGTATATACTCCCACTCACTAAAAGACGACACAATAGTGTTAGATTTCACGGACAGCTCCACATAAAGGTAAACTCACTTTAATAAACAAACGCATGGTGACTTTGGAACCAAAGAAGTAAATTCGGAAATTGAAAAAAAGGGTACAAAGCCAAACAACTGAAATATCTATTTATTTCGATATCTATTTGTATATTTGCCTCACTTTTTTTTAATGTCTATATAGAGATAAGTCTTTTTTCACTCACCTAGTCTGTAAGCAAACATATGGAGGATAAGAGGACAGTACAAGCACCCGACTATGGACCTTGTATACGACATGAAAATATGAATGTATCCGGGTTTTTAGCTATTCGTACAATGCTATACAGTTTCTCACTTTCTTCATCAAGAGTGTCCCATGTGCATTCCCAGAAAGAATGTTACAATACCCTGTGCTGGGCTATAAAGTTGCAGACTCTATCTTTCCCGATTCAGAGCGGGAAATACAATCTTGTTTTTCGTGAGCTCTTCAACCCTGAGGTCATTCTTGCGTTCGACCTTTTTCCCCTCCCTTTGTGATTTTGCCGAAATCGAAAACCGATACCCCTGTATTGGAAGTATGTAGGTTTACAGTGGTTTAAGGGCAAGGTATCAAGTTATTGATGCAGATAAGTCTTAGATACGATAGCTCGAGGTTATCACGAAAGAGGCTTTGCAGTATTTAATAATATAGAGATGCCGTTTGCATTAGGGAAGAGGGACCCATAGAGGTCTTCATTGGCGGAGTTATATAATTAGGCGAACTTGCACCTTCGGGTCAAAATAATACTAGCAATTTGGGGTATATTACTCACATTCGACGGGGATATCACATCGTTTATTGCTTACTGAATTGAAACGCTGATGTACATGTATAGAACCGCAAGCGTCCATTACAAATCATCTATAGGCTACCAAATACAAGAAGTAGGAGGATGGTAAATCACAATTCTCGCGTGGACGGATGTGGGTTGCGTGTTGGGGAAGGCTTCAGTGCGTTGCAAAGCCGGCGTGGGTTTCGCCTGGCGGCGAGAGATCGAGCCTCCTCTTCGATGGATTTAATTGTGGTGGCACGTTTTCTCTATAGGGCAGAGGGAGGTTTCCAGGTGGTTGGGAGGGCGGGGGGCGGGGGGGGGGGGGGGGGGGGGGGGGGGGTGTATATAGTATCGGCCGCGGTTCTGCGTGAGGTAGATTACGCTGCGGGGTGAGGTCTAGATAATAGGGGATTGTGGTCCTACATGGTTGAGTTATGAACTCATTACAATCTGAGCTGTATCTTGATGCTTCGGTAATCTTTTCAGACGTTGCGTCTCTCGTCTGAGGAACTACCCTGGGATTTGACTAGGAAAAGGTATCTTAAAGTGAAAGGATGTCATGCGTATCCTGCTTAATGGATTATTTACTAACGTCACATATAAGGGCCATGTCATGTATTATCTATTTGCAACTAAAAATAAAGTTGTTTGCGTCATAAAAGACTAATTCAGAGTTGCTTTCGAGTCCCTTTAAGTCCATCAACAGTTCTTCAGTCTCAAGTCAAGCCAAATACAGTGTAGCTATTAAAACAAAAACTGTATGTAAACAAAATCAATCCTTTGTCATTGTTCATCCATCCGTTACTCGCCACTGGCTTTATGAAAGGACTTGTGACTGGACTTGTGACTGGACTTGTGACTGGACTTGTGACTGGACTTGTGACTGGACTCGTGACTGGACTCGTGACTGGACTCGTGACTGGACTTGTGAAAGGACTTGTGACTGGACTTGTGACTGGACTTGTGACTGGACTTGTGAAAGAACTTGCGGGGACTCGAATCCACACCCTATCTTCAGTACCCACTTAAAAATTGGTGCACCCCAAAGTTCCACCTTATAAATTGATCCATATAGTTACACCACTAAGCCCACGGGAGGCAATTTCATGGGAGAAAAGATTTTATGCACGAAAAGCAATCCTAGATCCCACGTTGAACAAAATCCCCAGTAGTTCATGAGCATTACACCAACAGCCTGTTGTCTTCAAAATAAAAGTTATAGAGCTGACCATTTGCGGCTAAGCAGCCAAATCATTCTTGAACTGAATCTCCCTTGTTTCCAAGATGATAATTAAACTAAATTCACAGAAGACAAGGGAAGGAAAGTCATTTCTAAAAATGTGTCAAGTGACACATTTTGTGCAAAAATTCCGTCAGTATTCGTTTGGTAACCGGGTAAATTCATGAGTGGGTGTACCCAAGCGTGGACACGGCGCACATGCCAGCGTGGTTTTTGTTTTTTATTAGAGACCATTATTTGATATGCGTATACGTACGGGATACGTATGCAGTTGAGCAAAAAATCGCCTATTAAAACAGCACAATTTGGAATAATTTCACTAGTTTTATATTATACATTTTAATATTTTGATGTGAGATACAAATTGCCGAAAGTGTACCAGATGAAATAACAACGCAAAATGGAGATTAAATAGGCGACTTGTTCGAACCGTAAACTTATCCCGTCGTATGCAATCTAATGGTCCCTATATCTTGGAATAAGTCACCTTTGGGAGACCATTTTGCGTAATTTTAACAGCATTAAGGCCCTGTCACACTTTTGCGTATCCTAATTCCTTATGAGTTGCGCATTGACATTTTTTTCATACGCACAATATGCACCTCATATGCATCTCAATCGTTTTGTGTAAGTTTTATGTACGTAGGCATGCGCACAGTACGGCCCAGTACGGCCCAGTACGCCGGATAGTTTTGGGCAAGCACAAAACTACGCAGCGTACGCTGTTACGCAGGTCATCAGTTATAAATACGCAGCGCATCGGTCCCGCATCGGTCGAGCGCGGTACAAATACGCTATGTGTTCGTGGGGGATAAGCGGTTCATACGCGGTGATACGCTGATGTTCACGCTATGGAATCTGCACTGGTACTGACAACAGCGGGAAGCCGCCGCCTTTTTATAACGCGTGGCGAGCGGCGGACATGCGACGGAAATACGCTCGGCATTCGTCGGAAGTGCGTCAGGCATGCGGTCGGGATAAGTAGGGTGCGTCTGGAATACGCTCGGCATGCGCACTGCATACGCAGCTATTCGCAGCAGTAAAATAGTGTTGCGCACTGCATACGCAACTCATACGCACCTCATACGCCATGGATGCGCTGAATTCGTTACTTATACGCTAGGTGTGCGTCGCATATAAGTCAAAGTAATCGAAACAAATTTTCAATTTTGAGCGTACGGCTGCGTATTGAATTTTTTTAATAAGGAACTCATAAGTACTTGATATACGCAAAGGTGTGACAGGGCCTTAAGGGAGACCATGGTCATTAGGGAGACATTTCGAGGTCTCCCTAACGTTCCAACTACAGGAAGGAGATACATTTTTAAACATTTAACAGTCCAGATCGATAGAGTAGGGTCCAAAATGCATAAATATGAAATTTCGTGGAAAAAGCTCTAGGTAAAAACGGGTTAGGTTACAATAAAGAATGGACAATTGTGTGCACGTCATTATGGAGAGGTCTCCTAAATGTACCATTTTCGGTTATTATTATTATTATTATTATTATACATTCGTCGGTTAACTTTCTTTATAAATATTGTAGGTCACTGAATCGAACACAACCGCTTCATTATTCGAACAGGTCCACAGGATATCCCCGGGAATATAACTATGTATTTACCATTGCATACTGCGCTTGACAAATCAGTGGATTTTGAGTCTTGTGTCTATAACAAAATCGGAATTCGTTGATATATTTTTTTTGCGAAAAAAAGTATTCATAGGGTGTACGGGCTGCGAGTCGAGTGGCCTTTCTCAAATACTTCAGAGCGGCTAGTGTATGTAATTACGTTTTTCTTATAGGGCCATTTGTTTTTGGAAGAAACAAACAGTTTTATTGAATAATATAACACTGTATAAATGTTTTCAACTCATCCCAAAAAGCTTACTCTGAAGTCTAAAACTTAAAAGGCCGCACCAAAACAGAAATGTGTTTTGTTTGCCTGTGAATATTTATTTTATGAAGAACAAAATACCAATCGAGTTTTACGGACTTTATCGGAAACGAGCAATGTCACTGAACTCAACGATCCTCAGTCGATGCATGACGTCGTTGAATCGAAATTCGATTTTTGGAAAGTAATTTGAACTTGTTTGACTATGTAATAAAACAAACATTAAGCTTCGCGTGCGTCAATTGCATGTACAATATTTGACGACTGTGCCTCATACTGCCGTCAGTTTAACAAAATGTACAAAGATAGGGTGTCAAAAGAAAGTGAACGAATTAATAAAACTATTAACACAAAAATAGGTTGACAACATATTTTGCTAGCTTCATTTCAACAGCAATAACCACCAGAAAGGGCATGATGTAATTTTGCATTCAAAGCGGACACGGTGTGAATTCAACAAAAGATTTCCAAAATCACATCCAAATGCTCCAAATTCACACCCTCTTCCAATTTCACACCCGGTGTCGTTTAACTTTAAATTCACACTCAAATGAGTTTGAATTATATGTGAATGTTGATTCTAACGACTTATGCTAACCCAGGATGTACATTTGGACTGAGGATGTGAATTTGGAGCATTTGGATGTGAATTTGGAAATCTTGTGTTGAAATCACATCGTGTTACTGACCGTGTCCGCTTTGAATGCAAAATCGCATCATGCCTAAAGTACGGTATATGTCATTCAATGGCAACGGTAAACATTTCACGTAGTTTGCAAGTTCTATATCAAGTTTATGCCTATTTTAATTTCAAACAATAATCATAACTTTCAGCTGGATACCACTGGTCATTTATACCATTCTAATCGTGGGTGACAAAGAAACAGACGTTTTTTTCTAATCTCCACGATGGACCAAAATCGTACAGAGGAACCAGACACAAATTTCCATCACTATTTTTATTTACAAAAACAAATATTTTGTTCCTCATATTCAATCACAAAATCTGACAGTAAAAATATGTTCTGTCTATACTGAAATTTTAGGTTTTCCTGGCCCATTTAAACAAAAATTCATTAAATTTAACACCCGGTTTGATTGAATTAGGGGGAAGTGCGTGAATTTAAATGCGTGTTAATGTAATTGAATTAATTTGTGATGAAATTGGCCGGGAAAAACCAATATTAAAATATTTTGAGTAATCGCTGGTTCTTGCTCGGGTTAATGGTTTCGAATATAGCGTTTCTTATTGTGGTTAGATACAAGTATTGGTGTTCAGAAGGTACGTACGTGGTTCGAATCCGGCCATAAACTTCTTTTTAATATCCTGCAAGAATTTGTACCGTCGAAGTTGTTTTATTTCAAGGAAAAAAACAGGATCACTTTTTTTGTGGCGTGGTGTTGAAGTCTACCGACCTTGCTTATTACTAGCGTGGCAATTTTAACACTGTTATCATAATATATTATCGGCACGCCAAGTTCTAACGTGGCATAAACGCCTCGCTTATTAACCACGGTGGGTAGCGGGATCGGCTGGAAAACGAATTAATCCATGTCACTTTCTTTTTGACTCACCCTGTACATAAATACCTGAGGGATCCACTTGGCCACAGAAGATCTACTCACCTAACTCGTTGGCCCCCTTTTGAGCTGCTTCAGCTTTCTGCACAATGTCCGCCAGGTCAGCTCGCCCGGACGCCCATGCGACCGTCAGTAGAAGCGTGACCAGTAAACCCCGGTGGTAGTATCGTACAGCTGTCATGCTGGTGGTGGTGTGGTAACGGTGCTAGCTGCTCGCAGCCTGTCTTCGCCCGGCGTGCGTGCCGATTCGAAGCGATCTACCCCCCACTAAAGTTGCCCGAGCTCGCGCCGCAGTGCGTGCGTGCGGTCTCAATCTCCCAAAAAGTCGCGTTATAAACGAGGTCCACCCGGGATGTAGCTCTCTCACTCGTAACACCGTCCTGTGTCAAATGGCATCCACACCCATGCGACTGCAAAGAAACGGGAGTGCAATTATTACAGCTGCGTTCTCATAGCTCGGAAAATCTTTAGGAATAAAACAAGTACAACAGATTATGGTTCCGTGCGTTTGGTTGAATGCGTCGCTGACGCTGTGAGCTTGTAGCTTTATATCTCTCCTCTTTTGCCGCGCCGCTCAGTGTATCAATGTGACAGAGTACCTAAATGGACGCCTCTGATTGGTTGACGGTTGGCGCGTTCTGATTATGTTGGTATCACTGAAGTCCAAGGTTTTGGTGCGTAGCAAATTGCCCGCTGCCTCAGCTCCGCGACACCCACGAGTATATGTGCAGCCGCACTGCCCACCCGCATTATTCGCAGCGAAATGCGGTGACGTCACGCTCTCCACAAGCGCATTGGATAGGTCACGTGATCAACCGACGTCATCGACCACCGTCATTCATTAAGCACGAGGTTTTTCTTTCTTTTTTGAAGGCAATCTTTCAGAAAAAATATCTTTCAAATAGTTCCAACAATACGAGAGAACAAAGGGTAGCACCCTAACACCTGCGTGAAGACGCATTCAGTGTTCGCGTTCATCGAACATCAGAATACTGGCCGCACTAGTCTCTGTTATTAAAGGATCGTATACGTTTGGTAATTGGAACCCACTGCTTGTTTCAATGCTATAAAATAACCTGTACAAATTTCATTTCAAAATGTGGTAGCGATTTTGAGATATTGCCAAAAATCTGGAGCGGTTATGTCCACGCAGGAAGAATAATCTGCATTGGAATACACAATCTGAGAAACATCACTGCAGTAACGCTTCTCAGATTTAAATTTTCAGATAAAAAGTAATATCTTTTTCCACAACCGCAGTACTTCGAAGTGAAAAGTTTCAAAAAATGCATTATACTACCCAAAGCTGCTGTACTTCTCAATTAAGTTTTTATTGCCATTGATTTTTGGAGTAATAACCAAACGTATACGATCCCTTTAATAGCAAACCCTTCAAAAATACTTCTTTGAAAATTAACTGAAACGAGACATAATAACATGTTTTTTTTACGACTATTATACAACATTTTTTATTAAATTTCACCAACTCTCACATTAAATTTCGTCCGAGGGAAAAAAATCACACGCTTTTACCAAACCAATTTATGCATTTACCATTAAATTACAAATGTTGGTTGCTCTATTTAAAAAAAAATTCATGAATATTTGTCACTATAGATCAAATTCGTCCTAAGCTATTGCCGAAAGGAAACATTCTGAGATTGAATTCGTCTTGTATCAAATCAATTTCAATGTTAACCAGACTAATTTACTTAGCATAAGTAAATGGTATACAACGAATGCCGGCTTTCGGAAACAACTTAGACTAATATGATATGAATATTACCGAGAAATGTTTAAAATAGAGTGACCTGACTTTAAAATTGAATGGTAAATGACAAAATTGGTTTGGTAAAATCGAGACTCTTTTCCCCAGGCGAACTTGAATGTGAGAGTTAGTTGGTGAATATAAATGAAAAAATGTTTTAAAATAGTCAGAAAAACCTATAGCAAATCCTTTAAAAATACGAAAAGTGAAAAGCGAAAAAAGTACAATCATTACATAATGCTGGGCCATCATGGGCCAAGACGCGTTAATTACCCGAGCCGAATTTTCATTTTGCTGGATGCCTACAAACAATCATTATTTACTTTCAAACGAGTAAGATATTTCTTAATAATTCGGTATTACATGTTTTCGATGTCTTCAAATGTTGTAGTCTACCTTTAAGCTATAGCGTCAGCTAAGTGCAAATTTGACTGTTTTTTAAAAACATTTTACTAGAGGTTTTTTTTTCCCATAGTGTAAACATTTTATCTGCAACATATTTTAATGCATTTACGTTATTTGGCCTAGAAAGGTTTTTCAATTATTTCTCGGAGACAAATCTTTAGAAATTTCAATGTCAGTAGTTTGTTTAAAATCGATGCCTTATAATATGACTTTCTCGGAATATTAGAGCATTCTCAGGGCATAAACTTAGTCATGTTAAGTTGTCGAGCAACATTCTTAGATTTTGAGAGCTTTTGCTGTTTCAAACGATTAAACAAACACAACTGACAAATGATTAAATACTATAACTTTAAACCAGGCTTATCCTGGTAGGCGATACACACTGACAAAACATTCCAAAGTTTACTTTACAAAATATATTCATTACAAACATTAAGGAGTGGAATGTGGTCCTGGAGTTGTCGACAAAAGCGATGGGGATTCAGGAAACATTGCTTCGAAAGGCCGAGCAACTCCAGGTCTAAAATTGCCCCTCTCACGTCGCTGTATTTTCGGAAAACAAATATATAAATTGTCTTCAAACTCTGGCATTTTCAATTACTTCGCAGATAGCCCGAGCGCCGGTAGTTCCGCATGCCAAAAGTGATTGTAAGCAGGTCTATCAAAGCAATTGGAAGAAATGCTCTAAATTTCTGGGCAATCAATGAAAAAACAGAGATGGTATTGGCGTTTGCGGACGGATTTATGGCGCGGTTTGTCTTTTATTCTTCTTTCAATAGGAAACACGTCAGTTACTTTACACGGGTCTGAATTTCGCGTCTCAACTGCCAAGTTTGGCCAAAAAATCAGAAAAAAACCACCAAAACACCAAATTTGTTAGACGCTTTATTTTGCGAGTAAAGAAGAAGAAATTGTTGGGATTCTTTAATCTTTATTCACTGTCGATTTCTAGTAAACAACTTGACCTATTTGTCCAGGGGCGGTATAAGACTAATGAACGCTTCGAGAGTTCATGAAGTTAAGGGGGACTGCTATCGGATGTCGGTTGATTCCAACGACGTGCATTTACTTTTTTTTTGCCGGTGGTTGATTTTAAATGAGGTTACTGGATCGTCTAGACGCAATTCTATCCAGTGTAAAGTGCTTCTACTGCACAGCCCAACCCTTATTTTTACCTCTTTAAGAAATGTGTCCAATCTGCCCCATAAAGTAAGATTATACAGGGTGTCCCTCCCGCTTCCAAAAAACAAAAACAAAAGGAAAACCGACAAACTAACAAACAAAAACCAACCAACCAACCAACAAACAAACAAACATGCAGCACTTTTTTAAAGGACCATATTCCTTTCAGAAATAGTCTATCGTTCTAATCTTTGAACCTATTATGTCATAATACGCATGTCTTGGTTTTCCCCTGGTCAAATTTGACCGAAATCGGCAAGAAATTGGATGCAAATTACCGATTGAATTATACAACTTGCAAACCCAACGTGCAATATTCTTCCTTTCATTGTGTTAATATTTGATATTCCTGTCTGGTAAATTTTTCCTATATACAAGGAGTTCTAATAATCAATGTAACTTATGCCCAAAATAGCTTGTGCATTTATTTATAAAAAGTCTTTGTGTGCAAGGTATAATTATCCACAGCTCTTTTATTTAATTACATTAGCCCTTTTCCCTCGTCAACGGTAACGCTAATTGATGTTTGTTCGACTAATTTGCGCTGACAATTTTACGCATATACCTGGATATTGATTGACCTCTGTACACTAATGGGAATATACTGAGGCTTATTATACATAGACACTAATTATATACCCCCCCCCCCTCATGCTAATCAGTCATTGTGTTACATGGCTCGAGTCTTTATATGCGTATAACGAGTCATTCAAAAACAAAGTTGAGACACAACTACGTTGGGCATTTTGGTATATTTCTAGTTACATGAAATAATATCAACTAAATTATTTGAATGTTTATTCTTGATGTTTGTTTTGGATGTTGGACTGATTTGGGCAAGTTTTGTACCATTCAAACATTGGTTTCCTGATAAATTGGATATTTAATGACAAATTTAGGTCTCGGATGTAACAAGGACACCTTTTTTATCATGCTGCAAGATTTATTGTACAAATCTTTGCATACTGCTACCTGACCACAAATGGAACTATACATATTTTATAAGGTTATTGTAGATAAATTACAAGGGATATACGGTGATTAAGCTCTAACATAACAAAATGTCACACTAGGGTACACCATGTTAAATTGTTTAGGCATATAGCTACTGATTCATTTGTGTTTCAGGTATGAGTTACTAACTTAAAGCTTGTCTGTGGTCCATTCTGTGTGTTTTACTTTAAAATACACAGCAAAACTGTGTAGTGATAGTAGAAGTACTGAAATGGCCTCACAGCAGGTTCTGGATGTAACCGTGCGACACAGTGTTCCAACTTGGTGGAATGACCCGTATAGAGTCTGTAAGTTGACCCCTGGAGGCGCGTTCCCGGACTCCTCGAATAGGAAATTAGCGTGTAAAAGTCGGAGTTTTAGAAATTATTTGTTTGTATTTGTGACATGTCACCACAAAATGAGCCTAATTAGGTATCATTTATATATCTGGATTCTGCAGAACATGAGCTTTTCAATGGTATACAACATTAAGGGGTACTGAGTTCAGTAAATGGAAATATTGACCACCAAATATACTTTAAGTGGTAAAACTGATTCTTGAGAAAATGACATTGAAAATCCTACAGTTGTGTTACAGTGAATGTAAGACGACATAATAAAAATGGGATGAAATAGGCTTTAAAGATGTTTGATAAAAGGACAAAATTAAGAATAAGGTTCACATAAAAACAAAAAATCGACCACCCCTTCAAATTTTGGCTTTTGCACTCTGTTCTGCAAAATGGCAATTTCAGACTTTAAGATCATTTCGTGGTGACAGGTCATATATTGATTTTTATAGAAAATCGCCATCGAAGAAGGCCTTCGTGATATTGTTACTATAGCATCTCAATTATGGAAACTGAAAAATCGAATAACGTGAAAGAGGAATGTCGTTCTAAAACTGACCTCTTACTTTTAAAAATCTAAATTACAGGTGGACTCGTGGACTCGTGGACAGGTGGAAAAATGAACATTTATGAAATGATTTTGTGGCGGTCCTTGGGTAAAAACGTGAACTAAAATAGGGGAAAAAAATGTCTTTTGGGACACACACATTTTTAAAAATAAGATAAGAACTATATATAAACACGAGCGCCTGAATAAATCTATAGAATCCATCAGGTGTAAGTATGTAAATCTTCGCGTCGTTATTATTTTCGTTCTCACACAAGTAAGTGATGTGAAAACAAACGTGATCAAACAAGAAAACCTGGAAACGAAAATCCAGATGTAAAGGTCGTACGTAAAATTCGTTTTTACCCATAGTCCAACTGATATTTCATCGTTTTTTCTTTCGTGGAATGCTAAGATAAAATTTAAACATGAATGTTTCTCGGGATGAGTACGATTAGAAAAAAATCGATCACAAAATATTAGCGAGAGAAAAGGGAAACACGTGTATAATGCACATAAAATGGTCACCGGGGGGTCACAGACAAAATGGCGCACATTTAGGCTCTATTGATATGCCGTTGAGGTAATGTCATATCAAGGGAAGGATAGACTACGTCACACGTGACGTCATACGGACAGGCAATCACAGGCCAACCCAACCTTGTTTCCAACCGGCGTGTTTGATTACTCACCCGCGCTTACTTATGCCTCTAAAACGGGAAGCGGTTGTACATGCGCAGTAGTACACGAGAGTAAACTAACGATTTCGGGTAACTCGACTGAACGAGTCACGTTTATACGTAAATACGAGTTAGGTTCATACGGCCACATGCAAGAGTAATAACATGAAATTGTCTTCATTGAAAACTCTCAAAATGGATTGATGTCGCCGCATTGTCCAGACTAATTTCGAAAAAAATTCTGGTTTGAATTTTCCACCGCTGGCGCATCGTCGGACGTGGCAGCCATGTTTTAGCATGGCCGTATGGGACACTTCCCCAAGTAACCGGCTCGGCAGGTCGGTTAATACTAGGGTCAGGCTCGAGTAAGCGCGATAAGTCACGTGTGGGTAAAATCGAACCGTGTCGCGCTTACCTGATTGAGCGCGTGGGAAGTAACCGAACACGGTATTGATGTCGAGCAGTACGCCCCGCCACTACATGCTCTCTCATCCTGGTATGTGATACCTATGCAAATTAGCAATAGTCTGGTAGTACACGACTGCTCTTTTACCTTGATTTCAAGTTACCCCAGATAAACGCTAACTAGTAAGACAGCTAGAAGGTAACTATAAACGCCAGTACAATGTTTCATAATCATAACTACCAATTGGTTACCAACTAGGCTTAAAGCAACTACATGTCTTTTTGGTAACCAAAGTTAGATGTTCATAGTGATGAGTCATAAGTTCTAAGAGTCCTCACATATTTGTTACATTTCCCCATGAGTTCCTTTGTGATATTGTTACACAAAGATGGGCACGATGTGAATTTGCATTCATAGCGGACACAGTCCTTACAACAAGATGAGATTTCAACAAAGATTTCCAAAATCACATGTAAATGCTCCAAATTCACATCCCCGTTTGAACTTTAACGACTTAACCCAGAATGTGATTTTGGATCGAGGATGTGAATTTAGAGCATTTAAGTGTGATTTTTGGAAATCTGTTGTTGAAATCACATCCTGCTAATAACCGCGTCTGCTTTGAATGCAAAATCACATCATGTCCATTTCTATAGTGTTATATAATCACAGTGTGCATACGTCTTCTTGTGGGGCCATTGTAAAAGAAAGAATTTGCTGGAATAGGGACGTCAGACCATCTTGCATTTACTATCATTCATCGTTTGTTCTTAATTCTAGATTCTCCAGTAGACAGGTATGTATATAACACGCAGGGTCCTAAGTATCTTCTGTGTAGCTATAGTAGCTTCCGCCAAAGGCACATTAGATGATGCCGATGTAAAACACACGCAGCACTGTGATTTCAATACCTGCAGTTGATACCAAACTGTTTACGGTATTATGAAGGGCATTAATGCAGGACGAGACATATGGACCGGAATGCAATTAGCCGCGTAGTGCAATTGACTGCCGCGGTTCGTGTCGACCATTTATCTTGGGCCAGACGAAATTAGGCATCGGAAAAGCCGCTCGCAATAGAGCAAGTGCGCCATTTTGTCTTTGAACTTCCGAACCTCTCAATGACTCTTCTATGGGCATTTTACTCGGGATTGCCCTTTCTCTTGCTATAATTTTTGTTGACAGAATGATGTCTCACCGTACTCACCCCCGAGAAACAATAATGTTTGAATTTTATCTTGGAAATTCCACAAGAAAAAAAAAGAAGTGAGAAAATCACTTGTACTATGGGTAAAAACGATCACGTTCGATCACATAATTATGTTTTCACATCACGTAAAACACAGTAAAAAAAGACGTGGATTCTAGATTGATTCAGGCTCGTTCGGACCACGCTTTAATACAGTTCTTATCGACGCTCGTTTTAGATTTGTTTGTAAATGAAAATAAGTCCTTCAAGTTAATTCAGGATTATTGTATGTATTCCAATAACAAGTACCGTATTGATAAAGATGAGCAACACTGGATCCAGAAAAAAGGGGGGAGGGGGGAGTGTGCCGCCAAACTGGCAAAACATAGGATGTGTCCCAATTGCTGGCTTTAGCTACGACTTCGGCCGTTGCTATGCTGTTGCTATGGGCGGTCATTGTCCGGCCGAAGGCTGGATTTTGTTTGACGTTAATTAGAGGGCGCTTTTCCCCCCATATCACTCTCATCTTTGGTGCCCAATTTCCGGACGCCACCGTTTTTATTTATTTGTTGTTTAGGCCTTCACTGCTCGCACTACACGCCCACGTTTCGTGCGATCTTGGCATCTCTGGAGAAAAAAAAGGGACAAGTATACCATCGACCGGTTTAACAATATCCGTCTACACTCCTCTAATAGGGGGGGTCATAACCCCATTTCCCCCTCCTCTATCGATCCGCATTTGAAGAGGAAAATTATGTATATTTCATTGGTCGAAAATGCCAACATTATTTTCATTGCCATGCAAACATCATACACTTTACTAAACGAGATTGAATTGAATTAATTTACACGACTTGTCGTGTGTACACTATCCCACAATGAAGAAAATGGGCTGGGTAACATTCTCCACTTAATGGCTTTTCAATTAACGGGAATTAAATCGCAACCGTCGTCATGGTTCCGCCTGCAATATCAACAATGGAGGGTCTAGCTTCGACAAAAAGGGGGGGTGGGTTGATATTTGAGCGATTGTTTGTTATAGGGTCTGGGGCAGGCCTTCCGAAATTTTTACATAGACATTTACAATGCCTCGGCCTGCACTGTGGGCACTGCGGGCAATGCAGGATGGTTCTGTCAGCTAGCCCGTTGTCTAGCATTGATTCCATCTATAATAATGCTTACGCATTAACACGAACCATCAAATACGGTGATTTTTCCTACAAACAACCAACATCTATCGGACACCCGCCATTCCGTCATTCGGTCGGCACAGCAGACGACACAAACTATGCACACACAGTTTCACTGGCATCGCCTTTTTCAACGTGACAGCGCTGAGTGCTATTTGTTACCCAGAATGCCCTGCGTTTCCTTAACAGAAATATGTGAAGCACATTATTAAACCTTCCTAGCGCGCCTATAGTGGGCGGTGGGCGTACAACTACAAGCGAATTATCACGCGAACGGCGCGCCGAGTCTCTTGGGACACCGTCATATTTATTCAACGTACCAAGTGCCGAGACACACACGAGCCATATCGACAGCAGATGTGTCGAAGTTGTCTCGAGCGCTCCCAAAGAAATCAGAGCGGACAGTTAAGCGACTGTTGTCTTTACATTAAAAGCCTTTGCACCGTAATCCCACTTCTTAATAAAAAAAAAATAGAAGTGGAGTATTTTTACACCAGGCCACTGACCAAAACGGAGCAATCACCTGCGCGCCAGCGTGACACCGTATACCGGGCCCGTCTTCGGGGAGCTAAGACCGGCCACGAGGGCCAGTTCAAACCCGCCGTCATCAGGCCTCATTGTTCCCATTTTGTATTACCCCTCGCATAAATTCAGGGAATTCATAACCCGTAGATACGATTTACCATGGCGTGCGACGACAGGTAGTTCAGTGTAACCGTGTAGTGAACTCATTAGCACGTACAGCAGGGACTCATTTATAGAGTTCAATGTTGTTACCGCGATACTGCATATCCGCCTAATAACAAGCCACAATAGATAAACACGAACATATTTGACGCGGTTTTTCTCCTTTTCGGGAACATTAGCGTTGATCAAGCGGTTACAAATCGACAGACAGGCGCAAAGGTCGGTTTGAAAACGAGCACGGCCGCTTTTAGAGAATGAATTCATCATCTTTTACCATCGTGGTAAACCAATGTTGAGATGTGTGGGTGAAAAGTGGGTTGGGTGAATTGTAGGATCTTTTCTCTATGATTGTAGTAGGAACAGGGGTTGTGTGAAAATGTAGAACATGCGTTTACCTAAAAAATGCGTTTAAACTCTGACAAATTCCCGCGAAAAGGTCTATAGGACTGCGATATTGAAGACTATAATAATTATTATTCGGTGCATGACTTGTGTGGGTAAAATATACATAAAGCAACTGCTCAAGCTGGAAAGTCAATAACAGCTATTGTTTGGAACATTGCAATGAATACACAAACAATTAACTTTAATAGATTCACTAAGTGCCAAATAATACGCACATAAAGCCAACTGTATGTTCCATTGTTCATACAATACACAGTTGCAGAACTATGCGTATTGTTCCCTGAAATCTCTAATCCTTGTAATTCCACTAAAGTAGGGTGTTATCATAGGTTTGACGTCAACGGTACATTTGGCATCACAACGGGCCTTTACAACTGAATTTGAAACTGATTTAAAAAAAAAAAAAAAAATTGCACGTAATACTATAATATAACATAGAACAATTTAATAACCGACTCCTGTGATTTCAAATAACGGCAGAGAAATCCTTTGCGTATTTGTTCAATTATACAAAAGCCTCTGTGCGCGCCGTTGGTCGTCTTAACACAAAGGCCCCCCCCCCCCCCCCCCCCCGAGAACGCCTTTCTCTACGGTACTGGTCGTCACTTTACAGGCGTTTTTTACCCGGCCCACTTGGCGACTACCCCCGACGCCATTAACGTATTAGTCTTTTCATCCAGTTCCCTCGCGAGGTTTGATCTTACCTGTAATTCTCCTAAAGTGAATTGTCCAACTTCCTTTTTAAGAATTTGCGGGAAAAAAAAGAACAACAGGAAGAAGAAGAAGAAGAAAAGACGAATGACATTAAAAGGATTTCGAAACCGCTGGAACTTAAGTTACCTCGGTTGTTCGCGCGCTAATTTAATTTCACTGCGCACAGTAGGTTCTGAATTTAATTGAAAGTAAGCATTTTCCATTGCACTTTTCGATAAACGTTTGCAGTACCTCATGGATGATTGGGCTTTGTAGTTAAAGCAGCGCGACTGGAGTTTCTGAGAGGTAGGATTATTAGTTGGATCCCAGAAGAATTCTGCTTTATCCGCCGAAAAAAATTCGTTACTTTTAGTTATTAATGCAACTTACAAAGTTGTGTTAAGCGCCAGTCACACATACACGACGCACGGCCCGCGCACTGAAAAATTTGCAATTTTGGCCAGTGCGTTGTCGTTCGCTGGGTGGTCGTCAGCATTCGTTACTCGTTTGTCGAGCGCGCCGGACCTACGCTATGCATTCGTTGTCATTCGCAGTGTGCGTCAGGGTTTTTGTGCATGCACAAAAATGTGCGCGGAGCTGGACGCACGAATGTACACACCAGAAGGATGCTAGACACGCGCAGAGCGCGCTGGACCAACGCCAGACACACGCGGAGCACACGCTGTGCATTCGTTCGATTTGTTAACATGTGCGCTCTGTATACGTTCTGTATGCGCCTTGTATACGCGCAGGACGCTAGCAACACGTTGTACATTCGTTGTCAACTCGCTAGCTTCTCCCAAATCCTGACAAAAGTTGGGCGCACAACGACGCACTAATCTGATTTTCCATTTTTTTATTAATTTTGAAATCAGATCAGATTATTAATTTAAGATCAGTGCGTCGTTGTGCGCCCAACTTTTGTCAGGATTTAGGGAAAAGCTAGCGGTGTTGCTAGCGCGCTGTGCGTATATTTTTGTGCATGCACCAAAAGACCGACGCGCTCGACGAACGAGTAACGAATGCTTACGCACATCCAGCGAACGACAACGCACTGGCCAAAATTGCTAATTTGTCAGTGCGCGGGCCGTGCGTCGTGTATGTGTGACTGGCGCATCATCACTTCTCCCCCGACCCTCTTGGGTGATGACAAAGGTTGTGCGTTGAGCGGGCGGTGCATGCGCGGGCAATTTGTTCCGCGCGCTAGCAACACGCTGTGCATCGGTTGACATGTGAGCTCTCTATACGCTCTATATGCGCTCTGTATATGCGCCCTGTATACGCGCAGCGCGCTAGCAACACGCTGTGCATTCCTTGCCAACCCGCTAGCTTCTCCCAAATCCTGACAAAAGTTGGGCGTACAACGACGTACTGATCTTATTTTTCATTTTTTTAATGAATTTTCAATGCGCGGGCAGTGTGTAGCTTATGTGTGACAGTTCCTTGGTATTGTATTATTTCAAACGATTGCGTCTATCCCATCGATCCAGCAAGTCGCGCACGCTTTCAGCTCGAAATTATTTAATAAAAACAAGAAAACGTTTATTGATTGATTTCTACAGAAACAATTCAACACAACCAGCGGGTAATCATCTTAGGAAAAGAAATAAAGACCACACCAACGGCCTCTTCCCATTATTGTTGGCGACTTAATTAAACCTCTGTCATTTCTTAATAAAAAGTCGATGCGTCCACAGTATATAAATAACGTTTTGTACATAACAAAAATTCTTTTCAAAATGTGGCTTTAGAAAATCGTTTTAGATTTCTTTTGGGGGTGAACGTAAGCGGATATGAAGACGTTTGGGTTGGCTATATTAAAAAATGCCAATTTTTTGTAAGCTCTATTTTTTTGTATCAGTTAATTTGCAATCTCCCATACCGCCTTTACATAATCCTTCACGGTATTGGCCCGCGGCTAGTAAGGGGATCGCATTATTATAGCGTCGTGATTGCAGGGGACATAACACAGCAATTTTTTTTTTCCCTCTTTGTACGGTAACTTCTTAAAACTTGTTATATGCAGCAGAGGGACCCACCTTATTTTGTGTTGGCCATCGTGTTCCCTGAATCTTAGGAATTATTTTTATATTTTAAAGGGATCGTATACATTTGGTAATTTGTTTCAATCCTATATTGTTATAGATATATACCATAAAACTAACCTGTAAAAATTTCATTTCAAATGGTTGTAGCGATTTTGAGATATTGCCGAAAATCTGGAGCGGTTATGTCCACGCAGGAAAAATAATCTGCATTGGAATACACGATCTGTGAAACGTCAATGCAGTAACGCTTCTCAGATTCAAATTTTTGGGGATAAAAAGTGATATCTTTTTTCATAACCGCAATACTTTCTAAAAATGCATTATACTATCCAAAGCTGCTGTACTTCTTACCAAGTAAGTTTGTATTGCCATTAATGTTTGGAGTAATTACCAAACGTATACGATCCCTTTAGGGGGGGGGGGGGGGGGGTGTTAGGTAGCAATAGTGTGGAGTGTGTATAGGGTATAGGGATAAGAGGGGGTAACCCTCTGCCACATATCGTGCTGGGTTCACAACTTGCACTTGCAGATTTGGGAGAGACTCCCTGGCAAACAAGGAATTAGGGACGCTGCATAAGCACAGCATAATTTCAGGAAAGTTGGCTGACGCGTAGCGGGAAAGCCGTCACAATTTAGCGGCGATTGTGTACTACACCTGTTTATGCAATTTATACCATCAGAGTACTTTTTTGTGAGTTTCATAATTGTCGAGTGTCCCTTAAACGCATCATCGTTATGGCTAGCTCATCTGTTCAACGATAACTTGCATCTAAACGGCAGTACAGTCCTGGTACGAACACCTTGGGTGGGCCACATTATATTGCGTCAGCGTATATTGCTTGTTTACACTAGGAATGGGCATGATGTGATTTTGCATTCAAAGCGGACACGGGTCCTTAGGCAGGATGTGATTTCAACAAAAGATTTCCAAAATTACATCCAAGTGCTCCAATTTCAAATCCTCTTCCAAATTCACATCCTGGATAAAGTCGGGATGTGAATTTGAAACATTAGAATGTGAGTTTGGAATAGGGTTAGGGTGTGAATTTGGAACATTAGAATGTGAATTTGGAACATTAGAATGTGAGTTTGGAAATCTTTTGTTGAAATCACATCCTTCTACTGTCCTTGTCCGTTTTGAATGCAAAATCGCATCATCCATGCCATTCCTAGTGTAAATCGTTTGCAGAGCAACAGATTGACACGCTAGACCGTAAGGGGCGCTATCAGTCCCGACAAGCATAACGACAAGTCTTGATCACAATTATATACGCGAAACAAGGCAATCAACCCACACGGCACTGAACGTTCCTTTCGCCAAAAGAGAAGGCTACGCCACAAGTTTCGCTGTGAGATGTGCAAATATTTGGAATAATCTGCCCGAACAATTGCGAACATTGGACTCATTAAGCACATTTGGAGCTCCGACATGTCATCCGTTAGATATTATGCTAATTGCGCTGATCTACGGAGTTATAACTTGGTTGCCACTTGAATTTCCCCTTCTCCCCCCCCCCCCCCCCCCATTTCTTTGTTGGCGGATTTTTGCCTATCTCATAAATTAGAATTAGTATCAATGTTTTAGATTCCTGTAAATTCACTTGTACGTCTGTAAATATTTACTTTCTGTAAATGCTGTTGTATTTATATGTACTGTTATTTTATTTAATGATGTATGCAGGGCCCCAATGAAAACCAGTTTTAAACTGTTTGGGCACACCCTGGGTAAAGAAATGGAATAAATAAAAATACCTACACATAATTTCCCGTGGATCAGTGATACCATATTAGATTGTTGCCATTTACCGATGTATATTATTTTACACTGTATATTCCGTGTTGTCCTGAGAGATTCTTTTGGAAAGAAAAACTAGCTCGGGTGGGACCCGCTGGCAAATATTATTTTCCCAAACCTAACTGGCAGATTCATGAATTATTCAGTAGTTTGGATGAAAAGTTATGTTTATTCATCGGAATAAAACATGACGACACAGCATTGTTGTTATTTAGTTAACTAGTTACATTAAATCACACAAAAAACAGCTGTTGTCGAGCTGCTATATGTAGTGTAGTGGATAGTGGGATGGGCTATGGATCAAAGATCCCTGGTTCGAATCCTGCTGTGGTCACCTCGTTTTGTCATAGTCAAATTGATATCTTTGGAGTATTTTTAATTTAAGGGGGAAAAGAGACCTAGAACCTAAGTGTTGTACATGGATCAGTGCAACTACTGAATAATTCATTAAAGGGATCGTATACGTTTGGTAATTACTCCAAAAATTAATGGCAATAAAAACTTACTTGGTAAGAAGTACAGCAGCTTTGGATAGTATAATGCATTTTTAGAAACTTTTCACTTCTAAGTACTGCGGTTATGGAAAAAGATATCACTTTTTATCCCCAAAAATTTGAATCTGAGAAGCGTTACTGCAGTGACGTTTCTCAGACTGTGTATTCCAATGCAGATTATTCTTCCTGCGTGAACATAACCGCTCCAGATTTTCGGCAATATCTCAAAATCGCTACCACCTTTTGAAATGAAACTTGTACAGGTTAGTTTTATGGTATATATCTATAACTATATAGTGGGTTCCAATTACCAAACGTATACGATCCCTTTAAATCTGCCAGTTAGGTTTGGGGAAAAAATATTCGCCACCCGCTGAACAATCCGATTCTAACCAGCCAGCCAACACGGGCTTTGTATTTGAAATAATCCCTCGGGACAATAACTATGAGTATACAGTATAAAACAAAATAATATCGGCGTATATCGTTGTATTGTCAGGTAGGGTGCACACGCTTGTGTAATTGCTCTTTTGGCGTGTCTTGTCCTTGACATAATGGACTTAATAACAAGGGTTCCGTTTCTTGTTTGTTTTAAATAATGAGGCATAATGCAAACCTCATTAGCCGCTACAACATAATGAACAAAAGTACAAAAGTACTTGTGGCGTCGGCGCATCTGTGTCTCGTGACGGTAATTCGACCAAATTAGGCCTTTTGTGGGGAGGGAGGGAGGGGGGAGGGAGGGAGGGGGGAGGGGGGGAGGGGGGGGGGGGGGGGGGAACATATTTCCTATTCCACATATTACTCGCAATCGTCGAATATGAACATAGACTGCTAATTACATCTGATTAGACTAGTGTTCCTAATATTTGTCCGGATGTGCTGATGTAATTATGATGTAAGCAGAGTACGTGACGTGTTTATTTTTTAATAATTATAGGCGCTGTGATTTTTTGTAACACTCCTTTAGGCCTACACTTATATGCTCGCTACGTCATACATTATATATACACGCCTCGTTTCACAAGAAAACTCACGCTAACGAATGGAATAGTATGTACAGACAAGCCAAAAAAGTGGTTGTTTTGAGAGAAAAAATTTCTAAGATTATAAATCAGCAACCAGTGCTGGGCATTAAAGGGAAATTTGCATATAACCAATTTAATCAAATAGCCTGCCCGAAATTGGGCTTAACGGTAGCTCTTTGTCCCATACCATACCCCCAGATATCTAAAAAATAATTCCTGAGATTCCAGGAAAACAATGATAGAGGGTGGGGGTTCCTTTACTCCGTATCTTACTGTATGTAGGACCCCAAGCTATACCCCTTGTCCCTATGCGATATAGACACTCCACATTGTTGTTACCCAACACATCCCCCAAAACCTGTAAAGAATTCTGGAGATTGTGATTGTGGGAACACAATGACTAACATTAAAGAGGGGGGCGGGTGCTTCTGTCGCGCGTGCTTCATAAGGCCCCGAGCGCTAAAGCCTTAAAGGGACAATCGCAGGTTAAAAAGAGCGAGAAAGACATATGAAGCAATACATGAGACCTTGCAGCTATCCAAACAACAACCAACCAAAATACTGTTGAAAAGCTTACTTCTCGTCTCATGAGACCAAAACTAATTGTTTTACTCATTTCTCAACGACTATAGCATTTCAGGCAAAACTATTCCACTAATTTTCTAACATCATCATGTTTATACCGTGTAAGTTATTTGAGAATGTGAACGTTTATGGTTTTCGAGATTCAGAATAGTGGGCTGGCCTTTAAATGGATAATATTTCATTTGTCGGCTGTGCATTTTTATCATTTTGACGCAGAAAAGTGCTTAAAAATACAAAGAATAGTTCTTGACAAACAACCTGATTAAGTTTTTAGCTCTGTGAATGCTGCATATTCCGAGAAAACAATATTCTAAGATTTCGACTTCAATTCAAAATTCGCCGAGTCACAAAGTTTTAATTGCAATCACAATCTGCGTTAATGGCGCGTTCTTATTCAGCCGATGGGAGCTACTCGAGTGACACACACTGAACAGACCAATAATATAGCGCCCTTCAAACACTTGCACGCACTATTTGCAGAAATGTCGAAAAGTGTGTCTCCGACACGGTATTACTTGGAAATGGCATTCTTTTGTTATTTTCTTCAAAATGACAGCATGCCAGACAGAATAAATTCACATAGAGTTTTAAAATCATTAATATATTTACATAAACAATAATTAATCTGCTGATGTCAATGAGAAAACGTTCAGAAAATTGAAATGACCAATGAGGCTGAAACTTTCACAAGGGAATTTTACTACATATTATCTTGATTCACAGAAAATATGGATTACTTTAATGGCCAAAAACCAATAGTGAGCTGTGCTAGGCCTTTAACCGGTGATTTGTGTGCAATTGAGGAGGATAACGGGTAATTTGAGATTACGGGATACCAGGCAATGCCGCGATGCTAGAGCCGGATCGGGTGTCATCAAGAGAGATAAATAAAAGTCTTGAAACTAAATCTGCCGGGTGAGCTGCTGGCTTATCTGGGAAGTGTGTGGGTAGGGGTGGCTTTTTGTTTACGTGGGTTTATTTCTTACACGTGAGGATTTAGAACGAAAGGAAATAGCCGAGAAGAATAAAGGTCCGAGGACCACAGTCCTCGGTAGGGTTTCGTGTACAAACCTTGAGACATGTGCAGAAGAAATTACAACTATACAGGCCGTGGCCCCACAACCCCCAAACCCCAAAACACGGACAAAGCGTGCTTTTCCTGTACTGAGGCCAAATAGATGCCAAATGGGTGCCAAATGTATCCCATTTTACGGTACTCGAACTACATTATTGTGTACTTTACGTACCCCCAATTGAATACCTAGGACGTAAGGGTTAATATAGCTATTTAAAATGTTTGCCCATAACAAAAGGCCCACAGTATCGATTTATGTTTTACCATCTCCGACACAAAACAGAGGCCATTTTCATAAAACGTGTAAGCACCCAAATTTGCTTAGCGTGAAAAATTTTACTTGGAAAAAAACCAGGGTTACAAACCAACATTTCAGTTTATTTTTATAGTTTGTGACTGGTAATTCAGCTGGTATTTGCTTTGAATGAAAAGCACGTGGTGTTTTGGCCGATAACCCGTTTTTACTTAGCAAGATTTGTTTTGAGCTAAGCACCTTTTGCTTACTGGTTTTATGAAATTGGCCCCAGGTCAGTTATACCCGATTAATACGGTCTTCGTCTCGTGCTTAAACAAATGTTAGAATTTTCTCCAATTACAGAGTATGCTCATGAAATACAAGAGCCAATATTCATTTTTGATTTTCAATTTGAATGTTTAGCCTGCACACACACGCACATCGAGCCCGACCCTTTCCGGCTTTTAAAGGCATTTTGCCGTTCTTAGCTAAGACTTGTTCATTTTATAGCTGACGAGAAATCCTCGGCCACCACGTGTGGACACACGATACAATTGAGTCTCAGTGCAGTGCCAATGGTGTCTTCCGTTTGCAAATTCTAATTTCCGCATTTTCGGCGGGAAATGGTCGGCAGGTCAACCGTCTGCAGATTTGAGCAAATATTTTGCCTGCGTGCTGTCTTCAGGCATCAGCAGCTACAGCAATGAGCTGTGTTTACACACTACGACAAAAGTACCACTTAACAAAAACCAACTCGTTTTTGAGAAGAAAAAAAAACAGCCCTCGAATAAAATCGCTGGCGTAAGGTTATCGGAGGTTGTAGTTTCACGCTTTTTAAACCCCTAAAAGCAGGGGGAAATAACTAACTCAGTATTAAAATTATCAAAATGTCTTATCTGCGGGTACACCATAAACTTGTAAAATTGTTTTACTTGTTTTACTTTTTTAGCGAAATGTAAATGGAAATAGAAATGTGATCAAGTATGTTTTAAAATAGGCATAAACATTGTTAATGCCCTTGCCTTCGGTCAAGGCATTACCGCGACCAGACCCATGAGCCATTTTTAAGCATGAAAGCATGACGAATCACCCATTTAACTCCGACGGTGACCGACCTGGTGCGTGGGCATTTGGGCATTAAAGTACACCTTGAATTATCAGGAATGGGTGGATCTGGAGGGTTGTATTTGATAGTAAATATCGTTTAACTGACCTGTCCGAAATGTTTCAATCAGGGATGCCGAGAAAAACAGCGTTCGTTTTCAACCGGCGCCGGGCAGTGTTTTTTTCCATTTCTTTTTCGCAATCGCCGTCTGGCGATCGGGATTTACTTTTTAATTAAATATTTCGGAACAATTGCAGGATATTTAGCGCAATAAGTTTGCTGGATGCCTAGAATCATTATTTACTTTTATATAAGTAGGATATTTCTTAATAATTTGGTAGTATCGATATCGATATCTGCAAAAAGTGTCTTCTATACCTTTTAATTATCTACTAGTGCAGTGCCCGTTCAAAATGTGCCTGTTCGGAACGGGCGAATTGCAGTGATCAAAGCGATTCTGCAAGTTTAATGTATCATAAACATCCTTGAAAAGGACAGCGCCCTC
The DNA here is from genome assembly GCA_037893245.1 of Crossaster papposus. Taxonomy (NCBI): domain Eukaryota; kingdom Metazoa; phylum Echinodermata; class Asteroidea; order Velatida; family Solasteridae; genus Crossaster; species Crossaster papposus. Next base: position 534,817 of record JBAIAA010000780.1, on the reverse strand, counting down.
AAGCGATATTGAACCTATCTTTGTTCAGTTTACAGATACCGTTGTGGTAACTATTATACACATAATGGACTGGCAATGAGGTCACTAGAGCACGTCTATTCCCCGAGGGTCTGTGAGTGAATAGAAGAGGGACCTATTTCCCGAGGCCGAAGGCCGAGGTAAATAAGGTCCCCCTTCTGGTCACTCACAGGCCCGAGGGGGGATAGATGTGCTCTAGTGACCGAATCATGCCAGTCCATGTGTGTTTTATAACACACTTCGGTCCAAAATATGAAATAAGAAAAAAAAAGTAACAGAGGTATCGTGATCCGATCCAGACGCCGCAAATTTTCATATTATATAAACCTCTTGAGGGCGCTGTAACCAGTCAACAATTTAAAGTCTATTGCCCGCTTCGGGGACTATTTCCCGCAAATTCATGGTGGCGCAAATCTCATGCACTAGTCTATATTAGTTAACCCCACGTGACCGTGTTTCAGCCAACTAGAATACAGAACAAGCAAGAGGTGTGTTATAATAGGAAAGATTTGTCATTTTGTTGCCATTTAATCGGCACTAATTACGAAATCCGTGCCAAATATGATGCTGTCAGGCTGCCGCGCCGGTGTCCGAGGACATTAAGACGTACATACAGAGATACAGATGTTTGCTCATTTATGTGTTTGATTTCTACCCATCTGCAGCTCATTAAAAAAAACATCACCAAAAACAGTATAAAATATATATACACCCTAAAAACAGACACATTAACCAACCGATTGGTAGGTATGTGTCTAACCAATGCTATTGGTCAATTTTAACCAAAATAGTGGTCGAAATAACCAATGATAGGCCTATTGATCATTTTAACACAAATATTGGTAAAAATAGCCAATATTTTGGTTAAAACTGACACATCTACCAATCAATTTGTTGTTTTCAACCAATCTGTTTTTAGGATTTACCGACAAAAATGATATTAAATTAGAATTACAAAAATAATTCTCGATTTGGTCCAGTAGTTTTAGCTCCAGACCCTATTTTGGTATCTTTTTCTTCTAGATTCCCATCCGCTATACCAATTTGGCCTCAGCGCAGCGAAAGCACACTTTGTCCGGTTTTTGGGCCAACCTGTATATACTAGTATTGTGACGATCCGCAACAATCTCCTATCTTTTATACGAATTGTCAAGTGTTGTTTGTCTGATAAAAAAAAAGGAATATCGGCACAACAGACAACTATATGTACGTTCTGCATGCATCATCCTTTATGCCTACTCAATTTGTTTTAATTTCAGCTTCAGCTACTGATATCGGTTACATCAAAATAATCATCGGCCGATCCACACGGAATAACAATATACACGCTTTCATTGTTTGCTTACCAAAATCAGAAACGACATCTTCACTTTTTAAACATGATTATTAATATTATGTGAGCGACACATTATTGGCGTGGGCGCGCACATCCCGCGCTATTGCTAGGGAGTGTTGATAAAGCAAGCACGGGGATATGATATAAACACGTTGCCAATCGACTGAAGGCTATGGTATTATCACAAGGCCTTTGTGATATTATCACAAGACCATCGGTTATTATCAATGGATCCGAGTCACTTGTAACAAGCTGAGCTTTATCAAATCACATGTGCCGACTACTCTAGCCTTAGCTAGCTGCGTGTTGACAATCAGCCCAATCCCAACTAGATGTGTTTATGCGAGCCGCGCCATTGTGTTTACGTTTGGCGATATAGTGGATCGGTGAAGATCGCTCCAAAGCTATTTGCAAACAAAGCAAGCCATCCTGTGAAGGAGGCGTCGTTTGATCTCAGCCACTTTTTTTTTTTACAGTTCAACAGTCGGGCTTTAATTGCGTTGAAATGCACAGGGATTATGACAACAACCTCAGCATTGATTACGTTTTGACTTAGGGGAACGTAGCCTGTATAGGGTCTGTGACTTATGATCAGTGGGTTAGGGGTTAGAATCCAGCTGCTGGCCTTATGTCGTGTCCTTAGGCAAGCCACTTCACCCCACTTGCCGCCGCCTCCACCCAGGAGTATAAATGGGGGACAGGTGCAGCATGATTTTTAGAATCTATCGTAAAACGGGGTAATGTTGGCAATGTCGGGACAACATTGGCAGATCGTTTATAGAAGTAAAATTGTGTAAAATATAACCTTAAAATACAAGTAAAGCCATAACATAACAGTTATTGAAAAAAAGTTGAAAAAGTTACCCCGTTTTATGGTATGAAATATGGACTTGTTGGTCTGATTTCCATATGACACCGGCATTAGCTGGGGAGTACCTGCGGTGGACTGGCATGATCGCATCCGGGGGGAAATAACACATTTTTCTCGGTGTTTTTTGCATTGCAAAACGGAGATGTACTTTACAACATTTCGCATACTCGGTAATTTATGATCAGTCCCAAAACAAGTTGTAACAACAACGATTGCACAAGCGGCGCCAGAAGGCGACGGGGATTTCCATAGACTCCTTCCATCGTAAAGGTGCTATGTGCGCTCTAGTATTGCTTATGTAGTCTGGTTCCCTAACCTGACAATGTTTTTAGGCCTAGACGTCTAAATTGTAGGTCAGGTAGCCGCCGGCGACAACAATAGATAATGACGCAATACAGACAGCGTAGCTATTTTTAACGGCTCTTCCCAAAGATAGCACAATGACTACAATGACTGTGATATTATTAGGCATTTCCTCTGGTGTTGACTTTTGCCAATGCGAGTTTTATTTTATAAAGACTAGAAAAGAGAATGAACATTATTTTATTAACGTTACCTTACAACCACTTAACTCCTGGAAACACTTGAACATCGCGAACGTTAACGATAATACCCGACCGTCAATAGAACGTGTTCAAAAAACTTCGGAAACTTGGGGAATTCCTCCAGTTTTGGTCACGTGACATTGGCGGCTACCGGAACTAATATTTAATCAGAAATAGTAAGAAATACTCAGAAATATTTGGTCTGGGAACCAGACTATCGCTTAGGTAAAGTGGACCATTACATGAGTCAATGTTAAAAAAAAACAATCCCAAGCGCAGCTGCACAGCAAATACACAGAGTCATCCGCGTGGATTGACGATTTAGAAGTATACGGTGTGTTATGCAAAATCAGTCTCCTGTAAAAATCGTTCTTTCTCCCTATTGGTTAACCCTCTCACCTGACTGGCCACTCTCCTAATTTACATGACCATCACTTAATTTGGCATGCGCAGTACTACCAATGAGTCTGTATTTCATAGAGTCTAAAATTCATGCTACAACTGAACAAACCTCCTTGACATTTCGTGTTCAAACATTGCGAGTATCGTAAACGCTTAAATTGTTTTGCTGAATTAAGAATTGATTTATGTTGCTTTCTGTCGATCCCCCGGGGTCGGTTCGTTTGTGTACAAGGCATTACGTTCATCACTGTGAGGACTTCGGAACATAAAGAGGTGTATCCGAAAACCTTTTCTCGAGTGTCCCGCGAACGGTAATCTTGGGTTACTGATTATACGAACGCCCAAGTGCGTGTAGGCCTAGATACAAATTCAAGATGGCAGCCTCGATTTAAAACTCTCAAAAAAACCTAAAAGAAAACTTATTGGTTTTATGAAAATAATCTACTTTCCAGAATAGCAGTAAAAACTGAAGATAATCCCACTTTCATGATCAAGTAATTTTTTACTTTCATCAGTTACACCGTTGACTCGTGTACTGAATGACTACTCTTGTTTATGTCGGAGAGCCTAAGTCCGCCATTCTTCTTCTTGACGTTCTTCATCTGCTCCCCACTGAGCGAGAAGTACTATAACATACCATTAACAACCAAAGTACTATACCCATAGCGCGGTATCTGTCTGCAAATGTATGCTGATGAGCGCGTTGAGCGTTGCGGGTAGCGCGTTGTGTTTCAAAGAGCCAGCGCTCTAGCGCGTGAACGGGTGGTTTAGAAAGAAGCAAAGAAATTGTCCATCAATTTGTTAAAATTTGTTAAAATATTAAAACCAATAATCTCTAAAACTAGCCTCCCTCGGTGATCCATGGAGCATTCCATTTTCCCTCAGAATGCTCCATGGATCACATCAAGAGGCCTGTTTTTATCGCGCTGTGTGGATGGAAGATCGACGCCCATTTGGAACAAATGGAAACAATAGAGACATGAACTCCATGAGACAAAAGGACTTAACACATCCCCACTAAGCAATTATATGGGTTAGGATGTCGCCACAAGGAATTTTGCGTACAGTGTCTATGGGAGTATGCTTAAGAACAGAAACAAAGGGAAGAACAATGCCATGTCTCGACAGGGCTGCAAACAAATGATTGTGTGTGGGTGTGTAGTGTACGAACATTTCACGTGAATGTACTGTGGACCTGTGAACCGGAGCAGACGTTAACAGGGGCGGGGTTTTAAATTACGTAATTGGAGGCGATTAAATGGCCAAAAAAACCGACCATTATTGATAGCCCGTGCAATACAGATCCAAACAAAGATAGGTTCTATATCGCTTGAGGGCACTGCTCTTTTTACGCGTAGTATTAAACTTGCAAGAGTGCTTTGATCACTTAAATCTGCCCGTTCCGAACAGCTATAGGCACATTTTGAACGGACACTGCATTATTTGTTTGTACACAAATGAAGGAAAACACTGGGGATCCCAGAATTAAAATTTAGGGTTGAAACAATTTTCTGGAAGCGAGAAAAAATGAGTACTTGTATTTAGCCAACGTTTTTTTTAACTACACGCATACACAGAAATGTCCTTTTCCACAGTACGTGTGGAATGTAATACAGGGTCAGGTGATACAAAAACTATTACCTTCTTCAGAAAAGAAAAAAAAACAACTCTCTTGTACGAAACTCTTGCATCATGACAAAGAAAGACAGAGACAGAATAAAAAGCTTTCCCGCAATATCTGAGGGATAAATCAAACTTGATGAACGGCCTACAAACACATTGTGGTCAGGCTACATAGCTTAAAATAATTCAGTATACATGAATAAAGGTTGATCATCTTCTCATTATATCAGGATGGAGACAGAACGAATAACTGGGGAAACAGGGAGATTCAATTTTGCAGTCGCTGAGAAAACGCAGATCCGTCTGTAAGTTGGTTTCGTTTTTATTGCGGTTGTCTCCACGGTATGTCTTCTCCAATCACATCCAATGAAAACTGACGACCGGCCGCTCCGTCGGCCCATTTTTGAGGCCCGGTGTATTTATGACTGAAACAACTCCCCCGGTTACTTACCGTGCATGTTTTAACCTACAAGCCCCGTCTAGTCTTTCTCTCCAAAGATGGTTGTTGTTGTTGAATGTTGAGTAAATTAAAAGACAAATCTAATTCCATGTTCTCGTTTCGCGATTTATTACAATTTCCTGTTTTCCATCCCACGGCAGTGTGTTCAGGCTATAGGCCATCATCGGATTTGGCTCTGCACACCGTGCAAATCCCAGCTGGCGAGTAACATGGACTAGCGATGGACTAGCATTCCATCCAGGGAGAATAGAAATATGTGACCTGCCATGAAATAATGAAAAATAGCGCCCACCTTTGATTTATCTAGTGTATTTTATACCATAGTAAAGAGCAACCCATTAACTTTCCCATTATCGGCAGTTTATAGTTTATACGCTACATTGATGTTTAGGAATTGGACACGTGTGTTTACCTCATCTACACTGCAACACTTGCACATCCAAACCAAAACGAAAAACTTGGTCCCGCGGTTCATTTGACGTCTCTTGGGGAATCGCTTATAACTCGGTCAAAATATATCAGATTTGGACGTTTGACGTTAGAATTTTAAAGTGTAAAAGTGTAGCTTTCACACCAAATCTATATTATCTATGTTGCTTGCACATTCTACATTCTACATTTCGTAAAATGTTGTTTCAAATTTTGAGACACACTGTAGAACAGGGGGAAGGGGGGTGGGGGGGGGGGGGGGGGGGGGGGGGGGCTGCAGTACATTTACAAGTCATGTTATCCCAACCGAAGCAAGGGTGGCTCACATTTTACGGGTGATATTATCAAGAGATGGATAGAGAGGGGGAAAACGGCCGTAACGACTATAAATATTATTTGATTCTTCATGGTGCGAAATCCCGCCATTAGTCACAACAATTGTCATATCATTTCGAGTGGCCGCTGACTACGAAGAGGCGATGCGGAAACGTTGAGTGACAGGTTTAGGTGAGAAACGTAGCATCTTAGTTAGATTTAGTTACATGAGGAGTTGGGGAAGGGGTGAGGGGGGAGGGGGGGGGGGGGGGGGTAAGATAAACAATTTCAGTTGTCATATGTTATCAAAAACTTTAGTTTTCGTTGTTAAGAAGTTTTTTGTTTTTGTATTAATACCTAATAATCCGATGGTATTTTGTTTAACCTTTAAAGATTGTGTGTCTCGGCCAACGGCAAGTAATTAATTTATTAAATTTTAAATAAGGAGAGTACCGCTCCTAAATCATGGGGTCTCAATATGCGCATGCTCTTTTTCGACTGCATGTATAATACGCGTTGTATAATGGAGGGATATACCTGTGTATTTACACATTCAAAATCGAACATTCTTTTCAAAATACTTCTATTTCATCCATAATTTATTTCCTGTGTTGAAATTTCGACCCAATATGTGACCTATTACCACAATATGAGTCGGGAAAATTGAAAATTGAGATATTGGTATTTTCAAATTCTTAAGAAAGAGAGCTTTCCAATGGTATATAATCACTTGGGGGTTTTGCGATAAATACATTTTACAGCGCTCCAGAAAGTCATGGGTTTCACAAAACGCGTTTGTGAGAAAACTTACTTAATAAACATCTTAAACAAAACACGCAAAAGATTGCAAAACAGGACAAGTAAGGTTCGGTTGGGCATAGCAACGGCTATGTTCTAATCATTATTTCTTCTTGAAACTTTCACACATACGAGCTATTAATGTACAAAAAGCAAAATATCCAAATACATATATTATATACCCTAAATTATACCCTAACCCAAACAGTAACCATAACCCACTTCCTAACCCTAATTTTGAGTAATTTGGAGACCTTTAAACCTATAGAAATTATCCTGTCGAGACGTATTTATTCCCAATGTCCCCGTTGTGTTCATGTCTCCACGGGGTATCGTATTTCCCTCTAGAGGAAGGTGTATTGATTTAGGTTGTACGTTCGTCTAAACCGCATGTTTCGAGATTTGTATACGTAATGTGTACGTGTATAATGCATTGTACAGTATATACACCGCAGCCCGGATTTGCAATCCTTACCTGTCAATTACTAAATTAGCATATATGAATATTTATGACCTTTCGCTCAAAACTTTCTGAACCGGAGCGCGCAATTTCAGCAATGATAACAACAATTTGTTTAAACTGTAGAAATGTAAATGTAAACAAGCACATTTATTCATTGGAGTACATTAAATTCCTTTAAAATTCGTTCGGAAAGGAAAATCGAAAAAGTAAAAAAAAGACCACGGCACCCCAACTTTAAAGATTCACTGTACTATGCTTTTCGAGTTTCATCCTACAAATTATTTCTGTCTCGCAGCTTTGTATCGCAGTTCAAGTAATTACATTTTTTAATGAAATTGTTTTAATGTAAAATGATAGTTCAGGTGCGCAGGCATTACATCTTATAACAAACAGTCGATCAATTTAGTTGGTCATAGACGGGTGCTGCAAAACTCTATTGTAAGATTTCCAAAACTTGGTTGAGATGGAGAAACTTTTGCCATGGTTACGCGATGACGCAACTGCTCTGAGTTTTGGCCGAAACGTATCATCATCATTACTATCTCGTGCAGCACATGTTTATCAATGATCGATCAATCAATGTCGAATAATAAAGACCGCGTACGCATCCAAAATAGTCACGTCTGTTTGAAATTCAGCGCGGAAGTGAAAACTGCAACTGGAGCACCGTCGAAGATTCAAATTGATAACGAAAATCGGGGGAAATACAATGAACCGAACCCGGCAATGTTCGAGGAACTAGATATATATATATTGGAGACATCACTTTGTTTGAAAGTACACGCATGTCATATAAGTGCGTGTCCGAATGACAGAATATGTGTGTTTGTAGGTCGAAGCCGCCTAAACATGCCAGCGAAAACACATCCCATCCGTGCTAGAATTACCAATTCATTAGTTGTGACTCGTGCTAGACTCAACTCGATCGTGTGGCCTCTCCGATTACCGAGTCTTCTCTCTACGGCAACAAAAGACAACTGATCGAGGAATGGTAGGAAGAAAGAAAAAGAGCTGTAAGATGAAGAAATCGAAGGGAGAAAAGTACGGGGTCTTTTGTGGTGAGGAGAAGAAAGCCTGAGACGTTAGAAAATGGGGGGAGGAGGGGGGGGGGGGCTGGGGGGGGGGGGGGGGGGGGGGTGGGAGTGAGTCCGGTAGAACGAATGAAATCCATAAGAAACACTCTTTTTCCCGTTCGACAATTCATCGAGGCAAAGTGAGCTGGCTTTATACGGGGTGTGCTATATATAGCTATAGATGGCAGCACGACTGGCCCTGCCGCGGGCGGCGTATCCAAAAATGCTTTTAAAACTCGCCAAAGAACGGCGGGATTGAATTGCACAAAATGGGGAAGATAGGGGAGCCTATCTGCCAGGACTTTTGTATTGACCGCTTCGGGGGGGGGGGGGGGGGGGGGGGGGGGGACATTAACAATAAAACAGATTCCTCCCCCTCTTGTTCTAACGCGTGGGAAAACAAACTATTTGGTTTTTTTAGTAGCTAAATTAAATATTGGATTTCAACACGCCACCCGGAAAAGATACGATGTTGATCGCTGATGTTTGATACACAAATTCACGCCAAAAATCATGTACCGGCAGTACAGGCATATACTATAGAATCTACTGAAAAGGTTTCATCGTCGAGAAATATTATCGCAGGCTTGCATCGCTGCTCTTATCACATTTAAAATAATTACCACAATCACAATCATTATGGATTGACACACATTAGGACTGACACGATGTGAGTTTGCATTCAAAGTAGCAAGCTGTGACTTCAACAAAGGATTTACAAATTCACATCCTGGGTTAAGTCGTTGAAGTCCAAATTTACATCGACTTGATGTGAATTTGAATTTGAATTACCTGAATGTGAATTTGAACTGAATATGTGAATTTGGAGTATTTGGATGTGATTTTAGAGAATAATGTGTTTTAAATCTTGCTGCTTCCCTTTTAAAAATGCGCAATGGTAAACGGTTAGCTACTCTATAGCTTCAATAGGTTAGATATCCGACAGGGTTTACCGTTTGATTTCAGGTTTAATTGAGTTACACGAGACCGATGTACCCATATACGTGTATTTGAACAGCCATTGAGATGGTTTAACATGGCTCTTCCTGGCCGTATTTGTATGCCCATACAATCGTCATTATTTCTGCTGTAAGGTTCGGAAATTTGCGTTTTGGCTGTAAAAAGCTAATGGTGGGTATCCCACTGTTAAAAGCGTTTTAAGTCGATGTCAAAGGTAGGGAAAACAACTCGCAAAGCAGAACCTTTTGGTATGTAGTAAACTAAATTTGTTTTGTATTCCTAAGTTCCATCGAGGTTGCAATTTCGTCTAAGGCATCAACCTAAAACGCCTTCAGATAAACAAGTAAAAACAAAAACATTTTTTTTTTAAGGGAATGTACTTCGGTACTTGAATGTGTCTCATGTTTGTTTTCTATTTATAATTTCACTCATCGCCTCATTACACGTTATAATTCGTTTGCGGCGACTCCTTTAAGAGCATTTTAGTTTCGGTTGAGTGAGCACCATAAAAGTTTCATCAGTCTTATAATTCAATTTAGGAGAAATCTGGTTTTACCCTCTCCTTAAAAGCGAATAACAGAATTAAACACAGATAAGTATGGGGAGGGGGGAGGGGGGAGGTGGGGGGGGGGGGGGGGGGGGGGGGGTGCACATTGCACGGGGATGCTTTATCGTCTTCTCCTGGCTACAGCTCGAACGTTGAACCGCGATTGTATCATTACAGCTAATCAAAACAATCAATTGCCTACCGAGGCGGGATGGGTTCTAGCCCCGCAGATATTGGATTAAACCGGCTGGATTTTGTGCAATTAGAATCCATGGGGTCAGGGGCAGTTATCGCCCTACTCACTCGTGATGTCATTGCAAAGATAATGGCTACATCATTGCAGCTAATATTTCTCGCGATAGGCGAGCTTGTATTATTTTGACGATGCCGACGACTGTTTTACGCGGGGTCGTTCCGCTCGTATTAATTTGCTCCTGTACAAATTGAGAACGCACAAAAAGTTTAAGTGATGTTATTATCAGGAACATGGAGTTTATCTCATCGCAAACAAAAGTGTCATTAAACTTAGTGTCATTAAAGCTGGTATACACCATTTGCAGTTATCGAAAATATTTACTACCGAGTTATTAAGAAATATCTTACTCATTTAAAAGTAAATAATGATTCTAAGCATCCTGCAAAATGATTGCGCTAGATATACTGTAATTATTCCGAAAAAATATAATTTGATAAAGAAAAATTCGCGATCACCGGACGGCGATCGCGAAAAAACTAAGATAACATAAGAATAACTGCCCAACGCCGGTTGAAAACAAACGCTGTTTTTCGTGCTTTTCTCGGCATCCATGGTTGTAAAACTTTGTACAGGTCAGTTAAACGATATTTACTATGAAATACAACCCCTCAAATCTACCCAATTCAAGCAATTACCAATGGTGTACCCTACCTTGAATATCTTGACGTAAACCAGTAAGCCTTTCAACAGTGTTTTGGTTGGTTACTTTTTGGATAGTAAAAATGTATACTTCCGCTTTAACATCCCGCCAGGCTGCAGCATAGGGCTGAGGTTCTATTGAGTCTCTCGTGTAAACACTTATCGGTATCAAACACAGCGGAAAAGAAGTCATTTGGACTGGATATCAAATGACGGCTTGAGCTCAGCTCAAATACCGTGAGCACGATTTGAAAAGGCTTTGCGGGTCACGTGGTTCGTTCGTGGTCGCACGGAATTTCGCCTGTCCATTATTTTGTTTGTGTAACTTCGGGTTGTTTTTAAATTTTAATTCAGCTATTTCGAGTCTGATGCGGCAGATATGCATTATGGAGCAAGATATGAGACGGAGGGTGTTTATGGTGGTGCGTTTGGTAACAATAGTCTTGAGATTTCTATATGTAGGGGGGGGGGGGGGGGGGGGGGGCTAGGGGGAGAGTCTCATTGTCGTGCTGGGTATAGACGATGTGCCCTCTGACGTCACGTGTTTACATGTGTATTTAAATGTGCCCGGCAGTGATGCGCACCCATCATGTTTTACATACAATTTGCTTAAAGACTGACGTCGCAGGTCAGATCGCCTTTGAATTATGTGACCTCTGATGTCATCTCTTAACCAAATTTATGTAAAACATGATTCGTGCGCATATTGACGGGCACATTTGAATACAGATGTAAACAGAGGCACATCGTCTATAGATACACAATCTTGAGCAAGCATCTCGTTCATTGTGCAAACTCGGATTTTTACAATTCGTCAAGTTGAAGAGCTATTTTGTTTTAAATTGTAGATGAAAGCGAGTAGAACAAATAATCAGGACGAAATCCGAGACAGTTACAATTAGGGAATTCAAAAAGGGCTTTATAGCTCTTGCATAGTTACATTAGAGACGCTCAGCACCAATACATTGTTCACAATGGTTGAGAATGACACAAAGACACCAGACCATTCCAGAGCCGGGGGTTGCTAGCGTAAGACTTGCCCCGAATCACGTGATACAGCAACAGTGTCTTTGGTCTGGAGAATTTAAATGTAAACTGTGCCAAGCTGAGTGAACAAGTCAGTGTACCAGATATTATTCAAATTACACACGCTGTGTTTAACTAATGACATCATTGTTTTATTGGTTTATCGTACGGTCAGAGACAACCCCAGTCCCATGGTGTCGAGCAGTACGCTCTCACCACTACCTGCTCTCCCATCCTGCTATTAGATAATTTAGAATATTCAAAAATATTGCACGAGTATTCAAATTAGGAATAGTCGGGTGCCCGTCTGTGCTTCAAACAGACGCAATTCATCGCGGCGTGAGATCAAAAAATGCGATTTCTTAGTTTTTTTCATAACATTTGTAACGGTTAAAATCTCATCAAGCCAATATTGATATCACATCACATAATTTTATAAGCAAAAGGAAAAAGTGGAGATTGTTTTTGTGGTTCCGTAAAATTCCGTAAGTAATACGCGTCGACGTTGCTGTTTCGAATCGGGATCCGAGGAACGAGTTTCCCATCCAAGGCTTACTACTGAGATTGGATAAAAAGCGTGCCCTTGGGACGAAGTTGGATCAGAGAGTGGTCAATCGGCTCAAAGCAAACAAGGTTTAACAATAAACACCACAAAAAGGAAGAAAAAAACCGCAAAATCACTGGGGAAATTACGCGCAGACGCTTCCTTCGAGCCAAATGTAATTGATTTCAAATCGAAATTTCTGCAAAACTGACAACTAATATAAATATTAGTCGTTTTTTTTGCTCCAAATGTATACCATCAGGGACCAATTTCACAGAGCTAAGTAAGCACAAAATAATAGCTCAGCACAACAAATCTTTCGCAGTAAAAACAGGTTGCCAGCAGGCGCGGTTCTAGAGTCAATATTTTAGGGGGCTAACCCTTTCGCACGTGACTTCAAATTTAAGTTTCGCAACTGCTATTTTCCAGCAATTATTCAGTTGTGTTGCATTTTTCTTTTAGGGGGAGGGGGGAGGGGGAGGGGGGAGGGGGGAGGGGGGGGGGGGAATAGACTAACAAACTGAGAGGGATAAACCCCTCCCCCTTCAACTTGACAGATTAGTGTCTTTTGGAATTCTCTTTAATGGTGGTTAAGCTTTCACGGTATATTCTTTTGTTCAAACACACTGTCACTGAGCAGCACGTTTTTCTATAGAGCTATATATGTCCCTCCCCCCTAATAGTAATTATCTCTATGGTTTTTTTCTTGCAAGTATTCGATAACATATATTCGATAACGTGTCATCGGTAACATGTATTCGATAACAGTCCACAAAACACTGTCTGTCATGGCTTTGGGACTTGCGCAAGAATCATTGCTTTTTCTGCATCAATTGTTTTTCTTTATACAATTTTGCAACATCATGTGTAATTTGTTTCGGTACAATGTTGTCCTGTTTTCTTTTGCTTTTGTGCTGTTATATGATTTAGCAAGTGAGTAAACCCGACTTCCAATCATGCTTATTGCGTTAAAACCCGATTTCGTGGATAGTCTGAGCTAGCACCATTATCATGGGGCTTCTGTATGGTTTAGCAGGATATCAATTCATAGATACAAATCGCTATGAAATTCAGGGCCCTAGTTTGTTCAGGGAGCAAGCCTATCCGTCTTCGGCATCTAGTTAACTAATAATAGTCAGATGGAGTTTATCCAACCCGTGTTATCGCTCGGCGTTCTGACGCCGGACCTACCGTGTTTTGTGTTCCGACACTCAGCCGTCCACGATTGAATTTGGCCGGTACCGGGGGACGGCGCGCGCGCGCTGAGAACAGCTACAAATGAAATCGTCAATTAAAACAAACGAGACGTGTTGTCAACATTTTGACGTAACCCGGTGATTGGGTTTGAGGTTGGACCGGGGGGAAACGTCTTTGAATAAATCATGAATAAGTCACGTCTACAATTAGGTGTCTATTCTTAGGGTGTGTGTGTTTTTCGAGTTACTGCGCCTGATTTGCCTTGGAAGGCTTTGGGGAATTATACTTCCCCAAGTCAATTACGATGTAATTTACACGACGTAAACAAGTTTAATACTTTTAAAAGTATTTTTTTCGTTAGTATTTAGTGGAAGGGTCGATTGAACAATTGTTGACTGCAGTCAACAATTATCGTGCCAATAATTATGCCTAAAAGACAAATAGTTTTACTTGCTCTAGTCTGAAAGAAACAAACAAAAAAACTTCCAAACAGCTAATCACCTGCCAGTTCGCTGTTCCAAACAATGATAGTTCGCTGCTCCCATTATGATTTGCAATCGTAAGAGTTTTGAAAGTTTGCATGGTGAAAGGGCAATAAGATAAATAGTTTGCGGTAAATCTTGTGTTAAATCTCTTCAGTAAGAGATGTGTGGTTCTAAAAAGAACTAAACATCTCACTAATCATAAGAGTACACGCGAACATTTTCATGGGTACCAATGATACAGCACACACCATAGAATAACACATAATTAAAACACACCTCTTGCTATTTCTGTATTCTGGTTGGCTAAAACACGGTCACTTGGGGTTAACTAATATAGGCTAGTGCATGAGATTTGACTAAATTGTGCATGATTACATTTTTGACTGGTTACAGCGCCCTCAAGAGGTTCGCCAGGCTCATCTTATATGAAAAATTGCGGCGTCTGGATCTTTTGGACTGAGCTGTGTTATAAAACACATATGGACTGGCAATGAGGTCACTAGAGCACGTCTATTCCCCCAAGGGACTGTGAGTGACCAGAATAGGTCCTCCTTCTCTGGTCACTTACATTCGATTAGTGTTTAATGCGTTTGTATAGACAAATTACAGTATCCGAGCACACGATATTAAAATGTTCTTTTTGTGAAAATATATAGGCCTACCGATATATCGTGTTATCTTATCGGTGCATGCAAACAGAGCCACACAGTAACCACACTGAGCTAGCACATTTAGTTACAAATCGAGGAAAATCGAAATACTGTCGACGCCTTATATTAAAAGTCACCATGGTACAACTAATCTTACCTGATTATCTGATGTCCGATGACCTCTTCTTGTCTTGCACGAGTCCGATTCTGTATTTACCTGAGTTTACAGTAGTATGACAAACAAAAATAGGTAAGAAATCAATACAAACTCGCTTGCAGGTGTAGTCAACAAAAAGGCCTGGCTGTTTTAGCAATGAATAACGATGCAACATAATAGTGTGGGTTTTCCTATACTCTCTGTGTAGTTTATTATGTTATTTCTATTTAGGGAGGGGGGGGGGGGGGGGGTGGTTGTTAGTGGTGCCGCTCATTGTGTAACATCATCTTGCAGTATCAGCATCTCATGTGCGGCATCAGCTTTTTATGGTCTATTGAGTCTCTGTTTGGTTTGGGAAGAAAAGGGGGATATCGAGATTTTTGTGGGGGGAGGGGGAGGGGAACGCGACGCTCCACCCCCCCTTTCCCGGCTACGCCACTGTTTCTTTATTCTGCCTCACATCTACACGGACAACTACCGATGTTGTTTTTTCCTCATTGATTTCCCGCCAATATTGTTAAGGAAAAAGGTTTCATTGTCCCCCACGATAACACGTCTTTACAACGCCTACTATTTCCGTACATCTGCAGTGACGAATTGTTCGAGGTGACATTTTAAAATGACACCTTTGAACTGTATTTCAATTGTGGATTATTGCAGCTTTCAGTATAAACGGGGCGGGCGGGGAAGGGGGGGGGGGGGGGGGGGGGGGGGTTTGATATGAAGGGGTTTGGTGATATAGTGGGCCGAAGGTCCGGGCATGGAAGAATACATTATAAGGAGAATAAATTGAGAATAAATTTGGGAATTTTAGCATTTTCATTTGCTGGCCGCTAGATCCGCTACTGTAGCCCCCATCTTCATTCTGATTGCGTGAACAATTGAGGAATGCGGATCGGTTTCAACGTCCTCCGGCCCCGCGTAGACCTATTCGCATTTATTTGCAGATAATCCTCAGTAAAATCGTAATAATGTACATGCAATGTTGGTAAAACTGAATCGTTTCCAGCGTCCCGTGTTTAAAGACTTTTTGTGCACTGCAAGTTTATTTTCCCTGAAGACAAAATCGTAGGCCTGATTACTATACCAGTCTAGTGCCGGTGAACTCCTATGGGTTATGGGTTTGACAACCAAAAGGGAAACATTTAACCGCTGAAATTGATTTTTTGTGTGAATACATTTGGCTTCATCAGTCAGTATCGGTACTTTACGTGCGACGGCATGTGTCGACTTATCTTGACCTTATGTCTGTATTTGGTGGAACATGATCAGCTTAATCCTTCTTTCATGTGACTATTGGCCGAGTTTATGTTTCGCCCAATCGTCCGACTGTTGGGTTAAAGGCAGGGGTGTAGTCAAGTCCATCACAAGTCCTTCAGTTTGAAATCAAATCACAACCTATTCAAATCAGCTTTGACAAATGCATTTCTTTGTCATTGTTCATCCAGTTACTTGTGACTGCCTTTATGAAGGGACTTGTGACTGGCTTCACGAAACGACTTGTGAACGGACTTGCAGGGACTCGACTACAACCCTGATTAAAGGTAGGATACACATTTGCAGATATCGAACAAGTTTACTAGCGGATTGTGCACTGAAAAATATATAAACAATTAAGTTTTATAAACAAAAATTCACGATCGAAGGACGGCGCTCGCGAACAAACAAGAACAACATTAAAACCACTGCCCGACGCCGGTTCGCCGACGCGTTTTTTCTGGTTTTTCTTAGCATCTATGATTGTAAAACTTTGAACAGGTCACTTAAACGATATTTACTATAAACCCTCACCCCCCAAAAAAAAAAATCAAAAAAAATCAACCCATTCATGATAATTCAAGCAATTACCAATGCCGTATCCTACCTTTAACACCAATCAATAAGCAAATATTTATTGTTGCTAATAAAGTAAAGTGCTGCGGCCTAGTTGTCTGGAAAATTGAATTCGTAGTCTGTGTGTTATGGGTAAAGCTGCAGGTTTTAGGTTCGCGTCCAGCCTGGGACTATTGTGCGTGTACCCACCCTTGGGCAAGACATATTGTAACTCATTGCTTCTCACCACCCAGGAGTGAAACGGGTACATTTGAGGGCGAATATGGTTGCTATCTGTGGCAGTATTGGGTATACTCACATACAGTACAGAGGTCTCAGAAGGTATTCGGAATGTTTCGTGGGCCCAACGAGCAGGGATAATAATGACACAGCGCCTTGAGTATACATTTTGATATATTCGTGCGCTATACAAGAATTGCTTATTACTATTATTGGATTCTGCTGAACTGCCATTTTGAAATGAGAGTACTAAGCCACGTGGTTGTTGCTGTTTATACACCTCAATAAATGTAGCTCCTACCGACCAGACAGGTTCAACAATTTGGTCTCTAATCTCGCTCCAACCTGTCATTTCTATACAAGGTGGTTTGATGTTGTTTTTGATAGATGCCAAGCAAACATAGCCATCATCGTTAATGTGTTGCCGGTACCCTGATACACTAATGGGACACCAAGGCCGAGCTGGCCATGCGCGTGTGACACACCCGTGCTGTCATATGGGTTGGTGAGCTAATGACGACCGAGCAGATAGGACGAGGGTTTTAATTGATCTGGCTTTAATACAGTCACAGGTGCAACGTCTCTAATTCCCCAGACGCCTTGATGTTCCTCGGCCCGTGTGATTCATCCGTCACAACCGCCAGTTGGCGAAATGAGGCTAGAATACGGTACCGTGTGTGGGTCAACGCGCGGGGGGAATAATGAATCTCATCAGCCTGTTGTGCCCGTCACACCCGTGACTCTCGAAGAACACTCCGGGTCTCTATGCTAAGCGCACGCGGAGTAGGGCCAAGTCAGTCACTACACAGCTGTACCTCTTTGCCTACACGACGTTGGAAGGGAGCCTCACTAGCTATACGCCCTGTTCTGCTCTCCCAACAAACTCTGCTATACCATACAGGAAGTGATAGCCGTCTATCGACCCACCACTGCGCGCGGCTAAAAGGCGTTTAGAACGCCACGTGGTTGTACTGAGCGCGACTTTACTTGTGTTATGTGTGCCCCCGCATGAAAAAACACTTCAGCCCCCGAACGTGTTTGATAACACTGAGTATAGGCCGTTCTATAAATGGTTGTATTCGGGTGTATTTGGTTACCGGTATGGGGGACGGCCGGATGCGTGGTCATCCCTCTTCAACCAAATCGATTTGAGCTAATGTGGGACGTAAAACCAACGTCCTAAATACATTTATTCATGTTAGCTTTGTATTTCGGAAAGAGTGTTTTGGGGTGACCATACTATACGGACTAATAATAGCCGAGTATGTGGCTTTGAGATTATCAACTGTCAAGAGCATTGGAGAAAATACATGGTCAAAATGGCACATCCACATTGGACATTACATATCAAATCTTACCAACCAGTTTGCGTTGGATGCCGTGTATACACGCATATATGTTCTTTCCAAGATTCAAAACGGATGACGGATAAACACGTCACGGGCATGGCCGGAAATATCTGCCAGCGACCAGCTCGCAGTGAGCGAGGTCGGAAATACAGGGTGTTCTACTCACAGATGCCGGACTAAACCCGTCTGGGATCGAAGTTGGTGAACAACTATTCCGCGCCTGGGACCAGTCAATGTAAAAATAATCCCGGCGCGAACAGGTTTTAACAGACCAACTTACTAGCTTGTACATTCTTAAAAAAACACCACATTTTCTCGCAAGATATACAATTGTGGTGCATCTTTTATTTACAAAACCTTCGATCAAAACACGTGCGGCGCGGCACGGAAGGAGTCAGTTGCCTATAAAACTAAAACATAATACCTGATTACTTTTTGTCCTGTACAGAACAACTGTTCACCATCCAAACTCCAGAAAGACCCGCCCACCTCCGTCTTGGTGAATTATTATATGTGGCTTTCACGATTAATAAACAATTAATTTAAATACCCCCCCCCCCACTCCCTTCTCACTGAGCTTTATACCTCGTATGAACATCCATAGTATGTAGTATAAACAAAAGAACAAAACATTAATGTTACAATCGGGCCATCGGCCTGGGGGTTGGTTGGTCAGTATCAAATAAGGGGAACAATGCGCATGGTGATTTTGACAAGGTTTGTACCCCTGTAGTTGAACAAAAGTTGATAACATTGCAGCGGTGGCAACTTTTTGGGTGTTATCACATTTGTGACCCGCTCCATCGTAACCAGGAATAAGTCGCTGAGGCCGTTTTACGCAACTGGTCGTTGAAGTGAACGCATGGGTGAAAATTGTGACCAAGTCGATTTTCTGAACATTGTATTTTTAGAAAGTATAGTTATCACAGATAATTGTCATTAATGTATTGTATGTAAAAACGATCAATAAAGATGAAAATGAAGAGGATCTGTGTGCGCTGTCCGTATGATTTTGGTCAATTTTGTTTATTTCAAAGTTGTTTTTCTCGGAATGTGGATTCGGCAAATAAATAAACAATTGTCATCTTCATCAGACCATAACTCGTTAACCTAAACAGATACACACTTGTGATGGGTATCATTAGAAAGCTTATGAAATTCCCTTTCTCACCATGTGCATATCTCAAAAAGTCTTTTTGCGACTTATTCCTGATTTCGATGGAGCGGGTCACATTTTTGTAATGACCGCCAAAATGCTTATTACCACATAATAGGTTTTCCCCGGTCAATTTCGGCAAAAGAGCAGCCAATTTAACCAACGCGCAATTCTATTTCACGCGAAATCGAATGCTGCATGCTGAAAATGGTCATTCAATTTTGTTTAATATTTCTAGTCAAAAGTACTGTTGCGTCATTCTATTTAACAAAATAGCCATTCAATTTAACAATTCGACAAAACAGCCTTCACATTGGCATGAGCTTTTTCGAGACGTATTTTCGGTCATTCAAATTAATTATTGTGCAGGAATTTCTGTCATTTGTACAATGCAGATATCTAAGCAGATTTCTGAGATGTCGCACAATTTTATTGCCGATTTCTGCACAAATTTCTAAGATTTCTATAATGTCGCACATGCATATTTCAAGTTCTGCGCAGTTTTCTCAGTGCGCAGATGTCGCACACACGTACCGTAGATTTCTACGTAGTCTTGGTTCCAAGACGTTACTTTTGTACTTTAGCAGTTGCAATGCACTTTTAAAAATATAATATCAACAGAGGGCGCAATTTACAGGCCGACAGCGCGATCAGATTTTGTATCTTGTTGCAAATCTTGTTGCAAATCTTGTCGTAAATCTTGTTGCAACGCGCCTATAGCAAATAACGCAAAATCAGACACGGAAACAGCGCCGCCACGCGACGCTCAGAAGTAGGCTGGCATTGTTTAGTGGAAATTAAACATTAGGACCACTAGGGAAGTTTACTTTTCAATTTGACTAGTGTTGACCGAATAGATTTCCCCTTCCCCAAATCAACCCCTAAAAAGTCGTCAATTTCTTGGCCAAGGCCTAAATGTATAGCCGGCCCCCGCCTCTTTGTCAAATATTCCCACACGTTGGTCTTTTTGCAAAGAAAACCACCCGAATCGAAAGACACAAGTCACAAATACTTGACGATCTCCACAAATATTTATACAATCAGTCCCGTTTATAGGCCACACTGGGACCCCTTATTCAAAATTGTCTGCGGGATCACAACATATCAACGAGTCGCGCGTAGTATAATTCACAGTGATTTATTGGTTATGCATGCGCAAAGGTAAAACAACCTTGCACGTTTGTCAAACACCAGCTCCGGCGCGACTGTCGATCGATCCAGCTTCATTTTAGTAAACAGTGCATGCGTGAGGACACGAATCCGGCGCGTGGTCGCCGAAATAACAATAAAACGATCTTGGGCCTAAGACTAATTTCTATTTAGATTATACTGTGCAAATTCAGCGCAAATTCAGCGCATAAAGTAAACATTTTATGAGGTTTGAAAACACCATTCCCAATTCAAAGCAATAATGGGACGTGAAATGAAATGGGCAAGCGTCAGTAAAACTGACAAAGATCAGCCAACTTATACTAGTTATAATTATCAAGTACAATTTCATTTTTACCCTTTATACTGATCGTGCACTGAATAACTACTTTCAATTATTATCCACATAATTTAAGGTAAGTTTCAGAGAGGCCTTAGTCCGCCATCTTTGTTCTTGTCTTCTTCACTGCTCTAAATAGAGCGCGGGGGAGTGAAAATTCTATTCTCGTCATTTGGAACAATAGGAAAATGGAGTACGATTTTTACAGGAATCTGATTATATTCATATCACAGCGGGTTTCATCAGTTGTCTCCCGTGCCAACTCTGATGATAAAACGGGTGGTATGCATGCAGCGATTCACGGCTCTCCTCTAAATCCTTATTATAAATGCAATTTTCAACTTGTTACTAGTCCGAGCCGCATATGCCAGTGTGTAAATAATAGTTACAACGAGGTTTCCACTTACCTGACAATAGACTGGCTTGAAATATGGATCAGATCTGGATAGACTTACTACAGCGAATTCGCTCGGCTTGTTCCCGACAGAAGTGATAATGCTACTCAAGTTCCCGCGCTGTTTATATGCCGGTATAATGTGTACAGTAGCTACTCCACGTGCATTTTGTCCTTCGTTGGTTAAAAAGCAACGACGTTTGTGCCAGGCCGCCTTTACAGTACATAATAAAGGTGTATTACGTCATGGAAGGGCCCAATTGGTCTACCTAACGTGTTGTTTGAAAAGTCTTATTTGAAAAAATATTTTAAAAGTAAGATAGGAACTTATACAGAACAACCCTTCTTTTGCCGTTGTTATTCCTGCGACAGCAGCGTGAAAACAATAATGTATATACAAAATTGTGACTCAAATAAGTCGAACTGTTTACCATTGTAATCTGCGGACGTTGGAGAAACCACATTCTGTATATGCTGCTATGTAGGTACATGTATTGCGCTTATCACACATTAAATCGTCTGCACGGCTGTTCATGCCTAAAAAGTAAATGATTTTCGCCGTGTCAGACCAAACAACTGAGTTTTTTTCGTAGGCCTATTTCTAGGTAACAATAAGGCATTAGGCTGGTTTCGTTTTAGTCT
This sequence comes from Crossaster papposus, assembly GCA_037893245.1. Taxonomy (NCBI): domain Eukaryota; kingdom Metazoa; phylum Echinodermata; class Asteroidea; order Velatida; family Solasteridae; genus Crossaster; species Crossaster papposus. Next base: position 512,941 of record JBAIAA010000780.1, on the reverse strand, counting down.
GGTTCCCAGACCTCATTATCATTTGGTCCGGTAGCTATACCGTTGAATTCCTGTAATAATGCTTATTATATTATGCATGACGTGTTGAGTCTGAACCCCGCCTCCTAAATTAAAAATGACAATGGTAATGTTTGGCCGCAACCAGCCTATTGCAAAAGAGCTACAAGCCGCGCGGCGAGTTTACAATTTAGGGCCAAATAAAAAAAAACATGTTTAGCGTCATGCCTTTTTTTTAAAGGAAGGAGGAGGCCCTTTTTTTTCTCTTTTTTTCCTCAAAATGGCCGCCCGACACATTTGAATGCGAGTCATGTAGTGAACATGTCACACCCTATCTTCCTGTTTGAAATTAAAACATGGCTCGCCCACGATTACAAATCAAAATTCATGTGGGTCGATCATGTATGCACCATACACGTCACACCCTAGCCTTCCCATTAGAAAAAAAATAATTCCACAGTATGTACACAGTGATGCTAAAGTCTTAAAATTTTAATATCTTTTAATTTTTTAATTTTAAAAATTTTTTTTCTTGAAAAAGATGATACAAATTTTTATTTAAAAAAGAAAAAAAAAAAAAAAAAAAAAAGGAGGCGGCCACCAAAAAGAAAGCGGGCGGTGACGCTAAACATGTTTTTTAAAATATATATTTGGCCTAGGAGGTGATGAGCTTGGATATTTGCTGAATTTACACTCTTTTCTAATCTTCAATGTGTCTACTCAACATGTCGTAACCTTTGAACCAAATCAACAGCTTAAAGTGCCCTTCAAATGAAAATACAAGAAACTCAAAAGTGACCAACGTCAACTTCAGACTCAACTTGCTTGATCGCATCACAAGGTATATAGTTTAATGGAGTTTTGCAAGACATCTTCGTGTAATCTTAGTGTTTTTAAACACATTTGCTGTTTACTCTCTAAAATGTAAAAGATTAAAAAGTTCAGTCTCTAAAAGAGTAAATCTCTTATAAAAACCACTTCTAAAGGAGTGAAATTGAGTTTTTCCAAGTGAAAACAACTCCAAAATCATTGTAAACCACTCCAAAAAATTACAAAATTCACAGCCACATTTTACAAGTTAATCTTTTTAAGAGTGAGTTTTTCACTAGAGTATGGGTCAATAAAAATAACTGCTTTCACCGAGACCTTCAGCACCCTGAAAAAAAGAAGTCAATCAAAATTAATGTATATGTTATTATTAAAAGGTTTGGGAAAAGCAACTTGCCTTAAAATAGCAATACAATTTGTGTTATCCGTTCGTTTAAATTGTGGGTTTTGTTTTGTTGGTACGTTTGGTCAATTTTAGATGCTTATGCCAGTTAATCGGAAAAACAATGGAACCTATTTTGAAATTTTGTCAGCAAGTTCTCTTTCTTAGTAAAAGTCCTTCAAGACAATGTAGGCATAGGTGAAGTCGGCTCAGGTGTGGATGAACGAAATTAATGCTTTAATAACGCGCGTACACCTCAATCGTCCGTGTAATCAAGCCGAAATATGAAAATCCGATACTCTGATTGACGCGTACAAGTGCATTTATATTCATTTGTTCTCATATTATTTTAACAACGTTTGACGAATTGACGTACGCGTTCAGGGCCAAATGCTGGGTTATAGCGTCAGATTCCTGCTCGACTCGTTTATACTGTGCCCGCCGTTTAAGGTTTCCATCTTTAAAGGTAAAATACACCACCTGCAGACATGCATCGAAACAGTTTACCACCGAATTAATAAGAAATATCTTACTTATTTGAAAGGAAATAAAGATTATGCATCCAGCAAAATGATTGCGCAAGATATCCTGTCATTGTTCCGAAAATTTGTTCCATCGCGAAAAATATGTTGAAAACAAACGTCGTTTTTTTTCTTTTTTCTCGGCACCCATGATTGTAAAACTTTGGACAGGGCAGTTAAACGATATTTAATATAAAACACAAACTACCAAATCCACTCATTCCTAACAATAAGCCTTTTGCGCAGTGGCGTACCTGGCATACCTCGTCAGGGGGGCAAGCGATTTAGACGAGCAAGGGGGGGGGGGGGGGGGGGGGGTGTGTGTGGCTGTGGAAAACTGGAAATGGGTGAAGGGGTAATAGGGGGTGTCCCTATAACACAGTAGGGATTTTGTTGATATTAGTATTGGCGATAGGGTGATTGTATATCTTTGGTCTATTTTGATTTAAAAGAAGGAATTACCATTTTAAAAAAATGTTAAATGTATTGAATTTTGACAAAATCAGTGGTTAACTTATCACTGGTAATGACAATGTTTCTATTAACCTACTTCTATTATTCCTCTTTGAAGAAGCTTTTGACATATTATGTTCCCAATTCTGCATATTTGGAGATGTAAAAAAGTGTATTTGACAATGAATTGATTTGCATTTGTTTCATTTCCACATGCACAATTCAATTTTAAAAGAATATTCAGAATATGCATCTATTCACTCATTGAAAATAAATGTAGTAATAAAAAGTAAGAAAAACATGAAACAGTAAAATGATATATCACTAGATATAAGAGAAATCACTCACTGGGAGGAATGTCAGAAGGTTGAGGGGTGGGGTCCGGGGCCCGCTTAAGGGCCCGGGAAAATTTGGATTTTGGATTCTATATGCTTTGCGGTGCAATCTGAGGCGATTGCTGGCCACTTTCCTGCAAGATTTTTTGCAAAAATGTAAAATAAATATATGGAGATAAAATGGAGAATTATGGAGATTATAATAGAGAATGTATATATATAGATATAATTATATATTACATACACGTTTTGTGAGGAATGAGGGGCACACCCCAAATTTGAAAATGTAAGCGCGGGGCGCGAAGCCTTTTCGGCGTGGGGTCCGGGGCCCGCTTAAGGGCCCCGGAAATTTTGGATTCTATTATGCTTTGTGGTGCAATCTGAGGCGATTCCTGGCCTGTTTCCTCGGATTGTTTCAGCAAAAGTTTTCAAGATTATATGGAGATAAAATGAAGAATTACGGAGATTATAAATATATTATAAATATATGAATGTGGGCCACACCCAAAACTAGAACATGCGAGAAAATAAATATTTTCAATGGAGGCCCTAAGTTCTTTGCTTTTCTTTGCTTTTTTCCCCTGGATTTTCAATAGCACTTATTATAGGTCCCGTTATACCCAAAATCAAAGAACTGCTATTAACTTATACACTATAAAGAACTGGTACAGTTTGTTTCCAAGTTCCTTGACCTGGTTTTGAAAATGGCACATGCGCACAACCTTATGTCGCTTTACACAATGGCCGAAACAGCGGTGAAATCGCGCGCCACTAGACAGTTCGCATGCCGATTTTCATCATTTTCGTAGCGATGAAAGTCAAAATTGTGTGTGAAATTACAGTGAATGCCCGTTCTGAAAATAAATGCATATGGCCTACCTATTCCAAACGCCGTTAACGGTGAACTGTCGATTGGTTATTGGTAGAAAGTGGGGGGGGGGGGGGGGGGGGGGGGCAAAATAGATACCTTTTCAAAAGTGGGGGCAACGGCCCCCGGCCCCCCGGTTCCGCCGCCCATGGATGGTGCTCATTTTTCATTGACTATTTTTGGATTGTAAGTTGACGTGGGATGAGTTTAATTTGAGGGGAAGCAAGGTTCTAAGAACCTAAGTATCTTCCATTCAGTGGGGTCTAGACATGCCCAGTTATGATAATTGGCCTTTACCATGCTGGGGAAAAAATCACGCCGGCCGGCTGGCCGGCCTACGAATCCTAGCGCGCGCCGCTCCTGACCGGGCGGGGCGGCGCAGCCTAGCCTAGGCCCCGTGCTCATAACATTGTAGGCGTCTGTATGCAGGTCGTTGTACTAGCAATCGACGATCTCGTGCTGGCGTACTACGTATGAAGCTTGAAGTACATAGTTCATGCAAAATGATGCAACCCCCTTCCCCTCCGTCAGTTTGGTGTTTGCTTGTGATAGTGATTACTTTTTTTTATTTATATTTCATTTTTTTGCTTGTCAATCGGACGTTGAGACATTAATCTACCTTTCTTAATCTACTTTTTTTTTTTTTTTTTTGCTTGCTTGCTTGCTTGCTTGTCACTCGTCAGGGGGGGGCAGACTGCCCCCCCTGCCCCCCCCCCCCCCCCCCCCCCCCCCCCCCCGTAGGTACGCTACTGCTTTTGCGCGTGACCCCGAGTTAAATTTAAATAATATCTGGTACACTGACTTGTTCACACAGCTTGGCACAGTTTAACTTTAAATTCTCCAGACCAAAGACACTGTTGCTATATCACGTGATTCGGGGCAAGCTTTTGCATAGTTACGTAAGAGACGCTCAGCACCAATACATTGTTTACAATGGGTGAGAATGGCAAAAAGAAACCAGACCATTCCAGAGCTGGGGTTGCTAGCGTATGACGCGTAAGGCTTGCCCCGAATCACGTGATATAGCAACAGCGTCTTTGGTCTGGAGAATTTAAAGTTAAACTGTGCCAAGCTGTGTGAGCAAGTCAGTGTACCAGATGTTATTCAAATTTAACTCGGGGTCACGCGCAAATGGCTTATTCAAGCATTACAATTGGTGTATACGACCTTTTAAAGGTGGAATCTACATTTTGCAGCTATCCAAAAAGTAACCTTTAAACCAAAATACTGTTGAACAGTTTACTTGTTGTAAAGGTATGAATCTAAACTTCCTGTGAATTTATTCCTTCTGGCATGTTGTAATTTTGAAGAAAATATTAACAAAATAATGTCATTTCCAAAGATACGTCTCGTTATATTCGATACGCGTATAATATGGTATAAGTATATGCGGCTCCCAAAAGGTTTCCTATTCAATCACAATTTTGCGTTATCGTTTCATAACGTGTGTTCGGTGACGCGGCATATTTTCAGAACAATGCATGACTATACAACGATACAAATAGAATTTGTGTCAGGTGATGCAAATTCAATATTGTTTTTTGGCCCTCCATCGACGTGTATTTATACTGTATAGTGTAGAGATTGAGAGATTCTCTCTTAATAATAATAATAATAAACAAAAACAAAAACCACGGACTCGGGTGGAACTCGAACCCATTACCTCCTGCTTTCTAGTGCACACGTCCTAAAACCCCTCGACCACCGAGCTAAACATGGCACGCTGGGTGATTCGAATCGGGTACCACAATCAAATGTTTCATGATAATAAACTCTTTTACCCCCCCAAAAAAAACAAAAAAAAAACAACAAAAAAAACACACCAAAAGTATTAGTCAGACTAAAGTATTTTTTGATTTCACTCCATTAGAACAAAAATATCGCCCGCCTTTTGACAAGACATATTTTACGTTGCAGTTTATCTCTAACTGACAGCATGTCAGTATCAATTCGTCCCTTAAGCAATTTCCGTGATGTCAGTCGCGACCGCCCTCCGCGCGCGGGTGAGTTTTATAAAAAAAACACCACAGAATTTAACGGTTGACTTGTCAAGCCATCTATATTTTGTACAGTCGTTTTATGACTATAACGTGTGCGTATTAGCGATGTAATGTGGAGTTTATTATTGCACGTCGGTCAGACGTGATGTCATCAAACAGTGGTTTGATGGCGTGCAGTTGGCATACCTGTAGACTTACCTTTTTCTTCGTGTTACTTCCCCCACCCCTCAGGGCCTATGAAGCAACAATGGACAGAGAGAACCCCCCCCCCCCCCCACCCATCCTTTGTGGTGGTAATTGTGCTTGCGGAATGTCGTGGTTTCTTTTGAGGTTTTTGTCGCGTGGTCCCATAATGGTATGCCTCAGGGGAGTAGACAATGTCACAGTATTTTCCTGTGAAATACACATTTTCCTGAGTACATTGGAATCGGGCGCTGTGGTCGGCAAATACGTACATTTCATTATTGTTTCATTTATCCTGATGAACAAAATTTAATTGACTTATTAAACTAAACACCTTTTATTTAGATATGATTAAAAGAGACAACCTTGCACCACTGACTGCCGCTGTAATGTCAGCTTGGTGCAAGATTGACTCTGGTTTTACCCAAATAAGCACCAACTCAGGAAAGTAATTCTAGCGTCTTACCCCCCCCCCCCCCCCCCCCACAAAATATATTTCGCTCATACCGTTCCATCTATTCTGTGGGCGCTGGCGACTTCATAATTCATCGAAATCTCATTGGATATACAGTGTAGAATGTTTCAAATTTAGCGACGGTAGTACACAGTTACCAGTGAGTGCAATGGATGGGGGCGGGGTGGCAACGCGGAGGTGGAGGGGGGTTGATGTCTTTGTCCGTTTTTATTTTTTGTATAGTCATGTAAGCATGTCGTTGTTCGTGTCGGTTTTCCTCATGTTTAAACTTTTAGAGTTATTTTTTTAAAAATTGAAAATTGTTTTCCAACAACACACTTTATCCAGGCACATTAAACGGTAAATTAAAACACGACTTTGACGTAACAAAAAAAACCAAGCCGATTGCAAAAACGTTCCCTTCGAAACAGATAAACACGGAAATGGCCTATTTTCTGCAGTATATCCCTGCAGACATTGTAAAGGCTTCCAATCCGCTTTTACACCATCACTGCCGCGTATTATCGATCGTCTCTTGTTATCTTCTCAACACGCAGAAACCCTACACGCAACGAGCCCGCGCCCCAAAACAATAACATTTAAACCCCAACAGCGGAACTCGAAGACAAAAGCCCCCTCAAATTGTATTTCGAGTTGAGGATAGTATTAAATATGACAGTGGGAAAAAAAACTGTTCATACGAAAAATCAATTTTGGGGATTCAGAGTTTAAAAGAAATTGAAGAAAATGTTATCAAGTCTTTTGGGCCTTGACGTAATTAATCTTTTTGTTGTTGTTGGCTGTTTTCTGTCGTTACAATAATCCGAGTGTAAATTAAGGAGGCTGCCTATTTCAGTTATAATGTTATAAATAGGTTTATACAATATTTCTATCCTTGAGTACAAGCTGTCAATTTGAAGAAAACAAGATTATTTCTATATGATGCGCAGTCGTATTATTTAGAGTATATTTACGTCAGACGCATGAGTCACTAACATGAATAACCATTTCCCACGTTTTGCAGTATAATGGGAAAAACTTATAGAGATTTGAACAATGCATAGTTATGCCAGGTGGTGTTACGCAACGGGGCGTTGGCCGGGGTATAAAACATATATGCGTGACCATACAATCAAAAAACATTACTGTAACACATGTTCAAAACTGTAATATCAATAGGCCTATCTAAACATTCTTCGATTTTTCCAGAGTACCTCTCGAATTGACTTAATATTGTTATGTAATGTTTTGGGGTGATGGGGAGGTGTAAGTGACTGCCTGGACCGGCATATGGGTGTTTCTTTATCCCTTGTGGCGCTATGTCTGGGGTGATGAACGCCTCCCTCTCTTCCCTTAATTAACATTATCCCATTGGTTTTCTATATAATCGTTGTTTTCTTTCTATAATTTTGTAGTATCGATTCTTCTAGTTTTTCGTCACCTGACAGATACCGTCTCTAACCACACTGCAAGCGTCGATTAAGTCTCAAGCGATCGCCGCATAGTTAGTGACACAAAGGGCACATTTCAATGTGACATATACGTGCCAACAAAACCTACACCAACAACTACAACAACAACAACAACAACAACAACAACAACAACAACAACAACAACAACAACAACAACAACAACAACAACAACAACAACAACAACAACAACAACAACAACAACAACAACAACAACAACAACAACAACAACAACAACAACAACAACAACAACAACAACAACAACAACAACAACAACAACAACAACAACAACAACAACAACAACAACAACAACAACAACAACAACAACAACAACAACAACAACAACAACAACAACAACAACAACAACAACAACAACAACAACAACAACAACAACAACAACAACAACAACAACAACAACAACAACAACAACAACAACAACAACAACAACAACAACAACAACAACAACAACAACAACAACAACAACAACAACAACAACAACAACAACAACAACAACAACAACAACAACAACAACAACAACAACAACAACAACAACAACAACAACAACAACAACAACAACAACAACAACAACAACAACAACAACAACAACAACAACAACAACAACAACAACAACAACAACAACAACAACAACAACAACAACAACAACAACAACAACAACAACAACAACAACAACAACAACAACAACAACAACAACAACAACAACAACAACAACAACAACAACAACAACAACAACAACAACAACAACAACAACAACAACAACAACAACAACAACCATGCAATCAGTTCTAGCGAGCACTTCACTGTAACAACATGCATTTTAAAGGTTTTGTGAAAAGGCTATAAAACCGCAAAATGTTGTCATCAAGGCGAAGTCCAACGCCTGGCTAAGGAGATTGCTGACTGTTTGGGGGCACAGGTTTTCAGAGCATTTTAATTTTTTTTATCTCTGTTTTTTCCTGGAAGTCGCCATCTCCGACGAAGTAGTAGAAGTTTAACTAACGTGATAAAATTTAAAAACTTTGTAAAGAAATGACGAATTAATGCTTGTGAATATTAGTTCATTGTATCATTTTGACAGATCATAATGTAGTTCATTCAAATAATAAAGACTTTTACCAATAGTAATAAACGGCGGGACATAGACGGCGCTCCAAGTGTTAGCTATCGCCTTATGTAAATAAGTTCTGGAGTTATGTGTTTAGTATAGATAAGAACGCCACTTTCATGAACAATGAAAAATAACATATCAAGTGAAAGCTATTAGTGCCTATAAAATGTGACCCATCACCCCAAAACCAGGCTAAAGTCGAAATTGTTCTTATGAGAGATGTTTATACCATTGGATTGCTAGCGTTTTAAACTTTAAAATGATAAATCACATAGGCCTACACCAGTACCGCTATGGAATGAACAGTAAGGACGCTTCAAAAGTGACATTTTGTTGCCGTTCGCGGCAACAAGTTTGCTTAATTTGAGTAATAGCAACGACAACAAAAATCAGGAGAAGGCCGATATTATCACTTTCGGGGATTTTTAAAAAGGTTTAAACATGAACAGCCTATAAATTAGAGTTTTAACTAACGATTTATGAAAAAAAAACAATCGAACGGCAACACATTTTTTTGTGTACAATGCCATATCTCGAAATGGCATTTGCCGACTTCCGTCTGGTTTTGGGGTGGGTCACAAATAGGTTTTTCCGTCTTTTTTAATTTTTTTTCTTCAAACTTCTAGGTAAATTAGTCTGATGTTAGCTTAACTCAGTTTGATCTGTAATGACGAATATTCTCGAGCCAATGTTAAAATAGAGTGACCAAACTTTAAAACTGAATGGTAAAACGATTAAATTTGTTTGGTTGTGGACTTGGTGAATAATATAGGCCTACACTAAAGCCGTGTTCGCACTGGATAAACATTTTGGGTAATTTGACCATGACGCCGGGTAACATTCCGATGGGTTGATCTTCCCATCGTCCGCACTTGTATTTAATTGACGCGGGTAGAATTGCCGAGACGATGGGTAAACTAACCGAGCTGGCTCCAAAACAATAAAGAGGGCGCCCTGCGTGACCTATGACCGCGACTTGACGACCGGATCGCGATTTTTTCCCCGTACCACTAACGTGTCAATTTGCCCGTTTCATTCGAATGGGGCGACTTGAATGGAGACCAAAGCGCGCGCTTCAATACGAATCGATTTTTCAATACGAATCGATTTTGATACGCGCGGAACGTATGAAGACCAACGGCGTTGACAGCCATAATTCACCTAAATTAATGGATACAGTCCCTAGTTAATTGTATACAGTCTCTAGTTTTTCGTATACACGACTTTTATACCTTTTTCTATTAACCCAAATTATTGGTTAATAATCTCATCTAGATAGGGTCTTATAGAAAAATTTATAAAGTCTCTATTCAAGTCGCCCTATTCCAATGAAACGGACAAATTGACGCGTTAGTGGTACGGAAAGAAAAATCGCGACCGGATCGTCGGTTCCCGACGCTAGCTCTCAACATTATTTTCTTACATAATAGGCGATGGAAGATTTAACCGAGACGTCGCGTCCGCACTGGATTTTCTGGCTCGGTTAAATCTTCCTGGTCAATCTTCCTGGGCACCTTTGGCTCGGTTAAACTACCCACGCGGCGTGGGTTAGTTACCTGTGAGGAAAGTTACCCAGGCTGTCCGCACTGGACTTGAAATGGGCAAGTTACCCATTTGCTCGGTTAGTTTGCCAAAATTAAGTCCGGACAGGGCCTAAGCTGACAATTGAACAGGTTAGGTTTTGAACAGTCTTCTGAGGATTTTGTGTTATTTGAATCGAATAAAATACAAAATAGAGTAAATGAACCTATAGTGCTTTTAAAACCGGTTCGCGTATAATGATGCCATGTATACACGCAAATATTTTTTTCTGGGATTAAAAACGAATGACGAATAAACACGTCACGATTAAGGCCGAACATATCTGCCAGCGTACGTCTCGGATCGAAGTTTGTGAAAAACAATCCCGTGCCTGGGCCCGGTCAATGTAATTCCGGCCCGAACTGGTTAAATGTTATTAGTTTTGATTTTGTTATTCGATTTCTTGGTGTTGAAACAGACACGAATTCGGACGTAAATGTTACATATTACAAACTGTAATTTAAATATTAATATTTAGTTATATATACAAGTCAGTATATGTATACTTGACTCAAGTTGCAATTTCTGAAGTTGGTATCTGAAACACCCCTCCACACAAATGTATTTGGCTCGTATAACAGTAATTATATAGGCCTACATTTGTAGTGAGAAACGAAGGGACGACCTTTTACAAACTGCCTTTGGGCTCACGGCAACTTTTTACAAGTCAGGCCCGTACGCAGGGTTGGGGGGGGGGGGGGGGGGGGGGGGGGTGCGACGGGTGCGTTCGCACCCCCCCCCCCCCCCTAAATTACTAAAAGGTCCACATTTTCCGGATAAATAATGGTATTTTGATGTAGAAATAACTGTACTGCAGGCACACACACACAAAATTTGCCAATTTTTGGTCCCATCAGTACAAATTCGCCCCCCAAATTACCAAAAGGTCCACATTTTCCGGGGTAAATAATGGTATGTAGAAATAACTGTACTGCAGGCACACGAAAAATTTCGGTCCAATTTTTGGTCCCATCAGTACAAATTCGCCCCCCAAATTACCAAAAGGTCCACATTTTTCGGGGTAAATAATGGTATTTTGATGTAAAAATAACGATACTGGCCAGGAAATTTTGGGTTTCATTTTTGGTCCCATCGGTACAAATTCGCACCCCCCCATAAAAAATCCTGCGTACGGGCCTGCAAGTAGACTGTGTACGTTTGTAGAACTCTAAAACGGATGTCCGATACATCCAATATCTTGTGACTGCTCAATTAACTCCTGAATATGCTGCCTCACTTGAAATTGTATATTAATACAGGACAACAAACACCAACGGATCAAGAGGTGCACCGCACTTTGTTACGACACCGCAGTCTTCCAGTCTCCTTCCTAAAAGCTTCCCTGTTTGTCTTGCAGTATACGGAAAGGGAAGCTAGCAGGCCCATCTATCTTCGCTAATTAGTCTCAGGATGACTTTGTTTCTTGGAGCATGTCGAGAGCCCCCCACGGTAATTATTTCAGCCACCCACCACATCACGGAAATGCACCCCTCATTATTGTAAATACAGTTATTTGTGTAGTACGTTACGCGCGTATCAAGATCACTCTGTCGTGCGGTTTATAAACTGCATTTTTACCCGGAAGTACACAAATCACAATTTGGAAGTCTGGACGATCCACGCTAAAACTACTCGCTGGTGGAGTTTTTGTGCGTAAGACAACGCCCAACGTGTTCTTTATATCCTGCCTGATTTACATTTTGATAGTACATTTTGATTTACATATAGTACGAAAGAGAGTTGCTTTGATTGTACCTTTCAAGCATGGAATTTGGCACGCAGTCGGAGTATGTCACGAGAAAGATATTTTGGGCCATGGCAGATTTGTCTTTTGAAGAAATAAGGTAGAATAACAAGCAATATGGCAGCCATTGTAGTAGTACAACAGAGCCGGCTATTTCAAAGCCTGTTTTCTCAGTTGTGTAATTTGAACCCCGAGAAAGTAAACATTACGTAAACACGACGTGTCTCCAAAATGGAAGGGGCTATGGATCGCTATTATATACTAAATGAAAGCTTACGTTGTGGGCTTTGTAACCATGTATATAACTCAATTTCATTTATTCGCAACATAAGACACCTTTCGAATGTCTTGGAATATTATTTTCTCGGATTATACAACATTCACAGATCTACAACTTCGTAAGATTAGTTGCCAAGCACCATTCTTCTTTAGATTATTATTATTATTATTATTATTATTATTTATTTCTGGTAATGAAATTTAACCAAGGATCCCTCAAAAGCGCTCAGGGCACTGTAGCTCGTAAGCCTGAAGAAACCTGCAGAGAGAAGACAATGAGAAGAAGGTACAGTTGTATAGGTGGGAGGAAAACCACAGAAGAATATCCTGGAGAAAAACCCACGGATCGAGTCAAGCAGGGACTGCAAACCCAATCCACATATTGGCCAAGGCCGGATTCGAACCCGGGTCACAGCGGTGGAAGGCGAGGAAAGAACCGCTATACGGCAACCTGACTCCCCTATAGATTATGATAACTGTTGTGTACTAAGCCATTCTGCGCCTCTGTTAGTGTTAGCTTCCCGCCTGTTTAAGTTCTAAAAAGTAATACATTTCAGATTTCAGTCATGGAGTTCACACAAACCTTTTCCTTTTATTTGTACCGATTATATCAAGATGTAATAAAGTACACGGACGGAGAACGAACATAACAAGAACTGTTGCTGCTTCAAACGATAAAAGTGCACTATTGGTAAATTAACTTAAACGTAGTATACACCATTTGCAGATATCGAAAATATTTACTACCGAATTATTAAGAATTATCTTACTCATCTGAAAGTAAGTAATGATTCTAGGCATCCAGCAAAATTATTGCGCTAGATATCCTGTAATTATTCTGGAAAATAGAATTTTATAAAGACAAATTCGCGATCGCCGGACGGCGATCGCGAAATAATACAAATAACATAAGAATAACTGCTCGACGCCGGTTGAAAACAAACGCTGTTTTTTGTTCTTTTCTCGGTATTCATGATCATGGTAAAACTTCGGACAGGTCAGTTAAACGATATTTACTATAAAATACAACCTCCTAAAACTACCCATTCATGATAATTCAAGCAATTACCAATGGTGTATTCATCTTTAAACCCAAACGAAACCTGGCGTTATACAGCGGAAAGCTCGACTATACTATAGATCAGATGCACAAAATATGAAACGTCACCTCGACACCTCGATGAAATGTCATCCCAAATCAAAATCAAAACCCTATTTCTACTAGACATATCTGTCTGTATGGCGCTTTCTTGCCGGCCGTTTATACAGCATTGCATGGTGATTGTGTACACAATCTCGATATATTTCTAGACATATACAAAAATAGGTGAGAAATTCCGGCATTAGTGAAATTGATTGATTTCAGGTAAACATAAATAAAGAAGCCTTTCTTCACCTGCCTTTGAATCGTGTGCGCCATGGGACAGATTTGTGTGGGCGAAAACATTCAGATTTGTCTGTCATGTCGCACATTACAACATGGGAGGGGGGGGGGGGGGGGGGGGAGGGGAGGGGGACTGGACACTAGGTGGCGCTATTGATTATGACTACATACAAATTATCGAGCCAAATTAAACATCAATACATACATACATACATAAAACATATCAAACGCACAAAATACTCCCAGTATATGGGAATTGCCTATTACGTCCACCGCGGATAAAAAAAAAACCCACCAAAATACAAACCCACAAGGAAATACATGTGCCGGTATCCTTTCGAACCCATGTCCCATGATAAACAGTGTTCAAATGCAAATTAACGTTTGCTGAAAAGCAATCTTCTGCAACAAACAACATCGGCTGATGAACCACAATGACGTCAGTCTTAAGATGTTAATTCCCCACAATAGGAACAAAATGCAGTTCAAGTTTAAAATGAATCGTAACTAGAAAACTGGGATGGAAATTTAGACACTAGTCAAACAATGGAAACCCGTGGAATACAGGCTCAAGGTCGTAGGTCTTATTGGGAAGAATTAGGCTGCAAGTCCCCAGAGAAATCGTCATTTTCCAGGGCGATTGTGGCGATTGTGGCGAACCGCTCAAATTTCTCATTTTTATGAATACATGTACAAGTATATCGGATGTATAAATCTGATACTTACCCAGCTAAACACGATGTAATTTCTTTGGGGGAAGTAAGAAAATGCGTCTTTTTATATTGAATGGGTTCTTTCGTAACGATGCAGTCTAAGTGCTTTTTTGGTGGAAATTCTTTCTTAAAAAGCAAGGTTTCGAACTGAATTTTATTAAGGTTTAAATAGTATCTGAAGGCTTTGCTTTGGGCTTTGTGCTACATTTAAGTTTATCCGATCTTGATAATAAATAATCTTGTCGTCTATTTCCCGTTGCGGTATATACGCGTGGTAATAAGGCTGGTCATTTTCTATATATCGTTTTCAATACTGAAATCAAATAAGTGAGCCTAAAAAAAATATTGTAAGTTATTTAAAAATGCTGAGACGAACCTCTGTCGTCATGGCAGACATGGGATTAAATTGTTAGCGCAAAACTCAAGTCTCGCTTTCACCAGGAGCCAATTTCATGGTTTGCTAAGCACAAACATTTACTCGGGACAACGTGTTTTGCTCAGTAACAAAAACCAGGTTAACAGCCAAGTCTATGTGCATCTCATGCTAAGCAAAAATCAGCTGAATACCAGTCACAAACAATATACATCACCTGATAATTTGGTTGGTAACCCTGTTTTTGCCAAGGAAGATGTAAAACTATTTTTTGTGTGTTTAGCAGCTCCATGAAATCGGCCTCAGATGACCAGACGGCTGTTTTAGATAATTTATATTGACAAACAGTAACTTGTTGGCACACCGTCATCTTATAAACAGAAGAGCACTTGTCTTTTAGGCCGTGTCCGAAACGGGTGTGAGTTACGGCTAGGTCTATTGTCTACGGCGGCCATTTTGTAGCGCTGTCTGAAATGCCGTCTAGAGCTCCAGCTACGGCTACAACGTCACAAAAATCTAGCCGTGAAAGAAGTTGTCTAGCTCAGGCAAAACAAAATGGCGGACCCACTAATGTTAATTTTGGAGCAAATTTTCGTTTATTTTGCAATGATAGTGCATTGAATTTAAACTAACAGATCGACAAATACGCCAATATCATCAGGTATTTCGACTGGCTGTAAACAAACATTGCGCAACATCTAGCAGACGATAATGGTTGTAAATTCTGACATCGTAATTTGCAAACACTAATTCAAGCATCGCTTGGGGGCGCAATAACTAGCCGTAGGCTCTACCGTAGCCACGTCCGAATTACATTTACCTTAGCACCTAAGTAGACGTAGCTGTAGCTGTAGACGTAGACCTTAGCTCTAGACACTCATTTCGGACACGGCCTTTGTCTCTTCTTAATCAATGAAATGTCCTGACTGCCTTTTCTCCCCCCCCCCCCTCTTTTAACCGAATTGGCGACTCCGAGGAGTGATAATGGCTGGCGAACTCGCCTTTCTTTGGAAAAGGTCCAAGGATCAAGGCGATTCGGTTTCACATTTTGGTCTATTCTTCCTTGCAAGAACCCTCTTCTTACCTGCACCTTTCAAAAATATTGAAAGCATAAATTTATCCCGACACGGTTCAACTTTGAACACCTATGTGCAAACCATGTGAGCTAAAATGTAAGAATTGGACTAGAAACCTAAACAATGCTGTTAATCTAACATGCATAACATTATACGCGAAGTGTCTGAGTACCCATTGTCTGAGTACGTGAAGTTTACTTTCTAATCTCAGATACAGCGCATCTATTCTCAAGATGAAGTTGTGTCTTCAAGCAAAATGTATTTTGTTGTATTAATTGATGCGCCTTGACATTCTGCTTAATGGTGGTCGTGAACGAATCGACAACGAAAGAAGTGTACGTACCGTGCATATTAGGGGAGTCAGGTTGGCGTAGCGGTTCTTTCCTCGCCTTCCACCGCTGCGACCCGGGTTCGAATCCGGCCTGGGCCAATATGTGGATTGGGTTTTCAGTCCCTGCCTGACTCCGTGGGTTTTCCCCGGGATATTCTTCTGGGGTTTCTCCTCCCACCTATACAACTGTACCTTCTTCTCATTGTCTTCTCTCTACAGGTTTCTTCAGGCTTACGAGCTACAGTGCCGAGAGCGCTTTTGAGGGATTCTTGGTTTCATTACCAGAAATAAATAATAATAATAATAATTATAATCTTAAAAAGAATGGTCCTTGGCAACTAATATTCTTCTGGGGTTTTCCTCCAACCTCTAATACTGTAACTTCTTCACATTATCTTCTCTCATCCTGTAATTGGCGCTATAGCGCTGTAGGGTGTTGAATGAAATAAAAAATATATCAATTACATGCATTGCTATGAATTAAATGATGGTTCTGGTGATAGGGAGATGGCAAGCGGCTTGTTGAACGGCTTCTTGAACTTCGCGTCCCCTGAACGATGACATAGTTTACGCTCTAACTAGGTTACTCGGCTAATGTACCCTGTACTTAACACAGTTAGTATTGGCTGAAGATTGAGCTAATGAAGCTATGGCTGGTATAGTACTCTGCAGGGGGTTGGACTGTGTGGTATTAGACAGAATTAACCTAGATGGAGATGTTGTGACGGCGTCCATGTAAACTGCAAGAAGGAATGACGTCAATAGAGCTCTTTGATTTCTCCGCATGTTTCCTGACCGTAACAAAATAAACAAATCAATACCATTTTGGAAATTGTAAAAAAAATCAAAGGCTGCTGACTAAAAAACAACTCTTTTTTGAAATAAAGTTGAACATTTGTTTATTCGTTTCCGTTTTCGGCCGAAACCAGAAGATCTTTTTTTAGTTTGTTTACATAATTAAAGAAGTCCAATGTGTGGTGAGACTGGGGTCTACCATATACCATGATAAACCATTGGTACTGCAATAACTAAAATAAAATGGAATTCATGGACATGTTGAAATGTACAGGAGCTTGGTTTTTTTTTATTCAGACACCCACGCGTGTGTTGTGCTTTACTGACAATCTTCCGGAAACAAAATCCAACATCGAAGACAATGTCCGCGATGCATGGCTTTTGTGAGCGGCGGTAGTATGACGTTAAGTTGGTACACGATAGTATATCTTGCTCGAGAACCGCCGGGAGACACTGCCGCGGACAATGGCGAAGGGCCAGAAAATAAGGAACTGCGGGTCATCCAGTTTCAGTCCCATCAAAAAAACCTCTGATAACCACAGTATCGGGCTACTGCCCCTGCCTTTGTCTTGGGCATGGGAAGCTTTTCGTGTTTATTCTCCCGGGAATTGAAGGAAGAGTGTCAGACATCCCATCGGACAATGGACTGCATCTCAACTCAGCGAGCTTTTGATCTTTTCAGCGAGAGACACAATCCGGTGGGGTATAAATTACTAGTTTGACGTAAGTATGTTGAACATGCACCGAGCTATACAGGGTTCCGACTGCAGTTTCTTTATTTATCGAGACATCGACAAATAACAGAATTTTACACATTTTGAAAAGCTCCATAGAGGCTGTTTATCTACAGTGTACACAACTCGTGCAGATATTTATTTACTGAAACGGAGCAGGTAATAATAGTTTAATTGTATAGATACAATTCTTAAAGGAGATCTGTTGCTTAACTGATACATACTTTCACTCTGTGAACGAAAACAAACATCTTTAGATTCAATTTCCCCGTCGACTGAAGTGATACAACAATATTGTTGAGCCCTGTAAATGTTCAGCCACAAGAACAAACGATACCCTTTAAGCTTCAAGAGATGAACCAACACAAGAAAGAATTATTGAATCATATAACAAACATCTGCAGCCGATTTCACGAAACCTTACGCAAGTTCGCAAGCTCTCTTGCGCCACAAATTTTATTCGTTGCGTACGATGCGCCACCTTTGTTTGCTGCGCAACATTTCGCTTACGCCAGTGTCAAGAAAGTTTGACAGTGCGTAAGTTCGCGGCTTACACGACAAAATTGGCGTAGCTTGCGCAGTCAAGGTGGCGTAAGACGAGCGAGGCGTAGCGATTGAATAGGGCCTATGATATATTTTACCAGCAAATCGTAATTGACGTGGAGCCCGTCATTGCTCAACTTATTAAGCTTAATGAAAGACACTCACAGTTTTATGATTGAAGTAAAGATTTTACCGTATTTTACCGGTGACATAATTTTTAACGTTGCTGCACGATTCTGCGGAAAGTCGGCAAAACTATTTTAAAAATGGCGGGCGAAGGTGATACAACGACGATTTCGTGAATGAACACAAATAATACGCAAATACGGTTTCGTGAAATGGTCTGTAAGGAACTAGCGCGACTACGCAACTTTTTTGTTGCGTAAGCCTTTTTACGCCACTTTTGAAAATGGCGCAAGCTACGCACTTTTTCGTGAAATTGGCTGCAGTTCTTTCGAAGAAAACCGTTTTTGTTTGTAATGTCCCGTACTGTGTATATATTTTGCCAATTAGGGGGGGGGGGGGGGGGGGGGGTAGGGGGGGGGGGATGTATAAAGAAAGTCACGTGGTGTTGACCAAGCATTAAGGGGTAGGGACTTTTAATCTAAAGCTGCCGTGTTTCCATCTGACTTTTTGGGTTAACGTATACTGCGATTTTTCTGTCGAATGACAACATTAAATTCGAACCTTGTACTCGATCTCTACTCTAATTAGATCTCTACTGAGCGTTAAGTGATCTTGGTATCGATGTGTCTTGATAGGTCGAGACACTGGAGTATAGTTTTATCTACATCTGTTGAATAAAAAAAAAAAGTAAACTGCGTTTTGAGGACTGTTATGACCCCGCGTATTGTCTAGAAATTCAATACCTATCTTGGTCTCATGTTCACCGCGTGCCAAACCGGAGTGTCGTTATACAACAGTCAAAATCGTGCCTTCTGCCGGACACGTAGATTTATCGCAGCCAAAATCTGGCCGAAACAAACAACAAACAAACACCCCAACAAAGGGGTTGCAGCACTTCAGCCGACCGATCCATGTAATACCCCCGTCACACCGGACTGGCGTCCTTACTGCGTCCTAAAATGGAGGACGCCGATGGTCGCCGTGAGAACCCCAATCCTTTTTCTTTAAAATATCAAGATTTCGGTCACCCGTCACACCGGGGTCCTGTGCTCCGCGATCTGTACGTCTACTCGGCGTCCCCACGGCGTTCTCACCACGACCTTACCGCGTCCTTGGCGTTTCTATTGAGTTTGCACGGCGTCCCCACGGCGATCATCGGCGACCTCACGGCGTTTTTGGCGTTTCTACCACGACCTTACCGCGTCCTTGGCGTTTCTATTATCGCAGTAAGGACGCCATAGACGTGGTGGGGTCGTGGTAAGAACCCCATAGACGTGGTAAGGACGCAGTAAGGTCGCCGCGGCGTCCACGATCCATTTATTCGCGTCTCCACGGCGACCCTACCACGTCCATACTGCGTCCCTAGGGCGTCCTTCGAGTTCCTACTGCGTTGCTACGGCGACCATGGCGACCCCAGGGCGATCCCACCGCGTCCTGAGCCAGGACGCCAAACCTCGGCGTTTACTTTGAACATGTCCGAAGTAAACGCCGTCGCTCTGCGACCTTCGGCGTCCTTGGGGTCCCCACGGCGTCCTTCTGCGTTCTCACCACGACCCCGCGGCGTCCATGGCGTCCCTACCGCGTCCTGGGTCGCCGTAGGAACGCAGTAAGGACGCCAGTCCGGTGTGACGGGGGTATAACCAAAAATACAAAGTGAACTGGCGCCCCATGCGGTCGTCTTAGCTGAAGTTGACATAGTTTTCTTTCACTAGAGGGCGCCCCACCTTAATAGTGGATGCCACCACCGTAAATTTCGATCTAGTATCAATGATCCCTCGCGAGTGCCGTCTTTTTTAGGGAAATTGTGACATCTAGGACTTTCTTTTGAGTTACACCAGCCGATGACAGAATGATAGTTTTGCATTCTCACCACGTTATCCACCCAATAATAGTTTCCAATATCTCGACTCGGTGTAGCCTGGGACCACAAGTTTTTGTGTGTGAACGAAATCCCCCCTCCCCAGAGTTAGAACCCACCTCTTTTAAAAACATTTTCAAGGGTGCTTCTCCTCGAATTTTGTTTGGTTCTCTATATTCTATCAATTCGGGCCCCACCGTGTACAAGAGCCTCTTGGTTATTTTATAACTGAAATATACTTTTTTCCAATCAAGGTTTTGTGCACACGACTGGCGGTCTATAATCTGTGCTCGAACTTAACTGACAGTATTTTGTGTGGTGCGCCCTCTATTGAATATATCGTGGAGAAAAAAATCTGACCAACAGGCTACCAAAAACCTATTTAACAAAAAACAACCCACTCATCACTCTTAGAAATTGAAGTTATATCAAGCTGAAATTTCCTGATTGAAATTGCATCCTGATAAAAAAAACCTAAAATAATCAATATTTGCATGTTCCGTATACATTGTTTATTTACCAAAATGTACAATTGTATACATGTTTAGGAAAAATCAGATTGTTTTTCAATCAAATATAGCTCCCAATTTTTAATATTTAGTTATTCGGCCGCATTTGCAATTGATAACACATGTGTAGGGGGGTACTACACATTTTCTGACCATACAATTCAGCAACGTCTATAATCTGCGCCGTTTCATTTTATGTGGAGTCAGGGAACCAGACTACACGAACATGATTGGTTTTCTTAATTTGTACAGCATCTACGACCCAAAACGTCAAATGAGTCACTGTTACAATATTTGCTATACTATACTAATACTAACCCCCAAAATCCATCCATTTCTGAAAACGACAGTAAAAGCAAATGTACAGTACATTCTCCTGAGATGTAACAGCCCCCTTCCTTTTGGTAATCTTGACTCCGCCCATCAGATTTACCCATCCCCTGGTCACTGTGATCTGCAATATGTTTCAATAGACTGGCATTTTGTGGATGACGAGCGTTGTGTCTTCATGGGACTTGACCAAGACATTTCTGGGAAATATAAAAAAAAATTGGCAATCAAATCTGTCTGAAAGGTAGAAAAAAAAATAGCACAACTACTGAATTATTATGAAATACCTTACTTTACTGTAAGTGAATAACTGTCTCAAGCATCCTTGAAATTACGGCACCTACATTCCGTGGTTGGAAAAACCTCACTACATGTATTTTTAAACACTGTCCCCAATTTATTATATTTAGATCGTCCACATTTTATTTGCAATACTGTTACACGTCTGTGAATGCGTGCCAGCCAACTTCTCTGGTTTCCTAACCTGATAATTCCCCGTAGCTCTTTTAAATTGCTCTGAATTCATCTGAAGGAAGTCAAGGAACCAGACTACAAAAATAACATTAAATTTCTTAGTTTTTCTATGAATACAAAACTTTAAAAATGGGTCAGCGTCACAATGTTTCCTGTAAATCTGAGCCCCCTAATGACCTATCCATTTCGAAAATTACAGCAAAAGCAATAGCAACATTTATTACATTTATTTACTTGATCTGAACTTTATTTAACGTATTATTTAATTTAATTTCACTTTTCTTTTTATAATTATAATTACAATCTTGTAATATAATTGTTTCTTGTATCCCATTCAGCTTGGAGAACCCCTCGACAGGAACAATGTTTCTTTTGGGTAATCCTTCGGGAGCTGAATGGCATTTTGTCTTTGTCTTGGTTATTATGTTTTGTACATCGTATGTAAAGCTTTTATTTTATGTATTCTTTGTAATTTTGGTGATCTGTGCATTTGTTGAAGTTTCCCGAGAAATAAAATAAAGAATTCAAAAACTATAACCGTATATTATGTACATGCAATTCCAAGATCTTTTGCAAAAAACACTCAATCTTTTTTATAACTTGACACAGTGGAGGAAATGATGGTACCCTGTGGAGGCATGAACACAGTGGGGACAATGGAAATAAATACGTCTCCATAGGGTAATTTGTACAGGTGTAAAGGTCTCCACAAGGTTTTTCACGAAATAGATATGTGGATTAACTCAAAATTACTAACAAAACTAGGGTTAAATGTGGGTTAGGGTTAGTGTTTGGGTAAAATATAGATATATTGGGTCGAATCTTAATCCCAGGAAATTAATTGTGTTTGAAATTGGAGCTTTTTGAAAAAAAATTGTCGATATTCTAACCATTTTGTACACGATAACAAAGCGATGTTTCCACAAAGATACAAAAATGCAATTGTGTGCAGTAAACAAATGTACCATCCATTGTATGTGCTATTTCAAGTGTTATTCTGTTTTAACCTTTTTTTCAACTTCAAGTAATGCCAAAATTATCCATTTTGAATGAGACAGCTAACCAATAAGAAAGAAAAATGTGCAATATTTAGGTGTGACAAAAATTTCTCTACAAAATACTTTTGACTAATTTGCTGGCAAACAATAGATACTAGAAAAGAATTCCTCTAATATTAATTAAAAAAGACAAACACAAAACTTATACAACCTACAAACACACAACCTGATGAAGGTCAGTGTAGCAATATTTGCTATCACTCTGAAAAAACCCCAGGCTCTCGCACTAGAAAGCATACCAAACCTCACAAACTTCAATGACTGCACACAGGTTTCGTAATTATTGGTACTAAACCTAACAGTGATAAACCTGCCAAACTCCAACTTGTTGAAGTTTGATTGACTTGGTACAGATAGATGGGCCAATGTATTGTTTAGTGTTCAGGGCTGTGATGACTGGCCATTGGTTCTGTGTGTTGGGCTATGTTTGAGTGGGGACACACAGGGTGTACACATCATAATCCCAGTAGTTGACCAGGAACTGTGCTGTGACCAACCTGAGCTCGCCCACGAATAAACTGCCTGTGCATTCCCCCAAACTTGGAAATTTTTACAAGTCTCATAACTTTCTGCCCTGAACCTCAAATAATTCAACAGGGTCTCCCTGGGCCTTTTTTTTACTAAGACAAACAAAGTCCAACAAGAAGTTGCTAATGTATGGTACCAAAACCTGCCAAAACCTTGCAAAACCTGCAGTTGGAGTTACTCAGGGTACATGTAGTTACAATGTAGGGTTAACGAATCAATGTGCTGTGCTTGTCTACCAGTTACAGATTTAGATGATTCATGTTAATAACAGACGATCTTACCCTTTGTCAGATTCTAGGCAAATGACCGGAGCTGTGCTAGCATCAGGTTTAAGCAGCGCAGCCTGCTGAGATAAGGCGACCACTATCCCCGACGATTCGGGTGAGGCTGTGCCTTTAACTATAAAACGAAAGGGTGGGGGAGTGAGGGTACATAGAAATCAATTGAGAAATGTTGTTTGACATTAGTTTATTAAAACTGATATGAACAGAAGTAGGTTGTAGCAATAGACCCTTTGTATGGGAGCCATAATTGAGACATGTGCCACAATTTCGGTTGGTGCCTAGTTTTACACATGTACATCCAAATTTGTAATTAACCCTAACCCTACCTAATGCTAATTTTTACTACTACTAGTAGTAAAAAGTAGTATGCAGTACTCTCACTGACTTGTGTGCAATGCCTGTGGTAATTTTTAGTATTTGGTACTTCACCCCTTATTGCACTCGTAGTACTTTTTAGCATTGGGTCCCTCTGCTTGCTGAGTGTGCATGGCCCATGTATGCTGTGTAAGGTGTTCTAAACTCTACAGCAAAAATTGTCACTTGGGACACAGCAATGGGTCAAGGCTGGACTACTGCATTTTTTGCCAGGTAAGTATTACTGACCTGTATTGCCACTATTAGTATTTTGTAGTTGGCAGTATCTGTACTCTGTCAGTACACACCCAATCATCAGTCACGGAAAGACCCAATGCTACAAAATACTAAGTAGTATTCTGTAGTACACAGTTCTTTAGCCCAAAGTAAGGCCTAGGGGGTTAGGGTTAAACCAGTAACAGATCACCACAAGTCAATCACAAGTTACTTGACAACTTACAATACTGTGTAACAATGGTGTACATTACTGCATACCAATGCTTTAATATGGCTGCCTGTACACACCTGACGAGATTTATAACCCAATGATGTGTACCCAAAATATGGCTCAAACCTCGGAAGATTTCAGAAAGAATCAGGCATGCCAGGAAGTGTACAATGTATGCCATGGCCAGATACGGACCTTTATTTTTGACTTGGTAAACAGACTTGTTGACTTAAATACTTGTGGGTGACTTTATTACAACTCTGTGAAAATCTTGTAAAATAAAATAAAAAGATAAATTCAAGATTGATATGTTTATATACACAGATTTTGCTGCCACTCAAATTGTCCAAAAAATGTGGATGTTATATTTACCTCCCAGACAAAGTCCTTGTTTATCCGCGCATAAGACACCAACAACACCTGGATTGTTCAAGCTGCAAACAAAAAATCACATAATTTTTCATCTGAAAATTGAAAAAATATACATGTATCCTGACACTACTTTAGCGGTTATGTACAAAGTCTATGGAGAGTATTTTCTACACAAATTAAACATGTTTTTCAGTCCCACATTCATGTGTTTTTTTCTACATTTTTGCACTATTGACCTTTATTGAGATGATATAAAGAAAAAACAGGGTAAGGTTGTAACATTTTTGCCCGGAAAATAAAAGCAAAACATAGTCCTGTTGTATTTTTAACCCTAACCACTCCGAGTCCATCAAAATCCATTTTCTGTTTTGGAGGATTTTAGCGGATTCAGGATACCTCTATATTGAACAACTGGAGGAGTGTGATGGATTGAGGATTTTAAGCCTAGCGTTACTGCAGGAGTGTGATGGATTCAGGATACAGAAATTCAGGTGATGGACTGTGATGGACTCTATGGAGAAACGCACAGCAATTTTTTGTATGCCACCTATGTATCCCGAATCCGTCACAGTCCATCAAACATTTGCTGGTGGATTATGATGGACTCAGGATCTCTCCAGAATGCATACTGGTGGAGTCTGATAGACTCGGGACACCAGCAGTTTTTGCAAATCAAAATTGGTGGACTGTGGTGGATTCAGGATACTTTCTAGTAAAAGCCGTGAGGGAGTTAGGGTTAATTAAATTGTTTAATTGATATTTAAATTAAAAAGGTTGCGGTACTTTATTGTCAGATTCGGATGTCACTTTGTGATGATGAGGTCCGACACCACTTTTATAATCATATGCCTGTGAACTCAGTTTTATGAATGTTAGTCAGTGCAAAAACTGACGAAAAAAAACCAAGTTAAACTGAGAGACATTTCTTATTTCGGTTGGAAATTCAAATTGAACTTTGAAACACTAAACTCTCCAATCTCCATAGACTTTGTACATTACAACAGAAGTGGACATTTGCTTGGCTCCGATTTATTTTTACAACAAGACAATGTTAAAGATGTGAGATTATATGAATACTAATAATAATAGGATCGGAATAAGATTTATTGGAACTATTCTTTTTATCTAAACAAGGACAACAATTTGACTCATTTCTACACCGGCACTTTTCTCTTGATCGTAATTCTTTAGCCCCGACGTCAAAATAATAAAACTTCCCTCAAGATTAAGAAAGATCCTCTTTTAATTTAAACAAATGTAAGGACAAGAAACAATTTGTTTTTAAATTTAGCTTAACCCTCCTAGTCCTTTACATTTAAGTCACTTTTTTTGTCAGTTGTTCAGCAGCACAAAAATGCACAGACTGTACGTTGTCAAGCTGTGTGTGCAGAATTGTGTTACCATCCATATAAACATATGCAAAATAAAAGACAGGATTCGATCGATGGGATTGGGACAACTTAACTGTGTGCATATTCTGTTGTGCTGTCAAACCAA
The DNA here is from genome assembly GCA_037893245.1 of Crossaster papposus. Lineage (NCBI taxonomy): Eukaryota > Metazoa > Echinodermata > Asteroidea > Velatida > Solasteridae > Crossaster > Crossaster papposus. The sequence goes on along the minus strand of JBAIAA010000780.1, from coordinate 486,934 downwards.
TTAAGAGGGTTAACTTTATTCTAGCCCCACAAGGGGCTGTAAATAGCTCTATTTTGTCTATTGTATTTATGTTGTCTTGTTGTATTAAATAGCGACAAGCAAGCAAGATTAATAAAGACAACAATAAGCCAATTCGGTATTCCAACTGCGCATGTGCACAACAAGATTCAACAATTTTTCTCAAGGGATAAACACGGCAGACAAATGCACACAAGGCTATGGGGGAAGTGGTAACCGAATCTGCATTCTCTGTATTTTCTTGTGAAATCGAAAAGACGATGGGCACTTTGTTCGAACAAAAGTTTGGCAACAAAATACAAATACACCTGAAAACACCAAAACGTAAACAAAAAAATGTTATTTAGTAACTTTAGAACACGACGATCTCTTTAAATTTGCTGGTACCCGCTATGCTTTTGCACGCAATCGATGAAATTTATCCCTTGAGAAAAATTGTTGAATCTTGTTGTGCACATGCGCAGTTGGAATACCGAATTGGCTTATGCACTTGTCAATTGTAGTCCCGGCCCTGGGGGACCCGGGGCTTTGGACAAAGTAGCGGGGACATAGCGGGGGATGTCCAAAAAAACGTGCCCCGCTAGCCGGGACAATAGCGGGGACTTGGCCGGGGTTGTACAGTTTATTGCCCCGCTGTACCGGGACAATAGCGGGGACTTGGCCGGGGTTGTACAATCTTGTTGCCCGGCCCTACCGGGACAATAGCGGGGATTTTGCCGGGATGTACGAAATGTGCACACTGCATGCACAAACTCATTCGCACACGTTTGACCAGGTTGGATCGGACGACGTTCTTCATTGCATTTACGACTGACGTCCAGGGTATCAATTTATCCTGCCATAGCGAAACAATTTACAACCAATTTGTTTCATATTTTTACCTGATGAAGGAAGCTGTAATTATTTCGTTAACATCTTTCTTGTGTCTGGAATCACAGATCGTCATGAGTTACAAAAAGCAAATGTGTCTTTGGGCTACTTATTTACAGAAAATAAATTGCAAATCCACGCCTTTCGACGTGAACATCGTGTACAAACTTTCTACGTGCGTGCGCGCGTACCCGGCAGCCGCGCTGGCCGGCCTAGTATGACTGATGAGCTGGCCTCTGGTGGCTGTTAGTTATCACCCCCTCTGGTCTCAAAGGGGAATGAGTAGCAATGAATAGTGTTGTGGTCTATGTAAACAAAATCTAAATAATTAATTATTGTCTAACACTACACCGAAATATTTCAAAATTTCATTGTTTTATAAAGTAACAAAATCTCTCACGATACACCGAGAAAAATTCATTTTTTATTGCTGTAAAAAAATATAGAAAACACGTATCCCTGTACAAATTGAATGGAGGGTTTGCCCTTTGCCCGGCAGCGTGTGCAATAGGTGGAACAGCCTCCAACCATGAGAAGCATATGGCAGGAGAAATTGATACAAAATATACCTTGGACTCCATCGCGTTGCGTTGTACACAACGGAGAAGTCCAACCTGGACTAATGCCCTACACAGTGCAAGTTTGTCAGCACGCCCCACGAGGCTACTGGTACCCTGTAACATATACATTTATTTCTGATGATCTAACGGGTACCAGTACAACTCTTATGACTGCGCAACTTCGTGCATGCGTGCTGAAGCGAAAATTTCCCCGCCAGAAAAGTCAGCACACCGGATAGGTGAGACCGTTTAAACCTGGATTGTGCATGCCGGGGCCGGGATCGTGCGGGGGTTGTGACAAATGCCCCGCATTCTGGGGCCGGGATCGTGCGGGGGTTGTCGAATATTGCCCCGCATGCCGGGGCCGGGATCGTGCCGGGGTTGTGCAAAATGCCCCGCATGCCGGGGCCGGGGTATAGCCGGGAATGTACAAAAACCGAGTGCCCCGCACTGCCGGGCGGTAGCGGGGACTGGCCGGGACAATCACGCTGGGCCAATTGTACATCCCCGGCTACGTCCCCGCTAGTCCCGGGTCCCCCAGGGCCGGGACTACAATTGACAAGTGCATTATACGAGAGCAAAAACAATTACAATGAATTACAGCCCCATAAGCCACTTTGGAGTTCCGACTGCGCATGTGCACAACAAGATTCAACAATTTTTCTCAAGGAGGTCAAGTGATACAAACACGGCAGACAAATGCACACAAGGCTATGGGGGACGTGGTAACCAAATCCGCATTTTTTTCATTTTCTTGTGAAATCGAAAAAAATAAATAATATTTGTTCGAACAAAAGTTTGGCCACACAAAGCGGCTGAAAACACCAAAACGTAAACAAAAATATGTTACTTAGTAACTTTAAAACACGACGATCTCTTGAAATTTGCTGGTACCCCGCTATGCTTTTGCACGCAATCGATGAAATGTTTATATCGAAAGAAATATCGTCAAGGGAAAATGTGCGCATGTGCAGTTGGAATACCAAATTGGCTTATTTATTAATTTTTCATGTTGTTAATATACTGGGGCTAACTTTAGCCTAACTTAAATTAGTTTTACTGTGGACAAATGATACCAAAATATAGAAACATCTTACGTCTCTTCAAGCAAACGTTCCAAGTTATTTTCCATCGTCAATCTTGTTTTTGGCACCAATCAAGAGGCAAAGCTTAAACGAGTAACGTTACGCTATAAACGCTGTCGCATTGACTGTATAATGTAGGGTGAATCGACTGTAGTTCGTACAATTTCTTCATAAAGTTCAATGTAGTAGGAACAAATTGCGCCGGTGTACTCTGGGTACTAGACTAGTAGGCTTTATTCGATTCCTGTTTGGCGATTCCTTCTATTAACGTCAATATCTAGTCAAGCGTGAAGATTAACGAACATAACCTCTGTGTCTTAGTATCGATACTGTTATCAATCTGCCTGTGCCGAATACCTCGACCTCGACAGAATTAAATAGACTGTCGACCGACAAACAAGAGGACTCTGTTACTGGTTAGTGTTACTCCGTTAGTCAGTGAGTCATTCGTCAATGCGCCTGAAACATATTTTGGTAATAATTATAACTTAATTGATTATAACAAAATTATTCGAATAAAGCAGAGATCTCTGCTGGGTAAATATTTACTGGAAAATTAGAACGTGGCTTGAGTTATGATATTGATATGAACGATGCTTGCAACTGCAAGTTGGAGGACTCAAATGCAGAGACTGGAGAGGGCGCTGTTTATTGATTTTTTAATATTTTGTTAAGCTTGTTGTAGTTGTAAAATAACTTTAATAGCTTAAAAAACCCAGTTTAGGCTAACATATTCATTATTGACTTTATTATTATTATTATTATTAAATTGTATTTGTAAGGATCTGCAGCACAGAGAGAGGGGCAAAAGGTATTCAGATTCTTGTATCTATACTTTTTTGAAGGCAGCCAAACTAAGGGTGTGCGTTTACGGGTAGTACGGAACCCGGGTACCCTATTCCCGTCACGGTCGGGTACCCGGGTTCCCGTGACTATTATTAGAATCATAACAAAAACCCGGAAGTATACACCGCGTCGACACGTTCATGTACAGTACGTCCCCGCTCACTCCACTAGCAAGCTGCAGCGCGACTGCCGCGTGCTAACATTTCCTGCATTCGGCAACTAAAAAAATGCACGTGCCTACTTTGCAACTCAGGGTTCCGCTAGACAAATTCTAGTCAAAACAGCGGCGGTCTAGTCAAAACCCTTTTCTAAGTAGTCCGGCGGTCTAGTGAAAAAAATGACAAGATAAGTTAAGTGCGCGGTTTTCAGAGCCAGATTGTCAACAGCGATCCCGGATTGCGTCGAGTTTACTCTCAGGTTGTAATAAATGTTGCCTCTCCCCATAATTGCACGCCTACAATGGCACGTCTTTTCCCAAAATAAATAAGGTTCAATGAACTAAATCCTTCAAGTGAGCCGACACGAAATGTAGCAAAAAAGATGTTCCCGGCTAGCTGGCTGCAGAGTTGATACAATAGAAGCAAGTATCAGGTTTTAAAACCACATTCCAGGTTCGGGTCCAGGGGATCGTGAATTAATTCAGCACATTTTCCATTGATACACTAAGAAGATTATTATACAATCACAGTAACAATGGCTAAAAGTTTCGTACCCCATCAAACATTATCTTAAAGATTAGCGAATTTAAGCTTGAACAAATAAGTACAGGGGGAAACAAATACAAAAGTAAACCTCGGAAAAACTTACTCAAAGGACAACTGTAACAAAACACCGACGCAATGTCAACCGCAAGTTATAGCAGCTGTCGGAATTGTCGGTAAATAGACTTCAAAGGCATCTCTTTATCAAAATGACAACAAACAAAGCACAATCATTGGTTAGGCCACTATCTAGACATCGGGAAATTGTTGGTAAATGGACTTATAAGACGGTTTACTCGGATGTTTTCTAATAATTTATCGGCACGCAATGAACAGAAAAGACGCTTGCCTTTCTGAAATAATGTGTCAAAATTTAGAAAGGCAGTTTCGGGTAATAAAATCGATAAATTGGAGCCGGGTACCCGCGATCAGCGGTCGGGTTACGGGTACCCGGGTACCCGGCACGGCCTTAAGCCAAACTAGTGGCCGGCTAGTTCATATTTTGCGAAGCGACAGTATAAAAAGTGGAAGTGGCAATAATAACTCGCATGCATCATGCATGAACGGCAGTTAACAATACACAACTCCACACTTTGTTGTGTATAAGGTTGTTTCACGTTCCGCGGCCATCTTGGATTCAGCGCAAAAAGGGGTACGCAACTTACCTGGATGATAGCGTGTTTATATGGGTGTTCCCCTCTCCTACATGTAGTAGGCCTACAGAGGACGCTCTACTGAGCATGCGCAACTGGAACGTGAAACAACCTTATTGTAAACAAATCTAGATTCCTCGATAAACAAAACAAAATTTGCTTTCTTCTATCCCCACAAATGGGGCTGTAATTATAGCTCTCATTTGTGTTTTGTCTTTATGTTGTCGGTATTACAGTCCCATATACCGGACCCTCATACAGGCCAACTACCCCTGGCTCGATCAAGCATCACATGTTTTATTCGAGATATCACTCAAAATACATTGCGCTCAACACTTTACATCATCGTATTCCTGGGAGCCTAGAGTGTCGTACAGCATACAGACAGCTTACCACAATCGAAAATTTGTCTCTTAAATTAAGGTAGCTTCCAAATCTTGCAATCTTGCAATTATTTGTACACAGCAGTCAGGGTGCCAGGCCAGGCTCATGAATATGCATAAACGTACGTCCGGTATTTTGTGCTGCATGCAGAGAGTTCTGCTTGCGCTATATGTATGTAATGTACATCACTTTACAATGTGTATGGGGAACTCCCGCCATGCAGCACGAATAACTATACATAATTATGTTCATGCATATTCACTCTTGGAACCTGACTCAGAATTGTCTGGTTCCATAAATGAAAGGTCTAGAGTATTGCCAATGTCAGGCTGGGTAAGTCGAGGAATCAAGTCAACTGCCGTAACGATAGCAACTGCGATGATGTTTTGCGCAACATAAATTCTAAAATTGTTTATTCTTTCCTCTCAAACTCTTCCCTGCAGAATTGCAGTCATCAAAGTTGTAGTCATCTTCAGAAATTGATCAGCGATGGAAACTTTTCTTCCAGGCCTAACCCTCCTTGACCCAAAGACGTGTTCAGCATCTGCTGCCACTGTAGAACCTTTACCCGACTTTACATTGCCCGAGCCGAGCACCGTTCCCGAAGTGCTTGGCGAACCTGCCCAGCCGGGGAGCGCAAATGTTACGGGTTTAAAGCTCGAGGGTCCCGAGAAACAAGCGCAGACGTTGGGGGAGTTTAAGATTTGCATCACCTGCAATGTGTACCTGAACTCCAAGGTGCAGGCCGACATGCACTATGCCGGCAAACTGCACCAGAAGAAGCTCCGGCAGAAGGCCTTGACCGAGTCACTAGGTACAGAGTGGTTTTAACCTTCCTATGGTTTGACAGCACAAATATCAACAACAATCCAGTCTTTTGTATGTGTTTCCTACATGTATATGGAACACAAATCTGCACAGCATACAGTTGTTAGACAGCACAACAATGTCTAACGGGTTGTCTTACAGTGGACAGGTATTTCCCCAGAAAGACACTGAGTGTTTTTGTGACAGAACTCCTGTAGTATCCTGACGCTACTTCAGCGGTTGTGGGCAAAGTCTAGGTAGAGTCGAGAACATTTTTCCTAACAAAAATTGGAAACGTTTCTCAGTCCCAGATTCATGTCTTTTCAACGTTCTTGCACTAATCCACCTTCATTGAGATGATATATGAAGAAAGTGGTGTCAGGTTGCAACATTTTTTCCTTTTAAAACATTTAATGAATTACGTCTGGTTCCATCACTTCGTTGTCATTGTGAGTTGATGTTCACGAGATAGGACTCAGACCAAATGCATTTTCAGACATTATTTGCCATTAACCTCTTGATGGCGGGATTCATTCCTGACTGCACCAAATTATACACATGACTGCACAGCAGTCTCTGTCCAGCAGCTGCACTGCACAATTGACCCGAGCGTGCAGCCGTCACACAGGATATCCTATGGAGCAGCACAGCTGACAATAGCATTCTTAAGAGAATAGTGTGCCGCGGCCATAGCTGCTTCCCAGCGTCAATTTTTCATATTTTTAAAATTCTATTCAGCATCTGACAATGTGATGGAAGTCGACCAATCGGAAAAGGCCACAGGGAGTGCACCTAATAGTGAGGAGAAGCCACACACATACCTACCACACTGCAGCGTCTGCGGGATAACCTTCACAGGTAGGTCATTAAGGGCCTTTTCAAATTCCTGACTTCTGCTTCCGTTTCGTCTTTGGCTTAAGGCGATTTTAGATTCCCAACTGCGAGATCTCCAGCCACATTCTGATACCTGCTTCAGAAACATTCACTCGATTGACGTGAACCCAAATATTAGACTATTTCCATTTGCTTTCATTTCTATTTGTTTATCAGTGATTCGGAATTCGGAGGCAAAGCCGTAGCTGAAGACGAAGCAAAGGTTTCAAAAAGGCCCTAGGTGTCAATTCAACATTATTTTGTACCCGACCCTCACAGAATGAAATGATATGTGGTGTTATGATTGGCCTATACGAGAAACCCCCAGAAATTATTTTTTTATTTTTTTATTTGGCTGGTTATTTTTTGAGATACGGGTCAGTGAACTGACTAATTAGCATGACCTACAAACTTTAAATACTTTTATATCGAAAGGTATAGCACCTGGAAAGCCAAGATGTACATCATTTCAAAGCTCCTTAAATGGGCTCCATTTCATAAAAAGAAAATCAAAATCGTAGCATGATGAAGCATAGAGAAAATACGTAATAAAATGACCTTTGAACTTGACAATTCTTCCAGTTTATAAATTGCTCTGTTTCATCTTAACCAGTTCGCGCCGGAGGACGTATATACACGCAAAGTTTTCCCTAGATTTAAAACGAATGACGCATAAACATGTCACGAGCAAGGCCAGAAATGTCTGTTAGCAGTGAGCAAGGCCGGAAATGCGTGGGTGTGCTTCCCGGTACCAAATTTTTTAACGCATTCAGAATCGCTTTTCGTTGGGTTACTGGTATAAATAACGCCAAGTTGGACTCTGTTGGATCCAGCAGCGAACAGAAAAATAAGACACGAATGGATCCACTTGGATTTACCAGGCAAGTCATTTGACATGTTCAGGTACCCAACAACGCAAGTGGTTATGAGTTGGTGAAGTCATACGAGTCACAGTTGGCTTTAGCAGGCAAGTCCTGGGAACCATTAGGTGGTTTATTAGGGTAGAAAATAGTCCACCTTACAGCCATGTGCACTTTTTCATGGAATTGTGCCTCTAACAACCCTACCACAGGTGCCGAGCAGGTGCAGACACACCTGACAGGTGCCCGACATGCCAAGAAGCTAAGACAGATGGCCCAGAAGCAGAAACTAGAGGAGGTGAAAGAAGGCAAGTGATAGCAGACAATCATTCCAGTGTTGTTGACTCAAGTCGCTGATGACTCGGACTCTAGTCTAATAACTCGAGTCGCTATATTTTCTGACTTGGGACTTGACTTGAACAAATTTGACTTGTGACACTGTGATTTCCATACAAAAATGGAAAGGTGATTTTGGTGGATGTGATATTTGAGCTAGAAGGGGATTTTGGCAGGATTATCCAAAATCACTTCCACTGTCCGGCCACTTAATCAAAACAAAAGTCAAAACAAATTTGACTTGTGACTTAACTTGTGAACATTTGACTTGTGAACATTTGATTTGTGAACATTTGATTTGTGAACATTTGATTTGTGAACATTTGATTTGTGAACATTTGACTTGGAACTTGGTTTGACTTGTGAACATTTGACTTGAGACTTGACTTGACTTGTGAACATTTGACTTGAGACTTGACTTGTGAACATTTGACTTGGGACTTGACTTGTGAACATTTGACTTGGGACTTGACTTGTGAACATTTAAGTTGGGACTTGACTTGACTTGTGAACATTTGACTTGGGACTTGACTTGACAACATTTGACTTGGTACTTGACTTGACTTGTGAACATTTGACTTGGGACTTGACTTGTGAACATTTGACTTGGGACTTGACTTGACAACATTTGACTTGGGACTTGACTTGACTTGTGAACATTTGACTTGGGACTTGACTTGACAACATTTGACTTGGGACTTGACTTGACTTGTGAACATTTGACTTGGGAATTGACTTGTGAACATTTAAGTTGGGACTTGACTTGTGAACATTTAAGTTGGGACTTGACTTGACTTGTGAACATTTAAGTTGGGACTTGACTTGACTTGTGAACATTTAAGTTGGGACTTGACTTGACAACATTTGACTTGGTACTTGACTTGACTTGTGAACATTTGACTTGGGACTTGACTTGACAACATTTGACTTGGGACTTGACTTGACTTGTGAACATTTGACTTGGGACTTGACTTGTGAACATTTGAGTTGGGACTTGACTTGACTTGACAACATTTAGCTTGGTTACAACTCTGCAAACATCAGTAGAGGCAGTCCCCATTCAAGTCTGATCGCTAGTCAAACATTATGTGAGGCATTTTGGCAAAATATGACAGAATTGGGCAGAGATTGAAATAAGGGTTTTCGTGTACATGTATTAGAAAAGAGGATATACAGAGTGATTTCTGCAAAGGAGGGTTTAAGGACAGCTCTAACCTATTTCTGTGCTAATACATGTAGGTGATCAAGCCTTTAATCCCTGTACAAATGTTTTGGTGTGGTTCAAAGGAATTGTATAACAACTCCAGCCAAAACTAATGCCATCTGTCTAATAAGCCAGTTTGGTATTTCCAACTGCACATAATGTGCACAGGAAGATTTGACAATTTTTTCTCTTGGGATAAACACGGCAGATAAATGCACACAAGGTTATAAGGGACGTGGTAACCGAATCTGCAATCTGTACATTTTTTTTTTCGTGCAAAAGACATTTGAAAAGATTTCCGTTCAAACAAAAATGTAGACACACAAAACACCTGAAAACAAAGGTCTTTCAAGAAAAAAAAATTGCTTTAGAACATGACGATCTCCTAAAATTTTCTAGTACCTGCTATGATTTTAAAAGCATACAATGAAGAGGTTTTTTTCGATAGAAAAAAATTGTAAAATCTTAATGGGCACATGAGCAGTTGGAATACTGAACTTGCTTATTCCATTTTCCAACTTGTTCTTCATGTTGTTTAATCAGAACCACTGAGCAAGTCCGCGGTGTCGGAGTGTTTCTACTGCAAGTATTGTGAAGTCGTTTGCACCTCTCAGGCACAGTTGGATCAACACTTCCAAGGTACACAGACAGTACCAGAATTCAGACTTGTACGACTCGCGACTCATTTTTTGTGACTTGGACTCGACCTCAACCCTGTGGACTCGGACTCGACCCTGTGGACTTGTGACTCGACCTGTGTTGTGACTCGACCTATGACTCGACCTGTGACTCGACCTGTGCGAATTGTGACTCGACCTGTGTCTCGACCTGTGCGACCTGTGACTCGACCTGTGACTCGAACAAAAAAATGTTAACCAGTGTACAATTCTTATTGTATCATTTGGTTGAAGACTTCGACCTAAAAAGTGTAAATGAACCCCTGATTTTGTAAAAGGTCACATGTAGATCAAATTGCTTCAATGGCTAATCTCATGGTTTATTTGACTTACTGTACATGTACATATTTCTAGTTCATTAAATTAGAGGAAAGCTGTGAAAAACAATTACCATTTACACTGTTAGCTTTTCGCGGTACCTCATTACTTAAAGCTGACTCGTGAGTCATGACTTAGACTTGTGACTTGACCTTTGTGACTCAAGACTCGGTTTCAGGAGAGGTGGTTCGAAAGTCTGCCAGAGTTACGACAACAATTGCATTATTTATCTACATACAAGAAGATAAGGGATTCCTGTTGGGACACCATAAGTCAAGCTGTGTCTCCCAGCCTCAGATCTGTACTGTATTTTGTAGGATTTGACTAGGGTGTTCAGGTAAAACATTATTCTTCCTCCAAAATGCTCAAACTATACACCAAATAAAAGGTCTTGATGAAAGAAATACAATGCTTTTTAAATCGAGAAAATCGGATAATTAGTTTTTGAGAAATCCTGTTTTATTTGATTAAATTCACCCCATTCGATGAAGACGGTCCCTACATACATTGTGTATATCCCTGAATGGCACCAAAACATGCCTCACACACGGCACGCGAAACGCGGAGCTCACACATACATTCGCGTAGCTGTCATGAATCTAGCTTTACAAAGTACACTTTCCGCCCGAATCTACGCACATTAGAGACTTAAAAATAACAGGTATAGTAGACAAGACAAGTAAACTTTATGTAAATGATAACTCCTACCTTGAATTTTGAGGATTTCACCTCAAAAAATTGAGTTTATTTTTACTTTTTTCGTAACTTTTGTTCTAAATTGTTTATCGGGATCGAGTAAACACTAACGTGTTCAGTACCCCTTCGGGATCAAAATGAAACCCGTTCAACTGTCACTCCGGGGTTCGGAAATCGCGCGGAGTTAAAACTCCACGAAAGGCACGATGTTTACGGGGAAAATCTGGGCCCGAACGCGTGGACGCGTGGATCGGTTTTTCTCGGGAAAAGTTGGGCGGAGCAAAAGGGCTTCATTCACAAAAAGTATAAGCTGTCGTACATCCACCCTACTGCTATTTTATGTGCATTATTCGATAGCTGAAAGTCAGGGGTTTCAAATGAAGGTTTTACTTGCAGTTTCTGACATAAAAAAGTCGTACAATTTTGGGGATAAACATTGGTTAGATTTTCGGCGCACGGACAGTCTGTGTGTGGATGTCTTCAGTCGCGGTGAGTGAACTGAACACCCTAATAGAAATTACCCTTTGGAGACCTTTTCACTCCCAATGTCCCCATTGTGTTCAAGTTTCCAGAGGGTATCGTATTTCGCACCAAGAGAACAAAGATTATTTTTCCCCCAAAAGGTTTTTTTTGCGGGTTTTCATCTATCTCGTATAATCAGAATTAGTATCAATGTTTTGAATTCCTGTAATATCCTTGTATTTATATGTACTGTTATTTTATTTGATGATGTATGCAGGGCCCCTGTAACCTCCAAAGGTTACAGAAATACCAATAAGCTCAGTTTGAAACTCATGCTCTGTTGTCTCAATGTTTAATTCCATACAATCATCACAGGTTGTAGTTTTTACATGTTGCGAGCAAGGTTCAACTATAGATATAAATAAGAAAAGAAAAATACAAATTTTTAGTTATGTGATATAAATCTATCAGTGGCGAGTATAAATAAACACTTTTCATCTTGCAATGTCAAAAAGGCCTAATGACAAAAGGGAATGACTCTCGTGGTACAAATTAACAGGCCAAATAATCAAAAAGTATGCTCTCAAATATCTTCTTAAATTGTGCACAATCATTATAAAATAACTAAATAAATGTCACTAAACTTACATTTGCTGAGCTTCCAAAGGGTGTCACATAAATGGCAAAGTACAAAGTCATGTCAAGCTATAGGTGTGTCTACATCTACAAGTAGGTGTGTAGTGTGTGTACATGTACAACATATGGGCATGTGGTCAAGAATGTCCAGAATGCTGACCACACCCCAAGCAGCGCCCTCAATCATTAATAAATAACACTGGTTTGGTGAATAATTATGCAAATAAGGCAAATAAAAATAGACTAGCTACAAGTGTTAAATCACAGTTCACCCAATGACATTCTGTCTGTAACAGCCCCAATGAAAACCAGTTTTAAACTGTTTGGGCACACCCTGGGAAAAGAAATGGAAGAAATAAATAAATAAATAAAGAGGCCGGTGTCTCCAAAAGGATACACATTTTTGGCTGTGTGCTTGAGGGAAGTTGGTGTTTTTCTCCTCTTTTTTCTCCCACAAGATGACAGATTTTTTGTGACAGCGTATACATGTAGATGCTTCGATTTTCTTGATTGTTTATACAAATTTGTGTTCTTTCTGTAGGAGCTATAATCCCTCCGGTTCTTTTCAGAACCAGACAACTCACTAAAGAGAATTACCACATGGTGTTAGTGCAAACTTATTATCTTATTGCCTTTTTGCCATGGAAACTCTGTATCTAATTCAAATCTAAGTCGCACAGGCTATTTCGAGATACAGCTCGTCAAAGTTGAAATGGGGTGAAAAATATGGCGGACATCGATTTTTGTTTTTCAGGTTGTTTTTTTATTCTTTAATTTTATTCTTTAACCCTCAGTTAAGCAACTTTATTGATGAGAAAGTACAAAAATCATGCATTTATTGAGGCAAACTTCATAAAAGTGGTAATGTATCGCCCAAATACATTGTACATCAAATTTTCTTAAAGTCTTAAAACTCTTAAAAAGTTGGAAGTATTTATGGTATAAAGGTGGTTTTGGTACAAAATGAAAGCTGAAGATGTGTACTAAATGGAAATAACAATATCTCACTTTAAAAAAAACCCACTTATGTCTGGTTTTGTGGTCACATATATGAATTTAAAAAAGGGGGAAGTGGAAAGGAGAGAAAGTGGTTTTGAATGAGAAACTATAGTTTAGATTTTGCTTAGTCTTATTTATCTCTCCTCTCCCCCCCCCCCAGGGAGTAAGCACAAGAATGTTATAGATGCCGCTGAGCAGGTGACCAGTAACCGTCAAACGACCCAACCTGCGCCTAGCGAGACCCCAACATCTGGTGAGACCACGACGCCTGCCATTGCCGTGTACGCTTGCCCCCCCTGCAACATCACAGCTAACTCTGAACAACAGTATCTTCAGGTAATTGAATTGCGTTACATGTAAAACCACAAACTGCCTTTTTGTGTCACCTGAGACAATGTTTCGAGAGACACCAGTCAACAATTCTGTATGATAACCGTATGCCTGTGCACCCGTACGGTAAATGTTTATGTAAAGTTTTTGGTTGTTTTTAAAGTCTAAAACTTCTACAAAAAAACCCGGTTTTTTTACATCAAAATCAAATCGTGTATACTACCTTTATTAACCAGTTCGCGCCGGGATTATTTTAACATCGCCGAGCCCACGGGCGTGATTATTTTTAACGAATCTTGATCCGAAGCGGGTTTAGGCTGATAGTACCGGGAAGCACACCTACGCATTTCCGGCCTTGCTCGCTGCTGACATACATTTTTTTTTTAAAAATTGGGAAATTTTTGCGTTTATATACGTCATCCGGCGCGAACTGGTTAACTCTAACCCCTAAATGCTTATACTAGAAACTGTTCCTGAATCTGCCAAAATTCACCAAGTTTGTCATGCAAAAACTGCCAGTGTCCTGAATAAACAAGTATAAATTCTGAAGATATCCTGAATCTATCAAAAATCCACCAGCAAAACTAAATTATGATGGATTCTGATGGATTCTGATGGATTCATGCTGGAATAAAAAATATTTTGTAGTGCGTTTGTCCAAAGAGTCCTCAAAATCCATCACCTCAAAATCAATTTTTGCAGTAGTGGAAAAACCTGTAGTATTGCTCAAAATCCATCAAAATACCCCAGTTTGTTCAATATATGGAGGTATCCTGAATTTTCCAATCAGGGAATGGATTTTGATGGATTCAGGTAGGTTGGGGTGAAAGTGGCTATGAAAAAACCCTAATTTTTATACTTTTGTACCAACAGCATTGTTCGAGTGCCAAGCACAACAATAAACTGCTGAACCGACCTGGGAAGGACAAGTATCGGGACCATCCCTACCCAAACAGACGTGGCACACACGTACGTATATCAAAGTGGCAATTATGCCATCATGAAACCCCCAACATTATATGTGTTGGATTGTTTTTAGTTAAAGGTAGGATACACCATTGGTAATTGTTTGAATTATCATGAATGGGAGGATTTGGGGGTTGTATTTTATAGTAAATATCGTTTAACTGACATGTTCAAAGTTTTACAATCATGGATGCTGAGAAAAGCAAGAAAAATGGCGTTCGTTTTCAACCGGCGTCAGGCAGTGGTTTTTATGTTGTTCTTGTTTTTTTGGCGATCGCCGTCTGGCGATCGTAAATATTTTTTTTCAATTCGATTTTTTCATTATTTACTTTCAAATAAGTGAGATATTTCAAAATAATTTGATAGTAAAAAAATTCGATATCTGGGAAAATCCTTGGCAAAAGCCAAACTTTCAGGTGATGTATATTGTTTTTCCCAGATTCAGCTGGTTTTTGCTTAGCATTTAAAACACATGGAGTTTTTGTGGGTAACCTGTTTCTACATAACCAGTTCGCGCCGGGATTATTTTAACTTCACCAAGCCGACGGGCTGGATCACTTTTAACAAAACTCGATCCAAGGCGTGTTCAGGCCAATAGTACCGGGAAGCACACCTACGCATTTCCTGCCTTGCTCGCTGCTGACAGACATTTCCGGCCTTGCTCGCTGCTGACAGACATTTTCGGCCTTGCTCGTGGCGTGTTTATGCGTCATCCATTTTGAATCTGGGGAAAACTTTGCGTTTATATTTGTCATCCGGCGCGAACTGGTTAACAATACTTTATTAGTGGTAAGCAAATTTGTGTGCTTACACGTTCTACGAAATTCACCCCGGTGAAAAGAAAACTAACCTAATGTCTTGTAACGAAAAAAGATGGAAAAAAAAGGCAAATTGTTTGCTTAGCATGAAAAGAACATGGAGTTTTGGCTGGTATAACCTGTTTTGCTTAGCAAAACTTGTCTAGGTGCTAATAAAATGTACATGTACATGTATGTTCTCCATAAGGTTTTTATGCTAAGAAAAAACCAGCTGAACATTAGTCACAAACAATGAACATGACTTGAAAAGTTAGTTTGTAGTCGTGTTTTGGCCAGGGAAGAAATTTCATTCTCATTAAATTGTTGTGCTTGAATGTTTTATGAAATTGGCCGCTAGTTTTCACCCTTGAATTAATCGAAGAAGATATAATTTTGTATTTTTGTATTCCCGCAGGGGAACGCTAACAATCCAAAGAATAACAACACTAGCAGGTCAGCGTGGGGTGAGGGGAAATGGAAAGACAGCAACGACTCCTTCAATCAGAGAAGCACCTTCAACAGTAGCAGCAGCATGAGACTCGACAGGGACAGGGGCAGGGGTAGGGGTACGGGCAGGGGTAGGGGTACGGGTAGGGATACGGGTAGGGATACGGGTAGGGGTACGGGTAGGGGTACGGGTAGGGGTACGGGTAGGGGTTGGGGTAGGGGTAGGGGCACAGGTATGAGTAGTGGCACGGATAGGGGCAAGGGGTGGGGCACGGGGCAGGGCATAGGGCAGGGCTGGGGGTTGCAGTCCAGCAACCTTCCCAACAGCTCGTTTGGCAATAATTCAGGCACCTCCCAGTCCCAGACCAATTATTCTGCGATGCAGGGCAATTTCGGCGGCGGGTACGACGGGAGTGCCACGGGTAAAAGCTGGGGTACTGCTAGTAACACCTCCCAGGGAGGTACCAGTACCAAAGAAAGGGGTTGGCAAGGTGCTGGCAAGGCGTGGTCCCAAGGGCAGGAAGAGTGGGAAAGCACTGCCAGCAACATGGTGTTGGGGCAGTACAGCATGCAAAACCTTGACTCTTTTGCACAGGAGAGTGCCAAGGAGCAAACCAACTATTGAGCAATATGGTTACCACATGTTGCAGGTGATAAAAGCTATTAAAAACACTTGGGAGCCGTACCTTGCATAGGTACTGTGGACATTCCTTTGTACTCGTGCAGTTAACCAGTTTGCGTCAGAGGAATTCCCAAGATTCAAAACGGATGACTGATAAACATGTCACAAGCCAGGCCGGAAATATCTGGCCTTGTTTATCCCTCATCTGTTTTGAATTCTGGAAAAACTTTACTTGTGTACCGGCATTCAAAGCAAACTGGTTTAAAGGCCACAACATGTAGGTTATTTGCATTCATCCCCAAAGCAACCTACCGAATTGTTATCAAAAAACTTATTCCGTGAACTAAAGAATGAACTAGTAGTGCGCAACATCTTATTGAATTATTCCGTCTGGCTGGCTGTCATTTTAGAAGAAATCAAGAAATGTACATGTAGGGCCTAGCACTAGGAAAGGGAATGGTGTGATTAAACTAAACCCAGGATGTGAATTTGGACCGAATGTGTGAATTTGGAGCATTGCGATGTGATGTTTGAAATCTTTTGTTGAAATCGCATCCTGCTAAAGACCGTGTTTATTTTGAATGCAAAATCACATCATGCCCTTTCCTACCATAGTGTAGGTATTTCAAGTTATCGGTCAATTCATTGGTTTTGTTTAAATGAACAGAGCTAATGACGTAATTGTATTCTGCCCATCCCAACCCTATTCATACTGTGAAGTAACCAGATTGTCTTGTTTCAGTGTGAGGGGTTGGAGGTTCTTCCACACTTTCCTCAGTAGCCCACACCTCGAGTGGCCTCTGGCCTTGAGATGGGTGATTATCTTGTCTTGTTTCAGTGTGAGGGGCTGGAGGTTCATCCACACTTTCCTCAGCAGCTCACACCTCAAGTGGCCTCTGGCCTTGAGATGGGTGATTATCTTGTCTTGTTTCAGTGTGAGGGGCTTGAGGTTCTTCCACACTTTCCTCAGCAGCTCACACCTCGAGTGGCCTCTGGCCTCGAGATGGGTGATTATCTTGTCTTGTTTCAGTGTGAGGGGCTGGAGGTTCTTCCACACTTTCCTCAGTAGCCCACACCTCGAGTGGCCTCTGGCCTTGAGATGGGTGATTATCTTGTCTTGTTTCAGTGTGAGGGGCTGGAGGTTCATCCACACTTTCCTCAGTAGCTCACATCTCGAGTGGCCTCTGGCCTTGAGATGGGTGATTATCTTGTCTTGTTTCAGTGTGAGGGGCTTAAGGTTCTTCCAAACTTTCATCAGTAGCCCACACCTCAAGTGGCCTCTGGCCTCGAGATGGGTGATTATCTTGTCTTGTTTCAGTGTGAGGGGCTGGAGGTTCTTCCACACTTTCCTCAGTAGCCCACACCTCGAGTGGCCTCTGGCCTTGAGATGGGTGATTATCTTGTCTTGTTTCAGTGTGAGGGGCAGGAGGTTCTTCCACACTTTCCTCAGTAGCCCACACCTTGAGTGGCCTCTGGCCTTGAGATGGGTGATTATCTTGTCTTGTTTCAGTGTGAGGGACAGGAGGTTCATCCACACTTTCCTCAGTAGCCCACATCTCGAGTGGCCTCTGGCCTTGAGACGAGTGATTATCTTGTCTTGTTTCAGTGTGAGGGGCTTGAGGTTCTTCCACACTTTCCTCAGTAGCTCACACCTCGAGTGGCCTCTGGCCTTGCGATGGGCGATTTGCATAAACAAAAGTGATTTCCATTTTTAGTGAACATGTACTATCCACCGAGCTGAAACTTCAACTGGTTTAAGCTTTTTACCTTTCGAATTTTTTAAAATTACAGCAAGAAAATTCTTTAAACAAGAGCACATATCCCCAAGTGAATATGGTATATAATAGTAAATCAATGCAGACAAAATAGGCGACTAATTTTGTAAGCAAAATACACATTTTCTAAGAACTTGTTAACCGTTGTACAATCTTTTTTGCCTGTTATAATATGTTGCCATTTGACGCTACTGTAAGTAAAAATTGTTGTAAATGTTACCATACCTGTTGTCATTTTAGTTGTTAAAATCAATTGTAATGTTCGAGGGCTGTTACAAGAGAATCCACATGTAAAGTCCTGAAACAAGTGGGAAAAGAACAGATTAAGGTGTTATGTTTGAGCTTATTTCCCAAAGTTTAAATTGAGTATTGCCCAGCCCCAAAAGCGATCCTTTCAATCAGTGAAGTTAAAACAAAAAAGTTCTTGAATTATTTTTGAATACGGGTGTTGAAATATTTTCCAAGCGGCAAAGTATATCCATTTTAGGATGTTTATCTCTACTTCATTGCATTATATCAAGTTGCCTAAAACCAATGTTAGGGGAGGGGTTAAATTCCACCTTAAATATTGATACAATTCGAGCGATTCACAATACCTAGAAGCTGCCGTTGGAGGCGCAAATCCTGCTATACCCGCAGTGCATCATGGGAAAAGGTCGGCATTAGTTTGAAAAACGGTATTCATTATGCATGAACTCATCAGTTTTTACGTCTTTTTGGACGCGCACGATTAAAGTTCCAATTTTTTCTGCAAATAACAATGTTTTAATTAACGACGCTTCCGGATACATTTATGTTTGAGTTGTACCTCGCGTGAACAATGCAGAATAAATATTTCACTACAGTTTGATATACGGAAGAAGTCGACCGTAAAGTTTAAAAGTAGCTCTTTTGAGTCAAACGCTTGGTGGCGCACTCCATTGTGAATCGCCCGAATTAAAATAATGTTGAAAAGACATTTTAATTCACTGTACAAAGAATGGTCCTGGCAGCTGTAAACAAAATGACAAGGGACAGTTTTGTGTTTCAAGTTTAATTTATTTTATACCAAGCTTTTATTTTTGTCAACAACGATGTTTTAGAAGTAAATAAACATGTTTTGCCAAATCTTGTCGAGGCACCAAGAAGTAAAACCTGACCACACATTTTTAAGTTGTTTTATAAAGTGGATTAATAACATCTTAATAACAACAATCATAATTGTATCATAATCATTCAATAAAACGATCTTCGATATTTCTGGAACCAAACAGTAAATATTGTGCAACCACATTCATAACTTGTCATAATCAAAATATGATATATTTAAGCACCTTATCATACACAATTTCACATAAAAGAAATTGCCGAGTATTCAGAATGCAAATTTATAGTACATGTACATATGGTTTTCGTCTTGCACACTAAGGTAGAGACACACATGTGGACTATTATCAGATCTGTTTGTTTGTGAACATTGAGCGTCATTTACATGTATTTGTACGGCCGCTAGATTCACACACCTTTTACGTATTAAGAAAAAGGCACATTGAGGATGTATTGTCTAGTGTTTGGTGATTAATGTATCTTCATCAGCAGATAGCAATCAAACAATATTAAAAAAAATCCTGATAATTCAAGCAATTATCAATGATATACCATACCTTTATATTCACCCATTCCTGATAATTCAAGCAATTACCATTGGTGTATTCTACCTTTATACCCACCCATTCCTGATAATTTAAACAATTACCAATGGTGTATCCTACCTATATATCCACCCATTCCTGATAATTTAAAACATTACAAAAACCTAAACGGCATATTTCCAGTACCCTCCGACAACAAAAACTAGTTTAGATAGACAGGGAAGATTTCTAGATAAAAAAATGATACCAAGATCACCCGATTCTGTCTGGAAGCAAGTCGCTG
This sequence comes from Crossaster papposus, assembly GCA_037893245.1. Lineage (NCBI taxonomy): Eukaryota > Metazoa > Echinodermata > Asteroidea > Velatida > Solasteridae > Crossaster > Crossaster papposus. The sequence goes on along the minus strand of JBAIAA010000780.1, from coordinate 467,098 downwards.
GTGAATTGGGCAGGCCTTTTAATTGATTTCGCGCATCTGTTGATCAATTGTCCAACTGATCCCCAACTTAGTTCCAGAAAAGGCCAATATAGAATGAAAACTACTCGACCGAATCAGGTGAACTTGTTATCATTTTTTTGGGGGAAAGATTTCCCGCCTATCCAAACTAGTTTTTCTGGTCGGAGGGTACTGGAAACATAGGCCGTTCTGTTTTTGTTTTTTTAACACAATGCATAGGTACAAACCTAAACGGTTTGACAATAGGTCTCCTATCTTTTAAAGAAACTAACAATCTTCAAACGGAAACAATGATTTGTGATACCAGGTAGGGCCTACTGGCCAATTACATGTCATATTTTATATCCACGAAATGCTTTGTTTTTCTTGCTGCTCCAAAGCAACTGAAATAACACCGTGAAAAATCATTCCGTATTTGTGTTCACCAACAGTCCCAATTATCACTAAACAATTGTTTTAAATTATTTCGGTGCAACAATTTAGCAAACATAACGAAGTTCTCCCTATATTACGCAAACACGTGTATAAGAACAATAACATAAACTATACATGCAGAGCCTTACTCTCGTTATAATTACACAAGGACTTGATTGCATGGATAAAGTGAAAAATAAAACTAATATAATATACTCTTTATATCGGTATTTTTCTTTTATCGATTGACAATGATCCACACCCGTGTTTAATACAAATTGACACTAAGTTGAAAACAGGTTAGTCAAAAAATGTTCACATATAAAAAAGGCTCATTATAATTGGTTATAATTAATTTAATGTATTTCGTTCTAAAATATCTGTCTAATAACTCTTAAGATAGAGATGTCTGAAGCATCTATTTAATTATCATTCCCAAACTTGATACATGTACATACTCTTCCTTGACTGATTCATATTTGTTATCAACAATTTACAAAGTGGCATGTCTCACTTGCTATTCATGTAGGCCTACATGAAGAAATCAATGACTCCTTGAAGTTGACACCGAGATAATTTTACATTTGGAGGTATTCATTTACCAAATCGTGTTTCTTTGTCAGGTTCTCCTTCCAACAAAGCCTCAACTTTATACAGCCATTCACATTAACAATGACTACATGTATATACACCGATAACATTCATCTCCATTTCTTGCAGTGTCAGTTGGTAAATTATTACATGTACTATAGTTTTATACACAGTTTAACTGGAATTCAAAATGATTTCATTACCTGACACTAATATCAGTGTTCATACAATCAATATACAAGCTACACTCGCATGCATATAATATCACCCTACAGTAGTTGCGCATCTAGATCGTCAATTGGTATTGTATACCTCTGTATACACGTTATTTCTAATGGTCTAGAACGATCACGTGTCCGTTGTAACACATCCCAGCAGTCAACAATTGTATACATGCAGTATGTCAATGGAGATTATTTATACTGCAAGTCGCATAGTGGTTTCACGATGAATTATAGAACGTTCGACGCAGAGTAACTGAACTGCCAGTTATCCTAAAACAGGTAATATCCAAATCATTTTGGGAAAAACTCAGCAATGACAATTGAGGTTCTTATAAAAGATGATTCATTGATCAGTCCACGAAGGCCGAGGGCTAGTGATAAGTATACTCTTCTGTTGTTTGTAGACATGAGCGCCATTTGGTATGTATGGGCTGCCAGAAGCCAATTGTTGTCAATAGTCCATCTAGCTCTTAACACCATCATATAAGATAAAGGCACACACATACAACTAATTTGTTAACTCAACATAGTGTGCACTTAGTGACCACTCTTTAAGTTGGATGCAACACACATGATGAATTTAACAGTGACTGAGCTATACGGCCTAAATTTAACATCCAATCTGAAGCTTTAACATCTGAAATATAATCAGTTTAATGCGTGTTGATTCCAACGTTTAAATAGTCACTGGCCGCACACTTACAATGTTGATTTAACACTTTAGACGTAAGCGTGCATGATTATAGCAAGTACACTTTGTATCGTATGTTGACTTTTTTGTATTATATACAAAACAATTGCTCATTCAAATCTGTGTTAGGCCTTTCAGTTTTCAAACCCGTGGTTGGCGACATAGAGAAAGGTCAATTATCCCCTTCTAGACCCAAGCCTAAAATAAACACCAAATGCTGTTTTTTAAACTTGACCTGTTTTTAGGTAATCATCTCTTTACTTTCCCCGCATGAAATACACGTAAATATCCGACTCCTGTGAATATCGGACTCCGTTGGTTAAAGGCAGTATTACACCATTGGTAATTGCTTTAATTGTCAGCAATGGGTGGGTTTGGGAGGTTGTATTTGTCCGAAGTTTTACAATCACCGATGCCAAGAAAAGCACGAAAAACAGCGTTTGTTTTCAACCGGCGTCGAGCAGTTATTCTTATGTTATCTGTGCTTTTTCGCGATTCGCGTCCGGCGATCGCGAATTTTTGTTATACAATTATATTTTTCGGAACAATTACAGGAAATCTAGGGCAATCATTTTGCTAGATGCCTAGGATCACTATTCACTTTCAGACGAGTAAGATATTTCTTAATAAGTCGGTAGTAAATATTTTTGATATCTGCAAATGGTGTATCCTACTGTACTTTTAAACCCTCTCCCGTGAACGGTCCCAATTATCTCCACTTAAGCATGCGCAATTATTAATACTAAGGAGTCCAGATTTCATGGAGTCTGAAATTTATGCTACACCGGCATCGATTGTGAGGACAGTTTGCACAAAGACACTCCACGAGATTACTGTGAGTTTAGTTGTTGAAAACCATGTCAAAATATATCGCTTTCAAATTACTACCACTAGATTCGGTCGCATCAAAGCCGTTACAGATGGATCAGAGAAATCGTTTCCCGACAGGTCTAGCTTCATTAGATTCGTCATGCCACTCAGTGATGCAGCAATGTACTCAATATCTGCAGTCATCAAGCCACAGCTTGTTAACACCAACGTCTTCATGTGTTTCATGTGCTTAAGATGAGACCACGCTCCTGAGCCGGCAAGGGATTCATTAAAAGAAAGATCCAGTTCTACTAGCTTGGGCATGTCACTCATCATTGATGCAATATGCCCAATGTCTTGTTTAATCGAAGAGCAAGACCTTAAGGACAACTTCTGAAGCTGTTTCAGGCTTTTTAAATATGACCACGCACCGGAGCCACTCTTGGTCAAATATAAAAGCCTTACGGACAGTTGCTGAAGTAGTTTCGCAACCCATGTACCTGAGTCAGACAGAGATACAATTCCAGACAGATCCAGTTCAACCAAAGTGGGCGTGTCACTAAGCGATGCAACAATGTGCCCAATGTCTGTGCCTATTAATGAGCAGTATGTAACACAAAGCTTTTCAAGATGTTTCAGGTCACGTAATGCAAGTGACCATTCAGCTGCTGTGCCGCTCAGACCGGAAATGCTCTCAAATGACACTTCAACTATGTCGTTACGATTAGCCATGGCCTTTAAAATATCTGCCACAATGGAACCAGTGACCTGCTCACTCGAGATCAACAGCCTGATGCCTTTATCAAGTTTGCCTATCTGGAAGAAACCATCAATACTACACTGTACAAGATTGTGCATAGATCCAACCGATGCTGCAATGAGTTTCACATCATGTATGCCTAAACCACAGAGATCTAGTGTAAGCTTCTCTAGATGTTTCAACCGCTGTAACTGAGACCATGAAGCACCTGAGCCACCCAGAGATTCATTTCCAGACAGATCCAGTTCAACCAAAGTGGGCGTGTCACTAAGCGATGCAGCAATGTGCTCAATGTCTGTGCCTATTAATGAGCAGTTTGTAACACAAAGCTTTTCAAGATGTTTCAGGTCACGTAATGCAAGTGACCATTCAGCTGCTGTGCCGCTCAGACCAGAAATGAACAGAAATGACACATCAACTAAGCCGTTACGATTAGCCATTGCCTTTAAAATATTTGCCACATCGGAACCAGTGAATGGCCACATCGAGATCAACAGCCTGATGCCTTTATCAAGTTTTTCAATCTGGAAGAAATCATCAATACTACACTGTTCAAGATTTTGCATACATCCAGCTGATGCTGCAATGAGTTTCACATCATCTTCGCCTAAACCACAGCGATCTAGTGTGAGCTTCTCTAGATGTTTCAACCGCTGCAACTGAGACCATGAAGCACCTGAGTCGCGCAGAGATTCATTTCCATACAGATCCAGTTCAACCAAAGTGGGCGTGTCACTAAGCGATGCAGCAATGTGCTCAATGTCTGTGCCTATTAATGAGCAGTTTGTAACACAAAGCTTTTCAAGATGTTTCAGGTCACGTAATGCAAGTGACCATTCAGCTGCTGTGCCGCTCTGATTGGAAATACGCGTAAATGACACTTCAACTAAGTCGTTACGATTAGCCATGGCCTTAAAAATATCTGCCACATCGGAACCAGTGACCCCGGGCACCGCCGGGAGCCTCATCCTCACCCTCACCCCTCTATCGGTTATTGCTACACAAAATAAGTTATCGATCCTACACTGCGCAAGATTCGGCATGCAGCCAACTAATACTGCAATGCGTTTCACATCATTGATGCCTAAACCACACCGATCTAGTGTGAGCTGCTTCAGTTGTTTCAGGCACTGTAACGGAGACCAGTCTGATCCTGCTAGAGATTCATTTCCAGACAAATCCAGTTTGCGTAAGCAAGGCGTGTCTTCTAATGAAGCAGCAATGTGTTCAACATCCGCCGTCTGTAATGAGCAGTCGTGTATTGTCAACTGCTTAAGGCTCTTGAGTTCCTTGACTTGTGATGACCATATGACTGCCATGCCACCCAGACTCTTGATTCCTTCAACACACAGTTCACTCATGACATTCCCATCGGGCACACGACCCAGCAACGATGGATTTCCTCTGTTGCTCATTGTCTTTAAAATACGCATCAGTTCTGAAGCAGATAACACCATGCGGCACAAATGCAGCTTTGTAGTGTCTCCATGCACCACGACCATATTCAATCCTGGACAACCCTGAATGTTTAATTGTACCAAATTGGGCATATCCCCCAGTAATAGCGCAATGCTCTTAACATCGTCGTTATTTAACCAACAGTTATTTAAATCTAGCTTCTGTAGATGCGTTTTATTCACAAGCGGCATCCACAAGTGTACAGAATCCGTTAAACCGTGACACTTTGATAGGTGCAGTTCAGTCACGTGATTAGCGGTCTTGCCTAATTGTGAGATGATGACCTTCATACTGCTAGAAGTTAAGAAGCATCCGATCATCCGAACAACAGTCAGACTTGTTAATGTCGCCATAACATTGACTAAATCTTCACAACACCCTTCCTTTAAGGTACACGATTCAAATTTCATTTCCTTAACTTTGGCGAGTGGCTTATCCTGCATATACTTGGACTGGTCAGCAACATGCTTCAGAAACCAAACGAAATTGTTGATGTCGTCACTTCTGAAATATGTAATATCAATTGAATCAGTAACAACCGAATTTACAAATGTCGATAAAAGGGTTTTTGCCTGACTTTCAAAGTAACATGTCAGGGCAAGTTCCAACGTTCTTGTACTTCTGCTGCATATTTTGGTCTTTGTGTTTGAGGGAGAACACGACGATTGTGCGACTTGCGGCGCGTGATTCAATTTTCTCGGTGCACTCGCTACCTTTCCCCGCGCAGTTTTGATAACAGTGTCATGTTGCAACATCGCTAAGACATGTTCCGTGCATGCTTCATTGTCACCACAGCAAAAGCGTAAAATATAGCGAAACCTACGAAGGTCATTGAGTTTATCAAGAATGTTCTTAAATTTCCCAGCGTTTGTATCGTGTAAGCTTTGGAGATAACGAGCAGCACAAAATTCTTGAATTGTTTTGTGGATAAACTGTACACTGTTATCAGTGTCTAACCCTTTCATGACTCGCTGCCTTGTGAGTATACCAGCCTTCAAGGTAATATCCAGCGAAATCTTCTCAAACTCTTTTTCTTGAAATGAAAGCCGCTGCACTGGAGACATAAGACCGTTTAAGGCAACTTTTCCGATTGCTACAACAATCTTCAGGATTTCCTTCTGCGGTACACCTTTTCTTTTGAATATATATCGTTCAGCGTTTCTGTACAATTGCGATAGTGTGTCTGGCAGTGTGGAATCTTGTCTCCATAATAAGCATATTAGGATCAACAACATTGGGCTATGCGATAAATCAAGCAAGACGTTTGAAGATTGAATTTTTTTGAAAAGGGCCTGAGCATCCTTGAGTTTCTTGTGGAAGAATTTGCTCACAAAATCCTTTATTTCCTTTTCAAAGAACCCAAGAACTTTCACATGTGTGTAAGGTTTTTGAATCAGTGATTTGCTGACCAAAGTGGATAAATGGGAGGGGCGGGTGGTTATGACGACATCGATATTTGCTCCGATTTTCCGATTGAGGATTTTGAGGATCGAGCCGAATGATTTCTTCTCGAGGTTGGTTGTCATCAATTCATCGAAGCCATCGAGAAGAAGAAGCACCTTTTTAGCATTCTTGAAGATGTACTTTTCAAGATGGTTCTTGTCGATCTCGTTTTTGTCAATAAGTTGATCAAAAAGAGAGGCAATAAACTCCGACTCTTGATCAAGTTTGCTCATCTTTAGAACAAAAACAAGTCTTTCCTTTTTAGTTGTTTCGCAAGCACCAAGGGCCCAGTCGTACGCAATCTTAACTATTAGTGTTGTTTTTCCCATACCTGCCCATCCATTGTAAATTATACGATTGATAACATAACCATTCTTTTTTTCCACGAGGGTTTCCTCATACAATACCTCCTTCCCTTTTCCATCGTTCGACCCCTTTCCTCGTTCATCATCATCATCATCATCATCATCATCATCATCATCATCATCATCATCATCATCATCATCATCATCACTAACTAACCGTAAATTCGTGTATATTTTTGCAATATCAATCATGTCATCAGCAATCCACGGATTGGCTTGCACGTAACTGCCAGTGGTCAAGTACATCTTCTTAAGCGCCTCTTCACACAGATCCGCTGCATTGTCTGCTACGGCAGCGGTGGCTGGTCTGGTGTCCTGTCTGCTTCTTGTCGATTGACTACATACCTCAGGTTGGGTGGGTTGTGCACAGGGTTGATCGTGTATCATGCCTCCTGTTGAAATCACCAAATAATACAGAGTTATTCCTGGAAAAAGGTCGGGAAGTATTACAAGATGTTGAAAGTTGGTTTGAAAAGAACTTAGATTATGTCACATTTAAAATTAAAACAATAGTTTTTGGTGTTTAAAAAATAAAACGATGCCAAATCGGATGTTAAATTTATGTTGCTATTTCAGGGTATCCGCGGCAGGATCTCTAACTCTAAAGGTATCTGCATTAGCAAATCTCAGTGATGTTTAATTTGTTTCCAAAGGGTGAACCCGTAAGTGATTGGTCATGGGAGGCAGGTTGGCGTAGCAGTTCTTTCTGCTGTGACCCTGGTTCGAATCCAGCATTGGCCGCTAATGTGGATTGGTTTTTCAGTCCCTGCCTGATTCCGTGGGTTTTACCTAGAAATTCGTCTGGGGTTTTTCTCCCACCTCTAAATCTTTATACTGCCTTGTCATTCTTCTTATTGTCTTCTCTACAGGTTTCTTTTGGCTGACGAAGCTACATCGTACAGGACACTTTTGGCTGGCCCACCATGCAAAAACTGTGGTGTAAATTTAACTCTGTTCGATATCTATATAGGGTGGCGACAATTATAATAAAAGCCGGACAAAGCGTGCTTGCGCTGAAATGAAGAAAAAATTATACACCTATTAATTATGGGGTCTGGAACTAAAACTACATGACCAAATCAGGATTTCTTGGTATCATTTTTCTTCTAGAACAATTCTCCATCGATTGGTATGTAGTTTTGGCTTTGGATGGTGATTCAAAATTTGGTACCCGGAGGCCTGAGCCCATTTGAGACAATAGTAGTGAAAATGTCTCCACATGTATATTTCAATAGATTAGTAGGTCTCCACGGGGTTTTATGGTTTCTTTTTAACTAGGAATGTTGTACTCGTCAAGAACAAAGATATGTCCCTACAAGGAGAGTTTTTTTTTAATTACACAACACCGCTCAAATTCAACACCAGAGGGTCTGGCAGTTTTTACAGTATATATACCTCTAATAGGTTTATATTCCGATAGGCTTGACGTTTATGGACACCAAGAACAGAAACAACTTTACCTGAGGTGGCTGCCTGGATGGTCACGTTCTGTGTGTATTCGTAATTGAAAGTGTTCCCGGTTGTGGGACCAAGAAAGGTAGAATTATCCTTCCCACCAATAATGACGTCTCTTGTTGGTCCAGCAGGTTGAAGAAGGGAACCAGACGAATTACGAGTACACACAGTAGACGGATGCTGCATGGCTGGATGGAACATTGCGGGTACCATATCTCGAACTAGGCAGGGAATAGCATATACGGATTGATAACAAAATTGTAATTGCAAAGATACAGACATATTAAAATTATGGAGATACACACAGAAAATGAAACAGGTCGCTGAAAAGGAAAAAGAGAACATGTTTTGTATTGGATATAGGAAACCTTTACACTCGGTAATCATTTGGCCTCTCACTCTATTGTGTCAACTTGAACGTGAAGAGATACGAATTCAGTGCTTTTAGAGAATAGAAACAAATCACGTTTAAACACAGAATGGTTTTGGTGTTGGTTAACCTGGACCTATGTTACACTCCGCCGAATAAAACAAATCATTACGATTGATTATACTCCTGAACGAGCCTTCACCTTGGCTATTTTCTTGTGATCGATTCTCTTTGCCCACTCTCTCAGGTTCCTGACCCTGCCTCTGTGCCAGTTTTTCTGGCTCGTTAGTTGATGATACCACCGCTTCTTGGGAGCTGTGTTGCCCTGCTTCATGTGCTGACCGAGTCTTGGGTCGGACAGAGGTGAGTTTCAAATCCTCCAGCTGCTTCTCTACCGATCTCTGTTGCTCATCGGGTAACGTCAGGACACTTTGTTGGTCATGCTTTCTGACCCCTGCCGTTGTCTGTGTGTCTTGCTTAGGAATACGTACGTGATGATCACTGGCCTTCCGTTCATTGTCCTTTCTTGTCCTTGGATCCTTGTCGGTCCCCTTTTGTGAATTCCCTGAAGGTAAGGTAAAGGTATGAACGCAGCTGTTTAGTCTATACTCTAGATTAGTTCACAAGAGTTTCTGCTACTGTAGGTCCAATTAATGCATAATGACGCCACGCTTTGGCACGCTATGGGAGCCAGCCTCAGCCAGATGGGATATGATCCACCAAGCTCCCATTAGAAAGCAGGTAAACGAAGCGTGCCATCGATATAACGAGGTGTGATGCATTTGAGATTAGAAAATTACTTGTTGGTTATTACAATGGTTCTGCGTTTCTAAAGAATTATGGGTTAAACTAAATCCCGACCATTTTGACTGAACAAATTCAGTGGAACAATGTCCATCATCCAATTTGAAGACAGTCTTGCCTGGTGACTTCAATATTCCCAACTAACAAGTGAAACACCTGACTTAACCCCATTGTATACAAAAGCCGATCGTAAGCTCCTCGTTGGCACTGGTACGAGCAATAGACTTTACCTGCTGATTTCTGTTCATCATCAGCTCCGCCCATCAACCCTTGCACGAGGCGTAACTCGATGTTAGCATCTTGCTCAATGGCCTGATCTTGGAGGGGGACCCCGTCGCGTAGCTGAACAAGAAACAGTGTCTTCAAGTAAATTACAATTCGTTCAAGATTGTTCAAGAGCGAAACCTCTCGACAGCTAGCTAGATTATGTCAGGGAACATTAGAATTAGGCTACTCGATCATTACCTCATGGCGTTGTCTGGTGATGAGGCGCTGCTTCTCTGGTTCAATCCCAAGGTGGTCTTGAAGTTTTTCTTTCAAAGCTAACACAGGGGTCGACGGAAGCATTTGAAGACATATTGGTCCACTCGATAAAGTATTCACAAAAAGCTGGATTAGGCGTTCTCCCTTATCTTCACGGAACGGTTGCCTCGCAGTGCATCCTCGTTCTTTTCTCATCTTTGTTTTTCCTATAATGTGCAAAATACCAGATTTATTATGTTTTTGAAAATATTTCATTTTTACTGTGAACGAACAAAAACTATAGTATTTCTTGAGATAAACTTGAAGTCATCTGCTGTAAATTCAAAGAATGACTGGATATAGGAATATATTCAAAGGCCGTACAGAGACAATGTATGATAGGTCCTTTATCACAAGCAAATGGAACAAAACGGTCTTTGAAACTTTCAAACCCACACTTTGTATTTTTACCTGACGGTACTAGATCTTTTGATAGACAAACTTGATGATTAGCTTGCTTCTGTTTCTGTGCTTCTTGCTCAGAGGAGGGCCTTTGATGAAGGCAGCTCTGTTCTCTCTCAGTTTCGGATCTTCTGAGATCGTCAACCTGTTCCATGTTGTCTTCTCCATCCAATCTCTTTTTCCTCGACGACGACGGCGTCTGTTGTTTACAGATCTGTTCCCTGACCACGCCTTGCTGCTTGTCTTCCTGAGATTCGTCCGAGTGACAAGTCTGCTCCTCTCCGTGTTTCTCTACCTCGTGTGCTGATGTATCTACTTCTTTACAGCTTTCACCGCTGTCCTTTACCATTTCCCCATTTTCCTTCTGACGCCCATGTGCGTCCTTTCCTTGTCCTTCTTTGTAGGATGTCAGTTGAGAGCTTTTATCTTTGACCTCTGTTACCTCGCAGTATTTTGTCTGGGTACTGCAGCCTTGTTCATCTATTGGTCTATGTTGCTCCCGCGATGTCTTCATGTTATCGTCTTGGTTTATTTCCTCTCTGTCGTTTGTGTCTTGCTGTTTCTTTAACTTTTCCTTGAAATCCGTCAACTGGCCTGCATGTGCCTGGTCACAGGGTACCACATGGCATCCTTTAAACAAAAATGATTAACCGCAATTTATTTTCAAAAATATGTCATTAAAATATTGTGAATCGAGCATGAATTGGCTTAATACTACTTACATTCCCCCAGAAAGGAAACTTAAAAAATACAGTCTTAAAAAACTAAAAGGAAACAGCTTATAAATTTGCTTCGTCTGGTATGCTGTGAGATACTTAGACCGGTACATTTAAGACATTTAACAGATAATTAATGCCAACAAAAATCCACAATAGCCTAAGGAAACTGCATGCAAGGGAAACAACATTTTACCTGATTTAGATTGTTTCGTAGCGTTGGCATCGATTGGTGAGGAGATGGGCGAGTCCTTTGACTTCACTTTATCTTTATTAGGCAGACATGAGTCCGGATTAACAAATTTCTTGGTAGTTGGTCTTCTTGCTTGCCTAGTCCTTCTTCTAACCTTCTTCGCCCTGCTTGTCTTTCGTGTTCTTTCTGCAAGTTGAGACAAAGAGGGGTCGCGGAGAGAGGTAAATGTGCTTAAGTTTTCTTGGAGTGAACATCACCACTACAAAAATTATTAGTCAGAATATAATAATAATCTATCGATTTGGTAATGCTAGGAATTGCGACAGTTCCTATTACCAGCGTGTTGTCTGTCAATCATTGCAACGACAAGATTAGTATCCAGATTTACCTGCTGATTTCGGTTCATCACCAGCTCTGCACATCAACCCAGACATCAGGTGTATCTCTATGTTAGCATCCTGCTCGACCCGATAATCCTTGTGCGATGTCTCATCACGAGGCTTGACAGGGTAAATTTCAACAATAATCAAGTGAATCGACTATCCATTCAAGACTTTAAGTCTACAATCGTGTGATTACTACAAAGAAATACAACCTTATGAGAAAATGAATTTTAGTTTACTTTACCTCGTGGTCCCGTTGTTGCTTCTCAGACTCAACACCAGGTTGGTTTTGAAGTGTTACATTCAAGATGGTGATAAAAGTTGAAGGATGCATTTGCAGACATATTGGTCCCATCGAAGTACTATTAACAAACAGCTGGATTCGGTGATCTCCTTTCTTTTCAGGTGCAGGCTTTGTTTCGGAATCTGTTTGTTCTCTTCCTGTCTTCGTTCTTCCTATAAACATAGATAATTATTTTCAAATATTGATAAGATAGCTAGCTTTAATATGAACTTAAAGCATTTCCCATTACCTTGAATACAAATAATATTCAACTTTAATTAAATTTGTTTTTCTAATTACGTTAAGTGTGCTGAATAAATGTGCGTATAGTTTCAAGACCCAACTCCCTTTGGCCGATTGTGTTGCTATAAAGTTTGTGTTGGTAGAACAATTCTTAAAAGTTAACGTGCCATAACGTGGCAGATTTTATCCATACTTCTTGAAACATACCTGAAATGAAAGCTTGTTGTTTGTACATTACAGTGAAACCAAAACCCCAATATTGAACATTCACCCCAAGTGTTGGATTTTGCTAGAACTGGTCACATATCGCAAAGTATATTAACCTAATGGCACTTGTCGTTTTCCCTTTGATGGCTGATCTGGATGATTAGTCTGTAGCTGTGCCCCTGCCTCTTGTCTTGGTTCTTCGCTGATCTCTGGCCGAGTACCTTCTTGTTCTTCTGTTAGTCTCTGTTTCTCATCACTCGATGTCGTCGTATCTTGTTTGTTGATTTCCTCTTCATCATCCGTTCCTTGCTGTTTCTTCAGCTGAAGATTGTCCGGAAAATCCTTCTCCTGGCTAGGTACCTGCCTTTGGGAGGCTGCATGGCATCCTAAAAGGCACCACAACAATGTTACAACAAATCTTGTTAGTCTTTTTGCTCTCGAGCTTCGTTCGTCTAGTTTATTGTCGAGGTGAGAATTGATTTCCTAAAATATATCACTTGTGTGAGGGATTTTGTTTGGTTAACGCGATACGCATTCCGACAAATTCGATTCCAAGGCGACTGGGTGTAGTACATGTATTTTGTTTTTGTCTGGCTATGCTTTAGTTTGTTGGGAATCAGCGAGGTATAGTTGTGCAGACTAGTGTTGCAACAAAATAAAGCAAAGTTAGTTTGAATTAGAAAATCCTTCGTTAAATTCCCTCATTTTTAGAGGCTTGGGGACGAGGATCTAAATAATCTGTACGCTTTAGAATTAACTTATAAAACTGTGACATTGGAAAGACTTTAAATGAAGCATTTCCTTGTAGACTTTATGGTACAATACCTCGTCATTCCAAATAGGCGTAATATGAGTAACTGAGAAAAGAAAATATATCTTGAGCAGAAATCATTGAAAGCGTTAGCTGTTGAGTCTGACATGGTGTAAGAGACCTAAGACAGGACACCCTTAATCAAGCTAATAAGCACTCATATTAAACCTTGAGAGAGAAATAATAATCTTGTTTGGAATTACAAGTAAAACAACATTTTACCAGATTTGGATTGCTCATCGTTTGACGCGCGGATAGAGGAATCTTTCGACTTTACGTTATCTTCGTCACATAGATGTAGATCCGCATCAACAAATCGAGATTTCTTGGCAGCTCGTCTTCTTCCTTTCCTTCTTGTTCTTGAAACCTTTTTCGGCAAGCTCTTCCGTCTTCTTTCTGTAAATACACATACAAAATTTGACTTGTTGTGAGTTCGGTCTGCATGAAATTAACGAATTTAACAACTGAAAATAAATCAACCAGAGAACAAACGTTTTTGTTACCAGTTTTTGATGGCTTAGTAGCGCTAGTCTTAACTGCTAAGGAGTTGGAGGTGTTCCTACGATCATCCGAGCTCAGATTTTCATCACTCTGGGAAGTAGGACAGCTGGCTTGCTTCTCACATGAAGATGCATGACTGGCATTTCTTGCAGATTTGGTTTTCCTTCTCTCTACGACAAAACAAAAATCTAATTTACTTTCAATCACCAATACTCTGGAATCATAACCATTTTTATAGCTACTATCAATCAGATTATACCTAGCTTCTCGTGCTCTTTATCATCCAAGCTTGGCTTTCTATTCGATGCTGCCTCATCAGATGGGCATGTTCTGAGAGCTATGCTACTTCTTTTTCCTGTCAACCGCAAATCATTATCTTTCTTGCTTGACCTTTGGCCTCTCTCTGAAGAGGAATGAAATAAAGACAGTTTTTATCAAGATTCTCACCAATTAAACAAGACTACTGTCAAACTAATCCCAAGTATACAACAAAATATTGCTTTTCGACACCGAGACTTGTCCTACCAGTGATATCTGCTTCAGATTGAGATTTCTTGAGACGTTTCCCTTTTTGTTTTTGTGTCCTCCCTGCGTTCTTCTTGTCTGTCAGTGCCTTTTCCTTTTTCGTTGTTTGCATTTTCCCTGCCGAGGTTCTATCAGATGTGTTAACTCCCGAGAGGGTGACGGAATCACCGCAGCCATCTGACTTATCTTGCATCTCGTTATCCTGGCTTCTATTTCTCCCAGAATCTATTTTCTTGTTAACTTGTCTGTGTCCTGTTTTACTCCTCCTCCTCCTCTTCTTTGATTCCTTGCCAGTGAATTCCGTTGAATTCCCTAACAATCCAATAAAGAGTAAGCGTATATAGTATTAATAACGATATTACAACTAGCTTTCATCATTTTTGTATGAAGTGCACTCAATCAAACCATCCCACCACTTACCCAAGTTAGTTAGACTATAAGAATGAAAAGACGTTACCTTTTGCGATGACAGCTGGTGACGGGAAGGCAGCGAAATCGCTTGAGTCATCTGAGACCTCTTGCTCTTCATCAATCCTACTTGTGTTATCATGGACTTCTTCTTCTTCTACTTCTTTAGATGGGGATTTCTTGGCAGCTTTTCTTCGCCTTCTTCTTTTTCTCCCTGAACAAACAACAACAACAATCCTTAAAAACATCAACATTCCAAAAGCCTTCGCTTGATCGTATTATTTAGCATATATCGGAACTTGAGATGCAAATTATTACAGGATCTCCGACTATAGCGGCCCTGGGCAGAGACACTGACAATTTGGGAGATCGCCAATATTGAGCAAGATAACTCAGCTGGCAGGGAGCGCTGGTACGGTATTCCAGAGGTCGCAGGTTCAAATTCAGCTCCCGCCAGTTTTGTTTGTCGACTTAGAAGATCATCAAAATCTGTTTTATTTTTCAAGATCAAGCTAAACAATCACTGAAGTCATTCGAAAATTGATCGAAATGCAGATACTGAAACGTAACGAAAAGTTGGAGTTAATACCAGACTTAGATTGATTACTGGCGGCTTCAACTCCTGAAGAGGTAGACAACTCTCCCGTCTCCGTTTTGTCTTCATCACTTGAGGGAGTTTGTCCACGTGATTCATCAGACGGAGATTTTCCTCTTACTTTTCTTCGTCTTCTTGTTCTCCTTTTAGCTGCCGGATATTATTAATCATAGAGAGTAAGTAACACATTTTAATAACGGTGTTACAACTAACTTTCATAATTTGTGTATGAAGTGTACTTAATCAAGGCATCCCACCACTTACCCAAGTTAGTTAGACTATCAGAATGAGAAGAGGTTACCTTTCGCGATGACAGTGGGTGACGGGAAGGCAGCGGAATCGCTTGAGTCATCCGAGACCTCTGGTTCTTTATCAATCCTGCTTGTGTTATCATGGACTTCTTCTTCTTCTACTTCTTTAGATGGGGATTTCTTGGCAGCTTTTCTTCGTCTTTTTATTTTTCTCCCTGAACAAACAACAACAATCCTTAAAAACATCAACATTCCAAAAGCCTTCGCTTAATCGTATTCGTTAGCATACATCGGATCTTGAGATATGCGAGCAAATACCCGAACGCAACAGTCTCGGTGCAGTTACCGAAGTCATTCGATAAGTCATTCGATAATTGATCGAAATGCAGATACTGAAATGTAACGAGAAGTTGGAGTTAATTACCAGACTTAGATTGATTACTGGCGGCTTCAACCCCTGAGGAGGTAGACAACTCTCCTGTCTCCGTTTTGTTTTCATCACTCGAGGAAGTTTGTCCATGTGATTCATCAGATGGAGATTTTCCTCTTACTTTTCTCCGTCTTCTTCTTGTTCTCTTTGTAGCTGCCGGATATTAATCATAGAGAGTAAGTAACAAAGTGAGCAAGTTTCTAGTTTACTTGGTATGCACCGAGATGAGTTTGGGTCTTTTTAAACAACAAAATGAAAGAGTACTTTCCGATGAGTTGTGAATTTAAACCAAATGTAACAGGCAAATAAGAATACAGGTATTTTGTTTACCATGTTTTGCTGCAGAGGTGGATGAGCAGCCAGAGTCATCCGATGGATCTTGACTTCCACCACCTGAAGATGTATGTAGTTTAGTGTCTTCTGTAATGAGGGGAATTATGAGGAATCAAACAAAGATAACAGATGCTTAGGGTGATTGTGGGAGGTTTAGAATCCACAGCGATATATAGGTATGGGATGTTGGAGTGTTGCAGCGGGTGATGATTGTGTTTTAGAATCGCTCGACGGTCGAATCATCCGATTTCTCTTGAAATCCCCGTCAGCAAGCTTCGATTTTCCTTCAGCTCCTTCAGGTGATGACAGTTTTCTGTCAACATATTTCTGTTTCCGTCCTAACCTTTCTCTTTCCTCTAACTGTGTATATAGTGCTGAAATATTTCCTCTCAGAAGCATGCATAAACCAAATTGTTAAACACAAATGGACTGCATAATGGAAATGTATCAAGGCTATATGGGTTTTACCCTTTGATTGGTTTCTGTTCGAGACTCTACTTGTTGAATAGGTAGCAGGATCCCCCGAGTGATTGGAGTTCACGTCATCTTTATGACTCAAATTAAGATTTTTGTCTTCCTCTTCAGATGACGATTTGTAGCCTGCCTTTCTCTTTTGTCTTCTCTTTTCTTTTCCTACAAATGGAGACGTGAAAGATAAGACAATCAACTACACCTACAAAACCCAGATGTAATGTACATAATCATCTAGGGTGGCCTAAACAAATTGTATAATGAATGGGGAATCTTTCTGGAATAAAAATGCTACCAATATAAGCATATATACTGGACTAAAGCGGAATTTCTTGATAACATTTTTCGTCTAGAAGGATTCCCCATCTATTGGTATAGATTGCTTTGGCCTCGGGAGGTGTGCTTGTTCGTTTCATTTGGGGGCCACCCTGTATACAGACTCACCTGTTCATTTATGTTGATCAGCTCAACGAATCAACCTGTACAGGCCTAATACTATGCACGGCATGAATCTATCCACAGACTTTACCTGTTGATTTGCGTTGATCACTTTCATCCACCAATTCAGACGCTAGGCGTAAGTATATCTTGGAGTCTTGAACAATCCCGTGGTCCTTTAGTGAGGCTCCATCGCAAAGCTAACAATAAATAGAGATGTTTGTGTGTGAAAATTTGCTAAGGACTATTACCAGTGAAAAATAAAATACAACTGGGTAACTCTGGCACAATGGAAAACAGGGGGGGGGGGGGCACAGATGACAATGAACATTGTGCGAAGTTCAGCATTACCTCACGGTGTCTCTTCGTGAAAATATATTGATTTTCTGGTTCAATCTTCAGTTGTTCTTGTAGTAATCCTTTCAAGTCTGAGACAGTGGTGGATGGATGCAATTGCAGACACAGTGTGGATCTCAAAGAGCTTCTTACGAACAGCTGGATCTCACTATGTGATGAAAATGTAACAAGGAGGTTCAAAGAGAGTGACTTGATGTGATAGTTTAAAGAGGTTCTACTCAAAGACTCTGGGGCAATTCACACAATATCCTGTTTAACTGGGCCACGTTTAATATACATGTAGATGAAGAAGCAATATGTTTACGCAATTAAGTTGTTTAGATTTCTCCAAAAAAAGTTATGGAAGTTGGGGTTAGGGTGGGATTGTGAAATTGTCGACAGTCGACACTATTATAATTAGCTTTTAGTGTCACTTTTGTATGTTTGCAGGTCGGGCGTAACTTATATATTTGCCACAATTCGGGTCATATCGGGATCATACCAAACACCAAGAAGCTATTATATAACTACCTGCATTGAGTCCCCTCAAGTAAAGATTCTTTCAGGTTACACGGTGGTGATGAAGACGTATCCTCCAACTTCTTCCAAGAAAGCACAGACATAAATATCGTCTTCCTAGACGTTGGAATCTTTCTCTTTCGTGTGACCATCTTAGCCAGCGAGTGATCGTTCATGACCCGCGCTGCCATCTTGGCTTCCTCCAAGTCTGCGAGGGTCATCAAAGGTACCAGGAATTCACCCTTAAGACAAACAGATACCAATTGAGCATCTAGGAGTACATAGAGATTATTATGAGTCAAGAGCATCTTCAATTTCATTTTGTTTTTAGGTGTGTTTCTTTAAGTCATCAGAGTCTGCAAAGGATTTCTCAAAGGACAAAGGTACACGATTTTGTTCATTGAATGTGTAAAAGCAAACAGGCCTGTTACAACTGATATAGTATTAGTAATCAACGGATAATCACCAACCGATATCACACAAATTACCCGATAGTGTATCACTATCCGAAATGACCGACAGTGCAGTAACTGTTACTACACTATCGGTCAATTTATGTTACATTATCGATTAGGACCGATAATGTAATAAGAATTACCCGATAGTGTATGTAGTACACCAGTCAAATGCTGTCACACTATCGGTTGGCGACACAGTATCGGCCAATTTGTGCGACATCACCGGTCGGTGATACCTTATCCGTTGGTTACTATTATCAGTTGTAACAGAGGCCTGCAGTTCTATACATCCAAGTGAAAGCAAGGCAGATAGAGTTATGTTATTGTTTGTGCCACCAACTATCTTGATTAAACCTTTGATGTAAAAACCCGCACCTCAATCCTTAAACATTGAAGGAAAAACGCACAATGCTCATAATTATTGACACTGAGTAATATTTTACACACTTTGTTTTTGATCGGTAGAAATGTCCTTACCATTGTAATTCTCGGATCAGGATGAAAATGATCTCAAAAGTCGAAAAGTTGTACCGCTGGAACTGTATAATCCCTGGAAGCCAATAATCGCGGCAAGATTCTACCTATATGCAGAATGGAAGGGACGTTGGAAATCCTGAAATGATGAGTATAGATACTCATTATACGTTGGCATAGGCCCCTACACTGTAATAACGTAGTTAGATTTGGTTTAATACAGTACAACCATGACGAGAAAGCCTTTATCAGTGGTACAACTTCAAGACGACTATTACTAATCAGCTGGGGGAAACATTAACTGTTTCTTGTCAATCTGGCGATGCTTTCAGAAACGAAGAGAAGAAAAACAGATGACACTACCCATCATAACTCCATTAGGAAATACGTGAGATTGTATTGTCTGGTATAGAGCGTGTAAATTGACTTCAAAATCGTGCGAGATTTTACGAGAATACAACACATCCGGGCACCATAATCTACAACGTGTCAAACATCCTACCTTTTGCATTTATTTTGTATCATAACTGGGCCCATCCGATCAAGGGCAATTAATGTGTAGTTTGAAAGGAAATAAAGCATTCCCATTTATAACATTTTTTGAAAATACTGCGAATGTATGAATATTATAAAATTAAATTTGTTGACCTCAACTTCCGTTTAATGATCACGCAGATAACAGTTAGATACATTCAAACATGTGAGTCTGTGGCTAGACTAGTCGGTGTTTGGTACCAAGACACTCGCAGAAAAAGTGAACATCGACAGGCGAGATCACACGGTCTTTTGAGCATAATTACAAGAAATACACGCGACTCCAAATGGGTAGCATTGGTGGCAAGTGGTTAAAAAGCACTCGTCTCTCACCAATGTGGCCTGGGTTTGATTCCCGGTTCGTACAGTAATAATGTCAGTAGAGTTAGTCGTTGATTCTCTCCTGTGCCACGAGGTTTTTTTCTTTGGGCCCTACGGTTTTTCTTCCTGGTCAGATATGGGTCGTCGTAGAGGCCGGCTGCCAGTGGCGCCTTTTATGTGCCATCGACCCGACACGTGTGAGTAAAAGGTTTGGTAGAATAGATTTCGTTTCCTTATTTGAATTTAGGGATTAGTATAAGAAAAGAAAAAAGGATAATGAGGGCATTTCCCCCACAATTAGGCTTGATGCACGACTTGAATGCAGAATTATACAGCGTCGTGTCAGACTCAACCCATGTACACACTACTCTCCGAAATACTGCCAACGTTTTACATGCGTTTGACAACAGAATTTGTAACTCTGCTGTTCTCAAAACGTACATGTATATGAGGCGAAAATCTCTCTATCCCAATAACTTCCACGAACCGCACGACAACAAAAGCTTTTGGCTAGTCTCTTAACCAGTTTATGGCGCACACTGGAACAGGTTAAACGCACCGTACTTTTGGATGAGCATAGGCCTACATTGTGTTTTTGCTTCTAACAAAATACAAAAAAAGAAAAAAATCATCTGGGGCAGCCGTAGGTGAAATACAAAAGGGAAATACCAATATTCTATTAAAGCGTTCAGGGGTTAATGCAAAAAGGTTTCGCAGTTATTACATGCATATTATTGCGCAAGTACATTACACAATTTTGTGTGTGCTGTTGCAACATCTGTAGGCCTAATTTCACTGGGAAAATTTTGCTTCCTGTTCCACGCTGTTACAGTTGTTGGCATGTACATGTAGCGCGGAGTTCAAGGTTTTTGCATGAATCGACTATGCAAATATCTAGGCATTAACAATAGTTAGGTAACAATAGTCTAGACAGTGTATAGGTATGTGGGACTAAAGGGTATTACATCTGTCTCGTATCGTGCCCATGTAGGGCATATGAAGCAAGATATGACACGGAGAGACCCCCCCTCCTTTGTTGTGGTCATTGTGCTTGAGGAGTGTTGTGGTTTTTCAGGAATTATTTTTGGATTTTTCAGGTTAGGTAACAATAACATCACCATCTCAGCCACATACATGTATTTCAAGGTCTTGACCTGCTCTTTGAGATTTTCCTCTAGAGTCTCCAGCCTCTGCTCTGTTCCAGAGTCAATAGCCCTCGCCAAGAAGGGCTTCTGGGCAAGCAATCTCTGTGCTGTTCATTATTTTGTTTTCATTCATCATACAATTATTTTCATATTGCTGCTACAAGTTTACACAAATTTAATATAGAAACTTAGTGAAAAATATGAAATAAAATATAAAACAAATAGAATACATTTTGTATGAAGCGTACAACTACAAGTCTAAAACGTCATTATGAATATTGTATTTATCCAATAATATTAGGTTTATCAAAAAAATAATAAGTTAACAAAGCAGCATTATGATGGCATGGGCAGAACCTAATGGCTTAAATATATTGCCATGTGTGAACAACACAAACAAAAACAAGACGTGAATAGACAAACAGGAAACAAATGCTATAATATAATAAAGTATGACTGCCTATTTTTTTTAAAGAGAAGTAGAGATACAGTCAGTAAGGTTAATGATTGCCATATCCATGGAATGACCGGGACGAAAACCAAATTGGTCTGGAAAGAGGATGTTGTTCTTTGAAAGATATTTAGAGAGTCGGTTGTTTACGATTCTCTCAAGAATTTTGGAGAAACAGAGAAGAACTGAAATAGGACTATAGTTGTTTATAATGTGAAAGTCGCTACTTGTAAATACGGGCGTTACCCTAGCAACTTTAAGATTTAGAGGAACGGAGCAAGTACAAAAATATAGGCTAAATGGTGAGAAATTTAAGATATAACAGATTTGACAACAGATGAGCTAATTCCGTCAAATCCTACACTGTATTCCCGCACAAGTTGTTGCCAATCTCCACTATCTCAATAAAATCAGTTGGTAGAAAAAAAAAGAGAGAAGCAAAAGTCGTGTTAGATTTGTGCAGGTAATCCATGAAATGTGCGTTAGTGGATGGGATCTTATGAGCGAGTGATGAGCCGATGCTTGTAAAGTAAGAATTTAAGGAGTCGGCGATATCGGCAGGGTTGGAGAAAGTTTCGTTTCTACAGAACAGTTTTCTTGAATGACGGCCTTTCTACCATTACCTAGAATCTTGTTAATTTTGCGCCAAATGTGTTTTTTATGTTGCCTTTACAGGTTTCAATTTTCTTGGCATAGTAGGTTTTCTTGGCAAGACGGGGGACAGCAGTCAGTCGATTCAGGTAGCTACTATAAAGGCCTCTGTTAGCTTCTGATGGACTACGAAGATATCGTCTGTATAACTTGTTCTTACGATTGCAGGAGGTTATAATAGGCGGGGTGATTCAAGGTTGGTTGCTCTTCTTCCTATTACAATGCGATGAAATGAGAGGAAAGTTCCGGTTATAATTATCAGAAAAAAACGAGAAAGGAATGTGTTATATAGGCAGTATCTGCGTGCTGATAGAGTTCGCCCCAATCCACAGCTTCAATATCTGAGGTGAAGGAGCGTAGGGTATCGGCATTGATGTTCCGTCTGAAGTAGGTGTCCGGGGTATGCTTGGAGCTTTCGAAGAAAGAAGAATTCATTTGATACAGAGGAAGGTGGTCAGAGATATTAATATTCAAGATACCTGCTATGATATTACTATTGGTGTCGTTGTTAGTCAGAATGTTATCAAGTAGGGTGCTGCTGTGGGGAGTGATCCGAGTAGGCTGGTTAATCAGTGGAAGGAAACCATAACAGAAAAAAGATGTTGACAAAGTCATCCATGGGCCGATGTACAAAATTTTTACGAATATCAAGGTTGAAATCATCCATCAAAAAGCACAGCTTATTGTCGCTAGAAACAATATGAAGACAACGGTTAAAGTTACGCGGAAATGTGTCAAGTTGAGTGCCAGGAGCCCTGTAGACATTACCTACGATTACATTACGAGAATTAGTACGTTCGATCTCAACGAAAACGCATTCATAGTCAGGCGAAGAAGGCATGATGTCAGTACGCACATGGTATCTAAGTGACTTACCGATGAACAAGGCGGATCCTCCTCCAAGTTTATGAGAGCGTGAGGAATGAACTAGGTCATAACAGGTCATGTAGACATAAGGAGGGGGACTTTCTATGAACCAAGTTTCGGTAAAACCAAGAACAGTAAATGATTGAGAAAGACAGGAAAGGTAATCTTGGATGTCATAGAAATGTCTACAGAAGCTCCTGGAATTCATGTAAAAGATATGTTAAAGCTATCTGTGAATAGGTTTCGGCAGGCAGTGTCATCATTATCATCTAAATTAAAATCAGGCAACATTATACACACACAAAGATTAATGAAAAGACATGTAAAATAAATAGTTGGGAAAAAAAGAAACACAAAAAGTTGTTGACGGACAAGAGGCAAACTGTAAAAAAAAACCGAAGTGCCTTAAGTACAAACAAAACTTAGGGTAAATAGATCATATAATGTCATTGTCACAAAAGAACAGTTGAATGTAAACGACAGAAACATAATCAAACGAGCAAAATGATAAAACAAGCAGAATTAGATACAGCAATCAATACAGGCAAACTTAACTGTGATGTATGGAGAAACAATAAATTAACCAGAATATGACACAAGAGGGCATGTCAATGGGGAGAGAAAAAACAACAGAGTTAAGGCCAAAAAAAATATTTCTCCACAAATTGTAAAAAAAGAATTATAAAATTATCAGTTGCTACAGCCAATTTATTTATTTATTTATTCCATTTCTTTACCCAGGGTGTGCCCAAACAGTTTAAAACTGGTTTTCATTGGGGCCCTGCATACATCATTAAATAAAATAACAGTACATATTATAAATACAAGGATATTACAGGAATTCAAAACATTAATACTAATTCTGATTTACGAGATAGGCGAAAACCCGCAACAAAAAAAAAAAATTGGGGGGAAAAAATAAGAAGGGGAGATTCCTATCCGGCTCCACATTATAGTGGCAACCAAGTTCTAACTCCGTAGATCAGCGCAATTGGCATAATATCTAACAGATGACATGTCGGAGCTCCGATTTAAATGTGCTTAATGAGTCCAATGTTCGCAATTGTTCGGGCAGATTATTCCAAATATTTGCACCACTCACAGCGAAACTTGTGGCGTAGCATTCTTTTTTGGCGAAAGAAACTTTCAGTGCCGTGTGGGTTGATTGCCTTGTTTCGCGAATTACTGTAAGTGGTTTGAAAATATTTGTCATGTACAAAGGAGTCATTTTGTTGATACCTTTGAAGACAAGAATAGCCTTTTTTGACTTGACTCTTTTTGAAAAAGGAGCCCAATTTAGACGAGCAAACATATCCTCTGAAGGGGTGAGGAAGGTACATTTAAGGGTTATCCGCGCGGCTCTTTTGAGACATTTGTTCAACATATTATCGTGAGATATGTACCTTCCTCACCATACAGTACAACAATACTCTAATGTTGGCATAACTAGACTTACAAATAGTGTGTGCAAGCTGTGTTGAGGAACACAATCACGGATTCTGCTTAGTATACCTAATTTAGACACCACTTTTTTTTTACGTATTCGACATGTGGGCCCCAACTTAATGCTTCATCAATAATTACACCCAAACATTTATAAGACTTAATATATACATTTTCAATACGACTACCAGCAATGCATACATTTAAATTAACATTAGATATTTTCTGCCTAGTACCAATAAGCATGCATTTGGTTTTGGTGGAATTTAAAGCTAGCTTGTTTCTTCCGCACCAGTTGTGAAAACTAGTAAGAGCTGTATTTAAGCTACTTTCTATTATATTAATGTTGGAGGAGCTACACGTTAATGTGGAGTCATCTGCATACATAAATAAGTTGCAGTTTGGGGCAATACAAAATGGAAGATCACTAGTATAAACAATGAATAAAAGTGGACCTAGTATCGACCCCTGCGGAACACCAGTGTTTACGGACAGGACCTTTGATATGGTGCCGCCAATATTTACAGACTGACTACGTTCACTTAGGTACGACTTAAACCAATTAATTACAGAAGATGACATGTTCATCCTTTCTAGTTTCTTTAGTAAGATGTCATGATCAACACAATCAAATGCTTTACTGAGGTCTATAAACACACTGACTTGTCCATTCTCCATGGCCGCAAAACACTTGTTTGTTAAGTCATGTAGGGTGCTTTCAGTTGAGTGCAGGGGTCTAAATCCTGACTGGCAACTAGGAATCAGATTGTTTTCATCAAGGTATCTATATACCGATGAGTGCACCCATCTTTCTAAAATCTTAGAGACAATATGCTACAACACTGCTGAACTGTATCAAAATAGGTGAAATGGCAAAAAGTTCCAACCAACAAAGGCCGTTTTCCAAACCCCAGCTTGGGTTCGTCTTTGCGTCCATCCCCATTGCCAAACTATACGAATGAAGCCTGAACAAAGACGAAGCCGGGGTTTGAAAACGGCCGAAAAAGGCCATCAACCTCGTTCCGGTGTGATAAATCAGGACGCAGTTGATGTTTACGAACGATGGGACGAGGTTGTTTTCCGCTGATCGCGGTCAAACTATGCACACGCGGGGGCGTACGTTAACGTGATGTGAGCAATTGATACTAGACGCAAGTCATGACAGCGTGACAATTTTTCAATGTCTGTTGTTAGCGGAGTAAAAACTCTAAAACTGTTTGGTATTCTGTCATGTTACGGCTCGGTAACTCTTCTTTGTGTGTACGAATCTGTGTGCAATGGAACTCTGTCTAGTGGCGGAAGCTGTTTGCTAGACGGCAAAATAGGTGCAGCAAGTAATGGGAAAGGGCACCAAGGCAAATGGTGGAGAACACCAAGGTATATTCAATTCAAGTCAACATTTATTTCCATATTGCAACAACAAAAGCAACAGAAATGTGAGTGTAAGTTAACTTTTGATATACATACCAGTCATTAAACAATACCCAGTGAAATAAGTGCAATGTATATGACACACAAAACAGAAAAACAGTAGGCCTACTCACCTTGTCTGTAGAATCCAACTTAAACAAAACCCAACAAACAACAAAAAACGCGTCGTTGCACCAGAGAAAAATTACTCTTTTCTTTTTAAAAAACCTAACTGGGCTTATTTATCAAAGAAAAATCCATCTACAGCTTCAAGATCAAGAAAATAAAACAATAAAATAAAATAAAACAATTGTCATTCTCAGCAATGTGCTTGCATGTTTTATGAAAGTGGGCTCTGGTCTCCACCCTTGGATTAATCAGAGAAGATAATTTTTTTGTGTATTCCTGCAAGAACGCCAACAGTCCAAAGAAAAACAACATTAATAGGTCAGCGTTGGGTGAGGGGAAAGGGAAAGACAGCAACGACTCCTTCAATCAGAGAAGCACTTTCAATAGTAGCGGCAGCATGAGACCAGGCAGGGGTAGGGGTAGGAATAGGGGTACGGGTATGGGTACGGGCACGGGTAGGGGAACGGGTAGGGGCGTGGGTACGGGTATGCACGGGTAAGGGCATGGGCTTATTTTATCAAAGAAAAATCCATCTACAGCTACAAGATCAAGAAAATAAAACACAACGATGATGCGTAATGAAATAACAGGTAAACAAAAAACATTAATATCATGCAAAATGTTTAATAAAAAAGACAAAAATCAAGGTTAAAAACGCAACATTTTCGGGAAAAAAATAAAGAACACGAAAAAAGAATATAATAGAAAACTAAGCACCGAAAATGCAAATACACGCTTAAAACTAAAGTGCCAAATCAACATCACAAACGTATACGGCCAGCGACCACTTCCCAAAGGCCCCTTAACGGGTCGGACCCAAAGTATCAAACTGACAAACTCAACACTTTGAATGTTGAGTTCCCTGGCAAAGCACCGAATCCCAACCCTCAAACTTAAGAAAGACCACCGGCCGCACACAATAATGCCGAATCAACACTCCAGCTACAAGCTTGTACCAAATAGACGGATAAATGAAGCAAAAAAACGAGTGATCAATAGCAACAAGGACGTAAAATAAACAAAACCATATAGTTACCTAATAATTCTCGAAATCAAATATGTATTGGGATATAAAATCAATTCATAGCTGAAGCAATTTTTAAGAGATGGAAGCATGCAGGCTGATGTTAACGGGCTTGATGATAGAAGGGGGCTATAGTGAACCTCCTGCGCCTCTCGACTTACCACCCACAAACCGGTACTTCCCTTCATCCTTGTACGCTGCCGAGACTTGCGTTGATTACTTCCTCTTTTCATTAAGATCGAGTTTGGCCGGTGAGGTCCTCGACGCATTATAAGGGGTCACTTGGCAGGGCTTGCCGTTGCTGCTGCAGGATCTTGATTTTGTCAGTGGGATTGGGTTTATTTTTCAATACCAGCTGTGATTGCTTATTTTTTCCGTTTTTATCTTTGCTGAGTTTTTTGGCATCGTCTTTTTATTTATTGTTGACGTGTTTGGTAAGCTTTCTGTGCTTCTTTGTGATATATTTTGGTGCTTTATCCGAAACGAATTGCTTGTTATTTTGATGTTTTTTATGTGTTTTTATTATCTTTGGTCGAGTTCACTATTTTGTAACGTGTATTCACCACGGCTGTTGCCATTAGTGCCCATGTTCGTCTGTTGGTGTTTTTACGTCTGGTTTTGATCATACATAAGTCACAACGGGTTCAATTCTTTGCTGATGCTGAGACTGTCAGAAATGAGTATTTTGTGTCTTCAGATCAGTACATGTGTCAGACTAATTTTGTTGTGCCAATCACGCCCTGTCGTGGGGTAGCATTACAGCTGTGCCGTACTGGATTTAGTTTCTCAAAAGTTCCATTAGTCAAATGGGCCAAACACGACCAAACTACTATAGTTATTCATAGTCATAATGACCCTCCACATGATATAACAATATTTATGGATATTTATGTTAACCCAGGCCCTCGTATTGGATGCACTAGCAATGACGAGTTGCATTTCAAGCATACAGAAAATTTGCCTTCTAACATGTCTAATACAATGCCAGTCGTTAAATGAAATTCATGTCTATGTATATCATGATGACATCACAAAACTCCAAAACGGCAAAAAATACTGCATGGTGAGGAAAACAACAAATAATACAGGGAAGTAATTACATGACGCTAAACTGGTAACATAATGATGGGCGAGTTAAGTCACGAATCACGACCATATTTTTACTCAATGAATTTGTGTGACTTAAATGTTCGCGACTCACCTGTCGTCAGTCGGTATATGTACTCGAGGGGTGACTGGACTCCACATTTGTTGATGGAAGCTCTGGTTTTGGGATCTAACATCTAACTCAGTTACGAGTCTCGGAATTTGCGAGTCACATCCCCATTATTAAGTAGATCAACACAAAGCCCAATCAGAAGAAACAGGCACGGATATAGTTGCCAGAAGAACCCAGTCTATGATGAGAGCGTAAGGTTTCACTTGAAGAGCAGATCTAGAGTGTAAAACGAGTGGATGTGACAAGAGCGTGAAACCTACAGAAGCAATGCCGTATAGGCACGAGGGATACTACACCACGATTTCACAATCATTATTTCCTGGTATTGGTTATTGACCTTAAAGTCGCACTATGTCTGGAATCGCCCAATTGGGCTACAAAACGCGTTTTAAACTAAATGATGTTCATCGAAAAGATCATTTAAAAGTAGGATATAAAGATTGGCAAGCCTTTACACATTGTTGGTTTTATCATTGCGCAAATTGCGCGCTCCAATTTAGTTGCGCATACTGGGATCCCACACGACGCTCCTAATTCAAAATGTGTATTGAATTAATCATTTAATTACTTTAATTTTTAAAACAATTTTCTAAAAAAAAAAAGAACAAATTATGGGATGTCCCACTCTCATTCGAAAGCTCATAAAAATACAATGCTAGAAAATTATCAATTCAATTTAAAAATCCTTTTTTTAGGGTGAACGCCCCTAAATGCACGGACACACCAAATTTAAGGATTTCTTGATAACCTACTGGCTAATCGTTTTTAACAAGAATTTCGTGTTTTCGAATTACGAGAACTTGTCTAATGTGAAGCTAGAAAGTTTATTCATGGTCCTCAAATGTTCAGTTTTGAGTAAAAAATGCAGATTTTTTCGTAAACATTGATGTCGATTTGTCTCTCAGATAGCAGCAACAAATCCAAAATGGCTCCCTTTCTTTGCATTTTTTCCCCGGGAGAAGCCGGACTCTAACACTGCTCGCGTGCCTTCGATGTGCTCAGTTTGCACCTACGGCGCTGCATTTGGATTGCATACCTGTTGCGATGACCTTCCCTTTTAGAAAACCTGGATCCGCCCCTGTTCCGAACTTGTTTTTACAACCAAATGGGTGTTAAACATGCAGATGTATTGTTGTCAATATTTACAGAATCAAAATCATAAAATGACACTGTACTCCAACCCGAATATATTTGTCCGTACCTCCCCACTAGACGTAATTGATATCGTAAATCCATGTCCTACTAATGCGTAAGTTGTGATGGTGCAACAGTTGTGTCGTATTTTCTTTCGGTTCCACGAAATTGTCTTAGACCACAAGTAGGGGTCCTTATCTCCAAAAATAGGCTCAGGTGTTTTCTAAAACCTAGAAGCAATCTGAAAACAGTTGGAATCCTTGAAATGTCTGTTTTTCTAATTTATATGTTTCCAAAATTTCTTTTTAATGAAAACACATATTTAACAGTATTTTGGAGAAAGAACATGAACATTGATATTTTTTTCAATAACTTTAATAACATTTATTCTGACAGCACAATTTGGGTTTTGAGTGTTCCTGGTAAAGTAACATACTTTTTTGGGGGGCAGACTTAACATTTTCCTAAAATATTTATGGTATTTTGATAATTTTTTTTGAGTAAAATAACACTACATTTTTATTTGTTTCACTATTAAAGTTGGGTTATTCCGTGCTTTTTTCAAAATTTCGATTTGCTTTTCCGAACGAATAGGCCCCCTATTGAAAGAAAATCATGTACTGTATACGAATAATATTTTTTTTGCAATGGCAGGCCTCTACACATTGTTAAAAAGTGTTTTTTATTATTGCGCGCTCCAGTTCGGTTGTGCATACTAGGACGCTCTAATTCAAAATTTGAATTTATTTATTTATTTATTTACTCGCTGGTTTTTTCGTTGGATGTCTCATTCGAAAGCTCAAAAATATAATGCTTGAAAATTATCAATTCAATTTGAACATTTTCATACATTTTCCTTTCTCGTTTTTCGAAAGCTCCTCTTCATTTCTTGACAGGTGTCTTGCCCTTTTGAGTACCCAAGAACATTGTTGGCACAGCAGTTGGTTTTAACAACCTGTTGGTGTTCATGTCAAACGACCTGTACATTTCCAAAATTGCCTCAAAACAGGTTGGCTCAAAGTGGTCGCTGCATTATAGCGTGGAGCTCGGTGTTGGACCTATCCACTTTGCGCTCTGGTCGTCCGGACCGCAGAAGTTCAAATCTGCCGATACCTCGGGTCAGTTGGGAATGAAAGAAAATCCAAAACAGCTCTTCTTACAGTTCAAGATGCTTTTCTCAGAGCTATTGATTCACACCAGGCCGTTTTTCTCATCATGGTTGACTTGTTGGCCGCTTTCGATACAGTTGACCACAATATCCTCCTTCAGCGGCTCACAGGTGATTTTGGTCTAGATGGAGTTGTTCATCAGTGGTTCCACACATACTTGAGTGATAGATCTAGCCAGGTTTGTGTTAAGGATGCCCTCTCTACTGAAGCAAAGCTCAAATATGGCGTTCCTCAGGGCTCAGTCATCGGCCCTCAGATGTTCACTTACTACTCCCACACCATTGGTCAACTTATTCGACGTCACTCTATCCAGTATCACATGTATGCTGACGATGTACAGTTGTTCTTACCATTCAACCCCTCCCGTCCTGGTGATGCGGCCTGTGCTTTGTTTCGTTTGTCTCGGTGTGTCAACGAGCTTCAATCCTGGTTGGTCATCAATAAGTTAAAGATGAACCCGGATAAGACAGAATTCTTCATTGCAGCCTCTCCCACTCACCTCAAAAACCTGGACCACCTCACCTTTAATCTCAATGGCACTCAAATTTATCCCTCTCCATCTGTCAGAAACTTGGGTGTAGTCTTCGATCGCAGCATGTCCATGTCTGCTCACATTACTCAACTCTGTCGTTCTCTTAACTGGCATATACGCAACCTAAGCCGGATCAGAAGGTTCCTCGATCTCAGCGCTTGCCATAATGCTGTCCGAGCCTTAATTCTGTCCAAGATGGACTACGGCTGCTGCCTCCTGAACGGTGTTTCCCAGAAAGATGTTGCTCGCCTTCAACGGCTCCAAAACCGATGTGCCAGACTTATCTTTAAGCTGCCCAAATACACTCACACATCTCCACTTCTCAAGCAATTACACTGGCTTCCAGTCGCCCAACGCATTCAATTCCGCACAATGGTCCACACGTATAAATCCCTCAATCACTGTGCCCCGGATTATCTCTCCTCTCTTCTTTCACTCCAGACTTCTTCTTACTCTCTTCGCTCTTCTACTGGTAAATCCCTCTCCGTTCACAGAACCCATAAACTTGCTGGTGACAGGGCTTTTTCAATTGCTGCTCCCCGTCTATGGAATTCCTTACCTACCCTAATTAGAACCTCTAACAGTGTCCCAGCCTTCAAACGTGCTCTTAAAACCCACCTTTTTGCCTCTTCCTAGCTGGTCGTCTTTTTCTTTTGTCTTTTTCTTTCCCCCTTTGTTTTCTCAGCGCCTTGTATCCTTTGGCAATTTGGCGCTTTATAAATACTGATATTATTATTATTATTATCGACGATCAAACGGACTGCGGTGGATTGATTCTGCATCGATTGTGCACGTGCGTAGCAGCACGACCGCTGTAGCTCAGCTACATGGCCGGCCAACGAGTTCCCAAACGTACGTCACGATTATGCAAATTGTCTATGCTAATGACAAGAATTATAATAACTTAAAGGGTTATGAAATGTGTTTTGTATTAGCTTAAATGCAAGATTATACCTAAATTAGTGATTTCCAGTATGTAAAGTTTATAAATTTAATTCATAAATATGAGACGGGAGTGCCGCGGGTAAAAGCTGGGGTACTGCTAGTAACACTTCCCAGGGAGGTACCAGTACCAAGGAAAGGGGTTGGCAAGGTGCTGGCAAGGCGTGGTCCCGAGGGCAGGAAGAGTGGGAAAGCACTGCCAGCAACATGATGTTGGGGCAGTACAGCATGCCAAACCTCGACTCTTTTGCACAAGAGAGTGCCAAGGAGCAAACCAACTATTGAGCAATATGGTTACCACATGTTGCAGGTGATAAAAGCTATTAAAAACACAGGAGCCGTACCTTCCATAGCCCATAGGTACTGTGGACATTCCTTTGTACTCGTGCAGTTAACCAGTTTGCGTCAGAGGAATTCCCAAGATTCAAAACGGATGACTGATAAACATGTCACAAGCCAGGCCGGAAATATCTGGCCTTGTTTATCCCTCATCTGTTTTGAATTCTGGAAAAACTTTACTTGTGTACCGGCATCCGAAGCAAACTGGTTTAAAGGCCACAACATGTAGGTTATTTGCATTCATCCCCAAAGCAACCTACCGAATTGTTATCAAAAAGCTTATTACGTGGACTAAAGATTAAACTAGTAGTAGTACGCAACATCTTATTGAATTATTCCGTCTGGCTGGCTGTCATTTTAGAAGAATTCAAGAAATGTACATGTAGGGCCTAGCACTAGGAAAGGGCATGGTGTGATTAAACCAATTAACCCAGGATGTGAATTTGGACCGAATGTTTGAATTTGGAGCATTGCGATTATTCATACATTGCGATTATTCACCCTATTCATACTGTGAAGTAACCAGATTGTCTTGTTTCAGTGTGAGAGGCTGGAGGTTCTTCCACACTTTCCTCAGTAGCCCACACCTTGAGTGGCCTTTGGCATCGAGATGGGTGATTATCTTGTCTTGTTTCAGTGTGAGGGGCAGGAGGTTCTTGCACACTTTCCTCAGTAGCCCACACCTTGAGTGGCCTCTGGCCTTGAGATGGGTGATTATCTTGTCTTGTTTCAGTGCGAGGTGCTGGAGGTTCTTCCACACTTTCCTCAGTAGCCCACACCTTGAGTGGCCTCTGGCCTTGAGATGGGTGATTATCTTGTCTTGTTTCAGTGTGAGGGGCAGGAGGTTCTTTTACACTTTCCTCAGTAGCCCACACCTCGAGTGGCCTCTGGCCTTGAGATGGGCGATTATCTTGTCTTGTTTCAGTGTGAGGGGCTCGAGGTTCATCCACACTTTCCTCAGTATAGCCCTCACCTCGAGTGGCCTCTGGCCTTGAGATGGGTGATTATCTTGTCTTGTTTCAGTGTGAGGAGCTGGAGGTTCCTCTACACTTTCCTCAGTAGCCCACACCTCGAGTGGCCTGTGGCCTTGCGATGGACGATTTGCATAAACAAAAGTGATTTTAAACAATTTTAACAACATGTACTATCCACCGAGCTGAAACTTCAACTGGTTAGCTTTTTACCTTTAAAATTTGTGAAATTACAGCAATAGCAAATGGTGTATACTACCTTTAAACAAGAGCACATATCCACAAGTGAAAATGGTATATAATAAGGGAATAAATGTGTGTTCAAGAGGTTTTAATCACTCTGTTTAATACCGCTTGGA
Organism: Crossaster papposus; assembly: GCA_037893245.1. Lineage (NCBI taxonomy): Eukaryota > Metazoa > Echinodermata > Asteroidea > Velatida > Solasteridae > Crossaster > Crossaster papposus. The sequence goes on along the minus strand of JBAIAA010000780.1, from coordinate 433,556 downwards.
GTCTGGGTGCTGATAATTACCCGAGCCGAAGGCGAGGGTAATTATCAGCACTCAGACACCAAGCAGTATTATTCAGAGTGATTAATACTGACCGAACACACATTTATTCCCATTCATAAAAACTTTTTTTGTAAAATTCAGCCAAAAAAGCCCCGAAATTTCCGGAAAATGGTCGCAAGTAAATTTCGGTGTTTAGCCATTCTGTGTGTGTCAAATGACATGTTTCCGCCTCTGTCGCTCTACACAATACATGCAATAAAGCGTGTTTACTATGAACCAGACTATTACTGCCATTGGCAACCTCGTTCCCAGGGTGTCGAGCTATACGCGCCCAACACTACCCGCTCTTACTATTGGAGACAAGGTACGGTTGGAAATAAAGTGAGCCCTGGGGACGGGTATAATGCGACATCGCGTGACAGGGTTTTGTTGCCAGCTGGTTTTAAACACTTCCAGCCATGTCTTTATCGTCCGTTTAATACCGGTCACGTGACGGGCTCTCGACCAATAGGAATGCCTAAACTGTCCCAGGTATTTATGAATAGTAAATCAATGCAGACAAAATAGGCGACTCATTTTGTAAGCAAAATACACATTTTTCTAAGAACTTCTGAACCGTTGTACAATCGTTTTGGCCTGTTATAATATGTTGCCATTTGACGCTACCGGTACTGTAAAAATTGTTGTAAATGTAATCATACCTGCCTTCATTTTAATTGTTTCAATCAATTTTAATATTCGAGGACTGTTACAAGAGAATCCACGTGTAAAGTCCTGAAACAAGTGTAGGAAAAGAACAGATTAAGGTTTTATGTTTGAGTTTATTTCCCAAAGTTTAAATTGATAAAGTATTGCCCAGCCCTCGAAGCGATTCTTTCAATCAGTGAAGTTAAAACAAAACAGTTCTTGAATTATTTTTAAATACGGGTGTTTAAATATTTTCCAATCGGCAAAGTATATCCATTTTAGGATGTTTATCTCTACTTCATTGCATTAGATCAAGTTGCCTAAAACCAATATTAGTGGAGGGGTTAAATTCCACCTTAAATATTGATACAATCAAAATAATGTTTAAAAGACATTCTAATTCACTGTACAAAAAATGGCCCTGGCAGCTGTAAACAAAATGAAAGGGAAAGTTTTGTGTTTAAAGTTTTATACCAAGCTTTTATTTTTGTCAACAACGATGTTTTAGAAGTAAAGTTATTAATAAACATGTTTTGCAAAATCTTGTCGAGGCACCAAGAAGTAAAACCTGACGACACTTTTTAAAGTTGTTTTAAAAGGGTGGATTAATAACATCTTATTGACAACAATCATAATTGTATCATAATCATTCAATAAAACGATCTTCGATATTTCTGGAACCAAACAATAAATATTGTGCAACCACAATCATAACTTGTCATAATTAAAATATGATCTATTTAAGCACCTTATCATACACAATTTCACATAAAAGAAATTGCTGAGTATTCCGAATGCAAATTTATAGTACATGTACATATGTTTTTCGTCTTGCACACTAAGGTAGAGACACACATGTGGACTATTATCAGATCTGTTTGTTTGTGAACATTGAGCGTCATTTACATGTATTTGTACGGCCGCTAGATTCACACACCTTTTACGTATTAAGAAAAAGGCACATTGAGGATGTATTGTCCAGTGTTTGGTGATTAATGTATCTTCATCAGCAGATAGCAATCAAACAATATTTAAAAAAAATCCTGATAATTCAAGCAATTATCAATGGTATATCTTACCTTTATATCCACCCATTCCTGATAATTCAAGCAATTACTATTGGTGTATCTTACCTTTACATATCCACCCATAAACCAATGATGCCCACATTTATATCCACCCATTCCTGATAATTCAAGGAATTACCTATGGTATATCCTACCTTTATACCCACCCATTCCTGATAATTTAAACAATTACCAATGGTGTATCCTACCTATATACCCACCCATTCCTGATAATTTAAAACATTACAAAAACCTAAACGGCATATCTCCAGTACCCTCCGACAAAAAAACTAGTTTAGATAGACAGGGAAGATTTCTAGATAAAAAAATGATACCAAGATCACCCGATTCTGTCTGGAAGCAAGTCGGTTGTCAATTGATGGGCAGGCATTTTCATTGCTCTCGCGCATCTGTTGATCAACTGTCCAACTGATCCCCAACTTAGTTCAAGAAAAAGGCCACTAGAATGACAACTACCTGACCGAATCAGGTTATCTTGTTATCTTTTTTTTTATCTAGAAAGATTCCCCGCCTATCCAAACTAGTTCTTTTTCTGATCGAAGAGTACAGGAAATATAGGCCGTTCTGTTTTTTGTTTTTTTAACACAATGCATAGGTACAAACCTAAACGGTTTGACGATAGGTCTCCTATCTTTTAAAGAAACTAACAATCTTCAAACGGAAACAATGATTTGTGATACCAGGTAGGGCCTATTGGCCAATTACATATCATATCATATCATATCCACGAAATGCTTTTTTTGTTCTTGCTGCTCCAAAGCAACTGAAATAACACCGTGAAAAATCATTCCGTATTTGTGTTCACCAACAGTTCACAATTATCAAAACAATTGTTTTAAATGTCGGTGCAACAATCCAGCAAATATAGCGAAGTTCTCCCTATATTACGCCAACATGTGTATAAGAACATTAACATAACATAAACTGTACATGCAGAGCCTTACACTCATTATAATTACACAAGGACTTGATTGCATGGGTAAAGTGAAAAATAAAACTATATAATATACTCTTTATATCGGTATTTTGTTTTATCGATAGCCTACTGATTATATTGACAATGATCCACAGCCGTGCTTAATACAAACACGATTTGTATTGACACTAAGTTGAAAGCAAGTTAGTCACAAAATGTTCACATATAAAAAAAAAGGCTCACTATAATTGGTTATAATTAAAGAGCTGACAGTGAATACAATAAAGTCGCTAATTTGACCAATGAGGTTGCTACTTTTGGAGATTAGATTTTCACATTTTATACATGTTGGTTTCTAAGACGTTTGGTATGTCGTGTTAGACCTGAGAATATTCAGACATAAAAAGAACGAACTTTTTAAAGACACATCCATAGACCGTTTGTATGCATGCTTTAGGGTGAGTTTTTCGTGCGCGGGGCACGCGAACGATTCTCGAAGGATGCGAATGCAGAAAAAAATGGCAAAGTCCAACATTCGTATTTTAGGTTCCAATTATGAAGATAATGATAGTAATAATAATTATTTTTTAAAGATATACATATAAAAAGATTTTAAAAAAATTGAGACTATCACAGCTAAAAGAGTATGCTGTCTACAAGTATCATTTTTGGTTTTTCCCAATTATTTATGTATCGTTGAAGAGAGATTCACGTACTACGTACTACGCGCAATCAATTGCATTTAAATCAGCTTCATTCACGGCAAAATAAATAGCGGCCTATCCATTACAGAAAGAATAACTGTTTTGAATCAGATTTGATCGCTTGTATTAGTTGTAACAAAAAAGCTATGATTTTATACATCCGTGACCACGCTGAGATACTGGCAAAATTTAGTATCAGACCCTCTAAATCCACGCGGTCCTATTTCTACGCACTCACCTGTAGCCTAATGTACGTTTGGCAACACGCGCGCGCGTGCATGAGCGTTAATTAGTGCGCAGATAACGGAGGGTCGAGGCTATACATCATATAGTAATACGGTCATGTCTAAGTTGAGAGTTCGTTTTTATTCCTCAAAATGACGAATTTTATGGTAACGAATATACATGTACATCGTACAACCATAGAGAAAGGAACAGGGTACAACAAGGTCCATAAATCAAACGAGGGGGCGAGTCAGTCAGCGGGCGAGTCGGCCAGGGGGCGAGTCGGCCAGGAGGTGAGTCGGCCAGGGGGCGAGTTAGTAAGGGGCGAGTCGGTCAGGGGGCGAGTCGGTCAGGGGGCGAGTTGGAAAGGGGCGAGTAGGTAAGGGGCGAGTCGGTCAGGGGGCGAGTTGACCTACAAATCGGCGACATATAGAAAGGTCAATTATCCCCTTCTAGACCCAAGCGTACAAAACCCACTGAATGCTGTTTTTTTAAACTTGACCTGCTTTAGGTAGCCAGCTCTTTACATTCCCCCGCATGAAATATATGTCAGACTGAGATAAAAACCCACGGACTTCACTTGATTGAAGTGTACCGGTGTCACATGAATATCCGACTCCCTAGGAAAATCGGACTCCTTTGGTTAAACCCTCTCACGTGACCGGTCACTCTCCCAATAATCTCCACTTAAGCATGCGCATTTATTAATACCAAGGAGTCCGAATTTCATGCTACACCGGCATTGATTGTGAGAACAGTTTGCAAAAAGACACTCCACGAGATTACTTAAGGCATAACAACAAGGCAAGGACCCGGTCATTGCTGCGTGATAATTGACCGGGTTGGGCGATGACCAATGGAAATGAACCGAGCCGAAGGCGAGGTCTATTACCAGCGGTCATCGCCCAACCCGGTCAATTATAACGCAGTGAATGACCGGGTCCTCACCCTGTTATTCTCTTTAATAAATACCTTTTTATTTAGGGAATAAACAGGGAATTAACTTCAATGTTTGAAAGCCGGGGCAATTACTGCGTGATAATGCCCTCCACGTAATCGAGTCTCGACCAATCAAAACATTTCAACTCTCTTAGGTATTTTTTAATGTAAGTTTAGTTGTTGAAAACCACGTCAAAATTTATCGCTTTCAAATTACTACCAATCAACTCGGATGTCCAGATTCGGTCGTAGCATCAAAGCAGTTACAGAAGGGTCAGATAAATAGTTTCCCGACAGGTCTAGCTTTATTAGATTCGCCATGCCACTCAGTGATGCAGCAATGTACTCAATATCTGCAGTCATCAAGCCACAGTTTGTTAACACCAACGTCTTCATGTGTTTCATGTGCTTAAGATGAGACCACGCACCTGAGCCGGCAAGGGATCTATTAAAAGAAAGATCCAGTTCTACTAGCTTGGGTATGTCGCTTATCAGTGATGCAATATACCCGATGTCTTGTTTAGTCAAAGAGCAACACCTTGAGGACAGCTTCTGAAGCTGTTTTAGGCTTTATAAACATGACCACGCACCGGAGCCATTCAGAGTTTCGTTTCCAGACAGATCCAGTTTAATCAAAGTAGGTACATCCTTTAGTGATGCAATGTCTTCTATGTCTTGACGTGTCAAAGAGCAAGACCTTAAGGACAGCTTCTGAAGCTGTTTTATGCTCTTTAAATGCGACCACGCACCGGAGCCACTCAGAGTTTCGTTTCCAGACAGATCCAGTTTAATCAAAGTAGGTACATCCTTCAGTGATGCAATGTCTTCTATGTCTTGACGTGTCAAAGAGCAACACCTTAAGGACAGTTTCTGAAGCTGTTTTATGTTCTTTAAGTGTGACCACGCACCGGAACCACTCAGGGTTTGGTTGTCAGACAGATTCAGTTTAATCAGATTAGGTAAAGCACTCAGTGATGCAATGTGTTCTATGTCTTGACGTGTCAAATAGCAAGACCTTAAGGACAGTTTCTGAAGTAGTTTCAGGCTCTTTAAATGAACCCATGCACCTGAGTCATCCAGAGATTTAATTCCAGACAGATCCAGTTCAACCAAAGAGGGCGTGTCACTAAGCGATGCAGCAATGTGCTCAATGTCTGTGCCTATTAATGAGCAGTATGTAACACAAAGCTTTTCAAGATGTTTCAGGTCACGTAATGCAAGTGACCATTCAGCTGCTGTGCCGCTCAGACCGGAAATGCTCACAAATGACACTTCAACTATGTCGTTACGATTAGCCATGGCCTTTAAAATATCTGCCACAATGGAACCAGTGACCTGCTCCCTCGAGATCAACAGCCTGATGCCTTTATCAAGTTTTTCAATCTGGAAGAAAACACCAATACTACACTGTACAAGATTGTGCATACATCCAGCTGATGCTGCAATGAGTTTCACATCATGTATGCCTAAACCACAGTCATCTAATGTGAGCTTCTCTAGATGTTTCAACCGCTGTAACCGAGGCCATGAAGCACCTGAGCCACCCAGAGATTCATTTCCATACAGATCCAGTTTAACCAAATTGGTCGTGTCACTAAGCGATGCAACAATGTGCTCAATGTCTGTGCCTATTAATGAGCAGTTTATAACACATAACTTTTCAAGATGTTTCAGGTCACGTAATGCAAGTGACCATTCAGCTGCTGTGCCGCTCAGACCGAAAATGCTCTCAAATGACACTTTAACTATGTCGTTACGATTAGCCATGGCCTTCAAAATATCTGCCACATCAGAACCAATGACCGGCAGCACCGAGAGCGTCATACTGACGCCTCTATCGAGTTTTTTCATCTGGAAGAAATCATCAATACTACACTGTACAATTTTGTGCATACATCCAGCTGATGCTGCAATGTGTTTCACATCATGTATGCCTAAACCACAGTCATCTAATGTGAGCTTCTCTAGATGTTTCAACCGCTGTAACTGAGGCCATAACACACCTGAGCCACCCAGAGATTTATTTCCCGACAGATCCAGTTCAACTAAATTGGGCATGTCACTAAGCGATGCAGCAATGCGTTCAATGGCTGTGCCTATTAATGAGCAGTTTATAACACACAACTTTTCAAGATGTTTCAGGTCACGTAATGCAAGTGACCATTTAGCTGCTGTGCCGCTCAAATTGGAAATACGCGTAAATGACACTTCAACTATGTCGTTACGATTAGCCATGGCCTTCAAAATATCTGCCACATTGGAACCAGTGACCCCGGGCGCCGCCGAGAGCGTCATCCCGACGCCTCTATCGAGGTTTTCCAGCTTCGAGAGTTTCATCCTCACCCCTCTATTATCGATTATTTCTACACAAAAGAAATTATCGATCCTAAACTGCGCAAGATTTGGCATGCAGCCAACTAATACTGCAATGTGTTTCACATCATTGATGCCTAAACCACACCGATCTAATGTGAGCTGCTTCAGTTGTTTTAGGCACTGTAACTTAGACCAGTCTGAGCCTGATAGAGATTCATTTCCAGACAAATCCAGTTTGCATATGCAAGACGTGTCTTCTAATGAAGCAGCAATGTGTTCAATATCCCCCGTCTGTAATGAGCAGTCTTGTATTGTCAACTGCTTAAGGCTCTTCAGTTCCTTGACTTGTGATGACCATATGACTGCTTTTCCACCCAGACTCTTGATTCCTTCAACACACAGTTTACTCAAGACCTTCCTACCAGGCAGTACACGACCCAACAACGCTGAATTTCCTCTGTTGCTCATTGTCTTTAAAATAAGCATCAGTTCTGAAGCAGATAACACCATGCAGCACAATTGCAGCTGTTTACTGTCTTCATGCACCACGACCATATTCAATCCTGGACAACCCTGAATGTTTAATTGCACCAAATTGGGCATATCACCCAGTAATAACGCAATGCTCTTAACATCGTCGTTATTTAACCAACAGTTATCTAAATCTAGCTTCTGTAGATGAGTTTTATTCACAAGCGGCATCCACAAGTGCACATAATCCGTTAAACCATGACACTTTGATAGGTGCAGTTCAGTCACGTGATTAGCGGTCTTGCCTAATTGTGAGATGATGACCTTCGTACTGCTAGAAGTTAAGAAGCATCCGATCATCCGAACAACAGTCAGACTTGTTAATGTCGCCATAACATTGAATAAATCTTTACAACACCCTTCCTTTAAGGTACACGATTCAAATGTCATTTCCTTAACTTTGGCGAGTGGCTTATCCTGAATGTTCTTGGACTGGTCAGCAACATGCTTCAGAAACCAAACGAAATTGATGATGTCATCACTTCTGAAATATGTAATATCAATTGAATCAGTAACAACTGAATTTACAAATGTCAATAAAAGTTTTTTTGCCCGACTTTCAAAGTAGCATGTCAGGGCAAATTTCAACGCTTTCGTCCTCCTGCTGCTTATTTCGGTCTTCGTGCTTATGCGAACCTCGCAGTCGTTCCTCGGGTATGAGAGAGCACGACCCGACTTCTCTGCAACTTCCACTGTGGGAATCAATTTGTGCGAATATAAACCAGCGGGACTCCTACTCGCTGCCTCTTCCCACGCAGTTTCGATAACAGTGTCATGTTGCAACATCGCTAAGACATGTTCCGTGCATGCTTCATTGTCACCACAGCAAAAACGTAAAATGTAGCGAAACCTACGAAGGTCATTGAGTTTATCAAGAATTTTCTTGAATTCCCCAGCGTTTGTATCGTGTAGTAAGCGTTGGAGATAACGAGCAGCACAAAATTCTTGAACTGTTTTGTGGATAAACTGTACACTGTTATCAGTGTCTAACCCTTTCATGACTCGCTGCCTTGTGAGTATGCCAGCCTTCAAGGCTATATCAAGCGAAATCTTCTCAAACTCTTTTTCTTGAAATGAAAGCCGCTGCACTGGAGATATAAGGCCGTTTAAGGCAACTTTTCCGATTGCTACAACAATATTCGGGATTTCCTCCTGTGGTACACCTTTTCTTTTGAATATATATCGTACAGCTTTTCTGTACAATCGCGATAGTGTTTCTGGCAGTGTGGAATATTGTCTCCATAATAAGCATATTAGGAGCAACAACATTGGGCTATGCGATAAATCAAGCAAGACGTTTGAAGATTGAATTTTTTTGAAAAGGGCCTGAGCATCCTTGAGTTTCTTGTGGAAGAATTTGCTCACAAAATCCTTTATGTCCTTTTCAAAGAACCCAAGAACTTTCACATGTGTGTAAGGTTTTTGAATCAGTGATTTGCTGACCAAAGTGGATAAATGGGAGGGACGGGTGGTTATGACGACATCAATATTTGGTCCGATTCCCCGATTGAGGATTTTGAGGATCGAGCCGAATGAATTCCTCTCGAGGTTGGTTGTCATCAATTCATCGAAGCCATCGAGAAGAAGAAGCACCTTTTTAGCATTCTTGAAAATGTACGTTTTAAGATGGTTCTTGTCGATCTCGTTTTTGTCAATAAGTTGATCAAAAAGAGAGGCAATAAACTTCGACTCTTGATCAAGTTCGCTCATCTTTAGAACAAAAACAAGTTTATACTTCTTAGTTGTTTCGCAAGCACCAAGGGCCCAGTCGTACGCAATCTTAAATATTAGTGTTGTTTTTCCCATACCTGCCCATCCATTGTAAATTATACGATTGATAACATAACCATTCTTTTTTTTCACGAGGGTTTCCTCATACAATACCTCCTTCCCCTTTCCATCGTTCGACCCCTTTCCTCGTTCATCATCATCATCATCATCATCACTAACTAACCGTAAATTAGTGTATATTTTCGCAATATCAATCATATCATCATCAATCCACGGAGTAGCTTGCACGTAACTGCCAGTGGTCGCGTACTTCTTCCTTAGCGCCTCTTCACATAGATCCGCTGCATTGTCTGCTACGGCAGCGGTGGCTGGTCTGGTGTCCTGTCTGCTTCTTGTCGATTGACTACATACCTCAGGTTGGACGTGTTGTGCACAGGGTTGATTGTTTATCATGCCTCCTGTTGAAATAGCAAAATAATACAGAGTTATTCCTGGAAATAGGTCGGGAAGTATTACAAGATGTTGAAAGTTGGTTGGAAAAGAACTAAGATTATGTCACATTTGAAATGAAAACGCAATAGTTCTCGGCGTTTAAATAATAAAACGATGCCAAATTTGATGTTCAATTCAGGATCTGAATTGGCAGGATCTCAAAATCTAAAGGTATCTGCATTACTAAATCTCAGTGATGTTTAAATTGTTTCCAAATAGTGAACCCTTAATTAATTGATCATGAGAGGCAGGTTGGCGTAGCAGTTCTTCCCGCTGTGACCCTGGTTCGAATCCAGCCTGGGCCACTAATGTGGATTGGTTTTTCAGTCCCTGCCTGAATAAGTGGGTTTTACCTAGAAATTCTTCTGGTTTTTTTTCTCCCACCTCTAAATCTTTATACTGCCTTGTCATTCTTCTCATTGTCTTCTCTGCAGGTTTCTTCTTGCTTTACAAAGCTGCATTGTACAGGGCACTTTTGAGGCATCCTTGCTTTCAATACCGTATTTTGTTTTTAAATAATGGCAGGCCTACCCTGCAAAAACTGTGGTGTAAATTTAACACTGTTCGATATTTATTAAAAAAATAAAATAAAAGCCGGACAAAGCGTGCTTCCGCTGAAATGAGGCCCATAAACGGTGTCTTTCTGGAAGAAAAATGATACACGTATTAAGATATGTGGTCTGGAACTAAAACTACAGGACCAAATCAGGATTTCTTGGTATCATTTTTCTTCTAGAACAATTCTCCATTGATTGGTATATGTAGTTTGGCTTTAGATGGTGATTCTAAATTCGATACCTTGTGGAGACCTGAGCACAATGGGGACAATGGTAGTGAAAAGGTCTCCACAGGGTATATTTCAATAGATTAGTAGGTCTCCACAGGTTTTTCTTTTTTAACTAGGAATGTTGTACTCGAGAACAAAGATATGTCTTCACAATGAGAGTTTTTTATTTATCTTTATTTTTTTAATTTATCTTTATTTTTTTAATTAATTTTTTTAATTAATTTATTATTATTATTATAATTTTTTTTTTATATTTTTTTTGGGGGGTGGGGGGCGTTACTCAAATTCAACAGTTTTTGCAGTGTATATACCTGTAATAGATTTATATTCCTATAGGCTCGACGTATACGGACACCAAGAACAGAAACAACTTTACCTGGGGTGGCTGCCTGGATGGTAACATTTTGTTGTGTGTATTCGTAATGGAAAGTGTGCCCGGTAGATGGAGCGAAAAAGGTAGGATTGCACATCCCATCGACAGTGACGTCTCTTATTGGTCCAGCAGGTTGAAGAAGGGAACCAGACGAATTATGAGTACACACAGTAGACGGATGCTGCATGGCTGGATGGAACGCTGCGGGTACCATATCTCGAACTGTGCAGAAAATAGCATATACGAATTGATAACAAATTGTAATTGCAAAGATACAGACATAATTATGAAGACACAAACATTGTAATTGCAAAGATACAGACATATTAAAATTATGGAGATACACAGCGAAAACGAAACAGGTCGGTGAAAAGGAAAAAGAGAACAAGTTTTGTAATGGATATAGGAAACCTTTACACTCGGTAATCATTTGGCCTCTCACTCTATTGTGTCAACTTGAACGTGAAGAGATACGAATTCAGTGCTTTTAGAGAATAGAAACAAATCACGTTTAAACACAGAATGGTTTTGGTGTTGGTTAACCTAGACCTATGTTACACTCCGCCGAATAAAACAAATCATTACGATTGATTATACTCCTGAACGAGCCTTCACCTTGGCTATTTTCTTGTGATCGATTCTCCTTGCCCACTCTCTCAGGTTCCTGACCCTGCCTCTGTGCCAGTCTTTCTGGCTCGTTAGTTGATGATACCACCTCTTCTTGGGAGCTGTGTTGCCCTGCTTCATGTGCTGACCGAGTCTTGGGTTGGACAGAGGTGGGTCTCAAATCCTCCAGCTGCTTCTCTCCCAATCTCTGTTGCTCATCGGGTAACGTCAGGACACTTTGTTGGTCATGCTTTCTGACCTCTGCCGTTGTCCGTTTGTCTTGCTTAGGAATGTGTGCGTGATGATCACTGGCCTTCAGTTCATTGTCCTTTCTTGTCCTTGGATCCTTGTCGGTCCCCTTTTGTGAATTCCCTGAAGGTAAGGTAAAGGTATGAACGCAGCTGGTTGGTCTATACTCTAGATTAGTTCACAAGAGTTTCTGCTACTGCAAGTCCAATTGAAGCATAATGACGTCACGCTTTCTCACGCTATGGGAGCCAGCCTCAGCCAGATGGGACGAGATCCATTAAGCTCCCATTAGAAAGCAGGTAAACGAAGCATGCCATCGATATAACGAGGTGTGATGTATTTGAGATTAAAAAATCACTTGTTGGTTATTACAATGGTTCTATAAGCTAAACTAAATTCCGACCACTTTGATTGAACAAATTCAGTGGAACAATGTCCATCAATCAATTTGAAGACAGTTGTGCCTGGTGACTTCAATATTCCCAACTAACAAGTGAAACGCCTGACTTAACCCCATTGTATATATAAGCCGATCGTAAGCTCCTCGTTGGCGCTGGTACGAGCAATAGACTTTACCTGCTGATTTCTGTTCATCATCAGCTCCGCCCATCAACCCTTGCACGAGGCGTAACTCGATGTTAGCATCTTGCTCAATGGCCTGATCTTGGAGGGGGACCCCATCGCGTAGCTGAAAAGATACATTTCGTCTTACGATTCGTTCAAAACTTTTCAAGAGCGAAACCTCCCTACAGCTAGCTAGATTAACATGTCAGGAACATTAGAATTAGGCAAATCGATCATTACCTCATGGCGTTGTCTGGTGATGAGACGCTGCTTCTCTGGTTCAATCCCAAGGTGGTCTTGAAGTTTTTCTTTCAAAGCTAAGACAAGAGTCGACGGAAGCATTTGAAGACATAATATTGGTCCACTCGATAACGTATTCACAAAAATCTGGATTAGGCGTTCTCCCTTAACTTCACGGAACGGTTGCCTCGCAGTGCATCCTCGTTCTTTTCTCATCTTTGTTCTTCCTATAATGTGCACAATACAAGATTTATTAAGTTTTTGAAAATATTTCATTTTTACTGTGAACAAAAAAAAATAAAGTATTTCTTGAGATAAACTTGGAGTCATATGCTGTCAGCTCAATGAATGACTAGATAATAGAAATGTATTCAAAGGCCGTACAGCGGCAATGTATGATATGGCCTTTATCCCAAGCAAATGGAACAAAACGGTTTTTGAAACTTCCAAACCCACACTTGTATCTTTACCTGACGGTACTAGATCCTTTGATAGACAATCTTGATGATTAGCTTTCTTCTGTTTCTGTGCTTCTTGCCCAGAGGAGGGCCTTTGATTAAGGCAGCTCTGTTCTCTCTCGGTTTCGGATCTTCTGAGATCGTCAAACTGTTCCAGGTTGTTTTCTCCATCCAATCTCTGTTTCTTGGACGACGATGGCGTCTGTTGTTTACAGATCTGTTCCCTGACCACGCCTTGCTGCTTGTCTTCCTGAGATCCGTCTGAATTACAAGTCTGCTCCTCTCCATGTTTCTCTTCCTCGTGCGATGATGTCTCTACTTCTTTACAGTTCTCACCGCTGTTCTTTACCATTTCCTCATTTTCTTTCCGACGCCCGTGTGCGTCCTTTCCTTGTCCTTCTTTGTAGGATGTCAGCTGAGAGCCTTTATCTTTGACCTCTGTTACTCCACAGTCTTTTGTCTGCGGACTGCAGCCTTGTTCATCAATTGGTCTATGTTGCTCCCGCGATGTCTCCATATTATTGTCTTGGTTTATTTCCTCTCTGTCGTTTGTATCTTGCTGTTTTCTCAACTTTTCCTTGAAATCCGTCAACCGGCCTGCAGGTGCCTGGTCACGGGGGACCACATGGCATCCTTTAAAAAAATGATTAACAGCAATTTATTTTCAAAAATATGTCATTAAAAGATTGTGAATCGAGCATGAATTGATTTATACTACTTACATTCTCCCCAAAAGAGAACTTAGAAAATACAGTCTTAAAAAAACTAAAAGGAAACAGCTTATGCGTTTGCTTCGTTTGGCATGCTGTGAGGAAACTGCATGCAAGGGAAACAACATTTTACCTGATTTAGATTGCTTCGTAGCGTTGGCATCGATTGGTGAGGAGATGGGTGAGTCCTTTGACTTCACTGTATCTTTATTAGGCAGACATGAGTCCGGATTAACATATTTCTTGGTAGTTCGTCTTCTTCCTTGCCTAGTCTTTCTTCTAACCTTTTTCGCCCTGCTTGTCTTTCGTGTTCGTCCTGCAAGTTAAGACAAAGAGGGGTTGCGGAGAGAGGTATATGTGCTTAAGTTTTCTTGGAGTGAACTTGACCACTAACAAAATTATTAGTCAGAATATAATAATAATCTATCGATTTGGTAATGCTAGGAATTGCGACAGTTCCTATTACCAGCGTGTTGTCTGTCAATCATTGCAACGACAAGATTAGTATCCAGATTTACCTGCTGATTTGTGTTCATCACCACCTCTGCACATCAACCCAGACATCAGGTGTATCTCTATGTTAGCATCCTGCTCGACCAGATAATCCTTGTGCGATGTCTCATCACGAGGCTTGACAGGGAAAATTTCAACAATAATCAAGTGAATCGACTATCTAATCAAAACTTTAAGTCTACAAGCGTGTGGTTACTAGATAGATTACATTATGAGAACATTAATTTTAGTTTACTTTACCTCGTGGTCCCGTTGTTGCTTCTCAGACTCAACACCAGGTTGGTTTTCAAGTGTTCCATTCAAGATGGTGATAAAAGTTGAAGGATACATTTGCAGACATATTGGACCCATCGAAGTACTATTAACAAACAGCTGGATTCGGTGATTTCCATTCTTTTCAGATGCAGGCTTCGTTTCGGAATCTGTTCGTTGTCTTCTTGTATTCGTTTTTTCTATAAACGTAGATAATTATTTTTGAACGCCGATAAGATAGCCAGCTTTATTATACACAAACAAATGTGCTTTCAGATAAGCTCCAAATTCAAGCATATAGATCCATACGAATATTGCCATTACCATCCATAGAAAAATATTTATGTGACCGTCTCCGACAAAACCTAATCGACGCTTCTCAGCATTTCCCATTACCTTAAATACAAATAATATTCAACATCAATTAAATTCGTTTTTCTAATTACGTTAAGTGTGCTGAATAAATGTGCGTATAGTTTCAAGACCCAACTCCCTTTGGCCGATTGTGTTGCTATAAAGTTTCTGTTGGTAGACAAATTCTTAAAAGTTAACGTACCATAACGTGGCAGATTTTATCCAAACTTCTTGAAACATATCTGAAATGAAAGCTTGTTGTTTGTACAATACAGTGAAACAAAAAAAAACAATATTGAAAATTCACCCCAAGTGTTGGGTCTTGCTAGAGCTGGTCACACATCACAAAATATATTAACCTAATGGAACTTGTCGTTTTCCCTTTGATGGCCGATCTAGATGATTGGTCTGTGTCTGTGCCGCCCCTGCCTCTTGTCTTGGTTCTTTGCAGATCTCTGGCTGAGTACATTCTTGTCCATCTGTCATGAGTCTCTGTTTCTCACTCGATGTCGTCGTATCTTGTTTGTTGATTTCCTCTTCATCATCCGTCCCTTGCTGTTTCTTCAGCTGAAGATTGTCGAGAAAATCCTTCTCCTGGCTAGGTACCTGCCTTTGGGAGGCTGCATGGCATCCTAAAAGGCACCACAACAATGTTACAACAAATCTTGTTTGTTTTTTTGCTCTCGAGCTCCGTTCGTCTAGTTTATTGTCGAGGTGACAATTGGTTTCCTGAAATAAATCACTTTTGTGAGGGCTTTTATGAGGATAACGCGATACGCGTTCGGACAAATTCGATTCCAAGGCGGCTGCGTTTAATACATGTACGTGTATTTGGTTTTTGTAAATCTGTACGCTTTATCAGTAGGATTAACTTCTAAAATTGTGAAAAATGTAAAGAATTCAAATAAAACATTGCATTGTGGACTTTATAGTACAACAAATACTTTATGTCATTCCAAATATAGGCCTAATATGAGTAAATGAGGAAAGAATATATATCTTGAGAAGAAATCATTGAAAGTGTAAGTTGTTGAGTCTGACATGGTGTAAGAGACCTAAGACGGGACACCCTTAATCAAGCTAAGAAGCACTAATATTAAACATTGAGAGAGAAATAATAATCCCATTTGGAATTACGAGTAAAACAACATTTTACCAGATTTGGATTGCTCATCGTTTGACGCGCGGATAGAGGAATCTTTCGACTTTACGTTATCTTCGTCACATAGACTTGGATCCGCATCAACAAATCGATATTTCTTGGCAGTTCGTCTTTTTTCTTTTGTTGTTGTTCTTGAAACCCTTTTCGGCAAGCTCTTCCGTGTTCTTTCTGTAAATACACATACAAAATTGGACTTGTTGTGAGTCCGGTCTGCATGAAATTAACGAATTTAACAACTGAAAATAAATCAACCAATCAACAAACGTTTTTTACCAGTTTTTGGTGGCTCAGTAGCGCTAGTCTTGACTGCTAAGGAATTCAAGGTGTTCCTACGATCATCCGAGCTCAGATTTTCATCACTCTGGGAAGTAGGACAGCTGGCTTGCTTCTCACATGAAGATGCATGACTGACATTTCTTGCAGATTTGGTTTTCCTTCTCCCTACGACAAAACAAAAATCTAATTTACTTTCAATCACCAATACTCTGGAATCATAACCATTTTTATAGCTACTATCAATCAGATTATACCTAGCTTCTCGTGCTCTTTATCATCCAAGCTTGGCTTTCTATTTAATGCTGCCTCGTCAGATGGGCATTTTTTGTGAGCTGTGCTACTTCTTTTTCCCGTCAACCGCAAATCATTATCTTTCTTGCTTGACCTTTGGCCTCTCTCTGAAGAGGAATGAAATAAAGACATTTTTTATCAAGATTCTCACCAATTAAACAAGACTACTGTCAAACTAATCCCAAGTATACAACAAAAGATTGCTTTTCGACACCGAGACTCGTCCTACCAGTGATATCTGCTTCAGATTGAGATTTCTTGAAACGTTTCCCTTTTTGTTTTTGTGTCCTCCCTGCGTTCTTCTTGTCTGTCAGTGCCTTTTCCTTTTTCGTTGTTTGTATTTTCCCTGCCGAGGTTCTATCAAATGTGTTAACTCCCGAGAGGGTGACGGAATCACCGCAGCCATCTGACTTATCTTGCATCTCGTTATCCTGGCTTTTATTTCTCTCAGAATATATTTTCTTGTTAACTTGTCTGTGTCCTGTTTTACTCCTCCTCCTCTTCGTTGATTCCTTGCCAGTGAATTCTCTTGAATTCCCTAACAATCCAATAAAGAGTAAGCGTATATAGTATTAATAACGATTTTACAACTAGCTTTCATCATTTTTGTATGAAGTGTACTCAATCAAGGCATCACACCACTTACCCAAGTTAGTTAGACTATGAGAATGAGAAGACGTTACCTTTTGCGATGACAGCTGGTGACGGGAAGGCAGCGGAATCGCTTAAGTCATCTGAGACCTCTTGCTCTTCATCAATCCTACTTGTGTTATCATGGACTTCTTCTTCTTCTTCTGCTTCTTAAGATGGGGATTTCTTGGCAGCTTTTCTTCGTCTTCTTCTTGTTTTCCCTGAACAAACAACAACAACAATCCTTAAAAGCATTAACATTCCAAAAGCCTTCGCTTGATCGTATTCGTTAGCATACATCGGATCTTGAGGTTGCTCTCATTGATCGGATGACATTTGGCTTTACGCTAGCCCCTTCTTTATAATACATATTTTTAAACCTTCAAATCTCTTTCTCTGAAAAACTTTCCATTCAATAAGGTCTCAAACGGTGTTTTAAAGACAGCTTGCCATGTTCATCGAATTCAACGGCAATTTTTTACAGAACCTTCCGACTATAGTGGCCCTGAACAGGGACATTGACAATTTGGGAGATCGCCAATACAGAGCAAGATAACTCAGTTGGAAGGGAGCGCTGGTACGGTATTCCAGAGGTCGCAGGTTCAAATTCAGCTCCCGCCAGTTTTGTTTGTCGACTTAGAAGATCATCAAAATCTGTTTTATTTTTCAAGATCAAGCTAAACAATCACTGAAGTCATTCGAAAATTGATCGAAATGCAGATACTGAAACGTAACGAAAAGTTGGAGTTAATACCAGACTTAGATTGATTACTGGCGGCTTCAACTCCTGAAGAGGTAGACAACTCTCCCGTCTCCGTTTTGTCTTCATCACTTGAGGGAGTTTGTCCACGTGATTCATCAGACGGAGATTTTCCTCTTACTTTTCTTCGTCTTCTTGTTCCCCTTTTAGCTGCCGGATATTATTAATCATAGAGAGTAAGTAACACATTTTAATAACGGCGTTACAACTAACTTTCATGATTTGTGTATGAAGTGTACTTAATCAAGGCATCCCACCACTTACCCAAGTTAGTTAGACTATCAGAATGAGAAGAGGTTACCTTTTGTGATGACAGTGGGTGACGGGAAGGCAGAGGAATCGCTTGAGTCATCCGAGACCTCTGGTTCTATATCAATCCTGCTTGTGTTATCATGGACTTCTTCTTCTTCTGCTTCTTTAGATGGGGATTTCTTGGCAGCTTTTCTTCGTCTTTTTATTTTTCTCCCTGAACAAACAACAACAATCCTTAAAAACATCAACATTCCAAAAGCCTTCGCTTGATCGTATTCGTTAGCATACATCGGATCTTGAGATATGCGAGCAAATACCCGAACGCAACAGTCTTTGTGCAGTTGCTCTCATTGATCGGATGACATTTGGCTTTACGCTAGCCCCTTCTTTAAAATACATATTTTTAAACCTTCAAATCTTTTTTCTCTGAAAAACTCTCCATTCAGTAAGGTCTCAAACGGTGTTTTAAAGACAGCTTGCCATGTTCATCGCATTCAACGGCAATATTTTACAAAACCTTCCACTATAGTGGCCCTGAACAGGGACACTGACAATTTGGGAGATCGCCAATATAGAGCAAGATAACTCAGTTGGCAGGGAGCGCTGGTACGGTAATCCAGAGGTCGCAGGTTCAAATTCAGCCCCCGCCAGTTTTGTTTGTCCACTTAGAAGATCATCAAAATCTGTTTTATTTTTCAAGATCAGGCTAAACAATCACTGAAGTCATTCGAAAATTGATCGAAATGCAGATACTGAAACGTAACGAAAAGTTGGAGTTAATACCAGACTTAGATTGAATACCGGCGGCTTCAACTCCTGAAGAGGTAGACAACTCTCCCGTCTCCGTTTTGTCTTCATCACTTGAGGGAGTTTGTCCACGTGATTCATCAGACGGAGATTTTCCTCTTACTTTTCTCCGTCTTCTTCTTGTTCTCCTTTTAGCTGCCGGATATTATTAATCATAGAGAGTAAGTAACACATTTTAATAACGGCGTTACAACTAGCTTTTATGATTTTTGTATGTTAGTGTACTCAATCAAGGCATCCCACCACTTACCCAAGTTAGTTATACTACCAGAATGAGAAGACGTTACCTTTTGCGATGACAGTGGGTGACGGGAAGGCAGCGAAATCGCTTGAGTCATCTGATACCTCTGGTTCTTTATCAATGCTGCTTGTATTATCATGGACTTCTTCTTTTTCTACTTCTTTAGATGGGGTTTTCTTGGCAGCTTTTCTTTGTCTTTTTATTTTTCTCCCTGAACAAACAACAACAATCCTTAAAAACATCAACATTCCAAAAGCCTTCGCTTGATCGTATTCGTTAGCATACATCGGATCTTGAGATATGCGAGCAAATACACCAACGCAACAGTCTCGGTGCAGTTACCGAAGTCATTCGATAAGTCATTCGATAATTGATCGAAATGCAGATACTGAAATGTAACGAGAAGTTGGAGTTAATTACCAGACTTAGATTGATTACTGGCGGCTTCAACCCCTGAGGAGGTAGACAACTCTCCTGTCTCCGTTTTGTTTTCATCACTCGAGGAAGTTTGTCCATGTGATTCATCAGATGGAGATTTTCCTCTTACTTTTCTCCGTCTTCTTCTTGTTCTCTTTGTAGCTGCCGGATATTAATCATAGAGAGTAAGTAACAAAGTGAGCAAGTTTATAGTTCACTTGGTATGCACCGAGATGAGTTTGGGTCTTTTTAAACAACAAAATGAAAGAGTACTTTCCGATGAGTTGTGAATTTAAACCAAATGTAACAGGCAAATAAGAATACAGGTATTTTGTTTACCATGTTTTGCTGCAGAGGTGGATGAGCAGCCAGAGTCATCCGATGGATCTTGACTTCCACCACCTGAAGATGTATGTAGTTTAGTGTCTTCTGTAATGAGGGGAATTATGAGGAATCAAACAAAGATAACAGATGCTTAGGGTGATTGTGGGAGGTTTAGAATCCACAGCGATATATAGGTATGGGATGTTGGAGTGTTGCAGCGGGTGATGATTGTGTGTTAGAATCGCTCGACGCTCAAACCATCCGATTTCTCTTGAAATCCCCGTCAGAAAGCTTTGATTTTCCTTCAGCTATTTCAGGTGATGACAGTTTCCTGTCAACATATTTCTGTTTTCGTCCTAACCTTTCCCTTTCCTCTAACTGTATAGGTCTGAAAAATTTCATCAACCAAATTATTAAACACAAATGGACTACATAATGGAAATGTATCAAGGCTATATGGGTTTTACCCTTTGATTGGTTGCTGTTTGAGACTCCACTTGTTGAATAGGTAGCTGGATCCCCCGAGTGATTGGAGTTCACGTCATCTTTATGACTCAAATTAAGAGTATTGTCTTCCTCTTCAGATGACGATTTGTAGCCTGCCTTTATCTTTCGTCTTCTTGTTTCGTTTCCTATAGATCGAGTCGTGAAAGGTAAGACAATTAACTACGCCTATAAAACCCAGATGTAATGTACATAACCCTATACAGGGTGGCCTAATCAAATTGTATAATGAATGGGAAATCTTTCTGGAATACAAATACTAACAAGATAAACATATACTAGACCGAATCGGGATTTCTTGGTATCATTTTTCTTCCAGAAGGATTCTCCATGTATTGGTATAGGTTGTTTTGGCCTCGGGGCGGTGGAGGTGCTTGTCCGTTTTGGGGGCCACCTGTATACAGACTTATATGTTGATGTGTTGATCAGCTCAACAAATCAACCTGTACAGGCCTAATAATATGCACGACATGAATCTATCCACAGACTTTACCTGTTGATTTGCGTTGATCACTTCCATCCACCAATTCAGACGCTAGGCGTAAGTCAACCTTGGAATCTTGAACAATCCCGTGGTCCTTTAGTGAGGCTCCATCGCGAAGCTAACAAATAATAGAGATGTTTGTTCGTGAAAATGTGCACAGGACTATCAGTGAAACAATAAAATACACCTGGGTAACCCTGGCACAATAGAAGAGTACACTAAGGGAAGGTGGTGTGTGTGTGGGGGGGAGGGGACACACACAGATGACAATGAACATTGTGCGAAGTTCAGCATTACCTCACGGTGTCTCTTTGTGAAAAGATGCTGATTTTCTGGTTCAATCTTCAGTTGTTCTTGTAGTAATCCTTTCAAGCCTGAGACAGTGGTGGATGGATGTAGTTGCAGGCACAGTGTGGATCTCAAAGAGCTTCTTACGAACAGCTGGATCTCACTGTGTGATGAAAATGCAACAAGGAGAGTGACTTGATGTGATAGTTTAAAGAGGTTCTACTCAAAGACTCGGGGGCAATTTACACTATATCCTGTTTAACTGGGCCACGTTTAATATACATGTAGATGAAGAAGCAATATGTTTACGCAATTAAGTTGTATAGATTTCCCCATAGTTAGGGTTAGGGTGGGATTGAAAAATTGTCGACAGTCGACACTATTATAATTAGCTTTTAGTGTCACTTTTGTATGTTTGCAGGTCGGGCGTAACTTATATATTTACCACAATTCGGGTCATATCGGGATCATACCAAACACCAAGAAGCTATTATATAACTACCTGCATTGAGTTCCCTCAAGTAAAGATTCTTTCAGGTTACACGGTGGTGATGAAGACGTATCCTCCAACTTCTTCCAAGAAAGCACAGACATAAATATCGTCTTTCTAGACGTTGGAATCTTTCTTTTTCGTGTGACCATCTTAGCCAGCGAGTGATCGTTCATGACCCGCGCTGCCATCTTGGCTTCCTCCAAGTCTGCGAGGGTCATCAAAGGTACCAGGAATTCACCCTTAAGACAAACAGATACCAATTGAGCATCTAGGAGTACATAGAGATTATTATGAGTCAAGAGCATCTTCAATTTCATTTTGTTTTTAGGTGTGTTTTTTACGTCATCAGAGTCTGCAAAGGATTTCTCAAAGGACAAAGGTACACGATTTTTGTCATTGAATGTGTAAAAGCAAACAGGCCTGTTACAACTGATATAGTATTAGTAATCAACGGATAATCACCAACCGATATCACACAAATTACCCGATAGTGTATCACTAACAACCAAAATGACCGACAGTGCAGTAACTGTTACTACACTATCGGTCAATTTATGTTACATTATCGATAAGGACCGATAATGTAATAAGAATAACCCGATAGTGTAGTACACCAGTCAATTGTTAGTATCGGCCAATTTGTGCGACATCACCGGTCGGTGATACATTATCCGCTGGTTACTATTATCAGTTGTAACACAGGCCTGCAGTTCTATACATCCAAGTGAAAGCAAGGCAGATAGAGTTATGTTATTGTTTGTGCCACCAACTATCTTGATTAAACCTTTGATGTAAAAACCCGCACCTCAATCCCTAAACATTGAAGGAAAAACGCTCATAATTATTGACACTGAGTAATATTTTACACACTTTGTTTTTGATCGGCAGAAATGTTCTTACCATTGTAATTCTCGGATCAGGATGAAAATGATCTCAAAAGTCGAACAGTTGTACCGCTGGAACTGTATAATCCCTGGAAGCCAATAATCGCGGCAAGATTCTACCCATATGCAGAATGGAAGGGACGTTGGAAATCCTGAAATGACGAGTATAGATACTCATTATACCTAGGCCTACATTGTAATAACGTAGTTAGATTTAGTTTGATACAGTACAACCATGACGAGAAAGCCTTTATCTGTGCTACAACTTTAAGACGACTATTACTAATCAGCTGG
The DNA here is from genome assembly GCA_037893245.1 of Crossaster papposus. NCBI lineage: Eukaryota > Metazoa > Echinodermata > Asteroidea > Velatida > Solasteridae > Crossaster > Crossaster papposus. Next base: position 410,714 of record JBAIAA010000780.1, on the reverse strand, counting down.
GGGCAACATTAACTGTTTCTTGTTAATCTGGCGATGTTTTCAGAAACGAAGAGAAGCAAAACAGGTGACTCTACCCATCATAACTCCATTAAGAGTGAGATTGTATTGTCTGGTATAGAGCGTGTAAATTGACTTCAAAATCGTGCGAGATTTTACGAGAATACAACACATCCGGGCACCATAATCTACAACGTGTCAAACATTCTACCTTTTGCATTTATTTTGTAGCATAACTGGGCCCATCCGATCAAGGGCAATTAATGTGTAGTTTGAAAGGAAATAAAGCATTCCCATTTGTAACATTTTTTGAAAATACTGCGAATGTATGAATATTATAAAATTAAATTTGTTGACCTCAACTTCCGTTTAATCGATCACGCAGATAACAGTTAGATACATTCAAACATGTAAGTCTGTGGCTAGACTAGTCGGTGTTTGGTACCAAGACACTCTCAGAAAAAGTGAACGTGGACTGACGAGATGACACGGTCTATTGAGCATATTACCAGCCAAGGTTTGATTCCCGGTTCGTACAGTAACAATGTCAGTAGAGTTAGTCGTTGATTCTCTCCTGTGCCACGAGTTTTTTTTCTTTGGGCCCTACGGTTTTCCTCCCTGGTCAGATATGGGTCATCGTAATGGCCGGTTGCCAGAGGCGCCTGTATGTGCCATCGACCCGACCACGTGTGAGTAAAAGGTTTGGTAGAATAGATTTCGTTTCCTTATTTGAATTTAGGGATTAGTAAAAGAAAAGAAAAAAGTGCATTTCCCCCACAATTAGGCTGGATGCACGACTTGAATGCATAATTATACAGCACCGTGTCAAACTCCACCATGTACACACTACTCTCCGAAAGACTGTCAACGTTTTACGTGCGTTTGACAACGGAATTTGTAACTCTGCTGTTCTCAAAACGTACATGTATATGAGGCGAAAATCTCTCTATCCCAATAACTTCCACGAACCGCACGACAACAACAGTTTTAGCTAGTCTCCTAACCAGTTTATGGCGCACACTGGAACAGGTTAAATGCACCGTACTTTTGGATGCGCACAGGCCTACATTGTGTTTTTGCTTCTAACAAAATACAAAAAAAGAAAAAAAATCATCTGGGGCAGCCCTAGGTGAAATACAAAAGGGAAATACCAATATTCTATTAAAGCGTTCAGGGGTTAATGCAAAAAGGTTTCGCAGTTATTACATGCATATTATTGCGCAAGTACATTACACAAATTCACAATTTTGTGTGTGCTGTTGCAACATCTGTAGGCCTAATTTCACTGGGAAAATGTTGCTTCCTGTTCCGCGCTGTTACAGTTGTTGGCATGTACATGTAGCGCGGAGTTCAAGGTTTTTGCGTGAATCGACTATGCAAATATCCAGGCATTAACAATAGTTATGTTATTATTGAACAAGGTTGTGTGATCATATCCAAGTTGTGTTAATGCTAGGTTGTGTAAATGTAATTTGATGTTACTCAAATAGATATTGCCGCCAAAACTTAATTTCAGCAACTGTTGTGTAAACCTTTAAGCACAACCAAATTGTATGCAAAACATGATGCGTGCGCATACCGGCGCCGGGCACATTTGAATACAGACGTAAACAGGTCACATCATCTATATTGCACCTGGAATTTCAAATGTATGCTAAATTTGTACAAATAAGGTACCAAATTGTAGGAAATAAACTGTCCCACAAAATGAATATTTCAGCATCCTGGTATTAGCTATATTCTTTGAAGCAGCTTACTTAAAAATATAAAGACCTGGTATTTACTGTTTGTGTCTAGGTGGATACACACAGTCATTAAAATAGTTTGTATCGATGACCTGGCGCATTGCTTTTGATATTCGAATTTCACCACATAAAAACAAAAATGTATAACAAAGCAATTACAAAACCCTGCTTGCAGCGCATATAGCGGCAATTTCCAGAAAAAACAACAAATGCATGAAACTTGTATGCATGCAGCGAAAGTCTTGATGACCATTTGTTGGTGTGTTGTTGTTGCATGCCTTAATAATAGAAGGATTTGTAATGTGGTTATGCATTTTGTCGTCGTTATGGCTAATAACAATTACATAACATTCAATTTGAACCAAGTTTTCTGAATTATACTCATTATGTGTCTGTATACACCTTAAAATGACCATTCCACAACTCAGTGAGTAATACACAACTATTGTGTAGACAAATTAACCAATTGCTGTGTAAACCATTTGCACAATTAATTTGGTAAATTAATTTTACACATTATTGTGTAGAAATACTACACAACTCTTGTTTACAAATTACACAACCATGGTTGTGTACACTGTTTAAACAACAGTTGCTAGGTTCATATAGTAAACAGCGGTTGGCGGTTGTGTAAAATATTACACAACTTGTGTAAGATTTTACACAACCCTAATAACAGTGTACCATCTTTTGAAATGATTTTTTTACAGGTTAGTTTTATAGTATATATCTATAACTATATAGGATTGAAACAAACAATGAGTTTCAATTACCAAACGTGTACGATCCCTTAAAAAAAAAAGGGGTTTTTTTGGGTTAGGTTTTTGTTTGTTTAATTCTACATAGTGGTATGCGATGGCGAACGGCGCCGCTTGGCATCATGTTGCGCGGGTTGCTATTGCCTCACGACAAAAGCATTGGAGGTGCGGGAGTGACTTTTTGAAATCACGGAGCGCCGAGAGCCGTACCCCGCATCACAAACGAACGTATACGTCTCGTTTGTATTTTCACGAAGTGAAAACAAAGTGTTTGATTCCACGACGTCTGACCAGACGTGGTGGAAGAAGGAAAATAGTAAAATATTTTAAATATATATTTCGCCCTTTGTACCTATTGCTGCCATGTCATTGTAGGTATGTAATCGGTTATCTATACACTCGAGTGATACAAGTCAAATATGAACTACCCTTTAGACCAAGTGCCTCAGGTGCGACCTGTTTTTGAGTGCCTACTGGTACGCGCGACTCTGAAATATAGCGATAAAAGTCAAACACTAACACACACATTATAACAATGTTGCTTTATTGACATAATTTCTCTCTCAAACACAGTACTTTGATTAGTCTTTGTATGTTTGATTTTATTCCCCATTTTTTTTGCAACTTATATCGATGTCCTCTAGCTCATTGTAACGTAAAAGTATGAAATAACCATAATGGATAACTGTAAGAATGACTAATAGAGTTGACTTTATATTTTATATATTATTTTGTTTTCTACCAAAGGAACAAGATTATTATTTTTAGTACAGTAGTTTTTCTTAAACTATTAGTCTTTAATTATCAATGCCTTCCTCGTTATCTCCCTGTTCGTCTTGCTGGAACAGTCCGTTAAATTTGACCGTGTGTTTAATCATTACTCTGTTTAGGGCTTCGTTTACTTCCACGCCTTTGTTAATCTTTTCTTAATAATAATATAATAATATAAAGCAATAATGCGCCATCTATCTAGAGAAAACCTATTCCGAGGCGCAACATAAAACACAAACATGACAAAGGAAAAATAATGAACCAAAATAAAATGCAACAATAAATAAAACATAAAGGCAATTCAAGATCAATAATGTGACCCTACAAGATCAAAGAAGATATCACAGTACCAACACACACTGCCCAGCTGCACATGGCAAACAAGCAAAGAGAGGAGAAGACCAGAATTAGCAGTTACAACAACTTAACAGCAATAACTGATTCCTGCCCGACCAAAATGAGAGAAAAAATGGCCGAACATACATGTATTAAGGTATGTGTCAGCAATGGGATACCAGAAATCACATTAAAGACATCAAGTAAAAGCTCAAAATGAGTACATAAATCACAATAAAATGTTTTGCAAAAACAATCAAATATTATAAGCAGTTTCAAATAAATGAGTTTTTAACAACTTTTTGAAAACATTGATGGAACTACAACTGCGAAGTTCGAATGGCAAGGCATTCCAAAGCTTGGGAGCAGCTGCATAAAATCCACGATCACCATACGACGAAACAGTTCTAGGGACAGTCAGAAGAATTTTGTCAGCAGATCTCAAAGTGCGTTTTGGAATATATGGAGAAAGAAGTTCATTAATATACACTGGTGCCATAGCATTAAGTGATTTCCAAGTGAGCAAAAGTAGCTTAAATTGAATTCTTTGACGAATTGGTAACCAGTGTAGTTGTTTCAAAATTGGCGAAATATGATCAAATTTACGAGTGCGGGTTAACATGCGTGCTGCAGCATTTTGAGCACGTTGGAGCTTTGCCAGTAGTTGTTCATTTATACCATATAATAGAGAATTTCCATTGTCCAATCTCGATATTACCAAAGCATGGACTAAAGTAGCTGCTGTATCGTCATCCAAAACTTTACGAATTTGATTAATGTTCCTGATTTGGAAATATGTAGCTTTGCAGACACGTTTGATGTGATCCTCCATAGATAGCGTGTTGTCAAAAATAATTCCCAAATTACGAGCACTTGGCGAAGCATGAATGGGTGATGACACTATTTGAATAGAGTTGTTTGTGGCTCTGGATTGAAGGTATTTTGATGTGACTATGATGAGCTCAGTTTTGTCGTCATTTAATTTCAGTTTATTAGAAGTCATCCAAGATTTTATGTCCACAATACATGATTCCATGCGTTTGCGAGTAGCTAGTTCATCTTCGTTGTCATACAAATCAAATGGTAAATACAGTTGCGTGTCATCCGCATACATGTGCACCAGTAAACCATGTTTACGAGCAATATTTGCAATGGGAGCTGAGTAAATAGTGAAAAATTGAGGGCCCAGAACAGAGCCTTGTGGGACACCGAAGAGAAGCGGGAGGATTGAAGATAAACATCCATTTATGTTGACTGCTTGAGATCTATCACTCAAATACGATCTTATCCATTCAAGGGCGCTACCTTTGACACCAATAGATGAAAGACGTGATAGAAGGACACCGTGGTCTATGGTATCAAAGGCAGCCGACAAGTCCAGTAGCACCAGAAACACACCACGTTTGTTATCCATAGCATGGAGAATATCATTTTGCACCCGTAGCAAAGCTGTCTCAGTCCCATGGTTTTTCCTGTAGGCAGATTGGAATGGTTCGTAGAGATTATTTTCAGTAAGATGATCTGATAACCTAGTCGATACTACTTTTTCGATGATTTTTGAGACAAAAGCCAAATTTGAAACAGGACGGTAGTTCTTTAGGTTTTCTGAGTCCAATGATGGTTTCTTAAGAAGAGGTGTAACGAGAGCTGTTTTGAAGCATGATGGGAAAGTGGCCGAGTCCAGCGAGAGGTTGACGATCCTTGTGATTACTGGAACAAGTAGACTAAGATGTTTCTTTAAGAGCCAAGTAGGGATTGGATCAGTATCGCAGGATTTTGGTGGAGATGCATCGATTATTTTGCGAATTTCAACTTCAGTTGCAGGAAGTAAAACTTCAAGATTGGCAATCGATTTATCATCATCCGTCTGGGGGAAAATTGTGTCATTACTTATGCCAACATCAGCAGAAGTATCGAGTTCCTTGCGTATTTTGCAGATTTTGGAAATGAAGAACTTATTAAATTTCTCTGCCAGTTCTGCTTTAGAATTGTGAGAGGGAAGTTTAGATTTCCCTTTTTGATGAAGTAGTTGTTCCACAATCTTAAAAAGTTCTTTCTGGTCTTTCACAATATCTTGATGAGAGTCATTATCTTTCAGACGTAGGTAACTTGACAACAAATCCTTGTAGTTGTTGAAAAAGATTTGCTTGACTGCCCAGCGGGTCTTCCTGTCGGCTTTTTCCTTGGCTTGATCTTCATCTATACCCCCGGTCGACCTACTTTTCGTATTTGTAATTCAACATGTCCGTTGTGGATTTCTTTGGCTTCTGCCAACCAGTCTGAAGGCCCTATAGGCGGCATTGTCTTCCAACTCAGAACTAGACTCGTCTTCATCAGATGATTTGTCATCATGTTCTACCTCCGTTTCGGATTCCGAATCATCTTCTTCGACCTCTTCATCTTCGTCCTGCGAAGATTCAGTTTTACTGTTTTTTTATTTCCAAAACTTTAAATCTACGCTTTTTAAATTCGGGTTCGGAATTATCTACGTCAGAATTTTCCGCAAGATCACCGTCAACTTCGTTTATTTTAGATGCCTCTTCAGCATGTACATTTTCTGCATGCCTCCGATAGGTTATATCTCCGTCCAAAGTTGTTGTCACACTGGTGACAAGCATAGAGTTTAGGTAATTCCATTCATGTCGAGTCTTTGAAGGTTAATCTCCGAATAACAAGAAACGGAGGAAATCGTTTACAGTTTTTCTCAATCGCTTTAATGCACTTTCCCAAACTCTTACCTCATTTTTTTAACAGCGTCTCAAAACCCCGCATCATGAATGCAATTGGCCAATCCACTATTTCTATTTCCCATTGTGTGCACACAAAATGCAAAACTCTAAACGCACTTGCCATAGCACAGATGCAATTTTCATTCTATTTTGACATTCTAGGCAAAACAGGTTGTTTTCTTCTCAACTGACTGTGTACCTTTCCTATTCGAAATACCGCAGTTGTGCATTGGGTAAATCATTGCATGCAAAATACTACGTACAGTGAGCAGTGTGTTTGTACAAAAGATAACGCCAGCACGATGGGAGTTACTGCTCTTCACTGGCTCAATTGAATAGGCCTACTACCAGAGCATAATGCTGTCCATTCCATCATACAAGGTAGAGATGATGAATGTTTAGTACTCATAACGTATATAAGGGTTCCACTGAGCGCAATAGTTCTACGTAAAATGGAGCGAGAGGCAGGTATCAACGAGCGTCGTGCAAGAGACGGTGTCCGTGTGCGTGGTAGTAGGGCATGAGGAAGAGTGCACAGGGGACGGGGAGGCAGGGAAGGAGGCAGGGAAGGGGAGAGGAAAAGGTGCAGGGGAAGAGGCAGGGGAAGAGGCAGGGGAAGGAATATGAATGTTCCAAATGAGATACGAGCATGATCACCGACCCCAAAACCAATTATCTCTACTGGACGCCATGAATGCTGGTTGTGGGGATATCTCACTCGAGGACTGCCAAGGTTGGATACGTCATGCCAGAAGGTTCATTGTATTTATTTCTTTAGTATTTGATGTGGGTAATGTGTGTACATGAGCATTACTTTATTGTTTAGCGCAATAACATTTTCATCTGTTGTCCCACAGGTTTTTCCCTCGGTGCCTTCAGAGGCAACACATCAGATGCGATGTGGATGAAGTGCTTTGGCCAAACAGGGAGGAGAGAATGGATGCCCAATGAGAGTCCTGTGGAGCTTGACTACATTTGTCAGCAATGGGGCGATTGTCCCAAAAACTATACATAAATAAAGAAATAACAAATAAAACAACAATACTACATGTACATGTATTACACAATATGTAATAAACGTAATACATTCAAGATACACACCATCACAAATGTGTCTTTTCTTATATAGTGTGTCCATTTGTTGTTTACATTATCAGCAACACTATCACTCTGTCCAGTTTTGATGCAACTACTTTGCTATTTGGGTGTCGGTGTTCATGCAGCAATCAGAAGGAGCTGTGCATTTGGTTACATTGATGTAGCAATCGACTGACTTAGTGTATTTTGACGCCTGTTGTTAGCATTTTGATTGTTTTATTTGCTTTTGCACGGGTGGTACAGTGTTGTGAGAAATGCTTTCAGTGTTTTGGGGATTGCATTTTGAGTTTTGAGAAAGAGGTTACTGTCTCGGGAAATGCATCAAAGCAACTGAGAAAAACTGTAATATATATAACTACTCTTTTGTGCCCTTTTAACTCCTTTGTGCTCTTTTTACTCATTTGTTACTCAAGTTTTAATACCATACTGCGTACTGTGTACTTATACATCACATAAACAAAACTTATCCCTTAAAATATGGAGCAATAACGATGAGCAAATATGGAGCAAACACAACGCCGCCCCATAGAGCAAACGATAAGCGCCTTTGGCACGCATGCGCAGTCCAGACTGCTCCATATTTATTAGGTGCGTGTGCTTTAAGCTATAATACTGTTAAGAAATAGTTAGAATGGGTTAGGACGTATTAGGAACGAGGTAGAGCAAGTTCAGAACGGGTGTAAACTGACTACGGGCCGTCTTAGACTGCTTAAAAACGTTGTCCGCACGAGGTGAACGGGCAATTTTACAAAATCTAAACTGGATTACCAACGGACGGCAGACGGGTTAAAGACGGGATGGACATATTGAGGACTGTTTCTGAACGAATTAGCATCGTATTTATGACATTAGTTGGCCAGAGTTACTCATTCTACCCCAGCACAGCCCGTTTTACGATTTTTTTAGGACGGGGCAAGACGTTTTGAGAACTAGTTTGGTGTGACGGAAGCAAAACTAGTTCTCAAAACGTCCTGCCCCGTCCTAAAAAAATCGTAAAACGGGCTGTGCCGGGGGTAGAACGTGCAACTTTGGCCAAATAATGTTATAAATACGATTTGGAGTAGGCTCGAAGTTCTGAAGCATCATTTCCGTCTGAGCCCGTCCATGAAGTTCATAAAAAGACTGTAAACAGTTGCTACTACGTCCACTCCGTTCGCACACAGTTTGAGCCCGTTCTGCAACATTTTCGAGAACGTAGTGGGAACTAGTTTGGTGTGTTGGGGGCATAACGTTGGGTAAACCTCATCTAGTTTAAGCTCACTGGCAGTGAGCAGCAGGTATACCGCACGGATTCTGCAATAACCTTAAACTGGCTTCAGCGAATGGACGTTGTTAGCTGAATGGACATTTTACTCGCTCACACGGAACACTTAACGCTAACCCAGTAAACCTCTGCGGGGACAGCTAGCTCGATAATCAGGGCTGTTCTCTGCCGGATTGCCACGCCAATGGGCACGGAACGACGGCGTACAATCCCTCAATCAATCGCAACTTCACTAAATACCGCCAAACTGGTTTACACCTCACACTGGCCCAAGTCCCCAGTATTCTGTAACAAAAATCACAAGGCTGACTCACCAATCATACACGTCGCATATTGGACTGTTTCGGCAACAAGTCACGATGAAAGGACGCAGCAATGCACACCTAAACTCGCTCAGTGTTCCACCCACTTTCTGGAGATCGCAGTAAATTAACGTATTGACTCGTACATGTACTTTCGCATCGACGCCATCTATCAGACTGCCTGGAACCCACGCCGGGTCGCGCACAAGTAGCGAAATGCGCTACGGCGATTGGCCGCTGGCCGCTGCTCATTAACTATGCTGTTACCGGGCAAAGCAACACAGGACGGTGATTAGTGGTCGTGTGCTGCTGCATTATTCTTGCACCTTATGTATGAATAAAAAATAAGTTTATATTATTTATAGTTATTAGACCTGCACACAAGCCTACATATACCCTGTTTCGTTACACAGGCCCCAGCTAAGCTTGATTTGTCACAGACCAAATAAAATTTCTGAGAAACAGTGGTGAATATATTAAATTTATACACTCATAACATTTAGCACTTGATTCTTAGTTGGCAGTCAGGATTTCGACCCCTGCACTCAACTGAAAGAGCCCTACACGACTTAACAAACAAGTGTTTTGCGGCTATATGGAGAATGAACAAGTTACAGGCAGTGTGTTTAAGGATCTCAGTAAAGCATTTGATTGTGTTGATCATGAAATCTTACTGAATAAACAAGAAAGAATGAACATGTCGTCTTCTGTAATTAATTGGTTTAAGTCGTACCTAAGTGATCGTAGTCAGTCTGTGAATATTGGCGGCACCATATCAAAGGTCTGTCCGTAAACACTGGTGTTCCGCAGGGGTCGATACTACGTCTACTTTTATTCATTGTTTATACTAGCGATCTTCCATTTTGTATTGCCCCAAACTGCAACTTATTTATGTACGCTGGTGACTCCACACTAACGTATAGCTCCTCCAACATTAATATAATAGAAAAAGCTTAAATACAGCTCTTACTAATTTTCACAACTGGTGCGTAAGAAACAAGCTAGCTTTAAATGCCACCAAAACCAAATGCATGCTTATTGGTAAAAGGCAGAAAATTTGTAATGTTGATTTAAATGTATGCATTGCTGGTAGTCGTATTGAAAACGTGTTATAAATGTTTGGGTGTAGCTATTTATGAAGCATTAAGTTGGGGCCCACAAGTCGAATACGTAAGGAAAGCTGTTGTATCTAAATTAGGTATACTAAGCAGAATCCGCGATTGTGTTCCTCAACACAGCCTACACACAATATTTGTAAGTTTAGTTATGCCAACATTAGAGTAAGACTCTTTTGTACATGACAAATATTTTCACACCACCTACAGTTATTCGCAAAACAAGGTAATCAATGCTACGCCACAAGTTTCGCTGTGAGTGGTGGAAATATTTGGAATAATCTGCCCGAACAATTGCGAACATTGGACTCATGTCACCTGTTAGATATTAATATCTAACAGGTGACATGTCGGAGCTCCGATTTAAATGTGCCTAATGAGTCCAATGTTCGCAATAATATATTATGCCAATTGCGCTCATCTACGGAGTTATAACTTGGTTGCCACTATAATGTGAAGCCGGATGGGAATTTCCTCTTTTCTTTTTCCCCCGAAAAGTTTTTTTGCGGGTTTTCGCCTATCTTGAAATCAGAATTAGTATCAATTGGAATTGAATTAAGTTTTGGAATCCTGTAAATATCCTTGTACGTCTGTAAATATTATGTTTGTAATTTTCTGTATTGTTTTTCTGTATTGTTGTATTTATATGTACTGTTGTTTTGTTTAATGATGTATGCAGGGCCCCAATCAAAACCATAAATAAATAAATAAATACAAATAAATACAACAAATTATGTGAGGGTTACCCACACGATAGCTACTGTGTAAGGTTCAATAAACCTCAGGTATTCCAGGGGCGGATCCATGATTTGTGTAAAGGGGGGGGGGGGGGGGTCCAAAAAATACTGGCAACAAATTAGGGGAGCAGACACTGCGAGCGCGGATCGCGAAGCCCTTACGGCGTAGGGGTCCGGGGCCCGCTTAAGGGCCCCGAAAAATTTTGAATTCTAGATGCTCTGTGGTGCTCTGCTGGTGGCCACTTTCCCTGACTTTTTGAGCCGAAAATGCGTGCATGGGAAACGTTTCTGACGCTGCCACTATGGTAGTTAATGGGTACTCACGACCAAACACGAGACCATTTTAATGCAGCGAACAAACCTAGCAGTAATGTACCAACTAATAACCATAGGTGTATGTATGCGTCTGTTTATGGTGTAAATCGAGGACACATACCTGGCGACACGAAGGTGAATTGGGGTTAGGGTTAGAATCGAGGACGAACTCGATTGAGATTCGTGTACAAAACCAATGGGAGCCGTCGAAAAACGTTAGAGTACACACAAAGGAAATTTTCGAGAGGAACAAAGGAAACTCCTCGATTTACACCATAAACAAACGTACATGTACATGTACATGTACATTTACATAGTTTGTACATGGACAATGTACAATGTACATGTACAGTGTGCGTGTAGATATACGCGCGCAGGACCAGCACGTGCCTGTTTTTATGAATGAGAAATGTATCAAATTGCATGTACGTGTATATACAAATGTATTAAAAATGTACAAAGACTGACGTTGGTTGCACAATATACAAAGACGTTAGCTGTATGTCTGTGCGGCGTGTTTCAATGTTTATAATGCTTTCATTGGCCAAAAATGTGTCTACAGAACCGATGATTCACTCTATCTTCAACCATACTTCAACTTGTGGTAAACCATTTGTTTTCTTTTCGTTTGTTTCCCTTCTTTTTTTTTTACTCAAGAAAAAAAAGGGGAGATCCGGACCCTAGGACCCCCCCTGTACCCGCCCATGTATTCTAAGGCACTTGACAACTTAAATGTATACATTTAAAAATGCATCAGCTATGATACCCACACATATGTCGCATGACGCTCCATTATAAACCTCACATATTTTCTAAATATGACTGACATTATACTTTATAATCATCCATTCATTCATCCATGAGGCTTACTAATTATTAAGCACCGTTATAACCGATTAGAGGAATGTGAGGGTTAATATACCTCACGGTTCAACTACCGCACGTAGGGCATTTCAAATTTCTTTAACTTAAGACTGACAGTTGGAGGCCCTCTTCAAATCGAATTTGTACACAATTGTAAACTTGACACACAAATCCTATAAATCCTTACTTTATATTACATAACTAAACTAAATCAAGGTCTTTGGTTATTTTCTTCACATTGTGCAAAAATCTCGTCACTACAAAACTTCACTTGGGAAAAATATATAAAGTTCTATAAAACTCCCAAAGAGCACAGACAATATTTTCTCTGTAAAACCACAGTATAATAAAAAAACAAAAAATGCTCATATAGTACAAAGGATTTTAGATCGATATGTTCATATGTACAAAGGGTTTCTCCTTCCTGGACTTCTACCTTATCGTGGTGGAGGAGTTTGTGCGTCTCAATAACCCCACGAGCTATGCTGGGGGGAGCATTAGCTCCCAGTAGGGCGACCCAAGCCAGACAGGTCAAGGGGTAGAGACCAGACAAATTGTAGTCCGCATGGACTACATATGTAACATATGTAACTGTTTCCGGCTTGTTGCAGCAGACAGCTCAAGAGTTCACTTCTGATTCAACGGCTAGCGGTCACAAAGCGTAGTTAGTTCGCCACTCAGAGAGTTAGGGTCGTACCCTACCATGGTAATGCGTGGGTAGCGTGGCTACACTCTCTGTTTGTACCGTCCTGTTTTAGTGCTATGTGCGTTTAATATTTAGTAAAAAGGGCAGGGAGGCTCGTAGCCTCACGAACCTAGGTGTAGTGTGACTACCCTGTCCTAGGAGTCTTCTTTATGAAGACTCTAAAACCATCAAAAATAAGTTAGTTCGCCACTGCGGGGCAACCTTCTTTCGTCACAGCTGTCACGCCTGTGCGTTCCGCTGGTTTTGATGCATGTAAGGTCCAGAGGGGAGCGTTTGTTCTTGGTAAGCATTCGCTCTCTACAACTTCTGCCCCGGCGCTCGGCGCCCCACAATCATGATTGTACACTAAAAACAGATACCAAGGCTGCTCTACCTCAACCCAGATGTACATAGATGACTGTGAGCGTTGCCGTCTCCATCGTCGTTTACGACGGGATGGGCCATGATGATGACACAGGGTTTTGAGACAGAACTCATCCGCGTTTACCAGCTTGCGGAAATTCTCCATGACCTCCTCCTTGACAAGGGTTCCATCTATGAAGGTGATGCGGAATACCTTCCCCTGTACTATCGCCATTTCATCTTTTGGGGTCGGGGTGGGTCGTCCTCAATTAGGGGTGGTACTTCTTCAGTCGGAGACGGTCTGTCTAGCACGGGACATGATGCTTGGCTCAGAGGAGGCATCCCCGGGGCTCTGTCTGTTTCTCTCTTGTCTGTTTCTCATGAATGACAGGGGCTTTCCCCCAAGGCGTCCCGGGGATCGAGGCGAAGTTGCTCACAACGGTGACATCGGTGTAGGAGACAGGGAGATCACCGTCTCCCTGCATGGTCGGACTCTAAGGAGTTCTGCTCATCGTAGCCAGTGCCGGATCCTTAGCTTCGGGTCCGCAACCCCACTTGCCAGATAGCAAGCGCCAGTCGATTGCAACGGGCATATTGAGGCCCGTTATGCCCCCAACGACAGTCGTTGGGACATGGCTGTACTCGTCTTTGTTGTCCAGATGGCAGACCCGATAGTGTCGACGTAGGTTGTCTCGTCGTTTGTCTCTATAACTGCAATAGCTGCAGCACAAGAATGCTGGAGGGTCGTACATGAGTTTATGTTGCCTTCACAGGCCTTGCGTCGTGGAGAAAGTCCCCTGACACTGGTAGCAGCGGAAAGTCATCGATTAATTTGTCAAACAACAACAAACATATTTTGGGTTAGAAACTTTTCTGTGAAATGACTCACCTAATCCCGATACCTATCTGGGAGCCTACGCTCCCTCAAAATTTCCTTAGGACTACTCACTACTTCAGGTTTCCCAACAATTCCCAGGCTTCAGCTGAATCCGGTAGGTCACATCGGAGAGTCTCTTGACCACCTGGAATAGTCCTTCCCATCAAAGTTCAAGCTTCTGACATCTCCCATTCTTCTTTGCCTTGTTGTACAGCCAGGCGAACTGGCCTTCATTTAGGCCTTAGCCATGTACCCTGCGATCGTAATTTCGCCTTTGGTTCCTGGCACTCTGCCTCAGGCATTCTCTGGCCCAGCCATGTGCCTCTTGCAGACTGTGCCGTAACCTCTGGACAAAATCTGTCGCCGTTGCGTCCTCTATTGTAGGACCCTCGACCAGCAAATCATTTGGAAGCCTCGTCTCCTTTCCAAGCATCATCATGTTTGGAGACTCACCAGTTGACGCTTGGGGAGGACACCGATAAGCAAATCATGCGTACGGTACGCACTTGTCCCAGTCACGCTGTCTCCTTCTCGGTTCAATCATCACAGCAACCATGTTGATAAATGTTTTGTTGAAACGTTCAACCATTCCGTCGGACTTTGGGTTGTATGCTGTCGTCCTCGTCTTGGAAATTCCCGGGACCCTACACATTTTTTCCAAACACTGCCGACTCAAAGTGTGTCTCCTAATCGGAATGCAATTCCAAGGGAATGTCATAAGGACCAGAGGGTCTTGTGTGCTGAGAAAGCAGCTGATACAGTCACCAAACTGAGAAGACTCCTCTTTTGCCCTAACAATCCAACCAACACTTACGTCACCAAGTTCCCATTCGTAGGCAAGTGTGGTCAAGCAAAGATGCCCCTCACCCTCGCCTCTGGAATCGACCCGTCAGAATCAACCTCAACTGTCGCAATTGTGCGCACTGTGTTCCCTTTTGAACAACCCGTCTCTCCTCATTCGGATTAAGTTTCCACAGCGGGAAAGTCTCAGATTGTGTCTCAATCAGCGACCGGGCTAGTAGCAAGCCTCGCTGAACCAACTCGCCTCCACCTTTCACAGGCTCGATGGTTGCCGGCTGTCCCAATGCCTCACTGATAACAGCCCCATGGCCCGCTGGAATCTTGGTGGTTTCGGCCACCACTACTCTCCCAACGAATGGCTCACCAGCACTACCCATGCACTTTATTCGTTCCTCATTTAACCTCAACTCAAGGCTACAGAAATCAAAGTTACCGCCAGTAGGTAACAATAAATTCATGCCTAATATGCCATCATACTTGACATCAGCACAAACTGCACGAGCTGGATGCACCGTCTTGCCCAGTTTAATTTCGACCGATGCTACACCCATCACACCCAGGGACTCCCATCAACCTGCTGAATGCTGGACTCTTCGGCTTCCAGCACCGCCACCGCCTTGGCGATTTCATGGGAAAACTTGACTGCTAACTAGCGTGTCAGTCGACCCTGAATCGACCAGGAACCTACATTTCGCGCACCTCACGACACCATTAACAAACAACCCGTATCTATGATGAAGACCTCTCACTGGCCGAGTTGCTACTGGCTCTCTGGCTTTTGGGTCTCGTCTCTTCCCGGTTGTGTCTGTCTCTGACTCTCGTTTGGAGCCTTGGGAACGTCCAGCCTGCCCGCGGGACCACCGGTGTCATATCGATCCCCCTACGAGGTTTAGCACATTCCCGAGCGAAATGGCCAACCTCATCACGCTTGAAATAGGTCAACCCACCAGGCGCTTTCTTCACAGGCTTTGGCGACTGCCTCTCAGGAAACCTCGCCTGCTCACCCGAACTCAAACCTTGCTTGGCGAGTCATATCAACCACTCAACCACCTGATCTATCTTCTTTGAATGGAGACCAGCACTTTCCTCAAGCTTCCGAAGGCGCTTTTCAGTTTCAGAGTCGACAACCCTCGTAAATTTCACGAGCTTCTCCTCAGCTCTTCTCTCACTCTTTTTTCTCAACCTTTTCAAAATGTTCTGTTTCAAGGGCAGCACGTATAGCTCCGCCCAGTGTCTTCGGGCGATCGCGATATACGCCTTTCCTAACGACCTGACTTGTCACCGCATCAATAAAATGGTTCTTCCCTAGGCGCTCTCGTGCATTTTCGGGGATTTCAGGGTAGACCTTCAACGTCGAGTTTCCTTAGGACACTGACGTCGATGTCTCAACTCCACCAAATAATTTTCGGCCTGTTGACTTGGACCGAACCTCTTCGACAGCACCTTAACAAGTTCACTATAAATGAACTTCTTCGACCCATCACCGAGGATTCGGAGTGCCTCACCTTGGAGGCTAGCAGCCAAAACCTCGGTTGTTTGCTCCTCACTCCACTGATATATGAATTCCCTTCAGTGAAAAATGTTTAGTCAGTGGAGCGGTTTAAATCGCCGCCTTGTGTCAATTGCATGCATTGAGACAGCGTATACGTGACTCCTGGGCCCCACACACACACCGCGTGTGTCAAGGCCGTGTATCCACCTGGAACACTCTATTGTTGAAATAGGTATATCATATGCAAATAGAGCCTTAATATAAACATAGGTAAAAAGAGTATCAAATACAAATGATTCAAATGTAAACAACTTTGTTGGAATTGAAAGAAAAAACTTCCATTTGATATAATGGGCTAAACACATGGATGGATTATGGATAGAAATGTGTCGGCAGCTAGTAAGTGACATCTTACACGTGTTCGTTTATCCCTTCGTGAACAATGGTACGATTATTTCCACGCACACAATCATAAACATCGTCGCAACATTTTTAACGCGTTTTTCTAGCTTCAATTTTGAAAAGTTGTGTACCTCAAGGTCCCCCTCAAGTTTCAGATGTTGTTAGTTATTTATTCCTCCTAACTGTCTTCAATTATCACGGGAATAGTTTACATGCAAGTATATAAATCTTGGCGAAAATTGCAGGAGGTCGATTATCAACTGTACAGCTCAAAACGTGTGTATTTCAATGGCAACTCCTCAGCTCGGTCATTGATTTTGTTGAATGAGTCGCGAACTCTCGCTAGTCATCGCTGTATTATTGCGTTATATCGCCGTACTATTGCGTTATATCGCCGTACTATTGCGTTTTATCGCCGAACTATTGCGTTATATCGCTGTATTTTTATTGCGTTAAATCTCCGTATTTATTGCGTTATATCGCCGTATTTTTATTGCGTTAAATCTCCGTATTTATTGCGTTATATCGCCGTATTTTTATTGCGTTATATCGCCCAATATAATGGACTCTAACAAATAAATGTGCTGGTTTGTATTGGCAGGCTTTATACAGTTTAAAAATGTTTATTTTTTTAAATAATATTAATGAACTTTCGCTCTAAACTACGCGCGCAATTTGATCAATGACAACAATCACTTTTTAAAACTGTGGAAAGGCCTGTCATTGCAAACAAGCAAAGCTATTCGTAAGAGTACATTATTATATTCATTGATAAGGGGTAAGCCTTGCATTTGTATGCAAATTAGATCAAAATATGATAATTATGCAAAAAATATAATTATGCAAACATGTCCTCATTGTCCCTTAAATTAAACGATAAGGGGTTAGCCTTGCATTTGTATGATAATTATGCAAACAATATAATTATGCAAAATTGTCTCCATTGTCCCTTAAATTCCTTCAAAATTCGTTCAAAAAAGAAAATCGGACACAAGCACGGACATACAAACTTTAACGCAAATTCGGAAAACTCGGAGATTGAAAAAATGCGTTTCGAGTTTTAATTTAGGCGCCGCCATTTTGTTTTAACCACGAAACGTAAACGGCTATTAGGCGCATGCGCATTTTAAAACAATACCACTGTTATTTTAACTTGGCACGTGCTAATTGAATTCGCTGTTTAAATCCGTGCTAATCTTCTGCCGCTAAGAGCGATAGGTGCAAGACGTGTTGAACTTTTGGTAAAAAGATGGCTGTATCTTAATGTATCCAGTATCTAATTCAAATTTTGAGCGATTAATAAAATTAGACGGCTAAAAGTTTGATGTTTGAAGCGGGCCTTTGTCGTATTCTAAAGGGACACAGCAAGTGTGCAACCACCCCTTGCCTGATAACTTAGTTGTAAGATGAACACTTCTAACGCCGGGGATGTGTTTTCGTCCGAAAGAGTGGAACTACGAGTTCTTAAGAGGGCTCTTCCTCAGCCAAAGTTTTTTTTCTCAGCCAAAGTCAATTATTTGTCATTTGCCCGCTCTAACTAAGT
This sequence comes from Crossaster papposus, assembly GCA_037893245.1. Classification (NCBI taxonomy): domain Eukaryota; kingdom Metazoa; phylum Echinodermata; class Asteroidea; order Velatida; family Solasteridae; genus Crossaster; species Crossaster papposus. Next base: position 392,520 of record JBAIAA010000780.1, on the reverse strand, counting down.
TCAAAAACAAATGTATACACATACATGTATATTATTATACCACCAAACAAAATAATAACTAAAAAAATAATTCATAAATAAATAAAATTAAGCTAACAAAAATGATCCAAGATGATTTTTAGCATCCCTCTAAATGAGGAATGTTGATGTTGCCAGCGAAATAAATTATTATTATTAATATTTTTGGTGTATTCAAGCCCACTGTCGCTAAATTAAAATGGCAGTAGACCTACAATAAAATACATAATTGAAACATTATATTACCCTAAAGTAAACGAGTTGTACAAAACTATTTTTTGTATTAAATAAAATAAAAAAGGCAATTAAAATCAGTGACTGGGTCATTCAATATCATTATGCAACCTATAATAAAATCGGGTATCGATCAAGACACGAGAGAATCAATGGATGGTATAAGCCACAGAAACTCCTTCCAGTCTGCATGAGAAAGATATAATTTTGAGAAATTTTGAGTGCTTGAAAAATATATAAATTATCAAACATGGAACAGGTCACAACTCTTTGTCCCAATATGTCCCACTATATCCTAATTTGCATATTTTCAAGATGGCTGCCTTGCGCATAATAAGTGTCATATTATGTCAGTACCTAATGAGCCGATGTTTATGATTTGTGTGTCAACATTATGGTTTTCCGCGGCTGAATCGATGTTTAGTGTTTTAAAAATAATATTGTAAGTCAAGGTCACGTGATTTAGGCGAAGCTGCGTCATTTTCATTTTCACACTGGAATTATTTGCTAAATGATTTCCCTTAATTATTGCTAAATGATTGTCCACATTATCCCAACTACCAAATCAATTAAATAAAACAAGATTTAGCGAAATAAGTACAGTGATATAGGCCCTAACGCAATACAAATACGGCGATATAAAACAATACAAATACGGCGATATAAAACAATAAAAATACGGCGATATAACGCAATACAAATACGGCGATATAACGCAATAGTACAGCGATATAACGCAGTAGTACGGCGATATAACGCAATAGTACGGCGATATAACGCAATAGTACGGCGATATAACGCAATAGTACGGCGATATAACGCAATAGTACGGCGATATAACGCAATAGTACGGCGATATAACGCAATAATAGAGCGATATAATGCCGTAAGAAAAACATACTTGCGCAACGAATTGGCGAATACGAGCCACCGTACATTTGTTCTTATACAAATAGACGGTGAATTTTGGAAAACAGTCCCGGTGACTCGCGCAGCACAGTAAAACTGGCAAAACCTCGGAAAACGAAGAAATAAATGACGGTACTCTTATTTGACTTAAAATTATTAAAAAAAAACACTTGAAGAGAGAGGATAAAGTAGGCTTTTATATGATAGTTTTGCCCGTGAAATTGATAGACGCATTTCTGAGGTACGAGCAAAAATATGCATAAAATGCGTGTTTTTCAAGCCTCCCACACAGTTTTAGCGTGCGAGTTGATCGTTCTGTGGAAGACTGAGCTTTAGTGAACAAGATAAATTTATATGTCACCTGCTTACACGCCTCAAAGTAGCGGTAATAGTCGTTCCAGAAAACGTCACCATTGTATCAGTCGGGGGTAACTGTAGGCCAGCGAGGCCAACCACCGTGAGGCTTACCGCACTCCTACTAACCTCAACTCCCTCTTAAGTTACACAACTCAACAACTCACGGTGGAAACCTCGCTGATCCTCGTTAGCACAGTCATCCTCACTGTTCTTGAAGGGATTGGCTCAAGGACTACGCGTGGGAATATACCGTGGGTGTACTCTCAGTGTGCCTTGCTCCCTTATAAACCAAACCAGGTAACGTGCTCCCGTGCCTTCAATGAGGCATACCCTAAGGTATCCACCGGCAACTTCCAACAAATATCGGAATCACCGCAACCGAAGGTGTATCCCTTCTCTCATGGGTACCCTCACTCACAAGTTTTGGCTGGTCCCCCTTCTTGGCAGCCTCTAACTCCGAAGAAAAACGAGCTTTTTCCCACTTAAACCACTGAACCTCAATTTTTGAGCGGTTCAGCTCACCCAGGACAGAACCCTGGTCAACCTCAGCCAAGGTGACGCCGCCGTCCTTACTCCCCAATCACACCACGTCGTATTCGACTGTTTCGGCAACAAGTCACGGTGACAGGACGCAGCGATGCACACCCAAACTCGCTCAGTGTTCCACCCACACAAACTTTCTGGAGATCGCAGTAAATTAACGTTCTAACTCGTACATACACTCTTTTCCTGTTGACTGTCACATTATAATTATGTGGTTAGGCAGGAACAAGTATAGACATGGAAAAGGGAGTTGAGTCAGGCAGATTGTTGCACATCTATGATAAAATTGTTGAATTGATGATAAAAGCATCGTACTCATAAAACTTTATTATTTGTATACTATTGTAACTAGAAGCGCAGAATGCGGAATCAACGAATAAAAGGCAGAAGAGACAAATGAAATGCAGAATAGCCGAAATTGTTAAACGTAAATCGTTGAACGTAATGATAAACATTATAATGCCTTAGTACACAGAAAGGAAAGCTGAAACCGCTGATTGAATAATGACATTGAAGAAAGAAATGACGAACTTATAGAATGAAATTAAAGAATAAAATGACGAAATGGACCAATGAAGTTACGATCTTGATGAATGAAGTTATGATCTTGATGAATGAAATTACAAAATTAAAGAATGGAACGGTAAAATTGAAGAATGGAAAGGTAAAATTGAAGAATAGAACGGTAACATTGAAGAATTTATTTATTTTACTTACAACCATCTTTAATGAGGATAACCCATCCAGCAGAAGCTGATCATTTGGAGCTCTCAGTAGAGAGAAGACAGCGATGAGAAGGTACAGTTTTAGATGTGGGAATAACAAACTCAGAAGAATATCCTGGGGAAAACCCACGGAGTCAGGCAGAGACTGAAAACCCAACCCACATATTGGACCAGGCGGGGGTTCGAACCTGGGTCATTAGTGGTGGAAGGCGAGGAAAGAACCGCTACGCCAACCGGACTCCCCTAAGACTGGAATTGTAACATTAAAGAATAGAATGGTAAAGTCGAAGAATGGAATGGTAAAATCGAAGAATGGAATGGTAAAATTGAAGAATAGAATGGTAAATTTGAAGAATGGAATAATGAAATTGTGAAAAGAAACGAAAGCAAACTACTGAAGGCGCGTTTGGCGTTCCATATAGAATGAGAGGACCCAGGACCCGGTCGACGTTACACAATCTTAAATGAAGAAGCCTTTTTGTGTGTGTTAAGATTTTGTTCTAAAACAGTTTTAGTTTTGCCTTTATGTCGACTCTCTTAAAATGATCTGCACACGTACATTTTCTTTCTCGACAACCGCTTTGAAGTCTTGTTTAAATATGATCGACTTTATACTCTGCACAAAGCTCATGTCAAGATGTACGCCGAACATTGTCATGATGATGTCATAAGGTTTCACCCTCTTATAGATACAGTAACAATGCCAGTTGAAGTGTTAACATGATTACAATTGCTTCACCTTATATCATTAAATCTTTAATTCATATTTTGAACCTGTCTAAGATGTCTACAAACTGCAACTTATTTATGTACGATGATGACTCAACCTCAAACATTAATATAATAGAAAGTAGCTTGAATACAGATCTTACTAGTTTTCACAACTGGTGCGTAAGAAACAAGCTAGCATTAAATGCCACCAAAACCAAATGAATGCTTATTGTTAAAACGCAGAAAATATCCAATGTTGACCTAAATGTATACATTGCTGGTAGTCGTATTGAAAACGTGAAGCCTTTAAATGTTTAGGTACTGTTATTGACGAAGCATTAAGTTGAGGCCCACGTAAGGAAAACTGTTGTATCTAAATTAGGTATACTAAGCAGAATCCGTGATTATGTTCCTCAACACAGCCTACACACACTATATGTAAATTTAGTTAAATGCGAACATTAGAGTATTGTTGTACGGTTTGGGGAGGAAGGTACATATCTCACGATAATATTTTTAACAAATGTCTTAAAAGAACCGCACGGGTAATCCTTAAATGTACCTTCCTCATCCCTTCAGAGGATTTGCTCGTCTTTATTGGACTCCTTTTTCAAAAAGAGTTTAGTCCAAAAAGGCTATTATTGTCTTCAAAAGTCTCAACATTATGACTCCATTGTACATGACAAATAGTTTTACACCACATAAGCCCCTTTCACACTAGACGATTTCCCCGGCAATTCCTCGGGGAATTGCCGGGGAATTTCGGTCGGTCTGTTCACACTACCAAAGAAATCCCCGGGAAACTGCTTTTCCCCGGGTTATATTTACCCCTGCTCGCGAGTAGGGTTAAAGGAGAAATCCCGGGGTTTAACGTTTTTCCCGGGGAAAAGCAACTACATGTAGTGTGAACGTCGCAGGGTTTGAACTTACCCCACCTTGTTGCGTCCACGGATAATCTCGAAAGGTCACAGGGTCACAAATAGCACGTCAAATAATTCGCGCGGTGACTTAGTATTGTAATGCAGTTCCTTTCAAACTTTTCGTAAATATATTTACAGTTAAGTACAAAAGACAAATAATAACGTTTGAAAATTATACAAATAATTTAATTTTAAAGAATATGAGCAAAATTAATGGTTTTAATATTTACCAAAAGAAGTGTCTTGAACAAGACTGTGTTTAGCTTCCTTCTCGTGTACGTGTAATTATAATTTCCCGGGGTTTGATGGCCAGTGTGAAACGACCGTGCATATTCCCGGAAAATAGTGTCCCCGGGAGTTACCAAATGGGTCTAGTGTGAACGTTTGCTAGGGTGTTGGTGGGGTAAAAAATCCCCGGGAATTTCCCGGGGATTTATTTCCCGGGGATTGGCTCTGCAGTGTGAAAAGGGCTTTACAGTTATTCGCGAAACAAGGCAATCAACCCACACGGCACTGAAAGTTCATTTCGCCAACAAAGAATGCTACGCTACAGGTTTTGTTGTTAGTGGTGCTAAAATTTGGAATGATCTGCCCGAACAATTGCGAACTTTGGACTCCTTAAAGGTAGGATACACCATTTTCAGATCTCAACAAAAATTACAACTGATTTATTAAAAAACATCTTACTTATTTGAAAGTAAATAATGATTCTAGGCATCCAGCAAAATCATTGCGCTATATATCCTGTTCAAAAATATGTAATCAACATTTTGATTGTTCAAAAAAATGTAATCTACGGAGTTATAGTTTAGTTGGCACTATAATGTGGAGCCGGATGGGAATGTTCCCTTCTCCCCCACCCCCATTTTTGCCCATCTCATAAATCAGAATTAGTATCAATGTTTTGTATTCCTGTAAATATCTTTGTACGTCTGTAAATATTCTGTTTGTAATTTTGTGTAAATGTTGTTGTATTTATATGTACTGTTATTTTATTTAATGATGTATGCAGGGCCCCAATGGAAACCATTTTTTAAACTGTTTGGGCACACCCTGGGTAAAGAAATGGAATAAATAAATGGAACTGTGTATGTATATATATCGGCAGGGGCGCGTTATAGGTGGACATTATTATGACATGATGACATCACAAGACTCCAAAACGGCGAAAAATACTGCATGGCGAGAAAAACAATCAATTACTAACACAGGAAAGTAATTACATGACGACAAACTGGTAACATAAGATGGGCGAGTTACAAGTCACGAATCACGACAGTACATGTAGGTGGTATTTTTACTCAATGAATTTGCGCGACTCACCTGTCGTCAGTCGGTATATGTACTCGAGCGGTGACTGGACTCCGCATTTGTGGATGGAAGCTCTGGTTTTGGGATCTAGCATCTAACTCAGTTACGAGTCTCGGAATTCGCGAGTCACATTCCCATTATTAAGTAGATCGACACAAAGCTCAATCAGAAGGAATAGACACGGGTAGTTACCAGAAGACCCCAGTCTATGGTGAGAGCGTAAGGTTTCGCTTAAAGAGCAGATCTAGAGTGTAAAACGAGTGGATGTGACAAGCTTGAAACGTACAGAAGCAATGCCGTATAGGTGTGACGGACCGAGCCGTCAGTATACCGCCTGGGTGGCAAACCTAATTTCCTTGGTTAGGGGAGGGACAAAGTGCGCCCTCAGGCGCGTGCGCGAACGGCACGTTTAGTGGAGTTGCTATCCAGACGTCGACGAGAGAACACCGTACGTGAGTTTTCGGAGCGCGCGATAGCGGTTCAATTGAGAGGTTTACACCTGTACAACCTCAGCCGTACAACCTCAGTCTGGGACGGGAGGTTGTGAGCAGAGTAACGTTGTTGACTTGGCCCTAGCAGAGCTGACGCGTGGTCGTCTCTTCCGATGCGGTGAAGTGCTGCGGAGTTAGCTGAAACTTACCAGGGGTAAGGGACTTATTTAGCAATTGCTGACTTTGTGCTGTGCTGTAAAACATTAAAAAGCAGGGGATTGTATAGCGTTGGGATGAGTGTATCTCGCGTACAGTTGGTTTAGATTAGGCTGATAGATCAGTAGTCAGACATGCGATACGGTTGCCTGTAATCGGATAACTCTGCGTCGAGGTTTAAAGTCTGTGTGATCTGTTGCCTATGACCATAGAGGTTTACCGAGAGCTTCCCGACCTTATCGGTCCTTAAGTTGGTTCAGGTTAGTGGGAATAAGCTAACCTTAGGTTTTACTGTACAGGCGTATAAAGCCGACTACTGAGGTTTACATTAAGAGGTTTGAAAGGGAGAGTAACCCTCCACTGTGAGGCATATTTCCGGGAACTGGAACTAAAGGAGATTTACTAATTTACATAAAGTAGGTGAAGTAACCCTCAGGTCTCTTTGTAGCAAACCTCGCTATTTAGTTGTACTCATGTAATGTTGAATCAGAGGGAGTGATATTAAACCAATTGCGAGTTGTTGTTTATAACTCTATTGCGTGTCCCTCTTATTATAAATGGTGTGTGTGGTGAATTAGGCAGAGTAACCCTCAACCATTGCTGTTGGTAGGCCTATAGTTCCAACAAACGGACAGGCCTAGAACACTCCAACAGTTCTCCGTTCGTGACAAATGTCCCCCTTCCGTGTGTATAACCGCTCATATACATAGAAGGATAATAAATATATTTGTGGGAGTAACAGGGATTATTTATCCGCAAGGGGTGAGCCTTAAACAAAAAGAGAATCCGCCACATAGGCATGATATGAGGAATACTATACCACGATTTCACAATCCTTATTTCCTGGTATTGGTTATTGACCTTAATATGTCCTGGAATCGCCCAATTGGGCTACAAAACGCGTTCGATGTTGATCGGAAAGACCATTTAAAGTAGGACAAACATTGAAAGGCCTTTACACATTGTTAAAAGTGGTTTTTATCGTTGCACGCCCCAGTTCAATTGGGCATACTTGGACCCCCCACGAATTAGGAGGGGAAGGTCCTAATTAAACACTTGAATTTAATTAATTAATTACTCGCCGTTGGCGGATTGTTTTTTTTTGGGATGTCTCATTCCAAAGCTTATAAAAATACAAGGCTAGAAAATTACCAATTCAATTTGAAAATCTATTTTTCAGGGTGGAACCCCCTAAAAGCACTATAGTTGGTGAATTGCCATTACGACCGAGGATCCCCTATTGTGTTTCCCTTTATTCCTTTACTGAAACCTAACCCCATTGCTTAGCGCTTATCCTGGCGATCGAGGACAAAGAAACCGTCCTTCGAGGATCTTTTGTTCCCTTTGTTTTCTTTTGTGTTTCGATCCTCGATCGCAAAAGGAAACAAGCACAGACACACAAACTTCAAGGATTTCTTGATAACTTATTGGCTAATCGTTTTTAACACAAATTTCGTGTTTTCGAATTACGAACAATTGTCTAATGCGATGCTAGAACATTATTTTTTTGACATCGATGGTGCAACCCATTTTCGTTAATAACTTTATAACAATACTTAAGACATTTGTTGCAACCCTTAGCCGGGCCCTGGACTCGACTTGATGATAAGTATCTCTCAGACTTAGTTTTCAAACCACGGTTGAATGCACCCTTGGTTTGAACAGTGCCAGTAAACCCCCATTAGTTGGATGGTGATAAAGATGGCGATAATCCTGCCCAGGTGTAAATTACAAAAAGCCAACACTGTGACTTTTTCTCTTGTGCTTATTTATTGTACTGTTTTTAAATATTTGCAACTCGACTCGACTCGACTCGACTCTGGTTCTTGACCAAATGACTAGATAATGACTAGACTCGACTCGAGACACTTCTTCAAAATGACTCGACATGTTCGTGTCCCCATAGCGTGTTGGGTTTCCAGGTAGAATTGGGTTAAGGCATAATGAAAGAAAATGAAAAAAAACTAATTAGGGGGATGTTGAAAATGTTAGAATTTTAGAATGTTCTGAATTTGAGTTTAGAGAGATTTCCCTTAGCACCAAAAACTTAAGGATTGTCCCCATAACGCAATGTACTGATGTACAAGAATTGATGTCCCTTCAAAGAGAAACTCCACCCATAGTTTATAATGGCATAATGTTAAAGAGTGTCAATTGCCATTGTGACTAGATTTTTTATTTCATTTTTATCGGTTTCGGTACCGTCATGCGAGCCGCCATTTTGTTCTGGTTTATCGGTACATATGAGATATTGTGACGTAGTGTCTGCACCATCAGTACGCGAACCCCGATCGACAGCGGCTCTCCACGCGCAAGAAATGTAAGTGAACCCCTTTTTTGTACGGCATAGTGTATACATAATGTGTACTGTACATGTGTAAGTGCGCTCAAAATCATACGGAGAAGGACCTGATGCCATAATTACTAGCTCACAGATTTTCTATTCTTTTCAGAAAATACAAAAATAAACGATAGTTTGTGGCGCGTCAAGTCGATATTCTGCAAAGAAATGCAATACATGTACTCGCAATAGTCGGGTGCCGTACAACATACGTATGCATAATGTAGTTGGCCCCCTCAAGGTAGGATGCCAGTGCGAACAATAAAGCGATGTGCATTGAGGTGCAGACACTACGTCATAATGTCTCGGATGAGGCGGAAAATTTGAACAATATGGACGCGCCCTTGTACTCCTGAATGGCAAGAAATCGTAAATATAATAGGCGCGTAAGTCGTTCTCGATAACAAATCAAAACAAATTCCCTGCGAAGTCAGTATGTTGCCCTATATTTATATAGACTAAAATATTATTGAGCCTGGAATTTCCCTTTAATGAGCAGATCAAGAATGGATTGTGTATGGAATAGCTATGGTACGGAGTAACCGACCGCTGATGTCATTAACCAGTTCCAATGGATGGGCAATGGTACAGAGTAACCGACCGCTGATGTCAGGAACCAGTTCCTATGAATGGGCAATGTTACGGAGGAACCGACCACTGGTTTCAGGAACCAGTTCCTATGGATGGGCAATGGTACAGTATAACCGACCGCTGATGTCAGGAACCAGTTCCTATGAATGGGCAATGGTACGGAGTAACCGACCGCTGGTGTCAGGAACCAGTTCCTATGGATGGGCAGCGGTACGGAGTAACCGATCGCTGATGGGTAGGGGTACGGGTACAGGTAGGGGTACAGGTAGGGGCACGGGTAGGGGCATGAGGTGGGGCATGGGGCAGGGCACGGGGCAGGGCACGGGCAGAGCTGGGGAATGCAGTCCAGCAACCTTCCCAACAGCTCGTTTGGCAATAATTCGGGCACCTCCCAGTCCCAGACCAATTATTCTGCGATGCAGGGCGATTTCGGCGGCGGGTACGACGGGAATGCCGCGGGTAAAAGCTGGGGATACTGCGCGCTAGTAACACCTCCCAATGAGGTACCAGTACCAAGGGAAGGGGTTGGCAAGGTGCTGGCAAGGCGTGGTCCCAAGGGCAGGAACAGTGGGGAAGCACTGCCAGCAACATGGTGTTGGGGCAGTACAGCATGCCAAAGCTCGACCCTTTTGAACAGGAAAGTGCCAAGGAGCAAACCAACTATTAAGATATGATGGTTACCCCAGGTTGCCGGGGATAAAAGCTAAAACACAGGAGCCGTTCCTTCCATACGTACTGTGGACTTTCCTTTGTACTCGTGCATGACCAGTTTGCATCAGAGGACTTCCCAAGATTCAAAACGGATGACTGATAAACATGTCACAAGCCAGGCCGGAAATATCTGGCCTTGTTTATCCCTGATCTGTTTTGAATTCTAGACAAAACTTTACGCGTGTACCGTCATCCGACGCAAACTGGTTTAAAGGCCACAACATGTAGGTTATTTGCATTCATCCCCAAAGCAACCTACCAAATTGTTACCAAAAAGCTTATTATGTGGACTAAAGATTAAACTAGTAGTACGCAACATCTTATTGAATTATTCCGTCTGGCTGGCTGTCATTTTAGAAGAAATCAAGAAATGTACATTTAGGGCCCAGCACTAGGAAAGGGCATGGTGTGATTAAACCAATTAACCCAGGATGTGAATTTGGACCGAATGTGTGAATTTGGAGCATTGCGATTATTCATACATTGCGATTATTCACCCTATTCATACTGTGAAGTAACCAGATTGTCTTGTTTCAGTGTGAGAAGCTGGAGGTTCTTCCACACTTTCCTCAGTAGCCCACATCTTGAGTGGCATCTGGCCTTGAGATGGGTGATTATCTTGTCTTGTTTCAGTGTGAGGGGCTGAAGGTTCTTCCACACTTTCCTTAGTAGCCCACACCTTGAGTGGCCTCTGGCCTTGAGATGGGTGATTATCTTGTCTTGTTTCAGTGTGAGGGGCTGGAAGTTCATCCACACTTTCCTCAGTAGCCCACATCTCGAGTGGCCTCTGGCCTTTAGATGGGTGATTATCTTGTCTTGTTTCAGTGTGAGGGGCTTGAGGTTCTTCCACACTTTCCTTAGTAGCTCACACCTCGAGTGGCCTCTGGCCTTGAGATGGGCGATTTGCATAAACAAAAGTGATTTTTTATCACTTTTTGTGAACATGTACTATCCACCGAGCTGAAACTTGAACTGGTTAGCTTTTTACCTTTCGAATTTTTGAAAATTACAGCAAGAACAAAATTCTTTAAACAAGAGCACATATCCCCAAGTGAAAATGGTATATAATAGTAAATCAATGCAGACAAAATAGGCGACTAATTTTGTAAGCAAAATACACATTTTCTAAGAACTTGTTAACCGTTGTACAATCTTTTTGGCCTGTTATAATATGTTGCCATTTGACGCTACTATAAGTACAAATTTGTGTAAATGTTACCATACCTGTCGTCATTTTAATTGTTAAAATCAATTGTAATGTTCGAGGGCTGTTACAAGAGAATCCACATGTAAAGTCCTGAAACAAGTGTGGGAAAAGAACAGATTAAGGTGTTATGTTTGAGCTTATTTCCCAAAGTTTAAATTGATAGAGTATTGCCCAGCCCTCTAAGCGATCCTTTCAATCAGTGAAGTTAAAACAAAAAAGTTCTTGAATTATTTTTAAATACGGGTGTTGAAATTGTCCAAGCGGCAAAGCATATCCATTTTAGGATGTTTATCTCTACTTCATTGCATTAGATCAAGTTGCCTAAAACCAATGTTATGGGGAGGGGTTAAATTCCACCTTAAATATTGATACAATCAAAATAATTTTAAAAGACATTTTAATTCACTGTACAAAGAATGGTCCTGTCAGCTGTAAACAAAATGACAAGGGAAAGTTTTGTGTTTCAAGTTTAATTTATTTTATACCAAGCTTTTATTTTTGTCAACAACGATGTTTTAGAAGTAAAGTTATTAATAAACATGTTTTGCAAAATCTTGTCCAGGCACCAAGAAGTAAAACCTGCCCACACATTTTTAAGTTGTTTTATAAGGGTGGATTAATAACATCTTAATAACAACAATCATAATTGTATCATAATCATTCAATAAAACGATCTTCGATATTTCTGGAACCAAACAATAAATATTGTGCAACCACATTCATAACTTGTCATAATTAAAATATGATCTATTTAAGCACCTTATCATACACAATTTCACATAAAAGAAATTGCTGAGTATTCCGAATGCAAATTTTAAGTACTTATGTTTTCCGTCTTACACACTAAGATAGAGACACACTTGTGGACTATTACCAGATCTCTTTGTTTTTTAACATTGAGCGCCATTTGTATGGCCGCTATATTCACACCCTTTTTACGTAGTAAGAAAAAAGGCACATTGAGGATGTATTGTCTAGTGTTTGGTGATAAATGTATCTTCATCAGCAGATAGCAATCAAACAATATTTTAAAAAAATCCTGATAATTCAAGCAATTACCAATGGTATACCTTACCTTTATATTCACCCATTCCTGATAATTTAAGCAATTACTATTGGTGTATCCTACCTTTACATATCCACCCATAAACCAATGATGCCCATATTTATATCCACCCATTCCTGATAATTCAAGCAATTATCAATGGTATATCCTACCTTTATACCCACCATTCCTGATAATTTAAACAATTACCAATGGTGTATCCTACCTATATATCCACCCATTCCTGATAATTTAAAACATTACAAAAACCTAAACGGCATATTTCCAATACCCTCCGACAAAAAAACACTAGTTTAGATAGACAGGGAAGATTTCTAGAAAACAAAATGATACCAAGATCACCCGATTCTGTCTGGAAGCAAGTCGGTGGTGAATTGGGCAGGCCTTTTCATTGCTTTCGCGCTTCTGTTGATCAACTGTCCAACTGATCCCCAACTTAGTTCCAGAATCAGGTGATCTTGGTATCTTTTTTTTTTATCTAGAAAGATTCCCCGCCTATCCAAACTAGTTCTTTTTCTGATCGAAGAGTACAGGAAATATAGGCCGTTCTGTTTTTTGTTTTTTTTAACACAATGCATAGGTACAAACCTAAACGGTTTGACGATAGGTCTCCTATCTTTTAAAGAAACTAACAATCTTCAAACGGAAACAATGATTTGTGATACCAGGTAGGGCCTACTGGCCAATTACATATCATATTTTATATCAACGAAATGCTTTTTTATTTCTTGCTGCTCCAAAGCAACTGAAATAACACCGTAAAAATCATTTCGTATTTGTGTTCACCAACAGTTCACAATTATCAAAACAATTGTTAAACATTTTGGTGCAACAATCCAGCAAATATAACTAAGTTCTCCCTATATTACGCCAACACGTGTATAATAACATTAACATAACATAAACTGTACATGCAGAGCCTTACTCTCATTATAATTATACAGTTTAACCAGAACTTTGTTACACAAGCACTTGAGTGCATGGGTAAAAGTGAGAAAAAAAATATATATAATATAATATACACTTTATATCGGTATTTTGTTATAATACTGCTCTTTGTATCGATAACCAACTTATTATACTGATAATGATTCACCCCCGTGCTTAATACAAACGAAATTTGTACCGACACTAATTGAAAAGCAAGTTAGTAACAAAAAGGCTCACTTTAATTGGTTATAAATAATTGGATGTACACGTATTTGGTTCTTAAATATCTGTCTAATAACTCTCAAGACAGGGATGTCTGAAGCAGCTATTCAATTATCTTTCGCAAACTTGATACATACCTACATACTCTTCCTTGACTGATTCATATTTGTTGTCAACAATTTACACAGTGGCATGTCTCACTTGCTATTCATGTAGGCCTACATTGAGAAATCAATGATATTTGGGTAGGCTAACTCCTTGAGGTTAACACCGATAATTCTACATTTGGAAGTATTCATTTACTAAATCGTGTTTCTTTGTCAGGTTCTCCTTCCAACAAAGCCTAAACTTACAGCCATTCACATTAACAATGACTACATGTATATACACCGATAACATTCATCTCCATTTCTTGCAGTGTCAGTTGGTAAATTATTACATGTACTATAGTTTTATACACAGTTTAACTGGAATTCAAAATGATTTCATTACCTGACACTAATATCAGTGTTTATACAATCAATATACAAGCTACACTCGCATGCATAATAATATCACCCTGTAGTAGTTGCGCATCTAGATCGTCAAATGGTATTGTTATACCTCTGTCTTGGATACTTTATATCTATTGGTCTAGAACGATCACGTGTCCGTTGTAACACATCCCAGCAGTCAACATTTGTATGCATGCAGTATGTCAATGGAGATTATTTATACTGCAAGTCGCATAGTGGTTTCACGATGAATTATAGAACGTTCGACGCAGAGTAACTGAACTGCCAGTTATCCTAAAACAGGTAATATCCAAATAATTTTGGGAAAAACCCAGCAATGACAATTGAGGTTCTTATAAAAGATGATTCATTGACCAGTCCACGAAGGCCGAGGGCTAGTGATAAGTATACTCTTCTGTTGTTTGTAGACATGAGCGCCATTTGGTATGTATGGGCTGCCAGAAGCCGTGTGTTGGCAACCAAATTGTTGTCAATAGTTCATCTAGCTCTTAACACCATCATATAAGATAAAGGCACACACATACATCTAATTTGTTAACTCAACATAGTGTGCACTTTAATAGTGACCACCCTTTAAGTTGGATTCAACACACATGATGAATTTAACAGTGACTGAGCTATACGGCCTAAATTTAACATCCAATCTGAAGCTTTAACATCTGAAATATAATCAGTTTAATGCGTGTTGATTCCAACGTTTAAATAGTCACTGGCCGCACACTTACAATGTTGATTTAACACTTTAGATTTAAGCGTGCATGATTATAGCAAGTACACTTTGTATCGTATGTTGACTTTTTTGTATTTTAAACAAAACAATTATTCGTTGATATCTGCAGTCTTAGGCCTTTTATAGTTTTCAAACCCGTGGTTGGCGACATATAGACAGGGAAGATTTCTAGATAAAAAAATGATACCAAGATCACCCGATTCTGTCTGGAAGCAAGCCACTAAATGCTGTTGTTTAAACTTGGCCTGCTTTAGGAGATCATCTCTTTACATTCCCCCGCATAAAATACATGTCAGACTGAGATAAAAGCCTACGGACTTCACTTGACTGAAGTGTACCGGTGTCACATGAATATCCGACTCCCTAGGAAAATCGGACTCCTTTGGTTAAACCCTCTCACGTGACCGGTCACTCTACCAATTATCTCCACTTAAGCATGCGTATTTATTAATACCAAGGCGTCCGGATTTTATGCTACACCGGCATTGATTGTGAGAACAGTTTGCAAAAAGACACTCCACGAGATTACTTAGGGCATAACAACAGGGTAAGGACCCGGTCATTGCTGCGTGATAATTGACCGGGTTGGGCGATGACCAATGAAAATGAACCGAGCCGAAGGCGAGGTCTATTACCAGCAGTCATCGCCCAACCCGGTCAATTATAACGCAGTGAATGACCGGGTTCTCACCCTGTTATTCTCTTTAATAAATACCTTTTTATTTAGGGAATAAACAGGGAATTTACTTCAATGTTTGAAAGCCGGGGCAATTATTGCGTGATAATGCCCTCCATGTGATCGAGTCTCGACCAATCAGAAAATTTCAACTCTCCTAGGTATTTTTTAATGTAAGTTTAGTTGTTGAAAACTACGTCAACATTTATCGCTTTCAAATTACTACCAATCAACTCGGATGTCCAGATTCGGTCGTAGCATCAAAGCCGTTACAGATGGGTCAGAGAAATAGTTTCCCGACAGGTCTAGCTTTATTAGATTCGCCATGCCACTCAGTGATGCAGCAATGCACTCAATATCTGCAGTCATCAAGCCACAGTTTGTTAACACCAACGTCTTCATGTGTTTCATATGCTTAAGATGAGACCACGCTCCTGAGCCGGCAAGGGATTTATTAAAATAAAGATCCAGTTCTACTACCTTGGGTATGTCGCTTATCAGTGATGCAATATGCCCGATGTCTTGTTTAGTCGAAGAGCAAGACCATGAGGGCAGCTTCTGAAGCTGTTTCAGGCTTTATAAACATGACCACGCACCGGAGCCATTCAGAGTTTCGTTTCCAAACAGATCCAGTTTAATCAAAGTAGGTACATCATTCAGTGATGCAATGTCTTCTATGTTTTGGCGTGTCAAAGAGCAACACCTTACGGACAGTTTCTAAAGCTGTTTTATGCTCTTTAAATGCGACCACGCACCGGAGCCACTCAGAGTTTCGTTTCCAGACAGATCCAGTTTAATCAAAGTAAGTACATCATTCAGTGATGCAATGCCTTCTATGTCTTGACGTGTCAAAGAGCAACACCTTAAGGACAGTTTCTGAAGCTGTTTTATGCTCTTTAAATGCGACCACGCACCAGAGCCACTCAGAGTTTCGTTTCCAGACAGATCCAGTTTAATCAAAGTAGGTACATCATTCAGTGATGCAATGTCTTCTATGTCTTGACGTGTCAAAGAGCAACACCTTAAGGACAGTTTCTGAAGCTGTTTTATGCTCTTTAAATGTGACCACGCACCGCAGCCACTCAGGGTTTGGTTGTCAGACAGATCCAGTTTAATCAGATTAGGTAAAGCACTAAGTGATGCAATGTGTTCTATGTCTTGACGTGTCAAATAACAAGACCTTAAGGACAGTTTCTGAAGTAGTTTCAGGCTCTTTAAATGAACCCATGCACCTGAGTCATCCAGGGATTTAATTCCAGACAGATCCAGTTCAACCAAAGAGGGCGTGTCACTAAGCGATGCAGCAATGTGCTCAATGTCTGTGCCTATTAACGAGCAGTATGTAACACAAAGCTTTTCAAGATGTTTCAGGTCACGTAATGCAAGTGACCATTCAGCTGCTGTGCCGCTCAGACCGGAAATGCTCACAAATGACACTTCAACTATGTCGTTACGATTATACATGGCCTTTAAAATATCTGCCACAATGGAACCAGTGACCTGCTCACTCGAGATCAACAGCCTGATGCCTTTATCAAGTTTGCCTATCTGGAAGAAAACACCAATACTACACTGTACAAGATTGTATACATCCAGCTGATGCTGCAATGAGTTCCACATCATGTATGCCTAAACCACAGTGATCTAGTTCGAGCTTCTCTAGATGTTTCAACCGCTGTAACTGAGACCATGACACACCTGAGTCACCCAGAGATTCATTTCCTGACAGATCCAGTTCAACCAAAGTGGGCGTGTCACTAAGCGATGCAGCAATGTGCTTAATGTCTATGCCTATTAATTTGCAGTGTGTAACACGAAGCTTTTCAAGATGTTTCAGGTCACGTAATGCAAGTGACCATTTAGCTGCTGTGCCGCTCAGATTGGAAATTTGCGTAAATGAAACTTCAACTAAGTCGTTACGATTAGCCATGGCCTTCAAAATATCTGCCACATCAGAACCAGTGACTGGCCGCATCGAGAGCATCAGCCTGACGCCTCTATCGAGTTTGTCCATCTGGAAGAAACCATCAATACTACACTTTACAAGATTGTGCATAGATCCAACTGATGCTGCAATGCGTTTCACATCATGTATGCCTAAACCACAGCGATGTAATGTAAGCTTCTCTAGATGTTTCAACCGCTGCAACTGAGACCATGAAGCACCTGAGCCACCCAGAGATTCATTTCCAGACAGATCCAGTTCAACCAAAGTTGGCGTGTCACTAAGCGATGCAGCAATGTGCTCAATGTCTGTGCCTATTAATGAGCAGTTTATAACACGAAGCTTTTCAAGATGTTTCAGGTCACGTAATGCAAGTAACCATTCAGCTGCTGTGCCGCTTAGACCGAAAACGATATTAAATGACACTTTAACTATGTCGTTACGATTAGCCATGGCCTTTAATGTATCTGCCACATCGGAACTAGTGACCAGCAGCATCGAGAGCGTCATCTTGACGCCTATATCGAGTTTTGTCATCTGGAAGAAATCATCAATTCTACACTGTACAAGATTGTGCATGCATCCAGCTGATGCTACAACGAGTTTCAAATCATGTATGCCTAAACCACAGCGATCTAGTGAAAGCTTCTCTAAATGATTTAACCGCTGCAACTGAGACCATGAAGCACCTGAGTCACCCAGAGATTCATTTCCTGACAGATCCAGTTCAACCAAAGTTGGCGTGTCACTAAGCGATGCAGCAATGTGCTTAATGTCTATGCCTATTAATTTGCAGTGTGTAACACGAAGCGTTTCAAGATGTTTCAGGTCACGTAATGCAAGTGACCATTCAGCTGCTGTGCCGCTCAGATTGGAAATACGCGTAAATGTCACTTCAACTAAGTCGTTATGATTAGCCATGGCCTTCAAAATATCTACCACATCAGAACCAGTGACTCGCAGCATCCAGAGCGGCAGCTTCGAAAGCCTCATCCCGACGCCTCTATCGAGTTTTTCCATCTGGAAGAAACCATCAATACTACACTGTACAAGATTTTGCATATGTCCAGCTAATGCTACAATGAGTTTCAAATCATGTATGCCTAAACCACAGTGATCTAGTGAAAGCTTCTCTAAATGATTTAACCGCTGTAACTGAGACCATGACACACCTGAGCCACCCAGAGATGTATTTCCAGACAGATCCAGTTCAACCAAAGTGGGCGTGTCACTAAGCGATGCAGCAATGTTCTCAATGTCTGTGCCTATTAATGTGCAGTATGTAACACGAAACGTTTCAAGATGTTTCAGGTCACGTAATGCAAAGGACCATTCAGCTGCTGTGCCGCTCAGACCAAAAATGAACAGAAAAAACACTTCAACTATGTCGTTATGATTAGCCATGGCCTTTAAAATATCTGCCACAATGAAACCAGTGACCTGCGCCCCCGAGATCAACAGCCTGATGCCTTTATCAAGTTTTTCAATCTGGAAGAAATCATCAATACTACACTCTACAAGACTGTGCATACATCCAGCTGATGCTGCAATGAGTTTCACATCATGTATGCCTAAACCACAGTTATCTAGTGTGAGCTTCTCTAGATGTTTCAACCGCTGTAACTGAGACCATGAAGCACCTGAGTCGCGCAGAGATTCATTTCTAGACAGATCCAGTTCAACCAAAGTGGGCGTGTCACTAAACGATGCAGCAATATGTTCAATGTCTATGCCTATTAATGAGCAGTTTGTAACACAAAGTTTTTCAAGATGTTTCAGGTCACGTAATGCAAGTGACCATTCAGCTGCTGTGCCGCTCAGACCGGAAATACTCTCAAGTGACACTTCAACTAAGTCGTTACGATTAGCCATTGCCTTCAAAATATCTGCAACATCGGAACTAGTGACCAACAGCATCGAGAGCGTCATCTTGACGCCTCTATCAGGTTTTTCCATCTGGAAGAAATCATCAATACTACACTGTACAAGATTGTGCATACAACCAGCTGATGCTGCAATGTGTTTCACATCATTGATGCCTAAACCACACCGATCTAGTGTAAGCTGCTTCAGTTGTTTCAGGCACTGTAACGGAGACCAGTCTGAGCCTGCTAGAGATTCATTTCCAGACAAATCCAGTTTGCGTACGCAAGACGTGTCTTCTAATGAAGCAGCAATGTGTTCAACATCCGCCGTCTGTAATGAGCAGTCGTGTATTGTCAACTGCTCAAGGCCTTTGAGTTCCTTGACTTGTGATGACCATATGACTGCCATGCCACCCAGACTCTTGATTCCTTCAACACACAGTTCACTCATGACACGACCCAACAACGATGAATTTCCTCTGTTGCTCATTGTCTTTAAAATAAGCATCAGTTCTGAAGCAGATAACACCATGCGGCACAAATGCAGCTTTGTAGTGTCTCCATGCACCACGACCATATTCAATCCTGGACAACCCTGGATGTTTAATTGTACCAAATTGGGCATATCCCCCAGTAATAGCGCAATGCCCTTAACATCGTCGTTATTTAACCAACAGTTATCTAAATCTAGCTTCTGTAGATGAGTTTTAGTCACAAGCGGCATCCACAAGTGCACATTATCCGTTAAACCATGACACTTTGATAGGTGCAGTTCAGTCACGTGATTAGCGGTCTTGCCTAATTGTGAGATGATAACCTTCGTACTGCTAGTAGTTAAGAAGCATCCGATCATCCGAACAACTGTCAGACTTGTTAATGTCGCCATAACATTGACTAAATCTTCACAACACCCTTCCTTTAAGGTACACGATTCAAATTTCATTTTCTTAACTTTGGCGAGTGGCTTATCTTTAATGTACTTGGACTGGTCAGCAACATGCTTCAGAAACCAAACGAAATTGTTGATGTCGTCACTTCTGAAATATGTTATATCAATTGAACCAGTAACAACCGAATTTACAAATGTCGATAAAAGGTTTTTTGCCTGACTTTCAAAGTAACATGTCAGGGCAAGTTTCAACGCTTTCGTCCTTCTGCTGCTTATGGCGGTCTTCGTGTTTATGCGAACCTCGCAGTCGTTCCTTGTGTATGAGAGAGGAGGACACGACCTCAGTTCTGCGACTTTCGGTGCGGGAATCAATTTGTGCGAATATAAACCAGCGCGACTCCTACTCGCTACCTGTCCCCGCGCAGTTTCGATAACAGTGTCATGTTGCAACATCGCTAAGACATGTTCCGTGCATGCTTCACTGTCACCACAGCAAAAGCGTAAAATGTAGCGAAACCTACGGAGGTCATTAAGTTTATCAAGAATTTTCTTGAATTCCTTAGCATCTGTATCGTGTAAGCTTTGGAGATAACGAGAAGCACAAAATTCTTGAACTGTTTTGTGAATAAACTGTACAGTACTGTTATCAGTGTCTAACGCTTTCATGACTCGCTGCCTTGTGAGTATGCCAGCCTTCAAGGCTATATCCAGCGAAATCTTCTCAAACTCTTTTTCTTGAAATGAAAGCCGCTGTACTGGAGACATAAGCCCGCTTAAGGCAACCTCTCCGATCGCTACAACAATCTCCGAGATTTCCTCATGCGGTACATCTTTTCTTTTGAATATATATCGTACAGCATTTCTGTACAATCGCGATAGTGTGTCTGACAGTGTGGAATCTTGTCTCCATAATAAGCATATTAGGAGCAACAACATTGGGCTACGTGAAAAATCAAGCAAGACGTTTGAAGATTGAATTTTTTTGAAAAGGGCCTGAGCATCATTGGGTTTCTTGTGAAAGAATTTGCTCACAAAACCCTCTATGTCCTTTTCAAAGAACCCAAGGACTTTTACATGTGTGTAAGGTTTTGTAATCAGTGATTTGCTAACCAAAGTGGATAAATGGGAGGGGCGGGTGGTTATGACGACATCAATATTTGCTCCGATATCCCGATTGAGGATTTTGAGGATCGAGCCGAATGATTTCCTCTCGAGGTTGGTTGTCATCAATTCATCAAAACCATCGAGAAGAAGAAGCACCTTTTTAGCATTCTTGAAGATGTACGTTTTAAGATGGTCCTTGTCGATCTCGTTTTTGTCAATAAGTTGTTCAAAAAGAGAGTCAATAAACTCCGACTTTTGATCAAGTTCGCTCATCTTTAGAACAAAAACAAGTTTATACTTCTTAGTTGTTTCGCAAGCACCAAGGGCCCAGTCGTACGCAATCTTAACTATTAGTGTTGTTTTTCCCATACCTGCCCATCCATTGTAAATGATACGATTGATAACATAACCATTTTTGTTTTTCACGAGGGTTTCCTCATACAATACCTCCTTCCCCTTTCCATCGTTCGACCCCTTTCCTCGTTCATCATCATCATTATCACCACCACCAACACCATTATCACCACCACCACCATTATCATCATCATCACTAACTAACCGTAAATTCGTGTATATTTTCGCAATATCAATCATGTCATCATCAATCCACGGATTGGCTTGCACGTAACTGCCAGTGGTCAAGTACATCTTCTTAAGCGCCTCTTCACACAGATCCGCTGCATTGTCTTCTCGAGCTGCGGCAGCGGTGGCTGGTCTGGTGTCCTGTCTGCTTCTTGTCGATTCACTACGTATCTCAGGTTGGGTGGGTTGTGCACAGGGTTGATCGTGTATCATGCCTCCTGTTGAGATAGCAAAATAATACAGAAAGTCATTCCTGGAAAAAGACCGGAAAGTATTACAAAAAGTTAAAGGTTAGTTTGAGAAAAACTAAGATAATGTCACATTTTAAATTAAAACGCAATAGTTCTCGGCGTTTAATTAATAAAACGATGCCAAATCTGATGTTAAATTCATGTTGCTATTTCAGGGTATCCGCGGCAGGATCTCAAAATCTAAAGGTATTTGCATTACTAAATCTCAGCGAAGTTTAAATTGTTTCCAAATAGTAAACCCTTAATAATTGGTCATGGGGGTCAGGTTGGCGTAGCGGTTCTTTCCGCTGTGAGCCTGGGCCACCAATGTGGATTGGGTTTTCAGTCCCTACCTGATTTCGTGGGTATTAATTAAAAATTCTGCTGGGGTTTTCCTCCCACCTCTAGGAGGGGGGGGGGGGGGGGGGGGTTATTTTGTTTTACACAACACCGGTCAAATTCAACACCAGATGGTCTGGCATTTTTTGCAGTGTATATACCTCTATTCGATTTATATTCCGATAGGCTTGACTGTTATGGACACCAAGAACAGAAACAACTTTACCTAGGGTGGCTGCCTGGATGGTCACATTCTGTGTGTATTTGTAATTGAAAGTGTGCCCGGTAGATGGAGCGAAAAAAATAGGATTGCACATCCCATCGACAGTGACGTCTCTTATTGGTCCAGCAGGTTGAAGAAGGGAACCAGACGAATTACGAGTACACACAGTATACGGATGTTGCATGGCTGGATGGAACATTGCGGGTACCATATCTCGAACTATATGCAGGGAATAGCATATACGGATTGATAACAAAATTGTAATTGCAAAGATACAGACATATTAAAATTATGGAGATACACACAGAAAATGAAACAGGTCGCTGAAAGGGAAAAAGAGAACATGTTTTGTGTTGGATATAGGAAACCTTTACACTCGGTGATAATTTGGCCTCTCACTCTATTGTGTCAACTTGAACGTGAAGAGATACGAATTCAGTGCTTTTAGAGAATAGAAACAAATCACGTTTAAACACAGAATGGTTTTGGTGTTTGTTAACCTGGACCTATGTTACACTCCGCCGAATTAAACAAATCATTACGATTGATTATACTCCTGAACGAGCCTTCACCTTGGCTATTTTCTTGTGATCGATTCTCCTTGCCCACTCTCTCAGGTTCCTGACCCTGCCTCTGTGCCAGTTTTTCTGGCTCGTTAGTTGATGATACCACCTCTTCTTGGGAGCTGTGTTGCCCTGCTTCATGTGCTGACCGAGTCTTGGGTCGGACAGAGGTGGGTTTCAAATCCTCCAGCTGCTTCTCTACCGATCTCTGTTGCTCATCGGGTAACGTCAGGACACTTTGTTGGTCATGCTTTCTGACCCCTGCCGTTGTCTGTGTGTCTTGCTTAGGAATACGTACGTGATGATCACTGGCCTTCCGTTCATTGTCCTTTCTTGTCTTTGGATCCTTGTCGGTCCCCTTTTGTGAATTCCCTGGAGGTAAGGTAAAGGTATGAACGCAGCTGGTTGGTCTATACTCTAGATCAGTTCACAGGAGTTTCTGCTACTGTAGGTTCAATTAAGGCATAATGACGCAACGCTTTGTTACGCTATGGGAGCCAGCCTCAGCCAGATGGGATAAGATCCACCAAGCTCCCATTGGAAAGCAGGTAAACGAAGCGTGCCATCGATATAACGAGGTGTGATGTATTTGAGATTAAAAAATCACTTGTTTGTTATTACAATGGTTCTGCATTTCTAAAGGATTATAAGCTAAACTAAATTCCGACCACTTTGAATGAACAAATTCAGTGGAACAATGTCCATCAATCAATTTGAAGACAGTTGTGCCTGCTGACTTCAATATTCCCAACTAACAAGTGAAACGCCTGACTTAACCCCATTGTATACATAAGCCGATCGTAAGCTCCTCGTTGGCACTGGTAAGAGCAATAGACTTTACCTGCTGATTTATGTTCATCATCAGCTCCGCCCATCAACCCTTGCACGAGGCGTAACTCGATGTTAGCATCTTGCTCAATGGCCTGATCTTGGAGGGGGACCCCGTCGCGTAGCTAAAAAAGAAACAGTGTCTTCAAGTAAATTACAATTCGTTCAAGATTGTTCAAGAGCGAAACCTCTCGACAGCTAGCTAGATTATGTCAGGGAACATTAGAATTAGGCTACTCGGTCATTACCTCATGGCGTTGTCTGGTGATGAGGCGCTGCTTCTCTGGTTCAATCCCAAGGTGGTCTTGAAGTTTTTCTTTCAAAGCTAAGACAGGAGTCGACGGAAGCATTTGAAGACATATCGGTCCACTCGATAAAGTATTCACAAAAAGCTGGATTAGGCGTTCTCCCTCATCTTCACGGAACGGTTGCTTTGCAGTGCATCCTCGTTCTTTTCTCATCTTTGTTCTTCCTATAATGTGCAAAAATACTAGATTTATTATGTCTTTGAAAATATTTCATGTTACTGTGAACAAACAAAACTAAAGTATTTCTTGAGATAAACTTGAAGTAATCTGCTGCCAGTTCAATGAATGACTAGATAATAGGAATGTATTCAAAGGCCGTACAGAGGCAATGTATGATAGGTCCTTTATCACAAGCAAATGGAACAAAACGGTCTTTGAAACTTTCAAACCCACACTTTGTATCTTTACCTGACGGTACTAGATCCTTTGATAGACGATCTTGATGATTAGCTTGCTTCTGTTTCTGTGCTTTTTTCCCAGAGGAGGGCCTTTGATTAAGGCAGCTCTGTTCTCTCTCGGTTTCGGATCTTCTGAGATCGTCAACCTGTTCCAGGTTGTCTTCTCCATCCCATTTCTGTTTCTTGGACGACGATTGCGTATGTGGTTTACGGATCTGTTTCCTGACCACGCCTTGCTGTTTGTCTTCCTGATATCCGTCTGAATGACAAGTCTGCTCCTCTCCGTGTTTCTCTACCTCGTGTGCTGATGTATCTACTTCTTTACAGCTTTCACCGCTGTCCTTTAGCATTTCCCCATTTTCCTTCTGACGCCCGTGTGTGTCCTTTCCTTGTCCTTTGTAGGATGTTAGTTGAGAGCTTTTATCTTTGACCTCTGTTATCTCGCAGTATTTTGTCTGGGTACTGCAGCCTTGTTCATCTATTGGTCTATGTTGCTCCCGCGATGTCTTCATGTTATCGTCTTGGTTTATTTCCTCTCTGCCGTTTGTGTCTTGCTGTTTCTTCAACTTTTTCTTGAAATCCGTCAACTGACCTGCAGGCGCCTGGTCACAGGGTACCACATGGCATCCTTTAAAAAAACCCGATTAACTTCAATTTATTTTCAAAAATATGTCATTAAAATATTGTGAATCGAGCATGAATTGGCTTAATACTACTTACATTCCCCCAGAAAGAAAACTTAAAAAATACAGTCTTAAAAAACTAAAAGGAAACAGATTATAAATTTGCTTCGTCTGGCATGCTGTGAGATACTTAGACCGGTACATTTAAGACATTTAACAGATAATTATTGCCAACAAAAATCCACAATAGCCTAAGGAAACTGCATGCAAGGGAAACAACATTTTACCTGATTTAGATTGCTTCGTAGCGTTGGCATCGATTGGTGAGGAGATGGGCGAGTCCTTTGACTTCACTTTATCTTTATTAGGCAGACATGAGTCCGGATTAACAAATTTCTTGGTAGTTGGTCTTCTTGCTTGCCTAGTCTTTCTTCTAACCTTCTTCGCCCTGCTTGTCTTTCGTGTTCTTTCTGCAAGTTGAGACAAAGAGGGGTCGCGGAGAGAGGTATATGTGCTTGAGTTTTCTTGGAGTGAACTTCACTACTAAAAAAATTATTAGTCAGAATATAATAATAATCTATCGATTTGGAAATGCTAGGAATTGCGACACTTCCCATTGCCCGCGTGTTGTCTGTCAATCATTGCAACGACAAGATTAGTATCCAGATTTACCTGCTGATTTCGGTTCATCACCAGCTCTGCACATCAACCCAGACATCAGGTGTATCTCTATGTTAGCATCCTGCTCGACCCGATAATCCTTGTGCGATGTCTCAGCACGAGGCTTGACAGGGAAAATGTCAACAATAATCAAGTGAATCGACTATCCATTCAAGAGTTTAAGTCTACAATCGTGTGATTACTAGAAAGAAATACAACCTTATGAGAAAATGAATTTTAGTTTACTTTACCTCGTGGTCCCGTTGTTGCTTCTCAGACTCAACACCAGGTTGGTTTTGAAGTGTTTCATTCAAGATGGTGATAAAAGTTGAAGGATGCATTTGCAAACATATTGGTCCCATCGAAGTACTATTAACAAACAGCTGGATTCGGTGATCTCCATTTTTTTCAGATGCAGGCTTCGTTTCGGAATCTGTTCGTTCTCTTCTTGTCTTCGTTCTTCCTATAAACATAGATAATTATTTTCAAATATTGATAAGATAGCTAGCTTTAATATGAACTTAAAAATGTGCTTTCAGATAAGCTCCAAATTCAAGCATAGATCCATACGAATATTGCCATCCATATAAAATATTTATGTGACCGGCTCCGACAAAACCTAATCGACGCTTCTCAGCATTTCCCATTACCTTGAATACAAATAATATTCAACTTTAATTAAATTTGTTTTTCTAATTACGTTAAGTGTGCTGAATACATGTGCGTATAGTTTCAAGACCCAACTCCCTTTGGCCGATTGCGTTGCTATAAAGCTTGTGTTGGTAGACCAATTCTTAAAAGTTAATGTGCCATAACGTGGCAGATTTTATCCATACTTCTTGTGGTCGTGGTCTCGTGGTCTGGAGCATTGAATTTGTAATCTGTGTGTAAAGATACAGGTTGTGGGTTCGAGTCCGGCCTGGGAATATGGTGCGTGTGCCCTTGGGCAAGGCACTTTGTCACTCATTGCTTCTCCCCACCCAGGAGTAAATGGGTACCTGTGAGGGCAGAGATGGTTATTGTGGTTGATTTAGCTGCTTTGCGCCGAAATGGCAGCATCGAGCTGTATACTCCCCAGGGAGCTGAGATGGTATTTGGAATGTTTCATGGGCCCAATGACCGGGGTAATAATAAAGCGCTTTGATACACCCACATAGTGGGAGACTAAAAGCGCTATATAAGAACTGGCATTATTATTATTATTATTATTGAAACATACCTACATGTATAATGAAAGCTTGTTGTTTGTACATTATACAATGAAACCGAAACCCCAATATTGAAAATTTACCCCAAGTGTTGGATTTTGTTAGAACTGGTCACATGTCACAAAGTATATTAACCTAATGGAACTTGTCGTTTTCCCTTTGATGGCCGATCTGGATGATTAGTCTGTAGCTGTGCCCCTGCCTCTTGTCTTGGTTCTTCGCAGATCTCTGGCCGAGAACCTTCTTGTTTTTCTGTTAGTCTCTGTTTCTCATCACTCGATGTCGTCGTATCTTGTTTGTTGATTTCCTCTTCATCATCCGTCCCTTGCTGTTTCTTCAGCTGAAGATTGTCCGGAAAATCCTTCTCCTGGCTAGGTACCTGCCTTTGGGAGGCTGCATGGCATCCTAAAAGGCACCACAACAATGTTACACCACATCTTGTTAGTCTTTTGGCTCTCGAGCTCCGTTTGCCTAGTTTATTGTTGAGGTGACAATTGATTTCCTAAAATAGATCACTGATGGGTGGGCTTTTGTTCGGTTAACGCGATTCGATTACAAATTTGATTCCAAGGCGACTGGGTGTAGTACATGTATTTTGTTTTTGTCTGGCTATGCTTTAGTTTGTTGGGAATCAGCGAGGTATAGTTGTGCAGACTAGTGTTGCAAAGAATAAAGCAAAGTTTGTTTGTATTAGAAAATCTTGCGTTAAGTCCCGTCATTTTGAAAGACTTGGGGACGATAATCTAATTAATCTGTACGCTTTATTAGTAGGATTAACTTCTAAAATTGTCAAATTGTAGACTTTATGGTACAACCCCTCTTATCATTCCAAATATAGGCCTAAAGTAACTGAGAAAAGAAAATATATCTTGGGAAAAAATCATTGAAAGTGTAAGTTGTTGAGTCTGACATGGTGTAAGAGACCTAAGACGGGACACCATTAATCAAGCTAATAAGCACTCATATTAAACGTTGAGAGGGAAATAGTCATTCTGTTTGGAATTACAAGTAAAACAACATTTTACCAGATTTGGATTGTTCATCGTTTGACGCGGGGATAGAGGAATCTTTCGACTTTACGTTATCTTCGTCACATAGACTTGGATCCGCATCAACAAATCGAGATTTCTTGGCAGCTCGTCTTCTTCCTTTCCTTCTTGTTCTTGAAACCTTTTTCGGCAAGCTCTTCCGTCTTCTTTCTGTAAATACACATACAAAATTGGACTTGTTGTGAGTCCGGTCTGCATGCAATTAACGAATTTAACAACTGAAAATAAATCAACCAGAGTACAAAGTTTTTACCAGTTTTTGGTGGCTTAGTAACGCTAGTCTTAACTGCTAAGGAGTTGGAGGTGTTCCTACGATCATCCGAGCTCAGATTGCCATCAATCTGGGAAGTAGGACAGCTGGCTTGCTTCTCACTTGAATATGCATGACTGGCATTTCTTGCAGATTTTGTTTTTCTTCTCCCTACGACCGAAACAAATAAAAAAATACTTTTAATCACCAATACTCTGGAATCATAATCATTTTTACAGCAACTATCAATCAGATTATACCCAGCTTATCGTGCTCTTTATCATCCAAGCT
This sequence comes from Crossaster papposus, assembly GCA_037893245.1. Lineage (NCBI taxonomy): Eukaryota > Metazoa > Echinodermata > Asteroidea > Velatida > Solasteridae > Crossaster > Crossaster papposus. The sequence goes on along the minus strand of JBAIAA010000780.1, from coordinate 363,801 downwards.
TGGCTTTCTATTCGATGCTGCCTCATCAAATGGGCATGTTCTGAGAGCTATGCTACTTCTTTTTCCTGTCAACAGCAAATCATTATCTTTCTTGCTTGACCTTTGGCCTCTCTCTAAAGAGGAATGAAATGAAGACAGTTTTTATCAAGATTCTCACCAATTAAACAAGACTACTGTCAAACTAAGCCCAAGTATACAACAACAGATTGCTTTTCGACACCGAGACTCGTCCTACCATTGATATCTGCTTCAGATTGAGATTTCTTGAAACGTTTCCCTTTTTGTTTTTGTGTCCTCCCTGCGTTCTTCTTGTCTGTCAGTGCCTTTTCCTTTTTCGTTGTTTGTATTTTCCCTGCCGAGGTTCTATCAGATGTGTTAACTCCCGAGAAGGTGACGGAATCACCGCAGCCACCTGACTTATCTTGCATCTCGTTATCCTGGCTTTTATTTCTCCCAGAATCTATTTTCTTGTTAACTTGTCTTTGTCCTGTTTTACTCCTCCTCCTCCTCTTCTTTGATTCCTTGCCAGTGAATTCTCTCGAATTCCCTAACAATCCAATAAGAAGAGTAAGGTTATAGAATTGTAGTAATGATGTTACAACTATAGCTTTCATCATTTTTGCATGAAGGGTACTCAATCAATCCATCCCACCACTTATCCAAGTTAGTTATACTATCAGAATGAGAAGACGTTACCTTTTGTGATGACAGTGGGGGACGAGAAGGCAGCAGAATCGCTTGAGTCATCTGAGACCTCTGGTTCTTTATCAATCCTGCTTGTGTTATCATGAACTTCTTTTTCTTTTTCCTTAGATGGGGATTTCTTGGCAGCTTTTCTACGTCTTTTTCTTTTTCTCCCTGAATAAACAACAACAACAATATTTAAAAAGCCCAAAATTCAAAAAGCCTTCGCTTGATCGTATTCGCGGGAATATACCGGATGAAATTTGGCTTCACGCTAGCCCCTATTTTAGAATACATATTTGTAAACCTTCAAATATTTTTGTCTTGAAAACTCTCCATTCATTAATGTCTCAAACCGTGTTTTAAAGACAGCTTACCATATTCATCGAATTCGACTGCAAATTATTATCAGAACCTTCTGACTATAGTGGCCCTGAACAGAGACATTAACAATTTGGGAGATCGCCAACATAGAGCAAGATAACTCAGTTGGGAGGGAGCGCTGGTACGGTAATCCAGAGGTCGCAGGTTCAAATCCAGCTCCTGCCAGTTTTGTTTGTCCACTTATATCATCAAAACCTGTTTTATTTTTTAAGATCAAGCTAAACAATCACCGAAGTCATTTTATAATTGATCGAAATGCAGATACTGATATGTAATGAAAAGTTGAAGTTAATACCAGACTTAGATTGATTACTGGCGGCTTCAACTCCTGAAGAGGTAAACAACTTTCTTGTCTCCGTTTTGTCTTCATCACTTGAGGGAGTTTGTCCACGTGATTCATCAGACGGAGATTTTCCTCTTACTTTTCGTCGTCTTCTCCTTGTTCTCCTTTTAGCTGCCGGATATTATTAAACATATAGAGTAAGTAACACATTTTAATAACGGTGATACAACTAGCTTTCATCATTTTTGTATGAAGTGTACTCAATCAAGGCATCCCACCACTTACCCAAGTTAGTTAGACTATCAGAGTGAGAAGACGTTACCTTTTGCGATGACAGTGGGTGACGGGAAGGCAGCGGAATCGCTTGAGTCATCCGAGACCTCTAGTTCTTTATCAATCCTGCTTGTGTTATCATGGACTTCTTCTTCTTCTACTTCTTTAGATGAGGATTTCTTGGCAGCTTTTCTTCGTCTTCTTCTTTTTCTCCCTGAACAAACAACAACAATCCTTAACAACTTCAACATTCCAAAAGCCTTCGCTTGATCGTATTATTTAGCATTTAATAAATACCTAGGAGAGTTGAAGGCTTCTGATTGGCCGAGACTCGATCACGTGCAGGTCATTATATGTATTAATATCATGGGTTTTCCAAGGGCCGTTTTCTAAACCCCGGCTTTGGGCTGCATTCTGGCCACATTACAGACGTTTTCCTAGTTCCGGATCGCAACAAATATTCAGGCTGTTTTCGGCAAGTCTAATCCTCGAAATTTAAATGAAATAGGTTTAGTAGTTTACCTTGAGTGATGGAAAAACTACAGTTTTTGTTTCGATATTTATGCTCTTCTTTATTTGAAAATACGACGTCAAATATACCGACATCCCTTTTTCTAGTTGCGGATCAGTTTAACCAATTCCGGATCGAGTAATAAACTGCTTCGTACATGAAAAATTATCACGCTAGAACCAACCCGAATCAAGCCTATATTTCTGATAAAGTATTCATTAATTTATATAAATATATAGAGTTTAAAATAAATTTCGGCTCGATCCATTACCAGCGGTCATCCCCCAACCCGGTCATTACCACCCAGTAATAACCGGGTTCTCGCACTGTTATTACCTAAATATCGGAACTTGAGATGCACATTATTACAGGATCTCCGACTATAGCGGCCCTGGGCAGAGACACTGACAATTTGGGAGATCGCCAATATAGAGCAAGATAACTCAGTTGGCAGGGAGCGCTGGTATGGTATTCCAGAGGTCGCAAGTTCAAATTCAGCTCCCGCCAGTTTTGTTTGTCCACTTAGAAGACTAGCAAAACCTGTTTCATTTTCAAGATCAGGCTAAACAATCACCGAAGTCATTCTATAATTGATCGAAATGCAGATACTAAAATGTAATGAAAAGTTGGAGTTAATACCAGACTTAGATTGATTACTGGCGGCTTCCACTCCTAAAGAGGTAGACAACTCTCCCTTCTCCGATTTGTTTTCATCACTCGAGGAAGTTTGTCCATGTGATTCGTCAGATGGAGATTTTCCTCTTACTTTTCTCCGTCTTCTTCTTGTTCTCTTTGTAGCTGCCGGATATTAATTATAGAGAGTAAGTAACAAAGTGAGCAGGTTTATAGTTCACTTGGTATGCACTGAGATGAGTTTGGGTCTTTTTAAACAACCAGATGAATACGTACTTTCCGATGGGCTTTTAATTTAAACGAAACGTAACAGGCAAATCATAATACAGGTATTTTGTTTACCGTGTTTAGCTACAAAGGTGGATGAGCAGCCCGAGTCATCCGATGAATCTTGACTTCCACCACCTGAAGATGTATGTAGTTTAGTGTCTTCTGTAACGAGGGAATTGTGGGAATCAAACAAAGAGAACATATGCTCAGGGTGATTGTGGGAGGTTTAGAATCGACAGCGATATATAGGTATGGGATGTTGGAGTGTTGCAGCTGGTGATGATTGTGTTTTAGAATCGCTCGACGGTCGAATCATCTGATTTCTCTTGAAATCCCCATCAGCAAGCTTCGATTTTCCTTCAGCTCCTTCAGGTGATGACAGTTTCCTGTCAACATATTTCTGTTTCCGTCCTAACCTTTCTCTTTCCTCTAACTGTGTATATAGTGCTGAAATATATCCTCTCAGAAGCATGCATAAACCAAATTGTTAAACACAAATGGAGTACATAATGGAAATGTATCAAGGCTATATGGGTTTTACCCTTTGATTGGTTTCTGTTCGAGACTCCACTTGTTGAATAGGTAGCAGGACCCCCCGAGTGATTGGAGTTCACGTCATCTTTATGATTCAAATTAAGAGTTTTGTCTTCTTCTTCAGATGACGATTTGTAGCCTGCCTTTCTCTTTCGTCTTCTTTTTTCGTTTCCTACAAATTGAGTCGTGAAAGGTAAGACAATCAACTACACCTATAAAACCCAGATGTAATGTACATAAATCTATACAGGGCGGCCTAAACAAATTGTATAATGAATGGGGAATCTTTCTGGAATAAAAATACTACCAAGATAAACATATACTGGACCGAATCGGTATTTCTTGGTATCATTTTTCTTCTAGAAGGAGTCTCCATCTATTGGTATAGATTTGTTGGCCTCGGGTGGTGGAGGTGCGCTTGTCCGTTTAATTGGGGGCCACCTGTATAGGCCTACAGACTTATCTGTTGGTGTGTTGATCAGCTCAACAAATCAACCTGTACAGGCCTAATAATATGCACGGCATGAATCTATTCACAGACTTTACCTGTTGATTTGCGTTGATCACTTCCATCCATCAATTCAGACGCTAGGCGTAAGTCTACCTTTGAATCTTGAACAATCCCGTGGTCCTTTAGTGAGGCTCCATCGCAAAGCTAGCAATAAATAGAGATGTTTGTTCGTAAAAATGTGCACAGGACTATTAGTGAAAACAATTAAATACATCTGGGTAACCCTGGCACAATGGAAGAGTACACTAAGGGAAGGGGGTGAGGGTGGGGCGGGGGGGGGGGGGGGGGGGGCACACAGATGACAATGAACATTGTGCGAAGTTTAGCATTACCTCACGGTGTCTCTTCGTGAACAGATGTTGATTTTCTGGTTCAATCTTCAGTTGTTCTTGTAGTAATCCTTTCAAGCCAGAGACAGTGGTGGATGGATGCAGTTGCAGACACAGTGTGGATCTCAAAGAGCTTCTCACGAACAGCTGGATCTCACTGTGTGATGAAAATGCAACAAGGAGGTTCAAAGAGAGTGACTTGATGTGACAGTTTAAAGAGGTTCTACTTAAAGACTCTGGGGCAATTCACACTATATCCTGTTTAACTGGGCCACGTTTAATATACATGTAGATGAAGAAGCAATATGTTTATGCAATTAAGTTGTATAGATTTCTCCATAAAAGTTGAGGAAGTTGGGGTTAGGGTGGGATTGTGAAATTATCGACAGTCGACACTATTATAATTAGCTTTTAGTGTCACTTTTGTATGTTTGCAGGTCGGGCGTAACTTATATATTTGCCACAATTCGGGTCATATCGGGATCATACCAAACACCAAGAAGCTATTGTATAACTACCTGCATTGAGTTCCCTCAAGTAAAAATTCTGTCAGGTTACACGGTGGTGATGAAGACGTATCCTCCAACTTCTTCCAAGAAAGCACAGACATAAATACCGTCTTCCTAGACGTTGGAATATTTCTCTTTCGTGTGACCATCTTAGCCAGCGAGTGATCGTTGATGACCCGCGCTGCCATCTTGGCATCCTCCAAGTCTGCGAGGGTCATCAAAGGTACCAGGAATTCACCCTTAAGACAAACAGATACCAATTGAGCATCTAGGAGTACATAGAGATTATTATGAGTCAAGAGCATCTTCAATTTCATTTTGTTTTTAGGTGTGTTTCTTTAAGTCATCAGAGTCTGCAAAGGATTTCTCAAAGGACAAAGGTACACGATTTTGTTCATTGAATGTGTAAAAGCAAACAGGCCTGTTACAACTGATATAGTATTAGTAATCAACGGATAATCACCAACCGATATCACACAAATTACCCGATAGTGTATCACTATCCGAAATGACCGACAGTGCAGTAACTGTTACTACACTATCGGTCAATTTATGTTACATTATCGATTAGGACCGATAATGTAATAAGAATTACCCGATAGTGTATGTAGTACACCAGTCAAATGCTGTCACACTATCGGTTGGCGACACAGTATCGGCCAATTTGTGCGACATCACCGGTCGGTGATACCTTATCCGTTGGTTACTATTATCAGTTGTAACAGAGGCCTACAGTTCTATACATCCAAGTGAAAGCAAGGCAGATAGAGTTATGTTATTGTTTGTGCCACCAACTATCTTGATTAAACCTTTGATGTAAAAACCCGCACCTCAATCCTTAAACATTGAAGGAAAAACGCACAATGCTTATAATTATTGACACTGAGTAATATTTTACACACTTTGTTTTTGATCGGTAGAAATGTCCTTACCATTGTAATTCTCGGATCAGGATGAAAATGATCTCAAAAGTCGAAAAGTTGTACCGCTGGAACTGTATAATCCCTGGAAGCCAATAATCGCGGCAAGATTCTACCTATATGCAGAATGGAAGGGACGTTGGAAATCCTGAAATGATGAGTATAGATACTCATTATACGTTGGCATAGGCCCCTACACTGTAATAACGTAGTTAGATTTGGTTTAATACAGTACAACCATGACGAGAAAGCCTTTATCAGTGGTACAACTTCAAGACGACTATTACTAATCAGCTGGGGGAAACATTAACTGTTTCTTGTCAATCTGGCGATGCTTTCAGAAACGAAGAGAAGAAAAACAGATGACACTACCCATCATAACTCCATTAGGAAATACGTGAGATTGTATTGTCTGGTATAGAGCGTGTAAATTGACTTCAAAATCGTGCGAGATTTTACGAGAATACAACACATCCGGGCACCATAATCTACAACGTGTCAAACATCCTACCTTTTGCATTTATTTTGTATCATAACTGGGCCCATCCGATCAAGGGCAATTAATGTGTAGTTTGAAAGGAAATAAAGCATTCCCATTTATAACATTTTTTGAAAATACTGCGAATGTATGAATATTATAAAATTAAATTTGTTGACCTCAACTTCCGTTTAATGATCACGCAGATAACAGTTAGATACATTCAAACATGTGAGTCTGTGGCTAGACTAGTCGGTGTTTGGTACCAAGACACTCGCAGAAAAAGTGAACATCGACAGGCGAGATCACACGGTCTTTTGAGCATAATTACAAGAAATACACGCGACTCCAAATGGGTAGCATTGGTGGCAAGTGGTTAAAAAGCACTCGTCTCTCACCAATGTGGCCTGGGTTTGATTCCCGGTTCGTACAGTAATAATGTCAGTAGAGTTAGTCGTTGATTCTCTCCTGTGCCACGAGGTTTTTTTCTTTGGGCCCTACGGTTTTTCTTCCTGGTCAGATATGGGTCGTCGTAGAGGCCGGCTGCCAGTGGCGCCTTTTATGTGCCATCGACCCGACACGTGTGAGTAAAAGGTTTGGTAGAATAGATTTCGTTTCCTTATTTGAATTTAGGGATTAGTATAAGAAAAGAAAAAAGGATAATGAGGGCATTTCCCCCACAATTAGGCTTGATGCACGACTTGAATGCAGAATTATACAGCGTCGTGTCAGACTCAACCCATGTACACACTACTCTCCGAAATACTGCCAACGTTTTACATGCGTTTGACAACAGAATTTGTAACTCTGCTGTTCTCAAAACGTACATGTATATGAGGCGAAAATCTCTCTATCCCAATAACTTCCACGAACCGCACGACAACAAAAGCTTTTGGCTAGTCTCTTAACCAGTTTATGGCGCACACTGGAACAGGTTAAACGCACCGTACTTTTGGATGAGCATAGGCCTACATTGTGTTTTTGCTTCTAACAAAATACAAAAAAAGAAAAAAATCATCTGGGGCAGCCGTAGGTGAAATACAAAAGGGAAATACCAATATTCTATTAAAGCGTTCAGGGGTTAATGCAAAAAGGTTTCGCAGTTATTACATGCATATTATTGCGCAAGTACATTACACAATTTTGTGTGTGCTGTTGCAACATCTGTAGGCCTAATTTCACTGGGAAAATTTTGCTTCCTGTTCCACGCTGTTACAGTTGTTGGCATGTACATGTAGCGCGGAGTTCAAGGTTTTTGCATGAATCGACTATGCAAATATCTAGGCATTAACAATAGTTAGGTAACAATAGTCTAGACAGTGTATAGGTATGTGGGACTAAAGGGTATTACATCTGTCTCGTATCGTGCCCATGTAGGGCATATGAAGCAAGATATGACACGGAGAGACCCCCCCTCCTTTGTTGTGGTCATTGTGCTTGAGGAGTGTTGTGGTTTTTCAGGAATTATTTTTGGATTTTTCAGGTTAGGTAACAATAACATCACCATCTCAGCCACATACATGTATTTCAAGGTCTTGACCTGCTCTTTGAGATTTTCCTCTAGAGTCTCCAGCCTCTGCTCTGTTCCAGAGTCAATAGCCCTCGCCAAGAAGGGCTTCTGGGCAAGCAATCTCTGTGCTGTTCATTATTTTGTTTTCATTCATCATACAATTATTTTCATATTGCTGCTACAAGTTTACACAAATTTAATATAGAAACTTAGTGAAAAATATGAAATAAAATATAAAACAAATAGAATACATTTTGTATGAAGCGTACAACTACAAGTCTAAAACGTCATTATGAATATTGTATTTATCCAATAATATTAGGTTTATCAAAAAAATAATAAGTTAACAAAGCAGCATTATGATGGCATGGGCAGAACCTAATGGCTTAAATATATTGCCATGTGTGAACAACACAAACAAAAACAAGACGTGAATAGACAAACAGGAAACAAATGCTATAATATAATAAAGTATGACTGCCTATTTTTTTTAAAGAGAAGTAGAGATACAGTCAGTAAGGTTAATGATTGCCATATCCATGGAATGACCGGGACGAAAACCAAATTGGTCTGGAAAGAGGATGTTGTTCTTTGAAAGATATTTAGAGAGTCGGTTGTTTACGATTCTCTCAAGAATTTTGGAGAAACAGAGAAGAACTGAAATAGGACTATAGTTGTTTATAATGTGAAAGTCGCTACTTGTAAATACGGGCGTTACCCTAGCAACTTTAAGATTTAGAGGAACGGAGCAAGTACAAAAATATAGGCTAAATGGTGAGAAATTTAAGAGATAACAGATTTGACAACAGATGAGCTAATTCCGTCAAATCCTACACTGTATTCCCGCACAAGTTGTTGCCAATCTCCACTATCTCAATAAAATCAGTTGGTAGAAAAAAAAAGAGAGAAGCAAAAGTCGTGTTAGATTTGTGCAGGTAATCCATGAAATGTGCGTTAGTGGATGGGATCTTATGAGCGAGTGATGAGCCGATGCTTGTAAAGTAAGAATTTAAGGAGTCGGCGATATCGGCAGGGTTGGAGAAAGTTTCGTTTCTACAGAACAGTTTTCTTGAATGACGGCCTTTCTACCATTACCTAGAATCTTGTTAATTTTGCGCCAAATGTGTTTTTTATGTTGCCTTTACAGGTTTCAATTTTCTTGGCATAGTAGGTTTTCTTGGCAAGACGGGGGACAGCAGTCAGTCGATTCAGGTAGCTACTATAAAGGCCTCTGTTAGCTTCTGATGGACTACGAAGATATCGTCTGTATAACTTGTTCTTACGATTGCAGGAGGTTATAATAGGCGGGGTGATTCAAGGTTGGTTGCTCTTCTTCCTATTACAATGCGATGAAATGAGAGGAAAGTTCCGGTTATAATTATCAGAAAAAAACGAGAAAGGAATGTGTTATATAGGCAGTATCTGCGTGCTGATAGAGTTCGCCCCAATCCACAGCTTCAATATCTGAGGTGAAGGAGCGTAGGGTATCGGCATTGATGTTCCGTCTGAAGTAGGTGTCCGGGGTATGCTTGGAGCTTTCGAAGAAAGAAGAATTCATTTGATACAGAGGAAGGTGGTCAGAGATATTAATATTCAAGATACCTGCTATGATATTACTATTGGTGTCGTTGTTAGTCAGAATGTTATCAAGTAGGGTGCTGCTGTGGGGAGTGATCCGAGTAGGCTGGTTAATCAGTGGAAGGAAACCATAACAGAAAAAAGATGTTGACAAAGTCATCCATGGGCCGATGTACAAAATTTTTACGAATATCAAGGTTGAAATCATCCATCAAAAAGCACAGCTTATTGTCGCTAGAAACAATATGAAGACAACGGTTAAAGTTACGCGGAAATGTGTCAAGTTGAGTGCCAGGAGCCCTGTAGACATTACCTACGATTACATTACGAGAATTAGTACGTTCGATCTCAACGAAAACGCATTCATAGTCAGGCGAAGAAGGCATGATGTCAGTACGCACATGGTATCTAAGTGACTTACCGATGAACAAGGCGGATCCTCCTCCAAGTTTATGAGAGCGTGAGGAATGAACTAGGTCATAACAGGTCATGTAGACATAAGGAGGGGGACTTTCTATGAACCAAGTTTCGGTAAAACCAAGAACAGTAAATGATTGAGAAAGACAGGAAAGGTAATCTTGGATGTCATAGAAATGTCTACAGAAGCTCCTGGAATTCATGTAAAAGATATGTTAAAGCTATCTGTGAATAGGTTTCGGCAGGCAGTGTCATCATTATCATCTAAATTAAAATCAGGCAACATTATACACACACAAAGATTAATGAAAAGACATGTAAAATAAATAGTTGGGAAAAAAAGAAACACAAAAAGTTGTTGACGGACAAGAGGCAAACTGTAAAAAAAAACCGAAGTGCCTTAAGTACAAACAAAACTTAGGGTAAATAGATCATATAATGTCATTGTCACAAAAGAACAGTTGAATGTAAACGACAGAAACATAATCAAACGAGCAAAATGATAAAACAAGCAGAATTAGATACAGCAATCAATACAGGCAAACTTAACTGTGATGTATGGAGAAACAATAAATTAACCAGAATATGACACAAGAGGGCATGTCAATGGGGAGAGAAAAAACAACAGAGTTAAGGCCAAAAAAAATATTTCTCCACAAATTGTAAAAAAAGAATTATAAAATTATCAGTTGCTACAGCCAATTTATTTATTTATTTATTCCATTTCTTTACCCAGGGTGTGCCCAAACAGTTTAAAACTGGTTTTCATTGGGGCCCTGCATACATCATTAAATAAAATAACAGTACATATTATAAATACAAGGATATTACAGGAATTCAAAACATTAATACTAATTCTGATTTACGAGATAGGCGAAAACCCGCAAAAAAAAAAAAAAAATTTGGGGGAAAAAATAAGAAGGGGAAATTCCTATCCGGCTCCACATTATAGTGGCAACCAAGTTCTAACTCCGTAGATCAGCGCAATTGGCATAATATCTAACAGATGACATGTCGGAGCTCCGATTTAAATGTGCTTAATGAGTCCAATGTTCGCAATTGTTCGGGCAGATTATTCCAAATATTTGCACCACTCACAGCGAAACTTGTGGCGTAGCATTCTTTTTTGGCGAAAGAAACTTTCAGTGCCGTGTGGGTTGATTGCCTTGTTTCGCGAATTACTGTAAGTGGTTTGAAAATATTTGTCATGTACAAAGGAGTCATTTTGTTGATACCTTTGAAGACAAGAATAGCCTTTTTTGACTTGACTCTTTTTGAAAAAGGAGCCCAATTTAGACGAGCAAACATATCCTCTGAAGGGGTGAGGAAGGTACATTTAAGGATTATCCGCGCGGCTCTTTTGAGACATTTGTTCAACATATTATCGTGAGATATGTACCTTCCTCACCATACAGTACAACAATACTCTAATGTTGGCATAACTAGACTTACAAATAGTGTGTGCAAGCTGTGTTGAGGAACACAATCACGGATTCTGCTTAGTATACCTAATTTAGACACCACTTTTTTTTTACGTATTCGACATGTGGGCCCCAACTTAATGCTTCATCAATAATTACACCCAAACATTTATAAGACTTAATATATACATTTTCAATACGACTACCAGCAATGCATACATTTAAATTAACATTAGATATTTTCTGCCTAGTACCAATAAGCATGCATTTGGTTTTGGTGGAATTTAAAGCTAGCTTGTTTCTTCCGCACCAGTTGTGAAAACTAGTAAGAGCTGTATTTAAGCTACTTTCTATTATATTAATGTTGGAGGAGCTACACGTTAATGTGGAGTCATCTGCATACATAAATAAGTTGCAGTTTGGGGCAATACAAAATGGAAGATCACTAGTATAAACAATGAATAAAAGTGGACCTAGTATCGACCCCTGCGGAACACCAGTGTTTACGGACAGGACCTTTGATATGGTGCCGCCAATATTTACAGACTGACTACGTTCACTTAGGTACGACTTAAACCAATTAATTACAGAAGATGACATGTTCATCCTTTCTAGTTTCTTTAGTAAGATGTCATGATCAACACAATCAAATGCTTTACTGAGGTCTATAAACACACTGACTTGTCCATTCTCCATGGCCGCAAAACACTTGTTTGTTAAGTCATGTAGGGTGCTTTCAGTTGAGTGCAGGGGTCTAAATCCTGACTGGCAACTAGGAATCAGATTGTTTTCATCAAGGTATCTATATACCGATGAGTGCACCCATCTTTCTAAAATCTTAGAGACAATATGCTACAACACTGCTGAACTGTATCAAAATAGGTGAAATGGCAAAAAGTTCCAACCAACAAAGGCCGTTTTCCAAACCCCAGCTTGGGTTCGTCTTTGCGTCCATCCCCATTGCCAAACTATACGAATGAAGCCTGAACAAAGACGAAGCCGGGGTTTGAAAACGGCCGAAAAAGGCCATCAACCTCGTTCCGGTGTGATAAATCAGGACGCAGTTGATGTTTACGAACGATGGGACGAGGTTGTTTTCCGCTGATCGCGGTCAAACTATGCACACGCGGGGGCGTACGTTAACGTGATGTGAGCAATTGATACTAGACGCAAGTCATGACAGCGTGACAATTTTTCAATGTCTGTTGTTAGCGGAGTAAAAACTCTAAAACTGTTTGGTATTCTGTCATGTTACGGCTCGGTAACTCTTCTTTGTGTGTACGAATCTGTGTGCAATGGAACTCTGTCTAGTGGCGGGAGCTGTTTGCTAGACGGCAAAATAGGTGCAGCAAGTAATGGGAAAGGGCACCAAGGCAAATGGTGGAGAACACCAAGGTATATTCAATTCAAGTCAACATTTATTTCCATATTGCAACAACAAAAGCAACAGAAATGTGAGTGTAAGTTAACTTTTGATATACATACCAGTCATTAAACAATACCCAGTGAAATAAGTGCAATGTATATGACACACAAAACAGAAAAACAGTAGGCCTACTCACCTTGTCTGTAGAATCCAACTTAAACAAAACCCAACAAACAACAAAAAACGCGTCGTTGCACCAGAGAAAAATTACTCTTTTCTTTTTAAAAAACCTAACTGGGCTTATTTATCAAAGAAAAATCCATCTACAGCTTCAAGATCAAGAAAATAAAACAATAAAATAAAATAAAACAATTGTCATTCTCAGCAATGTGCTTGCATGTTTTATGAAAGTGGGCTCTGGTCTCCACCCTTGGATTAATCAGAGAAGATAATTTTTTTGTGTATTCCTGCAAGAACGCCAACAGTCCAAAGAAAAACAACATTAATAGGTCAGCGTTGGGTGAGGGGAAAGGGAAAGACAGCAACGACTCCTTCAATCAGAGAAGCACTTTCAATAGTAGCGGCAGCATGAGACCAGGCAGGGGTAGGGGTAGGAATAGGGGTACGGGTATGGGTACGGGCACGGGTAGGGGAACGGGTAGGGGCGTGGGTACGGGTATGCACGGGTAAGGGCATGGGCTTATTTTATCAAAGAAAAATCCATCTACAGCTACAAGATCAAGAAAATAAAACACAACGATGATGCGTAATGAAATAACAGGTAAACAAAAAACATTAATATCATGCAAAATGTTTAATAAAAAAGACAAAAATCAAGGTTAAAAACGCAACATTTTCGGGAAAAAAATAAAGAACACGAAAAAAGAATATAATAGAAAACTAAGCACCGAAAATGCAAATACACGCTTAAAACTAAAGTGCCAAATCAACATCACAAACGTATACGGCCAGCGACCACTTCCCAAAGGCCCCTTAACGGGTCGGACCCAAAGTATCAAACTGACAAACTCAACACTTTGAATGTTGAGTTCCCTGGCAAAGCACCGAATCCCAACCCTCAAACTTAAGAAAGACCACCGGCCGCACACAATAATGCCGAATCAACACTCCAGCTACAAGCTTGTACCAAATAGACGGATAAATGAAGCAAAAAAACGAGTGATCAATAGCAACAAGGACGTAAAATAAACAAAACCATATAGTTACCTAATAATTCTCGAAATCAAATATGTATTGGGATATAAAATCAATTCATAGCTGAAGCAATTTTTAAGAGATGGAAGCATGCAGGCTGATGTTAACGGGCTTGATGATAGAAGGGGGCTATAGTGAACCTCCTGCGCCTCTCGACTTACCACCCACAAACCGGTACTTCCCTTCATCCTTGTACGCTGCCGAGACTTGCGTTGATTACTTCCTCTTTTCATTAAGATCGAGTTTGGCCGGTGAGGTCCTCGACGCATTATAAGGGGTCACTTGGCAGGGCTTGCCGTTGCTGCTGCAGGATCTTGATTTTGTCAGTGGGATTGGGTTTATTTTTCAATACCAGCTGTGATTGCTTATTTTTTCCGTTTTTATCTTTGCTGAGTTTTTTGGCATCGTCTTTTTATTTATTGTTGACGTGTTTGGTAAGCTTTCTGTGCTTCTTTGTGATATATTTTGGTGCTTTATCCGAAACGAATTGCTTGTTATTTTGATGTTTTTTATGTGTTTTTATTATCTTTGGTCGAGTTCACTATTTTGTAACGTGTATTCACCACGGCTGTTGCCATTAGTGCCCATGTTCGTCTGTTGGTGTTTTTACGTCTGGTTTTGATCATACATAAGTCACAACGGGTTCAATTCTTTGCTGATGCTGAGACTGTCAGAAATGAGTATTTTGTGTCTTCAGATCAGTACATGTGTCAGACTAATTTTGTTGTGCCAATCACGCCCTGTCGTGGGGTAGCATTACAGCTGTGCCGTACTGGATTTAGTTTCTCAAAAGTTCCATTAGTCAAATGGTCCAAACATGACCAAACTACTCTAGTTATTTCTGGTTATGACCCTCCACATGATATAACAATATTTATGGATTTTTCTGTTAACCCAGGCCCTCGTATTGGATGCACTCGCAATGACGAGTTGCATTTTATGCATACAGAAAATTCGCCTTCTAACATGCCTAATACAATGCCAGTTGTTGAATGGAATTCATGTCTATGTATATCATGACATCACAATTACAAGACGACAAACCGGTAACATAATAATGGGCGAGTTATAAGTCACGAATCACGACCATATTTTTACTCAATGAATTTGTGTGACTTAAATGTTCGTGACTCACCTGTCGTCAGTCGGTATATGTACTCGAGCGGTGACTGGACTCCGCATTTGTGGATGGAAGCTCTGGTTTTGGGATCTAGCATCTAACTCAGTTATAAGTCTCGGAATTTGCGAGTCGCATTCCCATTATTAAGTAGATCAACACAAAGCTCAATCAGAAGGAATAGACACGGATAGTTACCAGAAGACCCCAGTCTATGATGAGAACGTAAGGTTTCACTTGAAGTTGAAGAGCAGATCTAGAGTGTAAAACGAGTGGATGTGACAAGAGCGTGAAACGTACAGAAGCCATGTCGTATAGGCACGAGGGATACTACACCACGATTTCACAATCATTATTTCCTGGTTTTGGTTATTGACATTAAGGTCACACTATGTCCTGGAATCGTCCAATTGGGCTACAAAACGCGTTTTGAACTAAACGATGTTCATTAGAAAGATCATTTAAAAGTAGGATATAAACATTGGAAGGCCTTTACACATTGTTAAAAGTGGTTTTTATTGTTGCACGCTCCAGTTCAGTTGCGCATATTTGGACCCCCAACGAATTAGAAGGGAACGCTCCTAATTTAAAATTTGAGTTTAATTATTTAATTACTCGCCGTTGGCAGATCTTTTTTTCATGGGATGTCTTATTCGAAAGCTCATAACAAATACAATGCTAGAAAATTATCAATTTAATTTGAAAATTTATTTTTCAGGGTGCATCCCCCTAAAAGCACGAACACACAAACTTTAAGGATTTTTTGATAACTTATTGGCTAATCGTTTTTAACACGAATTTCGCGTTTTCGAATTACGAAAACTTGTCTAATGTATTTTTTTGACATCGGTGGTGCACGCCTTTTTTGTGTGTTAACAACAACACTTAAGACATTTGTTGCAACCCTTAACCGGGCCCTGGATTCGACTTGATGACAAGTATCTCTGAGACTTGGTTTTCCTGAAGTCAAACCACGGCTACATGCACCCCTTGGTTTGCATGCACCCGGCATTATAGTTGGATGGTGATCAAGATGGCGATCATTCTGCCCGGATGTAAATTACAAAAAGCCAACACTGACTTTTCTCTTGTGCTTATTTATTGTACTGTGTTCAAATTTTGTGTGTGACTCGACTCGACTCGATTCGACTCGGCCTTATGACCTAATGACTAGACTCGACTCGACTCGAGTCACTTCATCAACATGACTCAACTCGAGTGACAAAATCAGTGACTCGTTACAACTGTGTAGGGCCTATATGGTTCCACGTATATTTCGTAAGCAGGGACGAATGTATAGCTTTGAGCAAATCTATAGCTTTTATAACAGAAACGTACTTCTTTTGCTGCGATTTTATTTAATAAACTCTTCGTCTAAAAGTCGGCACATTCCATTGCCACATATATTATTCAAAAGAGTGATTTTCCTTCTTTTTTCTGTTATTTGAACTGTTCATTCTGCCAAAATTGAGGGATTGTTCACATATACTTCTGAAAGTCTCGTTACCACTTTTATACTTATCCAATTTGTTTACATCTATCGCAAAAGTTAATATTAAATGGATCGATACATTTACATCGTTGGCAGTAATAATACATGCCATCTTTATAGTAACATACTATCGCTGTTTTAATTTAAATTAAAGGAAAATAAGTTTCAAAGATATTCTTTCTATTGTATATTTGATTATTAATCATATCATAACAATATGTATTTAACACCCACAACCTGTTGCTAAAATTCCCTACACACTATTTTGGCTTACAGAGGGTTTTTGTCTAATTATATACTTGGGTGACACACTGTAAAAAGTGTAAGGACATTTCAGTGCAATTATATTGATTACGAGATCATAACTTGCGACTCATACTTGTACCGAGGCAACACATGCTTCAAAATAAACGAGTCGGCAAGAAGTGAGTACTCATTTATCTCCAAGTTGTGGAAGAGTACTTCTGATGTGTGCTTGACTTAACCAGTTCGCGCCGGATGACGTATATAAACGCAAAAATTTCCCCAAATTCAAAACGGATGACGAATAAACACGCCAAGTTCAAGTTCGGAAATGTATGTCAGCAGCGCGCAAGGCCGGAAATGCGTGGGTGTGCTACCCAGCACTATCGGCCTAAACACGCTTCGGATCGAGTTTCGTTAAAAATAATCCCGCCCGTCGGCTCGGCGATGTTAAAATAATCCCGGCGCGAACTGGTTCACACATCAGATTAACTTGGCATAAGTTTGAAATTGAATGAAATGTTACAGTCGCCATGACTTTCTGGGAAGGAGTTATTAGCAAATACGTCATTTCCGGTGCAGGTCTACTTCCTTTTGTATAGGAAGCAACTTTAACCCCGTTTTTCTACAATACATGAACAAAGGCTCTAATACACTCCTTTCCTGTTGACTGTCACATTATAATTATGTGGTTAGGCATGAAAAAGTATAGACATAGAAAAGGGAGTTTAGTCAGGCTGATTGTTGAACATATTTATATGATAGAATTGTTGAATTGATGATAAAAGCATCGCACTCACAAACATTCATTGTTTGTATTCTATTGCACTTGCGAATTTGTTATACCCAAATTGCGGATCGAAAAAACCTGCCATTATTATATACATTGCCATTATTAGGCTATATACATAATGCAGATTTCTGAGAGCATGTCATCAGATGCAAATGAAGCTGATGTAAAATGGATTTTATTTGGGGGACAACAAGACAAGAGAAAGAACTCTAAGAATGTCCAATAAAGTCTGCAAGATTCTGCAGTAGTTCTGCAGCAAAACACAACAGGTACCACAAGAGGTTCCAGTGTCAACCGCACTCCTTGCAAAAACTGCAGACATTTTGAACACAATCATGTAGCATACAAATACAGCATGGTTTGAGAGGAAGTTGTGAGAATGACTGGTCATGAGGTGTCGGTCAGCTCGACTACCTCCCGACACTAAGCGGAGGGAGGTAGTCGAGCTGACCTACAAAAATGTACCCTGAGGGACCGGTAATTCCCGCAATAAACAGTAAAATCGCGATGTGCTTAGAAAAAAAGAAAGCCCCAAAACATTGCCGGGTGTTAAGAATTACCCCTTCCATGACCCTATAGCAGACCTAGTCCTAGTGCCGGCAACATGTTCATGTAATAAACTGATGGTTTTGTCAACAAGCCAATTGTGACTTATATCCATATGGAAATATTGCCTGAAATTGCTTCATTCGAACCCCAAATTCTCTGAAAGATGGAAGGAGAAAACATCTAGATTTCAAAATTGTCCGGGGATGCTTTATTGGTTTAATGCCCCGGCCCCCTAGCAAGGCGTGCCCCACGCTGGGGTTTGTAGACCAATCACCCCAGGTAACCCCCCCCCCCCCCCCCTTTAGTTAAAACTAAGATTCGGCCCCAAGGTTGTAAAATGAAATTACGCAATAACAAAATGAAATTACAAAACGGTATGCCAAAAAAAAATATTGTCCTGATCTACGGAGTTATAACTTGGTTGCCACTATAGTGTGGAGCCAGATGGGAATTCCCCCCCCCCATTTTCGCCCATCTCGTAAATCAGAATTAGTATCAATGTTTTGTATTCCTGTAAATATCCTTGTACGTCTGTAAATGTTGTTGTATTTATATGTACTGTTATTTTATTTAATGATGTATGCAGGGCCCCAATGAAAACCAGTTTTTAAACTATTTGGGCACACCCTGGGTAAAGAAATGGAATAAATAAATGGAACTGTGTATGTGTACATATCGGCAGGGACACGTTATAGATGGACATTATTATGACATCACAAGATTCCAAAACGGCGAAAAATACTGCTAAATACTTCTAATAAAGAAGTAATTACATGACGCCAAACTGGTAACAATGATTAGCAAGTTATAAGTCACGAATCACGACAGTAGGTGTTTTTTTTTATTCAATGAATTTGTGTGACTTAAATGTTCGCGACTCACCTGTCGTCAGTCGGTATATGTACTCGAGCGGTGACTGGACTCCGCATTTGTGGATGGAAGCTCTGGTTTTGGGATCGATCATCTAACTCAGTACTTTTGAGTCTCGGAATTTGAGTCGCATTTTTATTATTAAGTAGATCAACACAAAGCTCACTCAGAAGGAATAGACACGGATAGTTACCAGAATACCCCAGTCTATGATAAGAGCGTAAGGTTTCGCTTGAAGAGCAGATCTAGAGTGACGAGTGGATGTGACAAGAGCGTGATACGTACAGAAGCAATGCCGTATAGGCACAAGGGATACTACACCACGATTTCACAATCATTATTTCCTGGTATTGGTTATTGACCTTAAAGTCACACTATGTCCTGGAATCGTCTAATTGGGCTACAAAACGGTTTTGAACTAAACGATGTTCATCGAAAAGACCATTTACATTGGAAAGCCTTTACACATTGTTAAAAGTGGTTTTTATCATTGCGCGCTCCAGTTCAGTTGCGCATACTGGGACCCCCACAAATTAATAACTTATTACAGCACTTAAGACATTTGGTGCAACCCTTAACCGGACCCTGGACTCGACTTGATGATAAGTATCGATCAGACTTTGTTTTTCTGAAGTCAAACCACGGTTGAATGCACCCCTTGGTTTGAACAGTGCCAGTGAACCCCCATTATAGTTGGATGGTGATCAAGATGGCGATCATCCTGCCCAGAAGTAAATTACAAAAAGCCAAAACTGTAACTTTTCTCTTGTGCTTATTTATTGTACTGTGTTCAAATATTTGACTCGACTCGACTCGACTCGACTCGGCCTTCTTGACCTAATGACTAGACTCATTAAATTCACTTCTTCAAAATGACTCGATTCGAGTCACAAAATCAGTGACTCGTTACAACTGTGTAGGGCCTATGGTTCCACGTGTATTTCGTAAGCAGGGACGAATATATAGTTTTGAGCAAATCTATAGCTTTTATAACAGAAACGTACTTCTTTTGCTCCGACCAACAGTGCCAATGAACTCCCCTTTAGTTGGATGGTGATCAAGATGGCGATCATCCTGCCCGGATGTAAATTAGCCAACACTGACTTTTTCTCTTGTGCATATTTATTGTATAATGTGTGCTTGACTCAATCACACAACAGATTAATTTACTTAGCACACGTTTGAATTTGATCGATATAAGACGAATTTGATCTCTGAATATTCCTTCCTACAACATCTTAGACAAACTTAAAAAGAAAAAATATAAGCTTTTATATGGGACAGTCTACAATGGTGTGTTAGGGGTATTTAGGTCACTTGTTGGAGTTAAGCACATCTGGTTATTTTATTGTGAATTTTTTACAGCCGCCATGACTTCTGGGAAGGAGTTTTTAGCAAATACGTCATTTCCGGAAGGAAGCAACTTTAACCCGTTTTTCTATAATACATGAACAATCTCTAATACACTCCTTTCCTGTTGATCGTCATATTATAATGTGGTTAGGCAGGAAAAAGTATAGACATGGAAAAGGGAGTTCGTCGGGCAGATTGTTGCAAATAGATAGAATTGCTGAATTGATGATAAAAGCCTGACATTTGGCAGACAGTCAGAGTATGTCATGAGAAAGATATTTGGCTGTAGGGCTATCGCAGACTTGTCCTTTGAACAAATAATGTAGGTAGAAATTTAGAAAATTGTGAAAATTGCCTGTTTTTCCTAAAGCCGCTAAACGCCACTTCCATGAAGAAAAATGAGAACAATAGCGAATGAAAGCTCTCAGTGCCTAGTATATGATGATAATATGTCAAGTTTTCGCCTAGTAAGATGTTCAATAAAAGGTAGGATACACTATTTGCGGATATCGAAAATATTTGCTACTTAATTATTAAGAAATATCTTACTTGTTTCAAAGTAAATAATGATTCTAGGCATCCAGCAAAATGATTGCGCTAGATATCCTGTAATTCTGAAAAATGAAATTTTATATCACAAAATTTGCGATGAAATACAACCCCCCAACAAAAAAAAACAAAAAAAAAAACACTGATAATTCAAGCAATTACCAATAGTGTATTCTACCTTTAAAGGTTCTACGCAGACCTTTCGAGGAGAATTGCTGTTTAATAATTTAAAATGTGCCTTGGTGTGTAAGTAACAAAACCAGGGGTGGTAAAATGGTATAAAATTACATTAATTGGGGTTAATCACCGTAAATGTAATTGGCCCCCTCATTAACATGTTCAAACACTGACAAATGGTGGCGCTGTTCGTGACGAACATTCGGCAACCCCCCCAAAAAGATGCCATGCACGCGGGTACGCACGCAGCAGATTTTGGGTGTGGCCCACATTCATATATAAACTTGTATATATTATATTAAGGGAATAAATGTGTGTTCGAGAGGTTTTAATCACTCTGTTTAATACCGCTTGGAGTCTGGGTGCTGATAATTACCCGAGCCGAAGGCGAGGGTAATTATCAGGACCCAGACTCCAAGCGGTATTAAACAGAGTGATTAATACTGACCGAACACACATTTATTCCCATTCATAAATATCTTTTTTGTAAAATTCAGCCAAAAAGCCCCCAAAATCACGGAAAATTGTCGCAAGTAAATTTCGGTGTTTCGCCATTCTGTGTGTTTTCCCCTATCCATGTTCACGGTCCATTGTCAAATGACATGTTTCCGCCTCTGTCGCTCTACACAATACATGCAATAAAGCGTCTTTACTATGAACCAGACTAAATGGCCATCACTGCATTGGCAACCTCGTTCCCAGAGTGTCGAGCTGTACTCTATTTTCACATGAACTTTTCAGGCTCGGTCAAGAGGTTTGCATTTATTGCTTTTTTTCCAATGGTTTAAAATTACAATTTATTTAAAAATAGTTTTAAATATAATTATTTTCTCATCCCAGATTTTCTGATCTCCGAAACCCACCTTTTTTTTTTTTTTTTTGAGGGGGGGGGGAACTATTTAACTTCTTTCACAAAAGTAAATAACTCTAGAAATTATGACATCACAACAAAAATAGCGCCGAGAAAGCAGACGATATTTTTACATCAACTTTTCAGGCTTTGCCAAGAAGATTATATTTATTAAACCATCTTGTATGGATTTAAATTACAACTCATTTAAAAAAGGGTTTAAACATAATTATTATCTTTACCCCAAATTCTCCTGAGCTTTATAACCCACCCACTGTCGGGGCAACAATTTAGCTTCTTTGATTAAAATAAATATTTATCGAAAATGTGACGTCACTCCAAATACGGAATGACGCGCAACCAGTCGCGCAACCAGTCGCGCAACGCCGAGATAGGAATAATGTTGTTCATGTGCGGAGGCCACTTTTGTTGCCAACTGGGTTTAAACACTTCCAGCCATGTCTTTATCGTCCGTTTAATACCGGCCACGTGACGGGCTCTCGACCAATAGGAATGCCTAAACTATCCCAGGTATTTATGAATATGTATTTATATATATTCTCCATTATAATCTCCGTAATTCTCCATTTTATCTCCAAGGAATCGCCTCAGATTGCACCACAAAGCATATAGAATCCAACATTTCCCGGGGCCCTTAAGCGGCCCCCTGACCCCACGCCGTAAAGGCTTCGCGCACCGGGCTCACATTTTTCAAATTGGGGTGTGCCCTCATTCATCAATAAATGTATACGTAATATATATTTATATATATTTTCTATTATAATCTTATTAATTCTCCATTTTATCTTCATATACTTATTTTACATTTTTGCTTAAAAACTCTGAGAAAATTGGCCAGAAATAGCCTCAGATTGCACCACAAAGCATATAGAATCCTAAAATTTTCGGGGCCCTTAAGCGGACCCCAGACCCCTCGCTTCGCGCTCGCATTTTCCATTTGTGGGTGTGCCCCACATTCATATATAAATTTATATATAGTATATATTTATTTATATATATATTCTCCAAAAAAATGTCCATAATTCTTTATTTTGTATCCATATCATTTTAAAAACTTTTGCTAAAACAATCGGAGGAAAGAGGCCAGAAATCGCCTCAGATTGTACCACAAAGCATAAAGAATCCAAAATTTCCCGGGGCCTTTAAGCGGGCCCCGGACCCCACGTCGTAGAGGCTTCGCACTCGCATTTTCAAGTTTTGGGTGTGCCCCCATCTAAAACAAATCGAGATTCGCACCTGGTTACAAGTCGCGAATCACGACAGTATGTGTTTTTTTTATTCAATGAATTGGTGTGACTTAAATGTTCGTGACTCACCTGTCGTCAGTCGGTATATGTACTCGAGCGGTGACTGGACTCCGCATTAGTTGATGGTAGCTCTGGTTTTTGGATCTAGCATCTAACTCAGTTATGAGTCTCGGAATTTGCGAGTAACATTCCCATTATTAAGTAGATCAACACAAAGCTCACTCAGAAGAAATAGACACGGGTAGTTACCAGAAGACCCCAGTCTATGATGAGAGCGTAAGGTTTCACTTGAAGAGCAGATCTAGAGTGTAAAACGAGTGGATGTGACAAGAGCGTGAAACCTACAGAAGCAATGCCGTATAGGCACGAGGGATACTACACCACGATTTCACAATCATTATTTCCTGGTATTGGTTATTGACTTTAAAGTCACACTATGTCCTGGAATCGTCCAATTGGGCTACAAAACGCGTTTTGAACTAAACGATGTTCATTAAGGCCCAGTCCCATTGCCAATGACGCATAAATCACGCATAAATCGCGCATAAAATTGGTTTGTGCGTGATTGTTCGTGGAGAAATTGGTCATTTTCTGGGGTTGTGCGTGGTCAGAATCACCGATGAATCGCGTATAAACTGCGCATGTATCACTTACAATCACTGACAAAGAACGAACATTCCACGCACAACAGCGCACAAGCCCAAACCCGATACAATTTCTGACGTTCAATCGACGCATGTATAGCGAATGTAACACGTATGGATCACGCATGAACAGCGCACGAGCACTGATGAATCACGTACGGTCCGCGCATGGAGCACGCATGTATCACTGATGAAGGGCGCACTGACAGAACACGCACATATCACGCACATATCACGCACCTTCCACGTCCAAACTACGTACATTGCGCATAAACTGCGCATAAACTGCGTATAATCGCGCACGTTGTGCGTGGAAAAAATTTTGAACCGTTCAAAACCGGCGATCGCGCACAAACCCGTCTCCGCGTACAATCACTTACAAAAACTGATGCTCCACGTGTGAATCACGTGGGATTTACGCACATCACTGACGAATCACGCACAAAGAAAATTTTATGCGCAATTCATGAGTAATTCGTGCGCAAGTGCAGTGGGACTGGGCCTTTAGAAAGATCATTTAAAAGTAGGATATAAACATTGGAAGGCCTTTACACATTGTTAAAAGTGGGTTTTATTGTTGCACGCTCCAGTTCAGTTGCGCATACTTTGACCCCCCACGAATTAGAAGGGAACGCTCCTAAATTAAAATTTGAGTTTAATTATTTAATTACTCGCCGTTGCCAGATTTTTTTTCGTGGGATGTCTTATTCGAAAGCTCATAACAAATACAATGCTAGAAAATTATCAATTTAATTTGAATTTTTTTTTTCAGGGTGCATCCCCCTAAAAGCACGAACACACAAACTTTAAGGATTTCTTGATAACTTATTGGCTAATCGTTTTTAACACGAATTTCGCGTTTTCGAATTACGAAAACTTGTCTAATGTATTTTTTTGGACATCGATGGTGCACCCCTTTTTCGTTAACAACAACACTTAAGACATTTTGTTGCAACCCTTAACCGGGCCCTGGATTCGACTTGATGATAAGTATCTCTGAGACTTGGTTTTCCTGAAGTCAAACCACGGCTACATGCACCCCTTGGTTTGCATGCACCCGGCATTATAGTTGGATGGTGATCAAGATGGCGATCATCCTGCCCGGATGTAAATTACAAAAAGCCAACACTGTGACTTTTCTCTTGTGCTTATTTATTGTACTGTGTTCAAATATTTGTGACTCGACTCGACTCGACTCGACTCGACCTTCTTGGCCTAATGACTAGACTCGAGTCACTTCTTCAAAATGACTCAACTCGAGTGACAAAATCAGTGACTCGTTACAACTGTGTAGGGCCTATGGCTCCACGTGTATTTCGTAAGCAGGGACGAATATATAGTTTTGAGCAAATCTATAGCTTTTATAACAGAAACGTACTTCTTTTGCTCCGACCAACAGTGCCAGTGAACTCCCCATTAGTTGGATGGTGATCAAGATGGCGATCATCCTGCCCGGATGTAAATTAGCCAACACTGACTTTTTCTCTTGTGCATATTTATTGTATGATGTGTGCTTGACTCAATCACACAACAGATTAATTTACTTAGCACACGTTTGAATTTGATCGATATAAGACGAATTTGATCTCTGAATATTCCTTCCGACAACATCTTAGACAAACTTAAAAAGAACAAATATAAGCTTTTATATGGGACAGTCTACAATGGTGTGTTAGGGGTATTTAGGTCACTTGTTGGAGTTAAGCACATCTGTTTTTTTTATTTTATTGTGATTTTTTACAGCCGCCATGACTTCTGGGAAGGAGTTTTTAGCAAATACGTCATTTCCGGTGCAAGTCTACTTCCTTTTGTATAGAAAGCAACTTTAAACCGTTTTTCTACAATACATGAACAATCTGTACTACACTAATTTCCTGTTGATCGTCATATTATAATGTGGTTAGGCAGGAAAAAGTATAGACATGGAAAAGGGAGTTCGTCGGGCAGATTGTTGCAAATAGATAGAATTGTTGAATTGATGATAAAAGCATGACATTTGGCAGACAGTCGGAGTATGTTATGAGAAAGATATTTGGCTGTAGGGCTATCGCAGACTTGTCCTTTGAACAAATAATGTAGGTAGAAATTTAGAAAATTGTGAAAATTGCCCGTTTTCCCTAAAGCCGCTAAACGCAACTTCCATGAAAAAATGAGAACGATAGCGAATGAAAGCTCTCGGTGCCTAGTACACGATGATAATATGTAAAGTTTTCGCCTAGTAAGATTGTTCAATAATAGGATACACTATTTGCAGATATCGAAAATATTTGCTACTTATCTCACTTGATATCGTTATCTCATTTTATGCAAGTGGCGTTTAGTAACTTTTGCGCCTGAAGTCTTTAAGTGTCTAGGATCAAAATACAGGCAGGTGTACCAGGTTTCGGGATAGAAATGAAACGAGGACCGATAGCCGACCATTTTAAAAAACATTCTGGGGATGGAAAGGGCCAGCACTGACTACTGTTTATCAAATCAGTCGGCTGTGCAATCAAATGCAAGTATGAAGCATTTACTACCATTTCAGTTTGCAAATGAAAAGTTAACTTTTATTCATACAAATTCAAGCATTTGCTTCATTAATGTTTTTACTCCAAAGTAAATGCTTTTACTCTTTGCTTAAACTTCCCAGCCTTTGCTAGTTTTTATTCGTAGGACTCATAAAGTGTGATATGGCAGACTGGGGAACCACCACCTTTTCAGTGTTGTCATTGTGTTACTACAATCTCAGGAATTCTTCTGGTTATAGGCAATAGTCTGGAGTATGTGTAAGGTATAGAGACAAGTGGGGTGGTGTACCCATCTGTCACATGTACCCCACCTGTCACATGTCACATGCAGTAGGCATAACCTCAATACCAAGGAATCTAATTACGGTTAGCACACACAGTGAACATCCAATACCAAATAACATCTGACCTTGGTATACACAACGACTGAACCGAATCAGCAGTTCTTGGTATCATTTCCCTTCTAACAATACATATCAATGGTTTACGTTCCTGGATATTGGTACAAGTCTGCATTCTTTCTTTTTTTAACTCTGTATTATAACGAACCCGGTCAGTTTCACTGAGCTTGTCGACTCGATTTGTTGCTATACTCACTACCTGTGACAAGTAAAGCAGTAAAGTTATGATAATGTAGCAATTATGACATAACTCGCTACTCGTTCCCTTGCCAACGATGCAAACATGCTGCCCTCCTTGCCTATCCGGTTTCCAGGTGAGCCGTGCTCGATGATCTTGCCATTGATGATGCAGCGAGTTATGACATAACTCACGACTCATTCTCCCTTGCTAAAGATGCAAGCATATGTTGTCTCCCTTGCCTATCTGATCAGGTTCACAGCGAGCCATGCTCGATGATCCTGCTGTTTATGATGTAGCGAGTTATGACGTGACTCGCTACTCATTCCCCCGTGCCAACGATGCAAACACGCTGCCCTCCTTGCCTATCCGGTTGAGCAGTTTTCATGATCTTGCCATTGATGATGTAGCGAGTTATGACGTGACTCTCATTCCCCCTTGCCAACGATGCAAACACGCTGCCCTCCTTGCCTATCCGGTTGAGCAGTTTTCATGATCTTGCCATTGATGATGTAGCGAGTTATGACGCGACTCTCATTCCCCCTTGCCAACGATGCAAACACGCTGCCCTCCTTGCCTATCCGGTTGAGCAGTTTTCATGATCTTGCCATTGATGATGTAGCGAGTTATGACGCGACTCTCATTCCCCCTTGCCAACGATGCAAACACGCTGCCCTCCTTGCCTATCCGGTTGAGCAGTTTTCATGATCTTGCCATTGATGATGTAGGGAGTTATGACGTGATTCGCTACTCATTCCCCCTTGCCAACGATGCCAACGATGCAAACACGCAGTCCTCCTTGCCTATCAGGTTCCCAGGTGAGCCGTGCTCGATGATGTTGCCATTGATGATGTAGCGAGTTATGACGTTACTCGCTACTCATTCCCCCTTGCCAACGATGCAAAAACGCTGTCCTCCTTGCTTATCAGGTTCCCTGGTGAGCCGTGCTCAATGATCTTGCCGTTACTCAACACCAGGACCGTGTCAAAGTTCATCATGGTGGAAATCCGACGCTGGAAAGAGAAGATAAACTCCTAAGCCAGGTGCCCACTACGCAATTTCCGCAGGTCACAACGTTCCAGTCTATTGCTGAACTTTTAGTCCACCTAAATAAATCCCCGTCATCTGATTGGTGGATCGTTGATCACATGCATTGAATTATTCAATCCATAGCGTACGACACGGCCGAATGCAAAAACAAGTTCTCTTCAATGGTTCTATTCAACGGTAAACAGAACTTCCATTGCACGGTCTCGCTTCGACCAATCAGATGGCGAGGATTTATTCAGACGTCGTATAAAACAAATGCACGTTTCATGTTCGTGTAATTTCATGAGGTGACAGATCAAATGTTCCATTCCACTCGGTTAAAACATTCCATCTGTCACCTCAAGAAATTGTTCTTACATCACACTCACAAACATTCATTATTTGTATACTATTGCACTTGTAAATTTGTTATACCCAATTTGCAGATCGAAAAACGCACGCCATAATTACATACATATGCCGATTTCTGGAAGCATGTCATCAGATGCATATGAAGCTGATGTGAAATGGATTCGATTTGGGGGACAACAAGAGAGGAGAAAGAACTATGGATTTCCATTAAAGTCCGCGAGGTAACGCAACGGTTCAAAAGATTCTGCAATAGTTCTGCAGCAAAACACAACAGGCCCACAAGAATCCGCAAGAGGTTCCAGTGTCAACTGCACTCCTTGCAAAAACTGCAGACATTTTGAACACATGTAGTATACAAATACAGCATGGTTTGAGGGGAAATAGTGGGAATTACTGGTCCCAAGGTGTAGGTCAGCTCGACTACCTCCTGACGCAAAGCGGAGGGAGGTAGTCGAGGTAGTCAGTAATTCCCACTATTTTCCAGAAATAAACCATGCTGTATTTGTTTTACTACACCCCATAAATATTCACTGCCTTGTCGATAACGGCCTTCGTAGGTTTAGCATCATTATTTAGCACAAGATATTCAAGTTTTTCGCCAGTCAATGACGGAAATCTATTAACGTTACTGAGACTGGTTCCGTAACGATTAAGAGATATCTATGAGGCGGGTTCCAGAGGGAAGTTTTGGGGCTATCAGAAATGAAAACTGCTGGATACTATTAAGGCATGTAGACTTTCACGACATAATGCCTCGTGTACGGAAAGAACGAGTGCAACGACTAAACCGTCCCAGCGATTATACCCATGACAGGGCACCTCCAAGAGCAGCAGGGCGGAGCGGGACCATACCGTACGGCCGCAATCCCGTCAAAGCGAGCAGACCTACTTTTCAGGTATGCAACATCCTCCCGGGGCTCACAGGCTTACCTCTGAAAGGGGCCACCATCCCCTAACCTTATTTCCGCATAAATCAGTTGAAAACAAAGATGGAACCTTTAATGGCATTTTGTGCCAGAATGCCGAGTTGATTCTTGCTCAACTTCAGCCCACAATACGAAGATTTACTAGATAGAATCGCGCCTCTGGCGCCGATAGGGATACCTTCAACTGAAGTGGAGGATACACCAAAGCGGCTCTTAACCAGTTCGCGCCGGGATTATTTTAACATCGCCGAGCCCACGGGCGGGATTATTTTTAACGAAACTCGATCCGAAGCGGGTTCAGGCCGATAGTGCCGGGTAGCACACCCACGCATTTCCGGCCTTGCTCGCTGCTGACATACATTTCCGAACTTGAACTTGGCGTGTTTATGCGTCATCTGTTTTGAATTTGGGGAAATATTTGCGTTTATATACGTCATCCGGCGCGAACTAGTTAATAGCTGTCAAGATCGGACCGATATTGTATTTAGTACATTTGCTGGTCTCGGAATCCCTGAGAGTGTATTTGTGGGCCACATAGGGGACCGCTATGTCAGCGATGAACGCATGGTTCTTCCCTCTATCGATAATCACCAAGTCGGGCCTATAATTACCAGCGCTGGTAGAGACCAATGGTTCGGTAAAGACTGAGTCTTCGCCATACCGCCTGGTCATATAACGGGCCACCTGTTTACAGACTTCATTGTGCCGACGCATTCGTGCTTGAAGCACTGACGGACACCGCAGTTTTACTTCCCGGACGCGGGGCGGAATCGGCCAATATGACGCGCTCCAATTTGCTTTTGAATATTTATGAGGTATAGTAATTTAAAATCCTGCATTTTGAGGCACAACACAGGTGCGAGTTACTGCGGATCGTTGCAAACAATGCCGATATTGTGAACATTTGATGCCCCCTAGGCGATTCTGCAAAGACTGCAAGTAGGTTGCAGTGTTCTGAAATCTAGCGAACTGCTAAAATCGCAAAGTGGGCAGCTGGCTTGAAGCCAAAACTGCTCTTATCCAAAGAATGTGATCTGTAAATAACCCCATTCATGCCTTAACCACTGCGTACATTTTCCCTGTCGTTTTAATATAATGTACGATACACGATGTATGTGTCCATAAAATTACACACAGCACCAATGTACAAATGTGGTTTCTTACACGTCCAAAAAAAGCGAACACTATACGGCTGGAATCAATACTACACCAAAACAGAGTTTTTGGGGTCGCGAAAGTGGTACCCGAAACTCGTTCTACACAAGAATAACACAAATTACCTGTTAATAAAGGATGGTTGTGTGAATATTTATATCCTACTTTTGAATACTCATTCTGATTAACCAGTTCGCGTCGGAGGACGTAGATACATGCAAAGTTTTCCCTAGATTTAAAACGGATGACGCATAACAACGTCACGAGCCAGGCCGGAAAAGTCTGTCGGCAGCGAGCAAGGCCAGAAATGCATGGGTGTGTCTCCTGGTACCCTCAACCTGAACCCGCCTCAGATCAGGTTTTGTTAAAAGTAATCTTGCGCTTTGGCTCGGTGATGTTAAAATAATCCCGGCGCGAACTGGCTAACATCATTTCGTTCGGAATGCATTTTGTAGCCCAATTGGGAGATCCCAGGACATAGTGTCCCTTTAACCAGTTCGCGCCGGGATTATATCAACATCAAGCTGATGCGCGGGATTAATTTTATAGAAACTCGATGCAAGGCGGGTTCAGGCCGATAGTACCGGGAATCACACCCACGCATTTCTGGCCTTGCTCGCTGCCGACATACATTTCCGGCCTTGCTCGTGGCATGTTTATGCGTCATCCGTTTTGAATCTGGGGAAAACTTTGCGTTTATATACGCCATCCGGCACGAACTGGTTAACATTTTTTAGTTTATTTTTTAGTTTAGTTTAGGCAAATTAATATTTGAAAGAATACGGAAAGGTGATAACAGAAACAAAATACAAGTGGAATTTGATTTTTTTTTCTCATAAGTTTATAAAATATACTTACAGTAATAGTCAAGATAGTGCGATCTCCAAAGCTGGTTGCAACCACTTCTTGCAAAATCTTATCCTGTAAAAAAAACAAAAACCCTAAATTGCCCACTTTTTACAGATCTCGGCTCCCAGGGCAAAGCAGCTACAACTAACCACAATACACTGACTCTACACTAGCAATAAGTGAAAAAGTGCCTTGCCCAAGGGTACAGGTACCACACACCATAGTCCCAGGCTGGACTCGAATCTAAAACCTGCAGTATTACCTACAGACAACAAATTCAATACTCTTGACCAAGAGGCCACTGCATGTCTACGTGATGGGAGTTTACATCATCAGGAAACACTGCAGTATGGGAGAATAAGTTGCAGGCCGAGCCCGTCAACACAGAATATTGATCAGACGTGATCACATGTGTGGTGCGCCGTGACCTCATGGCCTGGAGCATTTAATTCGTGGTTCGTGGATGCGTGTGTCCTTGAGCAAGGCACTTTGTCACTATTTGCTTCTCTCCACCTAGGAGTGAAATGGGTACCTGCGAGGGCAGAGATGGTTATTGTGATTAATTATAGCTGCCTCGTGCCAAAATGGATGCATCAAGCTGTATACTCCCCAGGGAGCTGAGAATGTATTTGCAATGTTTCATTGGCTCAATGAGCAGGGGTAATAAATGCTGCATCTCCATGAGCACCAGTATTGGTGGATAAGTGCACTTTATAAATAAACATTATTACAGTGTAGAATTTCTACGACAGATGTGACAATCACAAATAATATCTTACAAGGAGTCTTAGTCATTTCCATACACTTTTGGAAAGTATACACTCTATTTTGCCCAATATATTTGAGTGCATTCCGGGCGTCTCAAGTTAAAGGTAGTATACACCATTGGTAATTGCTTGAATTATCATGAATGGGTGGATTTGAGGGGTTGTATTTCATAGTAAATATCATTTAACTGACCTGTCCGAAGTTTTACAATCATGAATGCCGAGAAAAGCACGAAAAACAGCGTTTGTTTTCAACTGGCGTCTAGCAGTTATTCTTATGTTATTTGTGTTTTTTTGCGATCGCCGTCCGGCGATCGCGATTTTTTTGGTATAAATTTATATTTTTCAGAATAATTAAAGGATATCTAACGCAATCATTTTGCTGGATGCCTAAAATCATTATTTACTTTCAGATGAGTAAGGTATTTTTTAATAATTCAGTAGTAAATTTTTTCGATATCTGCAAATGGTGTATCCTACCTTTAACTGTAAAGTTTAGCCTTTTAGGATCTGTCAAATGTCTTAGCATGTTCAAGTTGTTATACTCACCGTGTCGCTATCCCCGGAAGCTGCGGCCTCATCCATAACAAGAATACGAGACTTTCTCAAGAAAGCACGAGCTAAGCAGAACAGCCGACGCTGCCCGATGCTGAAGTTTGCGCCTCCCTCTGCTACCTCCACATCTGAAAAATAAAAAAAAGACGTGCTTGATTTACCCGACTAACGGGGTCTCAGTGAGATGCAATACCCAGTTTACTTTTAAGTTTAACACAGATACTTGACGTTAAAACTGCAGCTACACTCTCCAACTGCTTTTGACCATCATCACTGACGAAGTTCAGGAGAGCAGCGACTAATTCCCAATGGTTTCCATTGCGGTTAGCTCTTGGTTTATTAAAGTTACATACAGTAGTTTATTGCCTAATCTAATGAAAACCACAGACAAGGGGCAGAATTAAAAGGTTCTCATGACAACAAAAAGATGAAATCTTTAGGACATTAATACAATTTTACTTGAAAATGTCAGCAGCCCAGAAGCTATATTATTTTAAAGAATGCTCAGACTGCCAACATTCCCTAACAGTCCAGTAAAGTATTTTGCGATACTTTGGTCATTTTTGTTTTTATGTTTGCAAATGTTGTATATTCCCTTTAACACTCGACGGACGCATAGCACCCGAGGTAAAGACGAGGGTGCTATATACATCCCTAATATAAGGTCTCCCTTGTAAGTTCCAAACCCCCAGGTGAAACAAATAATATTCCTGTTGGTTTGTCAGCAATTGAAAAGTTCCCTCAGTTATACAGTTCTGGAGATTACGGTTTTACGGACAGAAACACACCAACACACAACTAGGTTTACCTTACATACGTACTGTGGACATTCCTTTGTCTTCGTGTAGTTAAAAAACGTTGACTAAATACTCATTTTTCTCGCTTCCCCAAAACAAATTTACCCTCAAATTTGGATTATGGGCCTCTCAGTTGTCCCTTCTATCTTTTCTATATATAACCCTAACCCGTTTTTCCTCTAGCGCTCTTTTTCGGAAACTGAAAAACGGATTGTGGACCTGGGCAAGTCCACAAACCGTAACCTCTTCCTATATTGTTCGGAGGTCCACAGTGCGTATGCAAGACTAACACACACACGTGTGTAAAGACCTTCAATCGTGGACGGGGCATTGTCCGACCGTAGTCCCTCTTTGTTTATACTAACGTTTTCGGATGATCTCCATAGGATTTGCGCACGATTCGAGATCGTGGACCTTGTGTCAATCGTGGACAGCATTGTTTCCCCAAAAATTCCTTTGTCCCCCATCCACGATTGACGGTGTTTACACACGCAGACAGATTCCTGGAATTATAGCAAGATGTTTTCATTCTCACCCAATCCCTTCCTTAGTCCAGACACCGCTTGTTTAAGCTGAGCAATCTCTAGAGACTCCCAAAGCTCAATATCAGAGCTCCGCCCTGCAGGATCCAGGTTTCTTCTGGGTAAAAAAAACACGCCAAAACAACCTAAAATTCTACTACATTTCAAGGTTATTCAATGTTCTTTCCAATGAACCTAAAATTCCAGTGTTTAAAAGGTTTCATCCAAAATACTTCTTTTTAACCATAAAATGACATTTGTGAGGTTCTGAAAAAATGAGACGGAACTGGGCACAGGCCACAGTGGAGAAAATGCAAAATAGTAAATGAGATAATTTTTTTTTAATGTTCACATTTATTGATATTTGAAATCTTTGTTATGTCTACTAACCATATTTGCGAGGAAATAGTAAGTACATAATAGTAATGGTAATTAAAACAAATTGGCCTAATACAATTATCACACGAGCAAAACTCTAAACTTTAAGGTCTTTTGCTTAACATTTTACTTTAGTGACATGTCGATAAATGCAAATTTTAAACAGGTATAACTTTTTAACCGAATGTCCGATTGAAGCCCAACAAAATGCATTGTAAAGAGTTGTATTTGCCTTTTTAATGCTCAAAACCTCCTTATTTCAACCTCTGCAAGGTTCCCTCTCATTTTGCCAGAACCCCTTACATTTATTCAGTAGGTAATCTATAACAAATAAACCCGTTGCAAACACCATTAAATGCAATCCGTTAAACAAATTGGTAAAAACAAATTTAACTAAAAAAAGGAAAGAAAATGGCGACAGATTCTGTCTTTATACCTGATTGTTCCCGTAAAGAGTTGTGGATCTTGGGGAACGATCGACAGTGCCCGGCGTAAAACTTCAACTGGCACCGTTGTGATGTCTATACCATCAATACAGATCTGGCCTGTAAATGGTGGTAGAAACAAGGCCAGACCATTAGGCATGTGCATTTTGGGTTCTGCAAAGCGCTTATAATTATCTCATTTCAAGAAAGGGGATGTGGTGGTAGAGGGAGAGGGGGCCATAGCCTATGTTGCCCACAATGTTTATGAAAGGTAATACATTTGCGCATATGTATGCGGATTGTTACACGACTAGCAGCTAGCACGCATAAACAATAGCTTGAATGCT
Source organism: Crossaster papposus (assembly GCA_037893245.1). NCBI lineage: Eukaryota > Metazoa > Echinodermata > Asteroidea > Velatida > Solasteridae > Crossaster > Crossaster papposus. Next base: position 328,860 of record JBAIAA010000780.1, on the reverse strand, counting down.
TGCACAAGCAGAATTACGATTGGTGATCATCTTTAACACTGAAAGTATAAGGTGTAAGAATCAGAATAGGTTTTATACATGTAGTTGGACTAGAACACTTGTTTAAAAAAAATCATATACTGTGGTGCTGTTTTTGTGGTGCCGAGTGTTGTTTTTCTTTTTTAATGATGTACACAAATGTACAACTAGGGCTAGTTTTTGATTCCCATAGCAAAAAACATTAGTGACTACGTGGACGTTTGAAAAGGGTCGCGCACTAACCAATTGATATGCCGCGGCCCAAGAGGATCCGAAGTGGGAAGGCAGAGGGAAAAGGAAGGCAGAGGGAGAGGGAAGGGTAGGGTGGAGGAGGGAAGGGCAGGGTGGAGGAGGGAAGGGCAGGGTGGAGGAGGGAAGGGCAGGGTGGAGGAGGGAAGGGCAGGGTGGGGGAGGGAAGGGCAGGGTGGAGGAGGGAAGGGCAGGGTGGGGGAGGGAAGGGCAGGGTGGGGGAGGGAAGGGCAGGGTGGGGGAGGGAAGGGCAGGGTGGAGGAGGGAAGGGCAGGGTGGAGGAGGGAAGGGCAGGGTGGAGGAGGGAAGGGCAGGGTGGAGGAGGGAAGGGCAGGGTGGAGGAGGGAAGGGCAGGGTGGAGGAGGGAAGGGCAGGGTGGAGGAGGGAAGGGCAGGGTGGAGGAGGGAAGGGCAGGGTGGAGGAGGGAAGGGCAGGGTGGAGGAGGGAAGGGCAGGGTGGAGGAGGGAAGGGCAGGGTGGAGGAGGGAAGGGCAGGGTGGAGGAGGGAAGGGCAGGGTGGAGGAGGGAAGGGCAGGGTGGAGGAGGGAAGGGCAGGGTGGAGGAGGGAAGGGCAGGGTGGAGGAGGGAAGGGCAGGGTGGAGGAGGGAAGGGCAGGGTGGAGGAGGGAAGGGCAGGGCGGGGTGGTGTTGGGGAGGGAAGGGCAGGGCAGGGTAAGGGAGGGAAGGGCAGGGTGGGGAACAGGGGTAGGGATGATTACAGGGTTGGCGTATAGGAGATGTTTTGGGAGGCAATTTTTTTACCTTGACAAATATCCAGGAATCGGAAGAGAGACAATGCTAGCGACGTCTTCCCACTTCCAGAATGACCACACAGAGCAACCTTATTATTTAAAACATAACCAATGAAAGCATTTCAACCAAAAAGGAAATAATTTGAGAATTTCATTGACTGTTCAATATAATTTTAATTCTCAGGTTTTTATATTTTGACCTATTAAACGGATATTAGTCTCATGAACTCATCCTAGATATGGCCGACTTGCGCCTTTAACAACAGACCTAATAGCCATAAACAATACACCAGTTTGTCAGTTGTGCACTTTTTTGCAAACAACCTGATGAAGTTTTTAGCTCTGAATTCTGCATAGTCTGAGAAAACAATATTCCAAGATTTCGATTATAATTCAAAATTTGGAATTGCAACCACAATCTGCATTTGTGACCCGCTCCTACAAAACCTGACATAAGTCGCACAAGGTTATTTTGAGATACAGCTCGTCAAAGTTGAAATGGGGTGACAAATCTGGCGGACATCAATTTTTGTTCTTCGTTATTTTTTTAATCTTTAATATGTATACTTTAACCTCTTAGGTTGAACAAAAAGTACAAAAATCATGCATTATATTGAAGCAAACTGTGTCCTAAAAGTGGTAATTTATCTCCCAAATACATCAAAATAAAATCCTCATAAAATTGCAAGTATGTATGGTATAAAGGTGGTTTTGGTACATAATGAAAGCTGAAGATGTGTACTAAATGGAAATAACAATATCTCAATTTAAAAAAACAACAACTTATGTCTGGTTTTGTGGGAGCAGGTCACATTTAGGGTGCATTCTCATCCAGACGATTGCAGCTACTCGCATGTCGCGCACTAAATAGACCAATAATAGCACGTGTGCTGCTAGTCGTTTGAACGCTTGCGCACACTGATCTTTTGTAATTTCTTTAGCATACCAGAAGCAATATTTTCATTTAAGTGGTTTTTTTTAATAGATACAAAAGGTCTATTCTTCCTCCTTTAATTTAACGTAAAAAAAACCCTGAAACCACCTTCTCCCTAGGTTGGAATTTCACGTTCGCCCCGTCCACCACGACTTGCAGCTCTTTTGTGTATCGCAGCGATACATTGCTAAAGGTCACCTGACCCATGTGTGGCCAATCACGCGGCGGGTCGGTAGTGCCGTCGGACTGCTCACTGGCTAAGCTGCTGTAATGCTTGACAAGCTTCACCGCATTCATCTGGAGCTCGGTGCCAGTGGTGTAACGCACCAACCAGCTCACTTGACTGGGCACCTGGTAAAACAAAAATACATCCTACCATTGTTGCAAATTGTGGGGAAAATTCCACTGTTATTGAAAAATGGCAGCAGTACCAACACGTTCTATGATTTCACGGGATGCTTGAGACTATTAATCACTTGCAGTCAAAGCTTTTTTTTCTTCATAATTCAGTAGTTTTTCCTTATAGTTAATAGATCATAATTCACATCCAGTGGATGTTGATTACGATTATAACGACTTAATCCAGGATGTGATTTTGGAAATCTTTTGTTGAAATCACATCCTGCTAATGACCACATCTGCTTTAAATGCAAAATCACACCATGCCCTTTTTTAGTGACAGTGACCCAGCTAGTTGGGGGTGAGAGGCAAAGTAGGCAGAAGGCAATTCCAGCAAAAAAAGAAGAAGCGTTTATACAGTCATCGATCAACTGTCAACACCAAGAAACTGGACACACCCGTCGGTCATCACTTCAACCAGCCTTATTATTTTATTTCTGATATGATTCTATAGGGCATAGAATCACTTGTCCATCGGATGACTCAGTTCGCCTCAGCCGGGAGAAAGTTTGGATGAATCGTCTTCGGACTATTCAACTACATGAGCTCAACATCCAACTAGGAAAAGATTAACTTTTTGTTTTCCTCCTTTTGTCATGTGTTTCAGATTAATCCAGGATTTTTGTTCTCACTCATCTGGTTTCATGTACACAGCCATTTTGTCACTGAAGAAAATCTTGTTAAGATCGAAATATTAAAATGTAAAAAATTATTAAATGTTGAGTTTCCCCTAAAGCCTTGGGTTGACTAACCTGCAGGATGTAGGTTATGGCTAGAGCAGCTAAGCTTGGGTCCAGATCGTTGTATATAGAACTCCATATGGTCCCAACGCTTGCAAATAACATCAGTAATGAGCTAAGCATGTCCTGGATGGGGCATATGGAAAACATTCGGAACAGATGACTTCTCAACTAAGTGTCATGAACAATTTCGCGCTGGGATTATTGTAACAATGACCGGGCCCAGGCACGGGATTTTTTTTTTCATGGGCCTCAATCCGAGACGTGTTCATGGCCAGCATCTGTGGGTAGCACACCCTGATATTTCCTGGCTTGGTTGTTGCGAACCAGTTGCTGACATATTTCCGGCCTTGCTCGAGATGTGTTTATACATCATTCATTTTGAATTCCAGAAAAACTTGGAAAGTACATGTATGCATGTCCTCCGACCCGAGCTGGAATAAAAAAAAGAAGTAAACTAGATATGTAGTCCTGTTCCATTTTGTTTCTTCTATTTACCACTAACAGCAAAGGATACAGATGCCAGTTAGGCACAAGGGAAACATTTCAGTAAAGTAAATGTAACCATTGAGCACAATTAAAGGTAGGATACACCATTGGTAATTGTTTGAATTATCATGAATGGTTGGATTTAGAGGGTTGTATTTTATAGTAAATATCGTTTAACTGAAGTTTTAAAATCATGGATGCTGAGAAAAGCAAGAAAAAGGGCGATTGTTTTTAACCAAAATCGGGCAGTGGTTAAGTTGTTCTTGTTATTCTTGTTATTTTCGCCATCGCCGTCCGGCAATCTGGCGCAATTCATTTGCTGGTTGCCTAGAATCATTATTGACTTTCAAATAAACAAGATATTTCTTACTAATTCGGTAGTAAAATTATTCGATATCTGCAAATGGTGCATCCTACCTTTAAAACAAGTCCAAGTTTTGACCCATCTGTAGAAACTAATTCTGCATGGGGTCATGAATTTACATGCATATGATTCAAACAAAGTACAGAATGTGGAATTAGATAAAATCTGAGTTTTTTTCAATTTCACTGCGACAGAGAAGAAAATAATTATTAAAAGTGAAATACATTCTAACACCTGAATCTTAATTGATTGCCTTAATATATTTTATCTTGGGTTCCTGTGTCTGATCTCACACTTCCCTAGCTTTAACTTTGAAAGAATAAAACAAACAATTTATTTTGCAAACAGAGAACTTTTCTCAGTCAAGACCTATTTTTTTTTTTGTTTTTTCATCTAAAAATGAAGGTTACATATTTTTCAGAAATGAAAACCAATTTGCTCCCGTTTACCATTCGGACCCCAATCCAGCTATAGGTGCACCACAGATAGGTGAATGCTGTAGTGTTGGTCGTCACTCTTTGCAGGGCAACGTCCAAGAAACGCCTCTCAGCCCTGACAACACAAAACGTACAGTCAATATACAATTTGGTTTGGTTTTATTTGTAAAATTATATGTTGGGCGAGATCGGTGAATGTATGCTATGATTTGATCATGCAGAAATGACCTTGTCTGATCAGTCAATCTGGCACAAAATCTCTGACTTTACTTCCCGTGGATCTGAGCTATCGGTAGATCGTGTGGAAGTGTTTTGCAAAAGGAAAGTATTATCAAATGTAGGTTACATCATTGGTAATTGCTTCAATTATCATGAATGGGTGGATTGGGGGGGTTGTATTTTATAGTAAATATCGTTTAAAATTCCATTTTTTTCCAATATAATTCAATTTTTCAGAATTATAGGATATCTAGCGCAATCATTTTGCTGGATGCCTAAAATCATTATTTACTACCAAAGAAGTAAGATGCTTCTTAATAATTCGGTAGTAAACAAATTCCATATCTGCAAATGGTGTATCCTACCTTTTGGGCCGGTTCGTACTTCACGCGAAAATGAATGCGATACGAATTTGACATCACAAAGTAGATCAAAAATTGATCAACTTCAAATGCAATTTTCTAAAAAACTTGGTTTTGCAGCCGTGTGGACGTTTGTGTCACTTTGTCAAAAACGGTGGCGATCTAACCGACAGTCTAACCTGTATGCTCTGATAGTGGAGAGACCGTCGCAGGTTTTAGTCAGGTGGGCTACCACTGGCGACTTGGTGATGCTCTGAAGGCGCTTCAACTCTCTGGAGGTGGAAACGTAACATGACAAAAAGTCCTCAGATTTTTCTGAAGCATTTCCGTAAAATCCAATATATACTTGTTGTATATGTACAAGGTCAGTAAAGGTAGTAAAGGTAGTATATACACCATTTGCTTTTGCTGTAATTTTTTTAAATTAATGGGTTAAGAGGTTCGTATTTCTAGTAAATATTGTGACGCTGACTTTTTTGGGTTAGGTTTTGTGTTCATAGATGCTGTTTTTGTAGTCTGGTTACTTGACTTCCTTAGAAAAAAACAGCAATTCGGACGTCAAAAAATTATTAGATTACGAAACTTGACTAGTTGGTTTAATTGCACCCTCTCACAGACTTGTAACAGTATTGCAAATAAAATGTGGACTAACTAAATTTCATAAATTGGGGGCAGTGTTTGAAAATAGTCCGGCGTTTCCAATAATTAATTGCCGTCCGGTGTAGTGTGAATCTCAGACTATGAAATACAGATTCAATGGTAGTATTGGTCATGCTTAATTAAATGATAATCATGAGGAGAGTGACTGGTCATGTGAGAGGGTTTTAACCAATAATGAGGGAAGAGGGGACCAATTTTTACAGGAGTCTAATTTTATATCACACCGGCAATCATTCGGAAATTGATACAAAATGCCACTTTTCGTGAAAACCACAGTACACCAGGTGCTATGATTAATTTACATTTTATTGTCAATAAATGCAAATTTTAAACAGGCATAACTTATTAACAGAATGTCCGATTGAAGCACAACAAAACTATTTTAACCAATTCACGCCGGGATTATTTTTAACAAAACTCGATCCGAAGCGGGTTCAGGCCGCCAGTACCGGGAAGCACACCCACGCATTTCCGTTCTTGCTCGCTGCTGACAGCTATTTCCAGCCTTGCTCGTGGCGTGTTTATGGGTCATCCGTTTAGAATCTGGGAAAAACTGTGCGTTTATATTCGTCATCCGGCGCGAACTGGTTAAGGAAACATTTATATTTCTGAGTTAATGCTTTAAAAAAAAGAATCATTTCAACCTCTGTCCAGTTCCGTCTCATTTTGCCCGAACCCCTCACACATGGTCTATTGTCAGTGTAATGTACAAACCTTCCACTTGCAATGAAGTATTTCTGCAAACCGATGTAGCCCAGTAAGACCAGTATGAAGAACACGGCAAACACTGGCAGGACAATGGCATTAATGATGAGAGCCGAGACACAGGACAGAAGAAAGAAGAGGACATTGCCTGTTGTCTCAATGATGCACTGAGTGAAATCCAAAATAAAAAGTCATAAGAATTTTAAATACTACTCATAAAACTAGTTCGCATCATAAATATCTGTCAGCGACCAGCTTACAGCAAGCGAGAACGGATCAAAAATTTCGCAGGCGACCACTGTAAGTTGTTGTTATTTAAAGGTAGGATACACCATTGGTATTAATTACTTGAATTATCAGGAATGGGTGGATTTTAGGGGGTTGTATTTTATAATATCGTTTAACTGACCCTTCCAAAGTTTTATAATCGTGGATGCCGAGAAAAAAAATAAGAAAAATGGCGTTCGTTTTTAGCCAGCGTTGGGCAGTTCTTGTTTTTTTTTGGCGTGATCGCTGTCTAGTGATCGTGATTTTTGTTTTATATAATTACATTTTTCGGAACAATCAGAAGATATTTAGCGCAATCATTTTGCTGGATGCCTAGAATCATCAAATCATTAATAGACCTCAAATGACCTCTATATGACCTCTATATGACCTTTAACCTAATTCGAAAGAACCCCCAGCCGAGGATCACAGCATCCAAATTACATTGAAATCCATCAAATTCTGTAGACAAACATTTGAAACATACTGAACTATTGACCCCTACATGATCTTTGACCTCAGTAACCCGTTGAAGAAATGCATCTTGCCACCTAAGGGTCACTGGATTCAAATTTTATTAAAATCCCTTAAAGCATGTAGACAGGTTAACAGTTTTGGCTGGCGATTATACACACATCCACCCAAAAAACGTAACTGTCAGATTCGATTCGGAGAACAAGGTGAAAGGTCGAGGGTCGTCCGGGTCCCATCTCAGTGTCTAGCAAGTTTGTGAAATTTCTTCTTGCAAACGCTCGGACAACATTGAACATAACAGTGTTCATACATTACATCAGTGAAGTGCAATACACTGAGCATTAAGATTACATCTCTGCGACGCAAATGACATATCTTGAGAAAGTCTTACCCGGTCAATGATGGCGATGTCACAAGAAAATCTGCTCAGGTTCACTGGTCTGGTATCAAAGAACCTGCCAACATATTTCGAAATGATCCAAACTTGACTAAAGAGAATAAAACAAGATACAATTTTTCATTCAACGAGGCGAAGCCAAGTTGAATGGATCATTTCATTTTTCAACGAATACAAATATTATCACCATTGCACGAATGCACAACATTCATTATTATTTTATATAACGCTTAAGTAGATCTTTGTCATTTGATTGGAGGATAAAACTATAAGAATAAACCAAAATTACAATATTGTACTACGAACGGCATTTTGTACTACTGTGTACAAAATGCATACATCTCTGGTCTAGTTTGCAATAGATCAAAAGGGATGGGACGGAAATGCATGGTGAATGGAACCAAAAAGGCACGGTTAGGTTATGACGTAGGCCGTGCAATGGTTTGACTAATAAATGCTGTGTGACCTGCAATCTTCCAATCAAATGACATGGATCTACTTGAGCGTTAAATAAAACCAATTAAAACCTCATTGGCGCTCTGATGATGTTGCTTAGCATGCGCGCGTGAAGATGCTCAGCGGCAGCCATGACGGAATAGACTAAGCTGGCATTGGCTAGACTGGCAGCCAGGATACAACTGATGACGATGACTGCATAGCCCATCAGGTAAGTCAGGGTGACAGACTTGGCCTGAAAACACAACCAGACAACTGTGATGAGCATTTCTAGAAAGAAATATATGACAATAAAGAAAACTGCTGCATAAACCCACTGGACTGCCCTGAAAGATTCAAATCAACTAAATTAGTGGATGAGTTTTCAAGCTTTGCATGGTGGAGACTAGACTTAGAAAGATTTGCGGTAACACCATGTGAAAGGATCTCTTTTGAGAAGAGGTAGGGTGGTTCTGATAAGAACCGGTGGTTTAACACGACGTTTCGAACAGTATATGCACTAAATTAGTGGATCTGACATTTCAGCCTTTATACACTAGGAGATTTAAGGGCATGGTGTGATTTTGCATTGCTAGTAGCAGGATGTGATTTCAACAAAAGATTTCAAAAATCACATCCAAATGCGCACAATTCACATCCAAATTCACATCCAATTGCGCCAATTTCACATCCAATTGTGCCAAATTCACATCAATACCAAAGTGAGCACATGCAAAAACATTTTAGGACGGGTTCTATTATTTTTTTATTTTTTTGGGGGGGGTGGGGGGGATGGAGGAGGCTAGGTTCGGGGCAAGAGGTCGGGTTAAGATTAACAACTGACCTCTACGCTTGACTGCTTGGCCTGTAACCCGACCGATGACCAACTGGACAGCCAGAAGCTGGAGGTCATTCTCAGCGACTCTCTTATCAGGTAGCCGGCTACCATTAGAGCCGTAGCCTTAAGCCCCACGGCTCGCAGGTAGTACAGGTACACCCCATACGACACTGGGCCTGTCTCACGGTCCTCAACCTGCGTGAGCGTTACGTCCTTGGATCCTTCAACGAGGGGCAACAAACCACTTTGTCAGTTGTGCATTTTTATCATTTGATGCAGAACAAGGCTCAAAATAAAAAAAAATGTGCTTGACAAACAACCTGATGAACGTTTTCGGTCAGTGAATGCTGCATATTTCAATTTCAATTCAATCGGTCAATGACGTGCTCTAAATTTACTCATGAATATTTATGAGATGTAGTCATTTAAGTCTCCTAAAATTTAAGTCTACGAATAAAAGTCAGCTTACGTAGTAATTACTTGGCAACTGAGGTTCATATTTTACAGAGATAGACAGCTGGAGAGTGTGACTATATTCTCCAACAAGTTGAGCACGCAGAGCAAATTTAACTGAACTCAAATCCAATAAGAATATAACAAAAATTGCCCGAAAAATGATTGGTGGTTTAACGGCATAAAACCGTCTTTAAATAACCCTAACTCCCTAGGGTGTGTGCAAAATCATATTGATTTAAGGATTTGGAAGGGTTAGGGCTAAAAATTCATCTTATTTTAAGACGACCTAAAGACACGTCGTAACTTACGACGTGTTTCAAACCATTGTCGAGAAAGTTGTGATGTGTTCCAACATATCGCACAAAGAAATGAATCATACGATGCGCACACGTCGTAAATCGAGTGGCGATACATCGCAGAGCTTTAAAACAAAATCAGCCCCTGACCTATTTTCATCTTGTCTTCTCCATCCATCCGCTGCGTAGAGACCTGCTTCTCCAGGTACTGCTTCTCCAGGTACTGCCTCTCCTCTCTCATCGTCTCAGACTCCACCTCAGACTCAGTCTCCGACCCGCTGGTCAGATACACCGCCCTCTTCCAGCGGCAGTACAGCTCGGGGTCCAGGCGGGCGATATCTTGTCTAGTACCCTGCCTGCTGATCTTGCCGTCCTTCATCACTATGATCTGGTGATGAGAAAAGCCAGTGTTGCATAGGCGTATAGCAAGGTCAATGTTATTGGGGAAGGAGGGGGGGGGGGGGGGGGGTGGGGTAAGACATTTCTTGTAAGGGGCACTCGCACATTCGTGCTTAAATGTTTGTACAATATCAAGACATTTTATCACGTAAGGCATAAACAAAAAAATGTTATGTTGGCGTAACCCAACCGACCCTAAAAATATTGGATTTTTTTTTTTCAAGGGACGAAATTTAATGATTAAAATCTATATAAATCTAATTATAAATACGTTTGAAACCATTTCTGACCGTTTCTCATTGTTCTGTGTGTGGATTGTGTATTGAACCTGGACACGCACGTAAAAGAACCTAGTCACGCTTATCGCTAAGAGAAGGGGTTCGCCCCGGTGTTTCTGGCATTTCGATCATCCTCCTTCAGGTTCATCAGGCTTACGAGCTTACAGTGTCTTGGGCGCTTTTTGAGGAATCCTCGGTTTCATTGCCGAAAGAAATAATAGATAATAGATAATGTACATGTACATACGGAGATAGATGCACCAAGTAACACGTTGTACATGTATAGTCGCGTCCCCGACTCCCACTATACTGCGCTGCGTTTCACAATGGTGAATACACGGGCTGCTTAAACAATTAGAAAACATATCATTTTCATTTCTGGGAGGAAAAAAAACAACAACAAAAACAAACCTACCTACCCTATTTTGTTGGGCCCGTTACGCCAACATAACATTTTTTTTGTTTATTCCTAAGCGACAAAATACATTATACTCGACGGAAAGGTTCATTTTGCAAATTCCGGCGATGCGCTATGCTTGGGCGTTTGCGGACGTGGAAGAAACCACCACCCCCTTTTATTTGCAGCGGCGAGATTCTGGTCGGCCAATCAGCGCTGAGCGGTTGCCGCCAAATTACTTGGCCAATCAGCATGCAGGGCTGTGTGTTTGCATAGAGCTCAGTGGTTTTTGTGGGCATTCTCGTCACAGCTTCAAACACGCAAGGTTTTTTGGAATTTAGCTTTAGTTTGAGTATAATCGGCGGAGTTTTCAGGGCAGTATGTACACGCACTAAATCCCCCCCAAAACACTTGTTTCAGCAGCTACTTTTTTTTTGAAAAAGGAAAGCACTTAAAAATGATTGGGTAGTAAACACTTGGCACTTGGATGAAAAAGGGCAGTCTTTACGATCTTTTAGTGGGGGGGGGGGGGGGGGGGGGGGGGGGGGGTGGGGGAGGAGGGTTGGCTAAATCATGCTGTCAATATGTACAGGAAAAGTGCCTGAACCACCCTTTGTGAGAAATACCTTCACTTCAATTTGCCATTGATAATTCCTCTAGACTCAATCAAGTTTATTGTAGGCTTTCAAGCAGACCCAGGTGAAAAAGCAAGAAAAAAGTAGAATCCAAATTCTTAAAAAGCAGGACAAAACGAGGACTTTGTAAGGTGGAAGAGCAGGACAAAAGTACAAATTTGGAAGACAATTTCAGGACAAAACTAGGACTTGTAGGCTGTAGGCTTTCAGGATTAGTTTACGTTGATACTCACCTATGTCCACAGCATCTAAGCCTCATTTGGCTTGGTCTGTCCTCAACTAAGCTCTTGGGAGTACAGTTGCAGTAACCCCTGTGCTCAAGCCTTTCATTGTTTGATTTACATCTTTACATATTGATGTTTGGAAGTTGTGGGACAACAATTTGAAAGACTAAAAGAAATCATAAAATTAAAAGTAGGCAAACTGAACACTTTGAAAGCCTGAGATTCACAAAGTCCAAACCCCTTAAGTTTTGACTAATTACCTCTGTGGTTTATGTACGACACGCAAAATCCTATGCACGCTCACAGATATGAGAAAAAGAAATCCCAAATTGATAAATGGGCCATTCTATCTGTAAAGGTAGAATACACTATTTGCAGATATCAAACAATTTTACTACCGAATTATTAAGAAATATCTTACTTATTTGAAAGTAAATAATGATTGCAAGCATCCAGCAAAATGATTGCACTAGACATTCTGTTATCGTCCTGAAAAATTGAATTTTATAAAAAAAAAAAAAAATCAGGATCGCCGGGCAGTGATCGCGAAAAAAACCAAGAACATAAGAACCACAGCCCAACACCGGTTGAAAACAAACGCCGTTTTTCTTGCTATTCTCAGCATCCATGATTTTAGAACTTCGGGCAGGTCATATTTACTACAAAAATACAACTCCCCAAATCTACCCATTCATGATAATTCCAACAATTAACAATGGTGTATCCCTTTAACACATGGAAAAAGGTACAAATGTTTAGTTCATGGTTGTGTGTGTTTGTTTTGTCTAGTCTTGTCTTGTCTTACGTGGTCGGCTTTCTGCAAGCATTGGATATGTTGAGTGATGAGGATGACCGTCTGGCGAGACCTTCGCATCATTTTCACAATGCCTTCCTCAAACAGTTGCGTTCCAATGCGCATATCGAGAGCTGACAACACGTCATCCTGTACACAAACATGTTGGGGGGGAAGAATATCATACACAGATAGAGTGTATCACTATAATGTTTTCATGCAGGAATGTCAGCCATCAGAAAGTGATAACATGTCCTGAGAAGACGCATTTCGCAGAGAAATTATTGAAGCATGAAAAATAGAAGACCAGTCTCCTAAGGTTTGTGCACAGGGTGTCAAGTCATGTCCAGGTATATGTGGCCTGATCAAGATAAATGAGTCGCATGTCTTATCAGCGTACAGGCCAAAACAACGTAAAGGTAGATTTTTTTAAAATTGAGACTAATGTAGTATTTACTCAATAAACTCTTAAAGTATATATTCCCAAAGTATCTTAGCAGATTTTGGATGAGAAATATATATTTTTGAGCGATTTTCAGCACCACTGGAAAACAACATGTGACCCATTTCCCTTGATCAGGCCACATATAATTCTTTCCAAATTTTTTAATTAATGAGACAATTAGCAATAACAATAAAAAAATATATATATTATTAACACTTTGACTGCTAAGCCCGAGAATTCTCGTGATAAACTTACCCCACCGTAACTGCTAAGCCCGAGATTTCTCGGGTTAGCAGTACAACGATTTGCCGCCCTCTGTTGATCAAGAATTAAAATACTTTTCATGTATAACATGTCTTGACATTTTTTAACGTACACATCGGAATCATATGCGGCTGGTTCCGGCCGTGTTTTGACCACTGGGCGGGTACCAACGAGTGCGAAGTACCGGGGTGTTTACATTTTTCTGTATTTGGGGATTTAAAAATGGCGGCGCCCAGGAAACGTTAGTTTAGACTATGTTATCGATGAAATATTTGCAAATAGCGACTCTAAAGCAAGTGAATTTGGAGGAGATGATGATTCTGATACTATCGAATCGGAAGGTAATACCAGTGACGTTGGAAGTGAATCTAATCATTCGGGGGGGACTTGGACGATACTCGACGACAAAGTTTTGGCAATCAACAGTGCTAGTAAACATAGTGAATCTAGCGGTTCGGACCGTGGTCGTGGCAGAGGCCGTGGTAACCGTGGCAGAGGCCGTGGTTACCGTGGCAGAGGCCGTGGTAACCGTGGCAGAGGCCGTGGTAACCCTGGCAGAGGCTGTGGTAACCCTTTATTTAAATGTTTTTTATATTGGGGAGCATAATGGGGAGTGACGGGGGTAAAAACATATTTATTTGTAGTTCTCTAAAAAACTGCAGCACCGTGGGCGGTAACGGTGTAAAAAATGGCAGCAGTCAAAGTGTTAAGAATTTTGGTATTTCTAATTGTCAAAACTAAAGAACTAGAGTTTTCCAATTTGGGGTACAGAGTACAGTGGTAGAAATGCAAACCACAAACTGTTTCTTATTTGTTAAATAAGTACACTTCAACTTTAAAGATATTTTCTCAAAAGTTAGTCTCTGATGTTTAAATAGCAACAATCGTGGAAAAAGATATGGTTATGGGCACTCTTAAACTTAAAGATTTTTTTTGGAACAACAAACGTGCCAGAGATTTTTAGGGCAAGCATGCAAAGTTTTTTGTGCGTGTACCAAAGTACCAAAGTTTGAATGTTCTAATGTGCAGTTATTTAAGTAATTGGCTAAAAATAAATGCAGTGCCGGCTGCAAAAAGCTATGCCAAAAGTAGGATAACATTGGTCACGTATGGTTTCTTTTATGCCTGTTGTTTGAGAATAAGCACGCATTTCTACATACATCTGTATAGCCCTGATCATTATGTGACCGATAAATGAATGGAATTAAGCATGTTTGCAGTTCAAAGGTAGGATACACCATCGGTAATTGCTTGAATTATCATGAATGGGGGAATTAGGAGGTTGTAGGGGGTTGTATTTTATAGTAAATATCGTTTAACTGCCCTGTTCAAAATTTTACAATCATAGATGCCACGGGAGGCAAAAAAAAAAAAGCGTTCGTTTTCAATCGGCGTCGGGCAGTGGTTCTTATGGTGTTGAAAAATGTTAGGATATCTAGCGCAATCATTTTGCTGGATGCCTAGAATCATTATTTATACTTACAAAAAAGTAAGATATTTCTTAATAATTCGGTAGTACATTTTTTTGATATCTGCATATAGTGTATCCTACCTTTAACACTAGGGTATCCACAATGTAGAAATAAAACACCCCAAAAAACAACAATAACAATGTGTACTGGCAAGCTGATAAACTAGTAAAATCAGAAAGGTGTGTCGTTGGCTTTAGGCACTCACCATGACGACAATGCTACGTTCTGAGTAGATGGCCCTAGCAATGCTGACTCGTTGCTTCTGTCCGTCACTCAGGTTCAGTCCCTGCTCACCGATTTCAGTCAAGTCACCGGCTGGAAGGATCTCCATATCCGTCTTCAGGGCGCATGCATTGAGAACCCTCCGATACCTGGAATAGGAAAAGGAGGAGAAGGTGAAGGTGAAGGAGGAGCCGGCGGGTGGGGGGGAATCAAGTGATCGGTAGATCTCAAGTGTTGCCTTAACCAGTTCGCGCTGGATGACGTATATAAACGAAAAGTTTTTCCCAGATTCAAAACGGATGACGCATATAAACACGCCACGAGCAAGGCCGGAGATGTCTGTCAGCAGCAAGCAAGGCCGGAAATGTTTGAGTGTGCTTCCTGGCACTATCGCCCTGAGCCCACTTCGGATCAAGTTTTGTTAAAAATAATCCCGCCCCTCGGCTCGGTGATGTTAAAATAATCCCGGCGCGAACTGGTTAAAGAAAAGTCAATTTGTTGTGCATTTTTAAACAATGACCTCAAGAGACCTTTGACCTATTTCAAAATAGTTGTGATGTCCTCTAGCACCTGGTGCCCATTTCACAGAGCTGCTAAGCACAAAAATTTGCTTAGCACAAAAAAGTCGTGGTCATTAAAAACAGATTACTAGCTAAAATTCTACGTGTTTTTAATGCTAAGCAAAAAAACAGCTGATTATCAATCCAAAACAATAAAGATCACGTGCAAAATTTGGCCTGTAACCTTGTTTTTGCCAAGGACAAATGTTCATGCTAAGCAAATTTGTGCGCTTAGCAGCTTCGTGAAATTGGCCTGTGGTACTAATGCACACCCTTTATTTGTGCTGTTGTGACAGGCAGGAATTCGGTGCCCAATGCAACATTTACCGAATGGCTTTAAATACCCACCTTTTGGCATGGTAGGGATGACCAAACAAGATGTTATCCCTCAGTGATCCGTTAATCAGCCAGGGCTTCTGGGCAGCAAATGCAATGGTACTCTTCTTTCTGGACCAGGACAAAATGGAAATGTGTCGGTGATCTTGCAGATCCCCTATTTTGCATATTTACAAAGTTTGTAGATAAATCAGTCTATCACTCCTACCCCCAGCTTTATACAAATAGAACAAAGCCAGCAAAATCTCGGCAGTCAAAATCAATTTGAGTGAATGTATTTACAGGCTAGGAATCCTTTTACCAGTTCAAGGGTGGAAATATTCGACAGTAACCAGCTCGCAGCGAGCGAGGGATGAAATATGAGGGTGTGCTACCCACATATGCTGGCCTAAACCCGTCTTGTATCGAGGTTCGTGAAAAACAATCCCGCATCTGGGCCCGGTCAATGTCAAAATAATCCCAACGCGAAAACAAGGAGTTTAAAAATAAAATAAAAAATGGATACACTGACAGAAGCAAAACTGAGATCGTGGATATAAAGGGAAGAACATTTCAAATCCTGGATTATACATCTAGTTTTTGAACCTTTCAAAATTTACATATTGGATTAACCAGTTCGCGCCGGAGGACGTATATACATGCAACGTTTTCTCCAGATTCAAAACAGCTGACGCATAAACACGTCACGAGCAAGGTCGGAAATGTCTGTCAGCAGCAAGCAAGGCCGGAAATGCGTGGGTGTGTTCCTGGTACCATCGGCCTGAACTCGCCTCGGATCGACTTTTGTTAAAAATAATCCCGCACCTCGGCTCGGTGATGTTAAAATAATCCCGGCGCGAACTGGTTAAACACAATATGTCGGTAAAGGGAAAAAACAATATTAAAAGAGATGACTAAATTGTTCTCAACTGACCTGACGAAGAGTTAAGAAGAGTTCTAACTAGCCAGATATTCAAAGCAAAGAGAATCAGAACAATTCCGGCGCGAATTGGTTAAGTCATAGAAACATCCAAATTCATATCCTGTATTTTAACCTTTATAGAAATATAAGATTTGAATCCAAGATGTGAATTTCGAAAGGTGCGAAAAGAGAATGTAATTTTGGCCAGAATGCCAGACACTACAGGGTGTCCCCCCCCCCAAAAAAAAAAAAAAAAAAACCACCAAAAACACCCCATAATCATCAAATTAAGGGTCAATTTGACCAAACTATGTGCTGTATGACTATGATCATTTGTTTGTCACAAAGTAGAAACAAAACTGACCCTGGATCTAATGCATTATAGCTATAGCGGGAATTAAACTTTTAGTTGTAGGAGTTCTTTATCTAGCAGGTGGGTTTTTAAACTATCAAGATAAACCAAATAAAGTTTCCTATGGAATACTCTAAGCTTATCTGTTGTGCAACGTTAGCCAATTTTGCCAGTAAGATTCGCGCTTCAATCAAGTAAGTGCTTACTTTTTGAATTTCACAGAGCCAGATAGTGTTCTCATTTCTCCCAGGATGGCTTGGCCAAGCGACGATTTACCACCACCAAGAGGCCCAATTACCACCGTCAACTTTCCTGCCAACAAATATCTCAGAACATTAAAGTAACACCTCTTGGAATCCTACCAATTAGACTACAAAACATAAATAAAACAGTGGAAAGAGCATATAAAGGTAGGATACACCATTAAAATTGTATGAATTGTCAGGAAATGGGTGGATTTGGGAGGTTGTATTTTATAGTAAATATCGTTTAACTGACCTATCCGAACTTTTATGATCGTAGATGCTGAGAAAAGCAAGAAAAACGGCATTCGTTTTCAACCGGCGTCTGGCAGTGTTTCTTATGTTCTTGTTTTTTCGCAATCGCTTTTTTATAAAATTCAATTTTTCGGAACAATTACAGGATATCTAACGCAAATTTGCTGAATGACTACAATCATTATTTACTTTCAAATAAGTAAGATATTTCCTAATAATTCGGTAGCAAGATTTTTCGATATCTGCAAATGGTGTATCCTACTTTTAAAGGTACCACACAAACGTCCACAAAACTACATACGTCAACTCTTTGCAGCAGTCAACCATTAATAAACAAAAAAAAATTCTGCAAAAAAACCCCGCTGAATAATGAATACAGTTAATAATTTTAGCATGTTTTTATTACCTGCAAGAATGTCTACATTGATGTTGGATATCACTGGTACATTGCTGTTAAGAGCCCAGGAAAAGCTACCATTCTCAATCTACACAGGTAGAAAAAAACAGGTGAAACAATTGCAGAAAATGAGTAAATTAATATTAGCTCTAAGGAGAGTAGGAACCACAAAGTTAAAAGATCCTGACATGTATAATCTGAAAAAGTTAGTGTTCAATTTTTTGTTCAATTCCTTCTACAGCCTTTCAAGCATAAATTTTAAAAAGCCAGCCTTTTGCAGGCTTTCCAGAGTTAGGAAACTGCTTGTGTCATCTGTCTATAAAAGTCATCACTGAGAGATGCAAAAACAAACGCTGCAACAGCATATGTGACCTGTCATCACAAAATAAGTGTAAAATCGAAAATACTGAAAATTGAGATATTGGTATTTTCAAATTCTGCAGAAAGAGAGCTTTCCAATGGTATATAACACTTGGGGGTTTGTGATAAATACTGTTTACAGCGCTCTAGAAAGTCGTGGGTTTCACAAAACGTGTTTGTGAGAAAACTTACTTTAAACATCTTAAACCAAACACTAACTATGCAAACACTACGCAAAATCGCGTAATTTAAAAGGTTTTCGATCATCTGATCTTACCCGAAAAATAGGAATATGTAGAGGAGGACTTGGGCTATCCAAATTACGCAAAATCTCAAAATTGACCACCCCTTCATATTTGGACTTTGGATGGCCATATCTCCAAATCACATCGTGCGACTTTACTCTCATTTTGTAGTGACAGGTCACAATATTACTGAGGATAAGTTCTGGGTAAGCATTCTGTTTCAGCTTTAGTGGTAAAGGAACAGTAGACCATAGCATGTGTGACTGTTCACAACAAACAGGCTGTAAAGTTTGTAGGAGGTACCAAACTTTAGAAAAATCAGTTGGTTGTTCATTTTGTATTATTGTTTTTAGAAATTTATGTTTTTTTCTGGGAGCAATCAGTTTCGAAATCCGTACAAATCTAACAATACTTTACAAAATTCGCGTACACATTTCACAAGTTGAGCTACTTGTAGAGTACTGACCCTGTGAATCCATGCAAGTCTGGCATTATTTTAAAGCTGATGATGTACATGTATTATTTTCCTAAAATATACGAAAATATACCAACAAATGAACATTTCGACTTTATAGCCCTTTGTCACCCTTTTGGATCCCAATATTTAGGGATCTATTTTGTTTCAAATGTTTCATAAGAATATTGTACAGCTATCAATACATGTTTCATGATTTGCCCTGCTTTATCGATGCGATGATTTGTTACCTTGACGGCCACGTTGCTAGGCAAACCATCTAAGCCATTCCTCTTATTATCACTGTCTTCGCTCTGTGACGTAGAGGATGGGGAGGGGCTTGGGTCCCAGTTAAGGGGATGGGGCGTGGCCGGGAGGAGATCTCTCTTGTCACTCTCGCGACGATTGCGGCGGCCCAGAAAACGCCGGCTGCGCTTGATGGTCATGTCATCCAATGCCTGCAAAGCAATCAAATAAAGTATTTTGAGCCTAAAGAATTGAATGCCCCTGGTTATTGGCACAGGTCAATTCCAAAGCTAGAATTGAAATGGCGAACCCATGTTTCGACAATGAATCAAATCCTATAGAAACCAATATTGTTGAACAAACTGGACAGTTTACCCATTTCTATTGGTCGAGAGCCTGTCACGTGGCCGGTTTTTAACAAATGATAAAGACCAGCTGGCTGATTTGAAACACTTTTCCAGTGTCACATGAAATTTGAAGGCTGGTGAAATCTAGTCGCTTTACCGTTTTATTGGTAGAATTCTCACAAGGCATGCGCAATACCACAAACGAGTCCGTATTTCATTCACGCTGTACCGGCAGCTTGCGATCTCCATAACATCGTGCAGTACGCGGGATGCGCGCCAGTGTCCATATTAGGAGTTAGCTTACCTCCCGGCCCGATCACGCGAACGAGGAACATACCATAAACTTAGCAAGAGGGACGTTTTACAAAACATAAAGTATATAAATGTTCAACAAAATAGTTGAAAACTTTTTTGTTGACTTGATTTCACGTATTTTACCAGAAAAGGTATTCATGAATGGGAATAAATGTGTGGTTGGCCAGTATTAACCAGTTCGCGCCGGGATTATTTTAACAACGCCGAGACGACGGGCGGGATTATTTTTAACGAAACTTGATCCGAAGCGTGTTTAGGCTGATAGTGCCGCGCTGCTGACATACATTTCCGAACTTGAACTTGGCGTGTTTATGCGTCATCCGTTTTGAATTTTGGGAAATGTTTGCGTTTATATACGTCATCCGGCGCGAACTGGTTAATGTGTGTGTTAATGGACGTGTTAATGCCCTTGTCTTCGGCTCGGCGTTTACACATACAGGCCCGTGATGAGCCGTTTTGAACATTCGTTTAATACTGGCAAACCTCATACAATGTATTTATTCAGGGATGTGTCTTTATTTTACACACTAGCTAAAGTACGCGGCGTTGCACGGGAAAATAAAAAGGAATAAGAAAGAGGTAAACTGTGGTATTCGCTACATATATGTATATCACATGTAATTGTATCGTTGTGACAGACTGTAATCCTCTAAATCACAATTTGTCATCCAAGTAAAATACTGAGAAAAAGGCAATTAAAGTTACGATTTTTGTATTTTTGAAAATAAACAGATGCTAGTTTTTTGGTCTAGGTTTTTGCATTTGTCCTCATTATGGACTGTGGCCAACTCCGTCTAATTTTGCCAGAATGCCTCGCGTATTTGCAGCGCACACCTCTCCGATACGAACGTCCGATGGTGTGATGATCCGGCAAACTGGGCAAATTGGAAAGGTGTGCGGTGTGCAGTGTGCTGTGTGCTGTGTGCTGTGTGCTGTGTGCTGTGTGCTGTGTGCTGTGTGCTGTGTGCTGTGTGCTGTGTGCTGTGTGCTGTGTGCTGTGTGCTGTGTGCTGTGTGCTGTGTGCTGTGTGCTGTGTGCTGTGTGCTGTGTGCTGTGTGCTGTGTGCTGTGTGCTGTGTGCTGAAGATTATGCTTGACTTACTCTCACATCTTCATACACAGAGTACGGTCTTGCATCATCTATGTCGTCTGATCCATCCTGGCACCTCTTCTCAACCTCTGGGGCAGACAAAAAGTCCTGAGACAGGGTGAAAAAAAAACATTTTCAATTGAGCAAAATGTGTTGTACGTGTCATGATTGTAACAATTGTATGAGTTATGTGCGCATTATTATTGACCCTAACAGTCTCAAATATATACACACAAAAAAATTGACAAATTTTGAAAACTGCCAACATAGGGGTGGATAGCTCGGTTGGTAGAGCACCGAAACGGCAATCTGGAGGTTGCTGGTTCAAATCCCACTCCAGTCAATTTCTTCGTTCATTTACCAAAACAAATGTAGTATTAACTATAGTCAGTTTATGATTCATTTGAAATTTGAATATTATTTGAATACAAGTTTGCTTTTTTTTGTATTTTGAGATGCTCATTTCCTTTGAGGCATGATGAAGGAATAATTGCATTTAATGCAAACATTTAACTCAACCAAATTAGCGAAAATCTTAGTTGGATTTTAAGATCGTATTTGTACTTATCACACACCCCTTGAAATGTATTCGGTCTTGCTTGCTGTAAAGAAATCAAGATTGTACCCGATCCCCAACTTTCATATTGTTTTTAATATACAGTTAGACGTAAATTTCAATAATGACGACTAGTTGCAATAAAAAGTCACGATTAGTCGATTAGGCACAACTAGTTACATTATTAACCAGTTCGTGCCGGGATTATTTTTACATTACTGAGCCGAGGCGCGGGATTATTTTTAACAAAACTTGATCCGAGGCGGGTTCAGGCCGATGGTGCTGGGAAGGACACCAACGCATTTCCGGCCTTGCTCGCTGCTGACAGACATTTACGACATTGCTTGTGACGTGTTTATGCGTCAATAGTTTTGAATCTGGGAAAAACGTTGTGTTTATACATCCTCTGGCGCAAACTGGTTAAATACCTCTTCTCGTTAGATCAACATCAATCAATTACTTGGATCACTGTTTTTTTAGTGTCCCGAGATCAAGCTGGTAGGATTGAAAAACATTAAATGACTAGCCGCGGCACAGCGATTAGCCGCAGCACGACGATTAGCAAGGGCACGGCGGCTAGCCGCGGCACGGCGGCTAGATAGTCAACTATTTAGAAATTGAAAGTCTTGACCACCAATACTTTATAGCATTGGTTACTAGTCGACGATAGTCGCATTAGTCACACACGCCTATACACACGTGCATATTATGCTCTGTCACTGTTTTCTCTAAAAGTGTAATATCCATCGAGCTAAAACTGTAATTCTTCACTGGATTTAGAGTGATTAGTGCAGGGGCCGTTCAAATGTGCCTGTTCGGAACAAGCTAATTCCTTGGCCTCTGGTAGACGCCGCAAATTTGGTGGTACTTTACAGTGTATTTAGATAGGAGCAGTGCATAGCAGTCCGCCTTGTTTGCAGGTCTAGGCCTCCGGTATTGCTGGGTTTTTTTGCAGCTTGTTTGAAAATCTAAAACAACTCCACACATGACACTGCACACTCTTGGGTCCTGAGCGATACAGCAGTCGATTTTCAACATCAAACTATGCCAGCGTTTCTAGACAGACAGACAAACAAACAGACCGGCACACGGAGAGTCCTGGAACATATAGATAGATGTTGCCATTGGAAACAAAATGCATCAAATCCAAATTGATCCTGCCTTCAACCAACCTGTAGTCTCCGTGAGCTGATCAACGCATTGACGTAAGCCACCAGGGCAGAAGGCAACTTGGAGATGACCGTCAGGGCAATGCTGAAGAGGGCGATGGACGAGAAGGTCACGTCAGGAGTCAGCAGTTCACCACTCAGGATTGTGTAGGAAGCAAACACCTGCAACCAACAGTTACTGCTCAATGAAGTATGAGACAACTAACCCTAGGGCAGCCATTCTCTGCGGTAGCCCCAGGCTCACGCTTAAGGCTGGTTTATACTTCACGCGACTGCGAAGCGAATGTGACGTCAAAAAAAAGGTTCGCTGCGAAATTCGCCTTAGTTGAAATGTGTTTAAATTTGGTGAATTCACAGCACATGTTATTTTTATTTTTCATTCATTTTTGCTGCTCTTCCATTACAGAACTCGTTCGTTGCTCGACTTAAAAAACCCAGTCAGTTGACAAAATACATGCAAAAAAAAAGAAGGTTTGTTGCAAACACATTGTTGCTTCTTTGCATTGTTTCAGTATTGCAATATTACTACACCTCATAAATATTCATGAGCAAATTGAGTGAGTCATTGGCCGATTTCGCCGCACGCCCGGAAAGTAAAAATGTTAAGCTGCCTGGTGACATCGTGAGTATCCAGCTCGCTGCCGTGCGGTATTCTTTTCTGGTAGCACCAAATATTCCCTCTGGAACCCGCCTCGTAGACATGTAGTCTGTGGCATGTAATCTTTACGGAACCAGTCTCAGTAACGTTACTAGATTTCCTAGATTTTAACAATCTTGTGCTGAATAACGATGCATAATCTACAAAGGCCGTTATCGTCAAGGCAGTGAATATATTTATTGGTGGATACGGGCCCTTTATAAATATCCCTTATTATTATTAACTATTAACCATAAATCACCACACACACAAAATCAAAACACACAACAAACCTCAGCCTTCACTTACAGTCAGTGTAACAAATAAGGGAAAGATGTAGGTCACATGATCTGTGGATAAAGAAAAGGAAAGACTCCTCAATAACAAGCTGGACACAATAAAACATTTTTGTAGTCAAATTAGATATATGTGTGTCATATATATGTGACCTGTTCCAATGAAACCCGGACAAAGTCGCACAATGTGTTTTATTACAATGCACTCGTGAAGTCATTTCAAGGTGGAATTTACCATTTTTAGGTTTTGGGTTTTTCTGAATCATGACCTATTATCCTACAATCTACTTAAATTTGAACATAACCTGTCACCCAAAAGTATTTGTTGATGTCGATGTTGTGAAACAATTGTGTATAGAAATAATACGCTTTTCTGAACTTAAAAGCTGTTTCTCTCATAATTAGGTTGTTGGGGTTTCATCACTAAATCCTTTCCTCAGGGGAGATAGGTCGGGAGGTACATATGTAAATGATACATCATTTTAAAGCTGAGAACCTAGAGAATTTGAAAAAAAAAAAATCTGAAAAACCAAAATGTTAAACTTTGTACGGGTTTTGTTGGAGCAGGTCACATATGTGACCTGCCATGGCATAATGGGGAATAACCCCCACCTTGGATTTTCGTTTAACCAGTTCGCGCCGGATGACGTATATAAACGCAAAGTTTTCCCCAAATTCAAAACGGATGACGCATAAACACGCCAAGTTCAAGTTCGGAAATCTCTGTCAGCAGCGAGCAAGGCCGGAAATGCGTGGGTGTGCTTCCCGGCACTATCAGTCTGAACCTGCTTCGGATCGAGTTTCGTCAAAAATAATCCCGCCCGTCAGCTCGGTGATGTTAAAATAATCCCGGCGCGAACTGGTTAAAGGTAGGATACACCATTGGTAAATGCTTGAATTATCATGAATGAGTAGATTTGGGGGGTTGTATCTTATAGTAAATATCGTTTGACTGACCTGTCCGAAGTTTTACAATCATGGATGCCGAGAAAAGAACGAAAAACAGCGTTTGTTTTTAACCGGCGTCGAGCAGTTATTCTTATGTTATCTTTGTTTTTTCGCAATCGCCGTCCGGCGATCGCGAATTTGTCTTTATAAAATTCTATTTTTTAAAATAATTACAGGATATCTAGCGCAATCATTTAGTTGGATGCCTAGAATCATTATTTACTTTCAAATGAGCAAGATATTTCTTAATAATTCGGTAGTAAATATTTTCGATATCTGCAAATGGTGTATCCTACCTTTAAAGTAACTCTTTCGAATGATACTAAACTAAAGTAAGTTAAGTAGCTCAATTAATTCCAAAGAAATACCACAGGAAAGTTGAGAGTGCACCACCATACTTTTAATAGCAATCTCATTTCGATAAAAACGAGCTAACCAGCTAATGATGACTAGTCGCAGCATGGTGACTAGTCGCGGCATAGTCAACTATTTAGTCAACTATTTAAAAATGGACAGTCGTGACTACCAATATTTTTTTGCATTAGTAACTAGTCGACGATATAGTCACACTTTTAATAGCAAACTTTTAATAGCGATCTCATTTTGAAAAAAAGAGCTTTGAAAAAAAGAACTACGACTTTGTGCCACCAACGGGGTAATTTGTCCACAATAAAAATGCAGTGGGAATCTTGTTTACCTTGGATACACCAAAATACAGAAAACTCAGAATCGATTTAGAACTATTTTTTATGTATGGCCAACTTCAGGTGCTGATTTTTAAATACTAAAATAAAAAAAAAATCGGGGGAAAATGTCGCTTAAACGTCGCGGGGAAACGTCGCGGGGAAACGTCGCAGGAAAACGTCGCGGGAAAACGTCGCGGGAAAACGTCGCGGGAAAACGTCGCGGGAAAACGTCGGCGGGGAAACGTCGGCGGGGAAACGGCGGCGGGGAAACGTCGGCGGGGAAACGTCGGCGGGGAAACGTCGGCGGGGAAACGTCGGCGGGGAAACGTCGGCGGGGAAACGTCGGCGGGGAAACGTCGGCGGGGAAACGTCGGCGGGGAAACGTCGGCGGGGAAACGTCGGCGGGGAAACGTCGGCGGGGAAACGTCGGC
The DNA here is from genome assembly GCA_037893245.1 of Crossaster papposus. Classification (NCBI taxonomy): domain Eukaryota; kingdom Metazoa; phylum Echinodermata; class Asteroidea; order Velatida; family Solasteridae; genus Crossaster; species Crossaster papposus. The sequence continues at coordinate 303,420 of JBAIAA010000780.1, read as the reverse complement.
GGGGAAACGTCGGCGGGGAAACGTCGCAGGGAAACGTCGCAGGGAAACGTCGCAGGGAAATGTCGACATCAACACTGCTGCCACAAAGTTTAAGTGAAATTGATAATGCGCCATACCTGATACTGCCAGGAGACAGTTAATCTTAAGTAATTCCCACAGTTCCTTAGACCGGACCTCGTTGATGGATTTACACTGCAGTTTCTCCCAGCCGTAGAGCTTCAGCAGTTTCATTTCTTGGAACAGCTCGTTGCATTTCTTAAGACGCTCATCCGAGAAAAGCTGCAAAATCAGGTGATATCAGTTTTATTTTTGTTTACTGTTGTATAGTTGGTGCAACATGGGCTTTAGCCTCGAGTACTATAATGTGAGAAGTCGCCATCTGTATGTTTTATATAGGTAATATGCAACATTTGCAAACCTCAAAACTCAACTACTTAATTATTATGAAATACACTGCACCTTACATGTACTTGACTGTAAGTGAATAATAGTAAAGCATCCTTTGAAATCTTGGCACCTGGTGCGTTGTCATTTTCAATAAAGGTGAATTTTGTGAACAAATTTCTAACGATGGCCATGTGCGTGCGTGACATTGCAACAAAATCGTTAAATTTGATGGTACCAGACTATTTATGCGTTCCAATCCTCGCATTCAATTTTGTGTTTTAAATGTAGCTTGAAACGTTAGCGTATCATTAATCGCAAATTTTCAATTATCCATTAGAGCAGACTGGTATTAATTTTTAATTAACTATATTACATTATTTTCATTTCTATTTGCAAGTTCCAAAGACGAAGATTTTACTTCCCTTTCAATTTAAGATGGCCACCCTGTGAATAAGGCGTATTACCCAAAGTCTACATTTTATGTTTCATCTTTAGGTAGGATACACTATTGGTAATTGAATTATCATGATTGGGTGGATTTTTTTTTTTTGGGGGGGGTTGTATTTTATAGTAAATATCATTTAACTGGCCTGTCCGAAGTTTTACAAACCATGGAAGCTAAGAAAAGCAAGTAAAACGGCGTTCGTTTTCGTTTTCATCCGGCATCAGGCAGTGGTTATTTTGTTGTCCTTTTTTTTATAAAATTATAAAATTAATTTGTTTGTAACAATTACAGGATAACTAGCGCAATCCTTTTGCTGATGCTACGATCATTATTTACTTTCAAATAAGTAACATATTTCAGCATAATTCGGTAGTAAAAATTTCCGATATCTGCAAATGGTGTATCCTACCTTTAAGTAGGGTCAGGGAAACAGACTAGAAGCAAACATTTTTTTCAGGAATTTTTTCCTAGCAGCCATAAACAAAACTTTAAAACTATAATTGTCAAATCTACCAAATTCTGAAAATTACAGCAAAAGCAAATGGTGTATACTACCTATAAATATGTAAAAACAAAGTTGGATACAGCAAACCTCATTGGTTAAAAGTTTGTCGTCCTCACTCCTGATTGGAGGGGACCCTACTTCTGCTTTGCATATTATCTGCATAACACAGGATTACCTATGCCTGGTGGTTCTGGAAATGTTCACGCTATCTTTTTTTTAGCTGTATCATTCCATTCTAAACATGCAAACAAGTTATGCTATTAATAATATTATTGATTTGACCAGAACAAACATACACAAATAAAACAAAAACCACAAGAACATGAACAAAATAAGTAAGTAAATAAATAAATAACAGTTGACAAACAAATGAATTCATAAATAAATGAATAAGATTGTCACTTAGTTAACCCTGCCATGAGACGCATCACAGTGCATCAGGTAAAAAGATGGCAAAGATGCCATGGGTTTGATTTAGAATGTACTCGTATTACAGCACAGTGCATCAGGTAATGAGTCTGATGCACTTTGAGGCATTGAGCTGTCAACACCAGTGCATTTATAATGACCACTCTAAAGCCATGTTCGCACTGGACTTAAAATGATAAAGCATACCTAGACGATGGGTCCTTTTCCCATTTTAAGTCCAGTGCGGACAGCCTAGGACGTTTTCCTCTCAGGTACTTCTCCCGAGTCCAGTGGGTACTTCTACCAGCCAACTGCTGCCCGGGAAAACAGCCCTGGTCACTTTTCCCTAGACGATAAGTCCAGTGCGAACAGCGCGACTCGGTAAAAGCGTCCCAGGAAAACGTCCACCCGGCCCTCCAGTGCAAGGTCACGCTATACAAAGCACTGCGCATGCGCTCTTTGCATTGTTTACATGCGGGCACGCTGATACATGCAAATCGCATCGTGATCACATTCGCACGTGGTTTTGCAAAAAGATTACGTAGAGTTGGGGTTCCTTTGGTCAATATTATGGCAGATATTATTATTGATACAGTCGGAAGTTTGATTGGTGCTACCAGTGCATCATTTCAAAATGATAATAAAGCATGTCAACGTGTCTTACGACGAAAGAAAGCACGACAACGAATGCAATACCGTACGTACGATGGCATGGCGTCAATGATTTGATCGAAAAAAAAAGCGCGCGCACGATCGCGAATGGGTACACCGGGGTCAATGCAAAAAGGTCACGCAAAGCGCCCTCATTATAATGACAGCTTGGCTACTTCTCCCACGGTCTCGGTAAAATTTTCCCGTGTCGAAAGTCCAAGTGCGAACAGTGGTAACATTTGACCACTTTTTATTTTACCATCGTCTCAGTAAAACCTTCCAAAAAAAAAGTCCAGTGCGAACACGGCTTTAGACTATTAAAACTAATCCGGGTTGAAAAATGCCAGAGATGGATTCTGCTGTGCTAGGTGACCAGAGACTCTGAGGCAGTTTGACCTGATGAATCTCGCTGCACTTAGCAGGGTTGTCACTTTGACAAATGATGCAGACTGCAGGGTTTTTAGCCAGAATACCTTGGACGGTTATCCAAAAATGTTATTACCAAATTATTCTGAAATATCTTACTTATTTGAAAGTAAATAATAATTGTAGGCATCAAGCAAAATGATTGCGCTACATATCCTGTAATTGTTCCGAAAAATTGAATTAAAAAAAAAATTCACGATCACCGGACCGCGATAGCGGAAAAAAAAAAAAAAATAAGAACTACTGCTCGACGCCGGTTGAAAACGAACGATGTTTTTCTTGCTTTTCTCAGTATCCATGATTGTAAAACTTCGGACAGGTCAGTTGAACGATATTTACTATAAAATACAACCCCCCAAATCCACACATTCATGATAATTCAAGCAATTACCAATGGTGTATCCCACCTTTAATGATTTGATCCTTTATCGATAAAATACGTTACCATGACTCGTTTCTGGATCTTCGCAGACCAGCAGGCAATCTTGAGGTGAACAAAGAGGGCAGCAGCCATGAGAATGATGCACAGGATGGCTGAGGCTCCTAGCTTCATGAACAATAGCGTCATTGTAAGGACTCCCTGCATATCAAATGTTTGTACAGATTTAATACCAACTAAAGAAACGTTTCAGTTTTTTCTCAGTTTGTATGCTTTTTTTGTTACCACTTTCCCCATCTCTATTTATGAAACCTAGCCCTATGTAATATAAGTAGACTGAATTTAACCTGTCGTGCCTATTTCAAATTTGACCTATGCAAAATAGGTACTTTGTAAATAACTGGCTCTGCAAATTAGGGACGCTAGTCAGCCATCTTGTTTTTTCACCAGCCACGCTGTGCGAACGTTAAATACTTCTTGTCAGTGTTCTTGGAACTTTTAGTGTTTATTCTTAGTTTATACCTGCCTGAAGTTAAAGGTTCTACGCAGACCTTTCGAGGAGAATAAGCCAATTTGGTATTCCAACTGCACATGCGCACATTTTCCCTTGACGATATTTCTTTCGATATAAACATTTCATCGATTGCGTGCAAAAGCATAGCGGGGTACCAGCAAATTTCAAGAGATCGTCGTGTTTTAAAGTTACTAAGTAACATATTTTTGTTTACGTTTTGGTGTTTTCAGCCGCTTTGTGTGGCCAAACTTTTGTTCGAACAAATATTATTTATTTTTTTCGATTTCACAAGAAAATGTAAAAAATGCGGATTTGGTTACCACGTCCCCCATAGCCTTGTGTGCATTTGTCTGCCGTGTTTGTATCACTTGACCTCCTTGAGAAAAATTGTTGAATCTTGTTGTGCACATGCGCAGTCGGAACTCCAAAGTGGCTTATTGCTGTTTAATAATTTAAAATGTGCCTTGGTGTGTAAGTAACAAGACCAGGGGTGATAAAATTGTATAAAATGACATTAATTGGGGTTAATCACCGTAAATGTAATTGGCCCCCTCATTAACATGTTCAAACACTGACAAATGGTAGCGCTGTTCGTGACGAACATTCAGCAACCGCCAAAAAGAAACAAAATTATAGTCTGGTACCTGACAATACGTCTGGACACGGCGTGCGTGCAGCATGCGATTCGCGTACGTAAATACATGTACAATGTACATGTACATGTACAATGTACATCTACATGTACATGCGAGATGCCATGCACATGTATACGCACGCAGCAGATTTTGTTCAGACATTAGCCTCTGTCATGAAATGACGAAAATCAACCGAAGAGGGCGTTTTGCGGAAATTTGTCAATATGGCTTCCGAGCTCTCGCGTAAGACTAACGTAAGTAGCTATACCATGGAGGAAAGACAACAGATATTTAGTGAATTGCGGGGAAATACTTAATAAAAAATGGCCAATCATAAAACTAGATTTTCTTTCCTGCACTTGAAAAGACCCGCCGTGTATTTATGCTCCTTAGAAAACCGGTTAGGCCCAATTAACATTTAAACAAAACAAAAAATTCAGTGGCACTGAACTGAAGCTTTATTTGAAAGCCATATTTGAATGCCATACAGTAAACAAATTCTGGGGCCAATTCATACAACTTGATACATGTACAAGCAATATTATTTTTGTATTTTTAATTATTTTTTGACATCAAATATAAATTTGGGGCTTTACACACAAGCACTTGGTTCACATAATTACTATATGGACGTTAAACCTCAACATTCCTAATCCTGCAATGTTAATTTAAAAATCAGTTTTAAATACTGTCACATTAAATGTACAGACGCCTGTGAAATCTAGTAATATTTTACCCTTTTATTGACTGAAACCTGACATTAAAAGAAGTTCGTAAATATTAAACTTGAATTTTTCAAGAATTATTCAATTGCGCCACGACCAATTAGGGAGCACTCGGTCAATTGTGTGCACAATTTCTGGACGCCACCGTTTTGGTGTTTTTTTCGGACTAAGCTTACACCTAAATTGTTAACAGAGGGTAAATAGCAAGCATTAATAACATTAACATGGTAAAGGTACAATGAATTTGCAGTTTGTCAACAAAGAAGTATGGCAACATTGCATGAGGAAAGTCGGCCCAACATTAACTGTTTATAAACAATGTAAACGTCGAAGTACAGCTATAGCTCTCCCAAAGGTCGAGTTGTCTCAACGGGCGAGTTGTCTCAACGGGCGAGTTGTCTCAACGGTCGACTTGTCTGACATCTGCTAGCTACGCACGTACGTTTATAGCGCAGCACGCTTTCACAAACTGACCATTTTTTCAGTCGCTGTTTCTTTCTCTTTCGTAATTTTACGGTTTTGGATGACATTTAGCCTTATGCCTACGATTTATCCTTTCGAAATAACCACAGCCTTTAGAGCTCCGTCGTAAGCCATAAAGTTCTGACATCGACGACACACGTGTTGCTGTTGGTAAGCGCCGCCATTTTAACAATTTTCCTCGCGTTGACCTTTTAGAAAGGTCATGACAGAGGCTAATGGTGAGTGAAGACGACAGTTCAGGGCCGCGGAGCGCATATTCCACAGAATCGGACGAAATATCCGCAGTATCATCAGGTCCTACATCTGAAGAAGATATAATTCCACTATTCCTTTGACAATAACTTCAGTCGACAATCGACTGAATGATTTTGCATCGATACGCGTGGCACATGATGCATGCATGCACGGGCACGCTGGTCGCGACGTCAAAGTCTTCCCGAACATACGTCACCATTATGCAAATTTTACATGTTAATAAGCTACCATTCTAGGGGCGGGGCCGGTCCCCCAAAGCACTTTATTATTTTGTTTTCATATTAATTACCCAAAAATAAAACTTTTATCAACTGAAAATCACTCAATAAGTTATAATCTTTCATTTAAACTAATAAAAACCACATTTCTCGGACCCTTTAAGGCATTTTAGTAGTTGTGAACGCCTACAAACCCTAACCTTCCAAAATCATCTTCACACAATTTTGAAGAAGAATTCTGAAGGAAAATTGCATCAGTCAATTTGGCAGGATGCATTGTGTCATGGTGTCATTTTTTAAGCCAAAGTATAAAGTTTCTTACAAAGAATCACGAAACTTACCAGTGTCGACAAGATCCACGGCTGGTGCATCGACATGAAAAATTCAAAGATATTATCAGCGTCGGTTGACATATGATTGGCGATCTGGCCGACATGCAGCGAGCCTTTGCCGTGGCAGAATGTCCTCAGATGCAGAGATTTCTCGTACACGACAGTCTGTTTAAAGAACACAAAAACTATTTCAAATCTCCTATTGCGTTTTGGAAAAATATGGGCAGGGGCCAATTTCATAGAGCTGCTAAGCACAAAAATGTGCTTAGCATGACAATCTGTCCTTGGCAAAAACAAGGTTGCAGACCAAATTTGCACGTGATCTTTATTGTTTTGGATTGATAATCAGCAGTTTTTTGCTTAGCATGAAAAACACATAATTTTGGGTGGTAACCTGTTTTTAATGAGCAAGACTTTTTGGGCTAAGCAAATTGTTGTGCTTAGCAGCTCTATGAAATTGGCCCCAGGTTATAGCTGAAAGTATGCACAACGGATAATACAAATAAGGCCTGTTAAACACCTTTTAGATTTCATCAGGCCATCAAACATACAGATAGTAGAGACAAGTGCTTAAAAATCTGCCCATGTGACCGTACACTGGGAGGCCGGATGAAATAAAACCGTTTGATATTATTTTTTATTGCGATTACACGAAAGGTATCTAACCAATTTACTACCGAATTATTAACCAGTTCGCGCCGGATGACGTAAATAAACGCAAAGTTTTCCCCCAAATTCAAAACGGATGACGCATACACACGCCAAGTTTAAGTTCGGGAATGTCTGTCAGCAGCGAGCAAGGCCGGAAATGCGTGGATGTGCTTCCCGGCACTATCGGCCTGAACTGACTTCGGATCGAGTTTCGTTAAAAATAATCCTGCCCCTCTGCTCGGTGATGTTAAAATAATCCCGGCACGAACTGGTTAAAGGGGAACTCAAAGATTGTTTCTCTTCGTTTTTTTGTGTTTTTGTGGCATAGTATAGATTAAATAATAACTAACACAAATATTGGGTAAATTTATACGTTTTTTCTAGGCATTTTTTTTTTTCTGCGCCTGCACAGCCAGAAATATGAAAAGTGCGAGGTCAAATCTCCGTCTGTATGTAAACATATGAAGTCATTCTGGGAGACGGTGGCACACATATGAATGACGTCATATGTTTACGTCAGACTTTTCAGATTTCTGGCTGTGCAGACGCAGAAAGAAAATGCCTCTAAAAAACGTATTTCTTACCTAATTTACCGATTTTTTATATTGATTATTTAATCTATACTCGGCCACAAAAACACAAACTCGAGAGAAAAAAATTAACCTTTTAGAAGTATCTTACTTATCTGAAAGATAATATACATTTTAGGCATCCAGCTAAATTATTGCGCTAGATATCCTACAAAGAAATATCCTAAAAAGTGGTGCGTTACAAAAAAGAACAACATAAGAACCACTGCCTATAGTGGTCCTGGAGGGACTATGCATATCATAAATTTGACGTCAATATTGATGTGATATTTCACGACTTTCCGCAAAAGTTGCGAAATATTGACGCGAAATATTGACGTCAAATTTGATGTCAATATTCGCGTCAGTTTTTACAACTTTCCCCAAAATGTAGAATTATTATTTATTTATATTAGTTTTATATTTTGATCGGTGAACTTTTATTTTGCAGAGAAATGTTTAAACACGGACGCGGCCATTTGGTGTTTTGAACCTGTACATTGTAATCTGTGTTCTCGTTTGTATTTGTTTTTGTGTGCAAGAGTTTGATTTATGTATTTCTTTTGTGGAGCTGGTCACCTATGCTTGCTTGCTTGCTTGCTTTGGTGTACTCTCCTAAAAGCATTGCTGCTGTCCTGGAGAGGGTGGCACGTAAAGGCGCCTCTGGCAGCCGGCCACATCGACCCAATTTAGCCAGGAACACCGGGGCGGCGAACCCCTTCTCTTAGCGATAAGTGTTACTGGGTTCTTTTACGTGCATTATAATGATTATTATTATACAATACACGGGACCTACAGCTTTACGTCTCATCCGAAAGACGAAGCAATGGTGGTTTCAGTGCCTTGCTTAAGGACACAAGTGTCGAGGCCGAGATTCGAACTCACGCTCTGCGGAACAGAAAACCGGGTTCTTAACCGCTCGGCCACGACACTCCGACACTCCACCTATGATCAACTACTGGACTTGGTGAAGTTGTTAACTGTTCCCATTACCTGAATGGCACTGTACGCATGTCGTGACAGCAGAACCGTCCAGTGCCAGTACGTGGCCATGCACAGTGAGCGAAACACAGTGCCAACGAACATCAGGCCAACCAGAACAAAGCCATTGGAGAAGAATTCCTGGGTGGTAAGAACATGGGGCTCTTCCTGAAGTTGGCACATGGAATGCCGATAAAAAAAAAAAAAATTGTTTCAACAAAAATTGCAATTTTACAAAACTCAAATTTGGAACTCAAAGCCTGAAAGTTTACAATCCAGTTACTTTTTAATTAGTAAATGAAGTTGAAGTTCTTAAAATACAATTCTTAACAGTTAACAGTTCTCTACATATGGTAGCATAATTGACCAAAGGTCAATTAGTAGTTGGTATTTCGAAAGAAACCAAATGTGGGAATTGTATGTTGCCAAAAAAACCAAAAACGATTCCCTACTGTCAAATAGACTATTTTTAATCATAACTCAATATATAGCATAGCGCGACTTTACACCGTTTTCGTGGGAGCAGGTCACATTTAATGGCTCTGCCACTGACACAACAAAGTGACAGATCTTCCACTGGTTTTGTGCACGAGATTCGTCACTTCATGATGCGGCAACTAACTACGATATGTTACTGTGGTGCGACCAACGAACTTTAACCGTAATGTTGAATCCATCAATTTAATATATATTTGACCTGTCATCACAAAATGAGCGTAAAGTCGGCAAAATCAAAAATTGAGATATGGGTATTTCTAAATTATGTGGAACCAGAGCTTCCCAATAGAGGTTTGATACTCAATATTTTTATTTTTTTATTTTTTAGTCTGGAGTCTTAATACAGAGATTATGAGAAAACGGGCATTTCTTGCGAGAAATTGTCAAAATTGTCTCAAAAACTAATTTTGTTTTTATCTGATCGTCCTGAACAATTGGGAATTGATTGTTGGGGATTTAGTCTTAAAAAAACCCATATAATCTCAAAATCGACCACCCCTTCAAATTTTGACTTTGACTGGCCGTACTGGGAAATCACTCTGTGCGACTTTACGCTCATTTTGTGATGACAGGTCACATATTTGTATGGGTTAAAGTTTATCACAAATATAAACAAATCTCGACCAAACTTAATCACTGCTGTTCCAGTAGAGCTCACGTTTAGCATCTTTTCAGTGTCTTTCTCGGTGATAAACAGAACGATACCGCTGATGCAGATTGGTTCGATGAAGCGAGCCATCTCGGCTACCAAGCGAATCCCTCCCGTGGTCACAATGTCCCACCAGTAGGCCCGCATGCACACTCGACACAGCTGCAGGCATCTCCCACTAAGGGCGGCTCTTCTCTGTTACAGGATTAAAGGAAACATGCAGTCTAACATTTTCATTATGCAATTTTTGTTTTAAAATAATAGATTTATGTGTATTAAATGTGAATAAAAACATTTGTACATTTAGTGTGGTAATTTGCCGTCAAAAAATTGACCCCTCCTTTTTAAATTTTGCGGCCACTAAAAATTAGTGACGTAAACCGAGGCAGCACCCAGACAAATTCTGGATAGTCGGTACGCGACATCTACGCGTGGCCACGTACGCACATTGTCCTGTGTTGATGCACCCACATTGTACAAATCGCGTATGCTTTGTGCACGGTAATCAAATTTCACATTGACGATCGTGAAAGTTCTTACTCGTTTTTTGGTGAATCCGACGAAAACTATACTGATTCGTCCGATTCAAATCACAGTATTTCTTATTCAGACACGGACTCGAGCGAGGATAAAGATGGGGTCCCTTTAGATGCTCCAAGTCGAAGCACGACCGCTCAAAATGAGGGCCGAAAATCACTATGCCTGTCTGGGCCACTTCGCTCTGGTAAGCTTTACTTTGGCTGTTCAAATCCTCCGATATTTAGGATCAGCCGGAAACAAATGAAGCCTTACTTCATCCTTAGTAGTTTTGCTACACCTAGCAGCTACACACCTAGTCGGCATGACCGAAAACTGTTGTATTTTTACCAGATTCAGAATGAAAAACCATGTAAAGACGGACACTTGTTGCAATGCGCGCAGTCAGTATACGATAGGCCGGGTAGCAGCGCGGCGAGTCTCTGCCTCGATTTTCGTCATACCCCTTGCGAGGTTTTATGTTAATGAGGCTTCCCTTCGAGGGGCGAAGTGGTTTGACCAAAATTGTCAAAAAATATTTTCCCCAATTTATCACAGAAAATAAACACAACCACACACATGTTGTTGTCAACATTATACTTCAATGATTTAAGCAAAACAATTACTTATTACATGTTTCCTTTAAGATCAGAAGAAAGCCACTGAAAGACCAGTCGCTGTGTAGAGACCATTAACCCTAACCACCCTGAGTCCATCAAAATCCATTTTCTGTTTGAGGATTTTAGCGGATTCAGGATACCTCCATATTGAACAACTGGAGGAGTGTGATGGATTGACGATTTTAAGCCTAGCGTTACTGCAGGAGTTTGATGGATTCAGGATACAGAAATTCAGGTGATGGACTGTGATGGACTCTATGGAGAAACGCACTGCAATTTTTTGTATGCCACATAGGTATCCTGAATCCGTCACAGTCCATCAAACTTTTGCTGGTGGATTATGATGGACTCAGGATCTCTCCAGAATGCATACTGGTGGAGTCTGATGGACTCAGGACACCAGCAGTTTTTGCAAACCAAAATTGGCGGACTGTGGTGGATTCAGGATACTTTCTAGTAAAAGCCGTGAGGGAGTTAGGGTTAAAGGTTGGATGCACCTTTTGCAGATATCAACATTTTTACTACCGAATTATTAAAAAATATCTTACTTATTTAAAAGATGATTGCGCTAAATATCCTATAATTGTTCCGAAAAATTGAATTTGATATACAAAAAATCTCAATCGCTAGACGGCAATAGGGAAAAAAAAATACCACAAGAACCACTGCCCGACGCCGGTTAACAACAAATAACAATTTTTGTACTTTTTCCAGCATCCATGATTGTAAAACTTCGGAAAGGTCAGTTAAACAAAATTTACTATAAAATACAACCTCCCAAATAATCCACCCTTTCATGATAATTCAAGCAATTACCAATGGTGTATCCTACCTTTAAGTTGGTGTAGTGGTCAAGCCAAACAAATAAATAAGTTCTGCTTTCATTTACCCTACCTTCCCTAACACTACAAGTTTTGTTTGGGCCTTACTTTCTACCGCCGTAGCGCAGTCAATGTCAGACTTTCAATTTTAACTTTTTCAACCTTGGCCGGTTTTGTTTTTTTTTTTAGCTGAAATTTCATTTTGGCCACTGGATGAACATAGTGAAAATAGAATGTCCGACGTTGACTGCGCTACGGCAATTTACCCTTATGGTAATTTACAGATGTATCAAGCCAGTTTGAACTGTAGCTCATAACCAATTAAAATTATGGAAATTAATGAAATGGGGTTTTGAAAAACTGGGCTGATTTAGGTTAAATTTAGTTTGTCTCAATTGCAAAACGCAAGGCCACAGGTCCGCAGACAATTAAGAGAAACTGAAAACTATTAACTCACCCTTTCTTCCTCAAGCACTTTGGTGAATCTCTCATGGTTGAATCGCGCTCTGTGAATCTCTGGAAGGGATCCAAGATCTCTCATTTCCAGGGGGCGTTGGAAACCCTTCTTCAGGAGGGGGCCAAGCCAGGAGAAGGTGATGCGAGACAGTGTGCTGCAATGTTCGTCAAGGAAGTGCATGCGAGGGTCTTTGAGGTCCGATGGAAGCGCCAAACCCGTAGGACTTGCATCCTCATCTGATCTTTTCGAGTCTTCTCTTGGCGACTTGCAGAAAATAATCTTTAGTTAAACAAAAAATACATTTTGTATAAACAAATTTGAATTATATTGATGATTCTCCTTTACCACAAGATATTTTTTTAATGTACAATGCTTGTCTTCTTTTGAAGATAGATTATAAAAAAAAAAGTGAAGGAAAGAATACCATTTCGGTATCATCCAAGTTCCTGGATACACAATTAAGGGCCACAACAGAAAAAGTATTATCAAGGAATAACTTGTATTTTTCTCATTCATAAACAGTGTTCTCCAACTTCAATATCGAATAACATAATGTAATAACAAATCTGTTCAAAATTGATTCAGAGTTTTCTGTATTTTTGAGTTGCCAGGTTATCAAAGATTCACAATGTGCATTTTTATTGTGGAAAATTACATGTTCCCTCCAAAGTGGAAAATAATGACTTTTTTCCATTGCCGTTGGTGGCACAAACTAGTATGTTTTTTTTAAAGCCCTTTTTCTCTAAATGAGATCGCTAAAATAAGATCGCGTCAACTGTCCTGTGGTATATCTTTTGAATTAATTGAGCTACAGAAATAAAGTTGATATTTACTACGGTGTAAAAACTCAAATAATCAAAGGTGGGGGTTATTCTCCAATATGCCATGGCAGGTCACAAATGGTCTACTCTACTTGAAAGCCAGGAGAGAATTTGAATATGGTTTGGCAGTTGTAACTTTTTTATGCTCAGGGAGATTTTCTCTGATGCTTGGGTGATTTTACCATAACTTTACCTTCAACCTTATAACATTGACTTCATTCAGGAACAAGATAACGTGCAGTGATGCCGCGAGAACAGTCAAATCAAACGTTACAATTGTCAACTTCGCAATTTGGAGATAAGCAAGGTGTACAAGGCGGAGCGAGTCGACAGCTACTGACACCAACCAGTAGAAGAACAGCAGCCAGGCCATCTGGGGCCTTCGCCAGACTTCCATTTGATGACTGTAGATGATCGACACTACGGTAGCCAGTGTCGCACAGGCGTCAGAAAGATACAGATGAGGTCGACTAAGTCTTACCGCCGAATCGCGACGGAATGCAGTATCGGTTACAATGCCCTCTACCACGCCACCCATCAACACAACGAGAAGAACAAATGTGAAAACCCAGCGTCTGTCGTGGCCGGGGAAATTCAGGAGGTATCTGGTCTTGCTGGTGCCTTTGAGGGTGGCACAACAGCAGCGTGTACCGATCAGGGCTAAAAGAAAGGCGATTATCGCCAGAGCATGGAGAACGGCTTTCAGAGCGTCCATAAGACAGGTGGTCAGGAGAAGCCTCTGAAAGGGGTCTGAGAATTGGTTGGGGTTTTCCAAGAGCTTGTCGCGTCCACCATCAGGCGTGGTAGCATTAGCACCGCACATCCAGTCAAGGAACAAGTCTTGCAAATCCACCAGTGACTCTAATGACAGCATTCTGTATACTTCTCAGTTCCTGCAATGTTTTAATGAGAATAGGAAATTTAAAAAAAAGGCACTTAATTGGTCACAGACCTCCGTCCCAAAGCCAAAGTTATAAAATCATTCAAAGTGATCCAGATTCCTGATCTGGATCCAGATCACTTTGAAAATTGTATGGAATCATTTTTGACCCATAAGTAGGTAGATTCATCAAATTTTTAAGTTGATTTGATAGTTGTAGCTTTCAAAATGCAATTAAATAAGAGGTCCCCTAGCTTCATAGGCAAGCGGTTCTTAAGTTATCACCATTTTGAAGTCGTATTTATTTACTTAAAATGATGCTTGTTTTGGCTAAAAAAAACTGTGACCACATCATTTGATAACGTGTACAAACATATGGGAAATTTACACACCCAGTGGCAGCATTGCTGTTTGGGGAATCCAGAACTTTTTTTGGCCACAGGATATTTTTACAAACCAAACTTTCTAAGGTTAACTACACCCTGTAATTCTTCTTTTTTGACGTTTGGAGCTTTTACAAAAATTCCATTGTATGTTACATTCCATGACTAGATGCGGTCACACAAACTGAGGTAATTTTGGGCATAAAAATGGCGCCACCAATGTCCATGGTGGTGATTCTGCTAACCATTAAGCTATCGATCCACAAATTTTTCCTGCTAATAGACAAACAGACAGACAGCCCGACAGACGGGTAAATACATAACCTCCGCCAAAATTGGCATAGCCATATCTGAACACTAAACAAAGAAGAAAAATGTAAAGAGTAAGGCCAAACAAAAATATTGGTGTGCTTACAGTAACTCTCCCTACCTGGATATTAGGCGGCCAAATTGCCGAAATCAAACTTGTTATTGCCATTTTGCTAGTTGATAATTTAAAATGAACACTATGGTTTCAATTATTTGTCACAAACAATTATTTTTCACATTTAATACTGGACTGAAATGAAAAAAATAAAAATATCATTTCCCAACTTAATACCAACCTATATTCTTTTTAAAGACTTTATCGTAAACACACAATTTGTTCTGTTTGGCCTAATTAAATAAATGAACTTCAAAGATGCTCACTGTACTTAATGGGAATAATTCCGTACATGGACAACACGGACTAACTGGAGAAAACACATTGTTTATACCTTGTATATTATTACTATTATCATAGTAAACTTTTATTTGAATATTGGAAACATGTTTGCACCAAGTCTTTATGAATAGGCAGTGGCTATCTTTACGGCTGTCAGCAGTCTGATTCCCTGACTAATACCCAACCTCCCTCATCGACAATAATTGTTGGCTTTAGCTGCGACTTCAGCCGTTGCTATGCTGTTGCTAAGGGCGGACAATGACCGTCCATAGCGACAGCACAACAACGGCTGAAGTCGCAGCAAAAGTCAGCAATTCGGGTACGGCCTGTATGTATATCGCTCTGGTCTGGTTCCCTGAACCGACAATGTTGTTTATACTCAGTCTTAGACGTCTAAATTGTAGGTCAGGTAGCCGCCGGCGACAAAAATAGATTATGACACACTGTACACTGCATAGCTATTTTTAGAAAATGCAGCAATTAACATTTTAACGGCTTTCCCCCAAAAGGCACTTAAACGCCTGAATTTGTTTTGTTAAACCATGGAGGAATAAGAATTCCTCCATGGTTAAACTATATTTTTTCTGGTCTTGATATTTGCCAATGCGAGTGTCGATTTTACGCAAACCAAAAAAGAGAATCTAGATGATTTATCGCTTTATTTTGTTAACGTTGTTTACCTTACAACCACTTTACTCCCGGAAACACCCGAAAATTGCAAAAGATACCGACTGTCAATAAAACTTCTGATATTTTTGAAAATGGGCAGCTTTCTGCCCATTTTCGTCACGTGACATTGGCGGCTATAACAGCCTTGTTCAGGAAACCAGACCATATAAGATATTGCTCTTCGAACTGGACTTAATATGATAGTCCGGTTTAAGAGTGAAAATTCCATGTTTAAAGTTTAAGGAGGCACTCAAGCAACTTCATAAACGCAAGTGGAAACATTTTTATTAAATACGACTAAAGAATTTAGCACTGCCACCACTCAGTCGAAATTCATGTAAGTTTATTATTTTGCTGTGTGACTGACCTTCCTATAATGGGATAAAATATGAATACAAAGTGGCGGTTGGATACACTGCATTCTTTTAATTTGAATTTGAATTCACAATCGTCATTTACCACGAGCTCATGTACGAACCATGTAGGCCCATGGAGCAATAAACTAGTTGCTCCATGGTAGGTAGACCCAATAATTGGGGCGTTTTCACTCCTTTTTCGAATTTTGGATTTTGTCTGTCGTTCTACGCCCCAACCGTTGTAAAGCATGGTGCCAATTAAAAACGAAGTTGTGACCACAAAAGTTGACAAAAACATGCCAAATACTTGACAATGTATATTGGAAAGCGCACACTGGCTTCTATACATGTTAAAGAAGAACTATTATGGCTTTATTGGTACTCACGGTTATTTGGGGTTGCAAATCCGAGCAATTTTGACCAGCTTTTAAAAACAATGATGCCTATAACGTCGAGGTCTATATAAACTATATAAACTACATAGACGTCCCGACAGCACCCGACTCACATAAAGAGCACACTATGCGAAGACGGGGGACACGACAATGGCTTTTCTAGCGACCACCAATGACTGTTTTATGGTGCAAGAGCGCAGGCTTGCATCGCTGCACTGTATAGCGCGCATGCGTGTGCGCGCGTAGCGGAACTTGTACAAAATAATGCAAATTCGTATTGAACCGGGCTAATTGCTGGCACACACGATCAGGGGCCAATTTCACGGAGCTGCTAAGCACAAAAATTTGCTTAGCACAAAAACATCTTGCTCATTAAAAACAATTTATCAGCCAAAATTGTACGTGTTTTTTATGCTAAGCAAAAAACCAGCCGATTATCAATCAAAAACAATAAAGATCACATGAAAATTTTGTCTGTAACCTTGTTTTGACCAAGGACACATGTTCATGCTAAGCACATTTTTGTGCTTAGCAGCTCCGTGAAATTGGCCCCTGATCGTGTGTGCCAGCAATTAGCCCGGTTCAATACGAATTTGCATTATTTTGTACAAGTTCCGCTACGCGCGCACACGCATGCGCGCTATACAGTGCAGCGATGCAAGCCTACGCTCTTGCACCATAAAACAGTCGTTGGTGGTCGCTAGAAAAGCCATTGTCGTGTCCCCCGTCTTCGCATAGTGTGCTCTTTATGTGAGTCGGGTGCTGTCGGGACGTCTATGTAGTTTATATAGTTTATATAGACCTAGACGTTATAGGCATGGTCAAAATTGCTCGGATTTGCAACCCCAAATAACCGTGAGTACCAATAAAGCCATAATAGTTCTTCTTTAACATGTATAGAAGCCAGTGTGCGCTTTCCAATATACATTGTCAAGTATTTGGCATGTTTTTGTCAACTTTTGTGGTCACAACTTCGTTTTTAATTGGCACCATGCTTTACAACGGTTGGGGCGTAGAACGACAGACAAAATCCAAAATTCGAAAAAGGAGTGAAAACGCCCCAATTATTGGGTCTACATGGTAGGCATATGTACCTGTACGTCGCCCTGGTTCTCGCCCAGTCTCGACCTGTCGCAGCCGGGCCACACACGCGCGGGACAGGAACAGTCCAAATGGTGAGTTGTTTGTGTCCTGCCCTAACGGACGTCCCACCGTACCCCGTGCATACGGTGGAATGGCTGGGTTCATAATTCCCCATTGCAGAGGCGTGTGCAGGATTTTTTCCTGCGGGGGGCTGAGTCAAATCATTTTTTTTTTTTTCGTTTTTTCTTTCGTTTTTTCTTTCCTCCTTTCCTTCTTTTTTCTCTTTCATTTTTTTTTGGGGGATCCGCGCGTGCGGGGGGCTTCAGCCCCCAAAGCCCCCCCCCTGGACACGCCAATGCATTGTGTGCGTGCGTGGCAAGAACTTTAACATAGTTGGAATACTATTGAATGACAGTTATGTAACAAATACAATACATTTCAAGAACGCCTTGAAAAACAGCCGCATCCTTCCCTGCCTCAACAAGTTGAACCATCACGCCGCACGATAACAACGAAATGCGCGCGCGATCGTGACAGCTAGTGCATGCGGTGGGCGCCACGTGGTTTGTCGATAAACCACGTGGCGCAATATATCGCGCGTGTTTCGATGACGTCATTTTCTGCGCGAAAGAGCGGGGGGGGGGGGGGGGGGGGGTTTGCATCCACGGACGCATATAATTAGTCTGGTTTTCAGACCCTATTGTAATTTGGACTTCAAAATAGGGTCCCGCCAGCGTAATTTTTTTCCTAGGAGGGTTAGGGGTAATAATAAATGGGCGGCTCTAGACCCCTCGCGTCATGATTACTCAGTAGTTTTAACAATGACGCTACATTGTTATTGCTCATTCAACTAGTTACACCTTCCTTCCTCCATGGTTACACATAGCCCAGAGGTAAGAAAAACGGCTTCTGTCGACCTCTCATAGCTTAGTGGATAATGGGTTAGGTTATAGATCGTTTGACTGGTGTTCGAATTCGCTCTCTATTTTTCATTGACTATTTTGGTCTTGAAAATAAGGATCTGAGAACTAGTGTCTTCCACTCCGTGTGGTGTAGATACGCCCATTTATGATAATTACCCCTAACCCAGGGGGGGGGGGGCGGAGGGGGGACCCAACAAAGTGCGCCACCAACGTTGAAATGTATCTCATTCATTCTTCCACGCTCGAGAGCTGCACAGCTCACACAGTAAATACGTATAGATCGCTCTCGCGCGGCGTACCATTGGAACACGTACAAATTTGCTCCGTGTATCGCTCTCCGAATTCAGTGATTCATGCAACGTCCGCAAAGCCAGAAACACATGCACGATCTACACGAATTTGTTTTGGGGCGATGTCATTTTCGGCCATTTTCGTTCGAAAACAACACGATAAAACGCAAGGGGGTCACAGGCAGATTTTTTTAAAAATTCAGTATATCACTGCTACATCCTTTTTTAACGTATCCATGGAAAAAAATGAGTGGGGTCAAAGCACGATTTTTCACAATTTATCGATTATTATTGCCCTTTTTAGGGGAGGTATTTGTTAACGTCGTTTGAGTATTTGTGCACAATCTCCACGCGCATCAACGGTACGTCAACGCTTAATTTTTTCGACTGCTTTTTTCATTTTCAATACAATTGTTGTCATTGGATGATAAACATTAAGGTAAATAACAACCTTTTACAACTACAAAAGACAAGATGTTAAGATTGGATGCCAAAAACTCTTTATTTTTCGCGTGAGAAAATTGTTTCCCCCTATTTTGAGAATGGACGGTACGTCAGCGTTGCGCAATCACAGTCTCGAAGGGCCCCCCCTCCGCCCCCCCTGCCCTAACCCTCCTATGAAAAAAATTACGCGTCCCGCCAAGAGGTATAAACTAGCTGAGCGGTGAATCTTGTATTAGGCATATTATTAGCCTTTAATCAATTAAAATGTAAAAATAGTTGGGAAAACAAATATTATTAGCTCGTATGACCGCGGTTCTTAACCTGGGGGTCGTGACCCCATGGGGGTCGTTTGGGGTTTTCTAGGGGGTCATAAAGGGGTCCTATTTCAGCCATTTTATATTTCAGCGAAGCAATTTCAGCCATCCCATTGAGTATTGGCAGACGTGTTTTAATAAACCGGGCTGTGTTTTTTTTGGTTTTTTGTTTTTGGGGTCACGGTACTGACCAATAATGTCTGATAAGGTTGAGAAAACAGGAAGAAAAACGGTGTTCGTTTTCAACCGGCGTCGGGCAGTTGTTCTTGTTGTTTTTTTGTTTCCTTTTTCACGTGATCGCCGTCTGGCGATCGTAATTGTTTTCCTTATTTTTTTTATATTTTTTTTGTAAACAACTAGGCCTACAGGATATCTAGTGCAATCATTTTGCTGGATGCCTAGAATAATTATTTACTTTTAAATTAGTAATATTTCTTGATAATTCGGTTGTACATTTTTTAGATATCTGCAAATGGTGTATTCTAACTTTAAATGTACGTAACGGAAAGATGGATTTCCCCTTTTTTGTTTTTTGAATGTACGTTGGATCATAATAAAATTGTTGGTGTATACATAGTGTATACATGTACAGGTATAGCGCTTTATACCCCTACAATGTAATGTTTCAAAGCGCTTTACAATTATTATTATTCCTGTTCACCACTATAACGAGACCATTTCTGCTGCAGCTCAAGATCAACGCGTGTACGTGGCACTGATCTCTACAAACTGGATAGGTCGAGCGGCTCTGCACGTGAAGCCATTGGCGGCCATATTGGGATATGCAAAACATTGCAGGCGTACACACGTTTGTATAGCGCACGACCGAGAAAACTCATTTAATATCACAGGAAACGAAGTTAACGTCGCAAAAACAATCCAGTTTGATTAGGAAAATTAAGTTAAACATAATAACACCCAATAATGAGATGTATACGCCAAGTTTGAATATTAAAAAGCCCTATTTTCGGGAAAAGATATGAGACCAAAAGTTTGTTTTAACATTTCCAACATTATAACCTTATGCACAAACCATAGGAAAATGAAAAACGAGGTTTTTTGGATCAAGGAAATTCTTAAACTTTGGGGTTTAATTTTATATCCAGACACTAAAAAGTGCCAGTTTTATAATAAAAAAAATTAGAAAATGTTAGTGCGCGCACGTGCGATTACTGCATTGTATTGAATATCCCAACATGGCCGCCGGTGACCTCACGGCTCGCTATCCCATCAATGTACGATCGACCTATCCAGTTTGTAGAGATCAGTGGTACGTGGTCTCTACCTTCACATCAGGTACACAATACCCCTGGGTGAAAAAAGGCAATTATAGCAAAGTGTCTTGCCCAAGAACACAAGCAGGGGTTCGAACCCACGTCCGTCCCACGGCGAGTCAAATTCCCCCAAACCACTGGACTGGACCATGGAGGAATTCCTCCATGACTGGACCAAATACACGTGTGCACGAAAAAGTGGAATGTTTTGCGGTAAAACAAAAATATTAATGCCCAACCCCATAAACAAAACCCCTACGCTTTTCTCGTGGGATGTACATGTACATGGAGTACGATTCTTTACCAAGTAAGTTTTCCTTCCTCCATGGTTGAACACTCCACGGTCACCTTGAAGCCCCGTTCCCATCTATTTATATCACAGCTAGGTGGCGCTGTGCCCATAATGGCTGGTTTCGGGTGGTCTGTTTTTGACCCGTGTAAACCACTGACCTCTATACATGGACAGATCATCATTGTTTCATTTTGAAGTCGGCATGCGGAGAAGTGCAACATGGCGGAACCACGACGTGACTCTGTGAGCCAATGAAATGCCCAGGTGTTGGTACGATACGTATTACGTAATGTTTATAAATACAAAATGTACAGAATAAATCCGCTGACCTCAACACCTGGACATTTCATTGGCTCACAGCAGTGACGTCTCGGGTCCGCCATGTTGCACTTCCAGTTCGCGCTGACTTCAAGTGTTAGCACAGCAGAATATGGACAATGGTCCGTCCAGGTGTAGAGGTCAGTGGTGTAAACTCGTTCGTGCAAAACTTCGATGACAGGTGGTATTTAATATGATCCTGTTCCGAGTGCAATGTTCTTGCCTTCTTGGTGCCGTTGGCGTTTCCGCCGTTTGAGCGCCAGAACGAGTTTTGTTTGGGACGCCAAAGAGGAATGTAATGTGATCATCGAAATGGTGTTGCACTTTCACGATCGGTGATCATCTTTTGTGTTTTGCAATCGGTGATGGACTTTTTGAAGTGGTGATGGACTTTTTGATCGCTGATGAGGCTAGTCATGACCGTGAAATGTATGTATATACTTGAAACCAAGCCGGTAATTGGTCGTCAGATTGTTCGCATGCTTTGCTCACGTCTACTATCAAAAAAGTCTTGTTTTTTGCTATACTCCCCACCCTGAGCCACGCAGCACTTTACGCGCTTTCTACTAGCGCTCAAAGCCCTGCGGACATTCGGCCAGATCCCGGTTATTAGCGCAAAAAATCATGCGCCCAATCAGAGCCTCCGTTACAAACAGACCAAGGCCGTTTTCCAAACCCCTGGCTTTGGCTCCGTCTAAGGCTACAGCCAATTACTAAACTGTATGAATGAAGCCTGAGATAAAGACAACTAAGCTGGGGTTCGTAAAAAAAAAAAACCAAGGCATGCGAACCAACTTCGACCCCAATGCGCATGTCTATTGGCCTATTCGCTTGGATATCTGAGGTGTTCTCTCAAATGTTCATCCTCCCACGTAACAATTTAAATTAATCGGAAAAATTGTAGAAATTAACGTACAGAACGTGAAACAAAGCTTTGTTATTATATATTATACAGAATAAAAAAAACATAAAAGACTGAAAAGCTACATAAACGCCAATAAAATCAAGTATAGTGGTAGAAATTGTCATTTTACCAGGGGTGGACGTTCATATCATGTATTGGCCCGCTTGTTTAATGATTGCTGCAAATGTCCGCAGGGTTTCAGGGCGACAATTATTGGAGAGCCCGTTAAACTCTGCGTGGCTCAGGATGTATACTCCCTGGAATAGCGACTTCCAACCAGTTTATTAGTAAGTACGATGGTCTTATTAAATGACTCTTTGGCGTTTCATACACTAACGACCAATTACAATACAATTTACACATTTCACCCAACGCGTGTGGGTACCGTACCCCTCATCCCCCTAGCAACCGACCACTGACCGTGCTCAGCGACCGTGCACACTATGGGCGCCCGAAAAAGCCTTGCGGGACTATAGACTAATATTATAGACTATACAATTCGAGATACCTCCAAGACAGAGAACAAATGACGTTCAAGTTTCAACGACTACAGAATGGAATTTATTGCAGGGGCAAAACTACTACAAGTACTGATTTTTGAGTGTTTGATGAGTCGATTTCGACCATTTACACCTGGTCTTACGGTACGCGTCAAACTGTCTATAAACCAACTGCTCTAATCACAACGATGCGGTGTGTATTATCTGGGTTATGCCTCTGCCAAGGAGGTTGTGTTTGTTGTTTGTTTGTACGTTTAGCTGTTAGCAGGATATTACGGGGGGGGGGGGATTTGGTGGGTTGGTAGCTAGTTATGGGTCAAGGGTGATTTCATTACATTTTTAGATTGATCTATCTAGATCCATGCAGATATCAGGATTCTGGTAGCCTATCTTTGGACAATTTTAGGAGATTTAAACCTTATTTGTTTAGCATTGCAGTTAGTCAATTTTTAAACCATAACAATATACATAACTATTACCGCTATAACTATAAGCTTTTTTTTTTTTTTTTTTTTTTTTTTTTTTTGGGGGGGGGGTCATACTATTTAGCTTTAACAAAGCGTCAACAAGCTTAACATACAATTTTAAGCTTCACAAAATTAATCACAATATGCAACAAATTCTCTCCTTATAAAAATATCAAAACGAAATATTATGGCGACAAAATTACGGTGACTGGGCGCCACCATCTGTTTTCTCATGCGCATTTCAAAATCGCGCATTTTAAAGTACTTTAAAATACTATGATATGTTTAAAATAATCCTAGAATCCTACTGAATACTATGAACATAATTGTTAAGGGTTAACAAGTACTTATACAACTTGTTGACGCTTATTAGTGCGACCGACTATTTGCAACAAAAGTATTTCTTACCATCACCCATCACCCATTCCTAGATCCTCAGCGCATTATTTTCTACCGTATACCGTACCGCGTCGTCATGTGAATTTCATCCGCGCACCCCACAAGCAAGGGTCATAGTTTGACCTCCGCAATATTGGGTCAGAAGTTTATTGTACCTCAGACAAACTTCACGTCTTGCCTGCACTTTTCAACTCTAACCCCCCCCCCCCCCCCCTCTTTAATGGAAAGTATAATTCAGTGCCTAAATTTAGGGGAATTTGTGAACTTCAATCACCCATGGCGCCATTATCGCTCATTGCAGTAAACTGACTACATGTATAACCATGGTATAACCTACATCATGTACATGACGATTTATTTTAATCGCAACACCATGTTTTGGGTTTTTTCGTCAACTTATTACAATTGTTTTCCCTTATTAACGTGGGCGCGTGGACAAACTGGAAACTTATTTGTGATGTATATTGTTTGCGTTACAAACCAATGACTTGGATGGGAGGATATAATTAATAAACCTGAAGCGATCGCGAACGTAATTCTTTCCAAGCGAGATAGTTTTAAACCAAACGATTCGAACGTTGCCCATCCCGGCATAGTTTATTGCTCCATGCCCATCCAAAATGCAAATAATGTTCAAAACCTATACCTGTTAGATCTATTAATTGGGTCACTCTTCGGGTGAAAAACTACTTGTACATTTTATACAGGTATAATCGTTTAGTTTGAGATTGTTGGTAGCATTCTCTATGGTAGTACCCGTACAGGTATGTATATTCGGTTATTCGGTAGAAAACATGTACATGTACATGTACATTATGTGGAGATCGAGTGCAGATAAATCAAGGGCTATATACATTCGCTCTCTGTTATACGGTCAACAACTTTGAGTGGATGGATTGGGGCATCGATCTGGAGGGCATCAGCCACATTTGCCAGTTCCAGGCTGTATGTACATGGCGGAATTCCGGAAGCTATGCCAAGGGTGAACTATACGCTAGGCCGGCCATGCACAACCATTAACATGGTGCGGTTTTCGCCTATTACACCATTAAAATGGATTGACACGCTCTAATCAATCCAATCAATGGGTGCCAAGGTAACGACTTCTGACACTATCTTTCAAATAGCACGACCATAAATGCTGATGATGACCTGCGCCTGTTGTTGTATCCTAGTTCCCATACTGTAATACTATTACAGTATCCCATACAGCGGTTGTATGGCACTTAGTGTCGAACCAGGCCAATTGTTATGTGGGGGACATTTTGGGGTGTCTGCATGATATGGCGGGCACGATGCAGTGGAAAATTTGTCTACTGTGTGATCATCATTATAGCTCCATGCATATGGTTTGAGGTGGTACTTCCAACTTCTATGGTTTGATCGAGAGCATATAATATATTGTTTGGGCCTCTTTTGGATATATGCCCCCAGGGCCGACCACATAGCGTTGTATGTTCCTTGGCAGACATCCATCTACGGTTACCTTCAGATATTGGTACCTCGTTTATTTGATAAAGGTGCTCTGGGCTAGCTGCCGGTACGCGGTCTACTACGGTACCACGGGTAGCACAGGAACGAGATCTTGTAACTTATATTCTGGAATAGTTTCATGCCGAGTACAACAAATGTTAATGAATTATATGCGTATTGCATTGCAAAAAAAATCGCACCCAACAAAAATGGCTGGACTTTTGGTACCCTGTGGAACTCCTGAACACAATGGGAGGCAAAAGGTCTCCATCTACTGGGTATATTTAATATAGATGAATAGGTCTCCACAAGGTTTTTCGCAAAATAGTGTTTGGGTATAGGGTTAGGGTATAATATAGCCTTTTTATAGGGTTTAATTGGAACCCAGAAGAATGTTGTACACGAGAACAAAAAAAGTCTCAAGTCATTTTTTCCCAATGCTGGGAAATTGATACAAAAATACACGTTGTCGGCACACCAGGAGCCATTATTTTACAGGATGCTTCAGACTGCCATTCACAAACAGTCCAGTAAAGTATTTTGTGATAATTTAGTAATTTATTTCTTGGTTATAATAATATAACTTGTATATTTCCTTTAACCCTCCCTCTATCAGGGCAGATCACTGCATGGCAGTGGTTTCCAATTAGCAGTGTGCTTTAATACACAGGTTTTTTGGGGATGCATATTAAAGTGCGTTGGAGGATAAACAAGAGCAAACGTTAATTTAGTTGTTGTGCTATCTTTATCTCTATAGGCAAGATGCTGTCTTCAAATCGCGAGTCCCTCGGCCGTGCCAGCCTGCCCGAGCTTCATTTCTACTCCCGTAAGCCAGCCTGGATCAAGACCCCTAAATCCTGGCAGCATCCGAGCCAGCAACAGCAGCAGAAAGGAAACTGGCTGGACTCTAACAGTATCTATGCCAAGAACGACGATTCCAATGGGTAGGTGTAGTGCTGGGATTTAAAACCAAATTTTGTAATATTCGGTTTTAATTCCACTATTCGGTTTCGATTTAGAAAACCAAATATTCGAAACCAACCCCAACAAGTTTAGTCTTCCATTTTGGTGTGACACAGGCTGAAGAAAATAATCGTAACATCTTTTAATTTGCTTCATGGTCTCCGATTGTACTAGTGGTTTCATTATTAGCCTGCCCATTTCACTTATTTGTGAGTTAAAGGTAGGATACACCATTTGCAGATATCGAAAACATTTACTACCGAATTATTAAGAAATATCTTACTCATCTGAAAGTAAATAATGATTCTAGGCATCTAGCAAAATGATTGCGCTAGATATCCTTTAATTATTTTAAATCGCGATCACAAAAAAACACAAATAAATAACATAAGAATAACTGCTCAACACCGGTTGAAAACAAAAGCTGTTTTTCGTGCTTTTCTTGGCATTCACGATTGTAAAACGTCGGACAGGTTAGTTAAACGATATTTAATAAAATACAACCCCCCAAATCCACTTATTCAGGATAATTTAAGCAATTACCAATGGTGTATATACTACCTATAATTCATTTCCCCCACATCACAGCTCTGAGGTGTTTTTGTAAAGACCCAGTGGTCACTCCTCCCCACTATTACCAGTCATTGAGAGGGCATTTCTTGTGGCACCTCGCATCACTTTTTGCTGGCATGATTGTGATCTGGATAAGAAGTCCGGTGAAATCAAATAGGATATCTGGATTTCGAAATCTTCAATTTCTCCCACCACTAATTAGGTGTACGTTTGAGCTAGTCATGTTTTCACTGAATTAACAAGCAATAGAAAACTTCAAAAGAACTTAATCGGAACTTTGTTTTTAAAGCTATCAATGCAAATACACTGTTTTGGTTGTCATTAATTAGTATACACCATTTGCTTTTGCTGTAATTTTCAAAAATGGATGGGTTAATTAGGGGATTCATGTTATATCCACTGAATAAAAATATAAACGCCCCCAAAAAATGGATTTGTAAACATTTGTGTCCATCTCTGCCAGTGGGGAATTGCTCAGTGATGCAGTGATTCCACCAACATCTGCAGAGATGGACACAAATGTTGTTTACAAATCAAGACAAATAACTATTTTTGTGGGCGTTTATATTTGTGTTCAGTGTAGTAAATATTGTGACACTGATCTGCTTACAGTTTTGATCCAATTTCCAACGATTGCCAGCCGGCAATCGTTGGAGAAAAAGACTTTTTAAACACTCTCCCAATTTATTAAATGAGCTGTTTACAAGTAATAAGGAACAACTAATTATATACCGTACATGACAATAACAAATGCTGTTAGTCTGGTTTCTTGACTTCCTTTAGACGAAACAGCAATTTATAGACGAACGAGCCCAGATTAGTGGACTTGCACCCATTCATGGTTGTGTAACCATATGACAAATATATTGTGGACTAAATAAGTTTAATAAATTTGGGTGTGTGATTTTTCTTTCCAATGATTACCGGCCGCCAATCGTTGGAAATTGATACACAATTTCACTTTTCTTGAAAACCACAGCACACCGGGTGCCGGGATTTCACAGACTATTATTCAATTACAGGTATTGGTATTTCATACTAAATGATTAGTTTAGTTTTGGGATGTTTGCAAATGGTGTATACCTTTATGTAGAAATAAACGATAGATGATTTCAAACAAATACAATTAAATAAAGGTATAATTTTGTTTGTATCTCCATTTTAGCTTACCAAGACCAGGCCATAGAGACCTCTTGACAAGAGAGGCGACTGATATCCACCTCAGGAGGGAACAAGGCTACATGAGAGAGATCACTGGCCATCCTGTTATACCACACATCAGTGGCAGTGCAAACTATCGCAGAGGTCGACACGTACTCCGTCAACCAACAGCGAACAACATCAGCCACGAGTACCACTGGGTCCACAACGGCCTGAGCGGGAAGATGTTACTGACCAGCCATAGGTACCGCCACATTTTGCCCCCGCCGCTGAGCAACCACCAAGAGACAGACTCTCATCTGCACTACTGCGAGGTGTTAGGCCGGAGGACCTGCTCCCAGTGCTTAGAGGAGGCCAATCGCCAGATGGCAGCCGAGTACCAGCAGGAAGCCTTTCCTGGACTGGAAGTCACTGCCGCTAGCCTAGTGGCTCCGAAGCTCTCCAAGACCCTGATGTCCTCTGGGGATGGCCCAGGGCAACAGGCGACTGCCCCAGAATCACAGATCTCCCTGAATCCCTTTGATACGGCCACGACACCTCCTCCATACAGGATCCCATCAGCCTTCACCCAGCTGAATCGATGCCAGATTAGCATCTCTAAAGATAAGATGCTGAAATCTTTGACTCAGACTCTGCGCAGAGACCGCACCATGATGAAAGAGACCTCAAGATTTGGCAAGGTGCCACAACTACGAAAGATACAAAGCAAATGAACTACAGTAAAACGTTCCTATAACGAACATCTCAGGATCCAGATTTTGTTTGGTATATCGATCGTTAGCCGCCGGTCTATCCGGTATCAATTTTTCAATTCGCCTTCCGACCTAGTAGCCACCCTCATCACTCTTTAACATAAAATACAGGGGCTGACAAGGATTGTGTTTGGTATAGCAGAGTTCCACTGTACTTTAATGCCAACTTCGATAGCCAGGTAGAACTTGATGCAAAAAGTAGTCTACTGAACTGGCAATTTGTTAATAGGGAGCAGAACATGTACTTCTATCAGAAGATAATCATTTTGATCAACGGCCAATCATGAATGTACACGTACAATGTAGGCACAGAAAATTAGGTTTGGTTATGTGCAGAAGGCCAAAATAAAGTATGAATACCACTTGTACTGATTTCAATAGGCAGTGAATATTGTAATGCCATACAGGAAAGATTTTTACTTTATTCAGTCCACAACAAATCACAGCAAAAACTAGTTGGGAATAAGGTGCACAACCAAACTGGCTTATTGTTGTGATGTACTCAGGTTTATACAAAAGCAAAATGAATAAATGTACGAGTACTAAAGATTCATTGAATGATGGTGGATTTAATTTAACTTGCCAGGTAAAACTAAATGTTTTTGAAACCCACAGTACATGCAAGGCCAAAAATCCATGTGTCCTACATGCGTATAAAATCACTTGTTCAAAAACCAACGCATACATGTACGTGCACATTGAACTATTCGTACTACACCTTCTGTTAAATTTGTTTACGCTTCAGGTAGCGATGTAAACGGAGGACACGTACAATACGCATGGGGTTTATTGAACTTTAACCCCAACCCCTTGACTGCTTTTTCTAGAAAGTATCCTGAATTTGCTACAATCCACCAAGTTTGGTTTGCAAAAACTGCTGGTGTCCTGAGTGAGTCCATCAGACTCCACCTGCAGTATGCATACTGGAAATATCCCGAGTCCATCTATAATCCACCAGCAAAAGTTGATGGACTCTGGCGGATTCAGGATACCAGGCTGGCATACAACAAAATGCAGTGTGTTTCTCCATAGAGTTATCAAAATCATCCCCTAAATTTCTGGTGGACTCTGATGGATTCATCAGGATACCACGCTCGCATGAAAATTGTGTTGCTGTATAGGATCCATCAAAATACACCATTTACATGGTTCAACTGCTAGTGGATATATTTTTTTGGGGCTCGGTTATGGCACTGTAAAGGCACAGCCACTGCAGATTCAGTAGTATTTTAATATGTTAACTCTACTATTAATATGCATAGGTAGCCTATAATTACCAGACGGGAATGGAGCGTTGTACCTCGTGGCCCGGGGTGAACACAGACACGCAGAGAATTACAGTGCTGACTAGTTCGGTTCCAGGATACCATGCATGCTCGCATGAACATTGTGATGTGTGTTGCTGTATAGGATCCATCAAAATACACAATTGACATGGTTCAACTGCTAGTGGATATATTTTTTGGGGGCTCGGTTATGGCACTGTAAAGGCACAGCCACTGCAAGTCTAATATCACATTTCTTGATAGGTTATTTACATAATCCATTGTTTAGGCCAGAAGCCCCACTCACAAGGTCATATTTGCTCTTCCCCAGCACTTAAAGCATGACAGACTTTTTTATAGCAGGGTCAAGCACTGTTTACTAGACATGATCTATTGTGTTGCCTAATAAGCCACAGTCAATGTTATGCTCGCATCCCCTAGCACCTACAGCATGTGACAGACCTGGTGTTAAAACTGTTAAAATCCTGAACAGATCCATCCAAGTCCCCAAACACCCGCAATACGGAGGTATCCATCAAACTCCTGCAGTAACGCTAGGCTTCAAATCCTCAATCCATCTCACTCCTCCAGTTTGTTCAATATGGAGGTATTCTGAATCCGCTAAAATCCTCAAACAGGAAATGGATTTTGATGGACTCGGGGTTAATCGACGGGGCAGTGGGGTAAAAACATAAGTAATTATTGGTTGGCCTAAAAAGGAAGTAGTTTGTATGTGAATCTTTATTGAAACATAGCAGAATTCGACTTAATTTTCCATTAACCAGTTCGCGCTAGGATTATTTTAACATCAATCCGAGGAGGGTTCAGGCCGATGGTACCGAGAAGCACACCCACGCATTTCCAGCCTTGCTTGCGACGTGTTTATGCGTCAACGGTTTTAAATCTGGAGAAAACTTTGCGTGTATACGTTAATCTTTCTACTCGCTAAACTACTGCATGCTCTATTAACTTTTACGGCGGTCAAGTTTGCCACAAAATACACAAATAAGGATTTTAGGCCTTTTTTATAATTTTATTTTTTATTTTTTTATCTGTTTTTACAAATTTATACAATTCAAACCATGTACACATGATGAAACAAATTTTACACATACCTTATGCAATCACGAAACTGATTGTAATTTTAATATAAATATAAAATATAATGACATGTAGTACCGTAAGCATAAATAAATCCCCAAACTATGAAATACATTAGTTTGTACATCAATGGGATTTTTAAATTATTAAAAAGTTCCAAAATAACCCTTTGTAAAGAGTATACATGTAGCTATATAAAATTGAAGATGCTCACATTTCTGCTTTTTTGAACTGTTATTAAAGATAGGATATTGTATACACCTTTTTCAGATATCGAAAATGTTTACTCCCAAATTAAGTCATATTTTACTTTTTAAAAAGTAAATATTGATTGCAGGCATCCAGCAAAATGATTGCCCTACATATAATTGTTACGAAAAATTGAATTATATAAAAAAAATCTTTGCCGGACAGCAATCGCAAAAAAAAACACTGCCCGACACCGGTTGAAAATGAATGCCATTTTTCGTGCTTTTCTCAGCATCCATGATTTTGAAACTTTGGACAGGTCATACCTTGGTATTTACTATAAAATACAACCCTCCAAACCAACCCAACCCTAACCCTC
Source organism: Crossaster papposus (assembly GCA_037893245.1). Classification (NCBI taxonomy): domain Eukaryota; kingdom Metazoa; phylum Echinodermata; class Asteroidea; order Velatida; family Solasteridae; genus Crossaster; species Crossaster papposus. Next base: position 272,021 of record JBAIAA010000780.1, on the reverse strand, counting down.
CAGGGTATTTTGGCTAGAAACCCTGCCAGACGCAACATATTGCATACTTTGTCACATTGACTTGTGTGCAGAGCCCAGCAAGGTAAAGCAGTCACCACATATGGACTGTGCTGGATCTGGCAGGGTTAAGGTTGATTATTCAATCAATTACCAATGGTGTACTACTCCCCTAAATCCATCAAAACCCATACCCCTGTTTTTGAAAATTTCAACGGATTCAGGATACCTTTATATTGAAAACTGGGAGATTTTGATGGATTCAGGATACTTTCTATAGTAAAGATAGCCAAACTTGATTGCAGAGTCAGTCAGTTTTAGGTGCTATTCCTTTGTCATTGTTACATGTACCGGTACGTAGTACATGTACTTCAGACCCGACTTTTGGATTGACTCGCGAATCGTCTCTTGTATCATGCACCTGATTAGTAACCTACCTTTTTGAAGGGTCCATTGGGAAATCACCTGTGAACCCACACAGCGATCTCTCTGATCAATAGCCAACTTTGCTGACTTTTGGTGATGGTTATCTGCAAACAGGTGGTTTGGAAGTCTAGAGTTGTCTCCAAGTTGCCGACGTCCAATCTGCCATCCGTGAACCCGCCAATGCCATAATAATCTGCGCATCGGGGGGTCCCGTCTAGACTGTGTATGATCACCACGGGGCTGGCTTCAAGTTTTCCAGACCGCAGGTAATCCTCTGGGTTTTTCTCCGACCCCGTTTCGATGACGACTCTAGAGAGGCGGGCCGGTGACTCAAAGACCACCAGGAAGGTGTCCCCAGTGATGGGCGTCTTCCCCCAGAAGTGGCCCGGCTTGGAGCTGTAGGCAAGCTGAGGAGTGTACATGCCGAAGGCTTCTATACTGCTGTACAGCACTGCCGGTGGGTTGTCACCATGGTACTTCCTCACGTTGTCCTCAAAGAACTGGTCGACCAGCTCCTGTTCTTTATCTCTCAGCGAGGACTTCGTGCCGGTATGCTGAAAGAGCGACGGCGCATGCCGGAATGTCCCCTCCTGGGCGTTCAAGTGATTGTAATACTTCTGCAAGTAGTCAACAGGCTGGTCTTCGTAAAAGAAAAGCATGAACTGCGTCAGCCTGGGAAGCTCACTGGAACGGACGAGTTTCCCGATGAAGCCGAGCTCCGAGAACTCCAGTGTCGTCCACTTTTTATACTTCACCACCTCCAGGTAGTTCCTAATCAGCGAGACAAAATCCGGGGAGGAGATGACGTCATCTTCTAGCTGTAGGTAGTACTCCGACAGGCCCTGGCAGTAACTAAACAGGAACGCATAGTCTACGACTTGTTTGGCCCGCCATGACACGCGCTCCTTAGAGTCACCAAAATTCTGCTTGAGATTTTCCAAGGGAGGATAGAACGATTTCGGAGCCGTGATGAGCTGCATGAAGCCGGAGGTAAAGTGCTCCCGGTAGGCGGACTCCAGTTCCACTCTGAGGAGATTGTTCAGTTCCTCGTCAAAGTTGGCGGAGAATATAACCACAGTTACCAAGGATTGCTCTTGGATGCTTGTACTCTGAATGATGGAATCGAGGGTCTTCTTGAGGTATGACTGCTCATGTCTCTTGACTGTTGGAACTCCTATCGTCAAGAAATCTGCAAGACGGGGCAAATAAATAAAATACTAGCAATGACCAATAGCTATCCCCAACCTTAATACCAAAACCATTAAAATCCACCCCCCCCCCCTCCTTCTTCCTCCACCCTAAACTGTACTAGAGCACAACAACTTTGAGTTCCTAACTTCTGTTGCCGTCCATATTTGTAATTAGGTGTTGCAATAAAAGGTGGTTAAAAAAGTTAACCAAAGTTTAAGGTGATTGTTCACTCACCTCCTACAATTCAAGAGAATGTGTGTTTATAGCACTAGTGTTGATAAATAGGGTGTTTTTTAATAATTCGGTAGTAAATATTGTCGATATCTGAAAATGAGGCATTTTACCTTTAACGTCTGTACACGAGTTGGAACATTTGTACATCCACAGTTGTACACTCATACCGGTACAAGATTTGTATCAATTTGATTCAAGATATGAGATACAGGACATGGTGTTCCATGGTGTCCCTTTTGTCTCCTTGGTGTGTGTGTGTGTGGTTTATTTTGGTAGACAGTTGATCTTAACTCTTCGAATCAGAAACAAGCTACATACATGTATGTACAGTAGTTTGTCAAATTCAAAAGATATTCACGGGAAACTAGTCAAACAACTATCTACCCTTCAATCATGTGTATTGCCCATTATTATTATTTACGGTACCTTTAGTACGTTTGCGGTGTCCGAGTACAATGGCTTTATTCCTGTCGATGTGTGGGGAACTAGAGCACAGCTGTGGCCTGGAGTCAGGATACAAGACCTGATGAGCCTGCAATACAAACAGCAGAATCCCAATTACAATGAAGCTGTTTATAGAAATAATGTGTAACAATAATGTGTAACAGCACAGCACATGGGAAGTCACAGGCAATTTTGTTGGCGGGAAACATGTATCTGAAAACAAATCTAGGATACAACAAACATTTTTGCAAGGTCGATCTGGAATTCATTTTTGCAAGGTCGATCTGGAATTCGTTTTTGCAAGGTCGATCTGGAATTCGTTTTGGCAATTGCAATCACGTTGATTTAAATCGTGATTTTTAGCTATATAAGCCTGGTGTTGTTCTTTTTGTTCATGATAATAAATAACCTTTTTCAGCATCTGAGTTCTCATACATTCTCATACATTCTCAAACATGTTCTCATTCATACATTCCCACCATATGAAACAGCTACATGTACATGTATTAACTTTCTCAGACTTGGTCTAAAACCCACACTGCAACAGAGATCTAATAAAACAGGAATTCCCACAGGGATTGGTAAATTTCTGCCTGTGTGTTTAGCTGTCATAATAGCTGACCATTGTTTATAAACTGTTTGTACACTGTGTGGCGGCCGGGGATACACGATTTTGGCAATTTAGTCACACAAAAATCAATGAATTAAATATTTGGAAAAAATATTTATTTCGATTTTTCTTATTTTTAACATCAATTTAGTAAATATAAACCAACTGGATGGGTCATACTAATAAAGAAGTTTTGAATATATTTAAAAGAACCTTCATAGGCCCCCTAAATAAAAATAAATACAATTATAACACACCTTTTGCTAGTTCTGTATTCTGGTTGGCTGAAACACGGTCACGTGGGGTTAACTAATATAGGCTAATGCATGAGATTTGCGCCACCGTGAATTTGCAGGAAATAGTTCTCGAAGCGGGCAATAGACTTAAAATTTCTGACTAGTTACAGCGCCCTCAAGATCGTTTTGCTAGGCTCATCTTAGTATGAAAAATGACCGCGTCTAGATCGGATCACGATTATTTCATATTTTGGACCGAGTTGTGTTATAAAACACATATGGACTGGCATGATTCGGTCACTAGGGCACGTCTATCCCCCCTCGGGCCTGTGAGTGACCAGAAGGGGGACCTATTTGCCTCAGCCTTCGGCCTCGGGAAATACTGAATCGCAACCCTGAATCGCAAACAGTCATTATAACCCAAGAACTGGTTTTGGAGGTATTTCTTGGTAAATTTCTTTGAAAATCGTGCAATACTAAAATCCCAAAAACGATTAACTAACGATCAGAAACAACAGTAGTGCTGTTGCGAATATATCAAATATCAATCAAATATTCGAACAAAGATCTGTCTCTGAAGAAGATCTTGTTAATATCAAAACATTAGGCCCTTTTAACTTATTTGATTTGTATATTTCAGGTCATTCCAGCCAGTAAGCAGTTTGCAGCAGTTTTAATCTTATTCAAATATTCGAACAGCATTTTGCCAATTTGAATATTCGTTAAAAAATTACCGCTCTATAATTCCATTTAGTGAAGCGGCATTATAGGATCAGAATTGTGCACTTTGTGATAAAATCCTCAAACTTTGCATGACAAGTCTTCAAGCCACCACCAAAAATATAAGATATTGGGGCAATTCCTATCTGACCCCTGGTAACCGATGAGAGTTCAATGACCTTTACACACTGTTTATAACAATTATTTCTTCAAACTTTACTTTCCTTTGAGCCAAGTCTTTTAACAGCATGAGCACTATTAAAATTTAGACTGTCACTTAGGTCTTGAAAAGGTTGGGGTGTATAAAATAAAAAATATATTTTTAATTTATTTAGCCCATTTTAAATATTTGAATATTCGGTCATATTCGCGCGTCGGGTCTTCAGTAAAGGTAGAACAAGGAAAAATTGGGTTAGAGTATATTGAAAGAAAATGAAGAAGAGGACAAATTAGGGTGATGCTGAAAATTTTTGAATTTAGAGTGTTCTGAGTTTGAGATTAGAGAGATTTCAGTTTACACAAGTCCCCATAACGCTAACCCTCAGGCCCCCCCCCCCCCCCCCCCCCAAGTATCATCTCTGGCTCTGCCCTTAAAAAATATCAAAAATAATGTGTACCTGCTGTTGTGAATATTCTTTTGCGTGCGAACTTCTAAGAATGTCAGACCTTTCCAGTAATTGAAGATCTGAAGCAAAAACAAACAAAATATTTAATACAATCAACTGGATTTATACACAGGGGGAGGGGGGGGGGTCTTACCAAGTCAAATGATTGACGTTAAATTATTTATCAAACTTACTCAAGTCCTCCCGAGTAGTTTTCCCCCAAAAATTATCAGAACTCAGAACAACAATGAGTATAGACCTTATGCGTTTCAACCATCTTTGAGGGCAATGTCTTTGTTTTATGGGCATTTATGAACCTTTTGTGCATCATACTAAATTAAATAACAAAAGTGGTTTTCTGAGACGAGTTCAGGCCGGAATCTGTGGTTAGCACACCCTGATAATTTTATATCCGGCCTTGCTCGCTGCGAGCAAGTCGCTGACAGATATTTCCGGCCTTGCTCGTGCCGAGTTTATCCGTCATTCGTTTTAAATCCCCTAAATACTTTGCCCGTATACACATACAAATATCCTCCGACGCAAACTGTTTAACCAGTTCGCGATGGATGACGTATATAAACGCAAAGTTTTCCCCAAATTCAAAATGGATGACGCATAAACACGCCAAGTTCAAGTTCGGAAATGTCTGTCAGCAGCGAGCAAGGCCGAAAATGCGTGGGTGTGCTTCTCGGCACTATCTGCCTAAATCCACTTCGGATCGAGTTTTGTTAAAAATAATCCCACCCCTCGGCTCGGTGATGTTAAAATAATCCCGGTGCGAACTGGTTAAACACAATATGTCGGTAAAGGGAAAAAAACAATATTAAATAAAAGAGATGACTAAATTGTTCTCAACTGACCTGACGAAGAGTTAAGAAGAGTTCTAACTAGCCAGATATTCAAAGCAAAGAGAATCAGAACAGCAGCCACGAGCAGCCGATTCCAAGTTCTAATGTTCACTCCTTGCATCATGTCTGAGATGTTACCATGGTGACGGCTGTAAAGACAGACCACATTTTCATTAAAAACATTGTACAAAACTAATATTAATAAAAGCCGTGTTATACTTATTTCCTCATTCAACTTTTTTGATTAACGTACCGCGACTTTAAGCCCACTGAAGCCGGATATGCTACGGATCGCCCCGGATGGCCCCGGATGAAACAGACGTTTGATCCGGGGTCATCCAGGAAGGCAATCGAAAAAAAGTGACATGTTTCCCCGGTCCTACTACAGTTCTACTACGGTTTGACTACGGTTCCACCACGGATGGCCCCGGATCATCCCAGTTCAAGTCTGTTTTTCCCCCATGACCCCAGATGGTCACGGATTCACTACGGTTCACATCTGTGGTGACACCGTAGTGAATCCGTGGTGATCCGTACGTAGTGTGTCCGGGGTCATCCGTAGTGGAACCGTAGTAAAAGTTTGAAACCGTGTGTGAACCAACTCCCGTTTCATCCCGGATGAACATGGTTACACTACGGTTACGCTGCACTACGGTTTATTGCGGATACACTACGGATCATCACGGTCACACTACGGTTTCACTACGGTTCTCCGCAGCCCCCCTCTCCCTTTTCGGATGGGATGGATCCGGATCGCCCCGGATGCTAGATGTTGATGCGGGGTGACGCTCGACTTCCCGGACGTACTACAGATTCTCGCGGTCGGCATGACGTCACGAAGGGGCGAGCCGTCCATAACAACATGCGTTTAACCTCAAATTTTCCCCTTTGCGCTAAGTGCATAAACAATAAGGTCTATTGTTGATCGCGATCCCGCAAAGCATGATGGGTAGAAAAGGGAGCAGTTTTGCACTAAACCAAGCTTTTCGGCCCGCTATGCCTTCTCAGCAAGCTCTTTGTTATTTTCATTATTTACTACAACACCTTTGGCCCTCAAATACGACGAGAGTTGGTCTTCTTTTTAGATTTAGGAATTTTGTGACGACATATTTTCGAGTGGTTCGCCGTGCGCGCGATGCTCCCTTTCTTGCGTAGCGCAGGGCGCCACCTGTTGAAATCAACCGATCGACAATAGACTTTATGGGAAGATAAACGAAGTTCCCGGATGTCCGACCGCGAGAATGCCCCCGGATGGTCCCGGATTGGCTACGGTTCCACTCCCGGCCGGATGACCCTGGATATGAACCGTAGTGCATCCGGGGTGATCCGTAGCGCAGCGTATCCGGCTTTCGGTGGGACTGGGGCTTTAGGTAGAGTTCCCAATTTAAATCCAGTTGGAAGTACGGAACGCGCGGTACATACTAGCCCAGGTTGGACGACGTTCTTCATACCAGTGGCAGTACAGTACCTGTCAATGTCAACGACAACGTACCACGGCGGAGATAAGCCAATTTGGTATTCCAACTGCACATGCGCACATTTTCCCTTGACGATATTTCTTTCGATATAAACATTTCATCGATTGCGTGCAAAAGCATAGCGGGGTACCAGCAAATTTCAAGAGATCGTCGTGTTTTAAAGTTACTAAATAACATATTTTTGTTTACGTTTTGGTGTTTTCAGCCGCTTTGTGTGGCCAAACCTTTGTTCGAACAAATATTATTTATTTTTTTCGATTTCACAAGAAAATGTAAAAAATGCGGATTTGGTTACCACGTCCCCCATAGCCTTGTGTGCATTTGTCTGCCGTGTTTGTATCACTTGACCTCCTTGAGAAAAATTGTTGAATCTTGTTGTGCACATGCGCAGTCGGAACTCCAAAGTGGCTTATACAGGGCCAAATAAAGTGGTCGCGGAAATAAGTTTCCGCTCATCATCAGCCACAGTAAGTTATTACCAGGGACGCTGAAAAGTTCAGTGGGAACAGCTCATCACACATAATTTACTGCGACCACGCTGGACAGCGCCTGAGCTGCCCTTGCGGCGCTCTACGTTCTCTAGTTAAATGTGCTGTGGAAATTAAATTTAAAGCGCCCACATTCGATTCTGTTAGTCTTGCACGGAGTTTTACGTCGCCCTCCAAAAAGGCCGGGAACGCAACCGGTGGGAACGCAGTACTATTAAACGCACAGTAGTGGTCGCTGGGGGCCGGGGGGACATTCTTGGACAATTTCAAAAGATATACTTGATTGATATTGCCGCCCAATTGCCGCCCGATTGCCACAGGCGCGGCACTGACCATTTTTTAATCTACGATTACTTCAATCAAGACTTGAAACACGTCTAATAATACTAAACAATTCTATGGTCTGGCATCCAGTCTCAATACTTAACCTAACATATTTCGGGGAATGTCACCAGCCCACACTGCCCTGACGATACCCTGCACGATTTGGGGGGAAGAATTTGCCCATATGTGTTGAGTAGTATACAAGCCCTACTCCTACTATTTCAATGACTCGAACCGTATTTCCGACATCTTACAAGGGAATAAAATCACTACTCCATAGAACCGTGTACAAACTAAAAAGTAATTTTTCGAGGGAAAATGAAATTCCTACTCACTACTCCATAGACCCGTGTACAAAAAAATCACTACACAAATTCTACACGGGAATAAAATCACTACTCCATAGAACCGTGTACAAACTAAAAAGTAATTTTTCGAGGGAAAATGAAATTCCTACGCACTACTCCATAGACCCGTGTACAAAAAATCACTACACAAATTCTACACGGGAATAAAATCACTACTCCATAGAACCGTGTACAAACTAAAAAGTTAGTTTTGGAGGGAAAATGAAATCCCTACTCACTACTCCATAGACCCGTGCACAAAAAATCACTACACAAATTCTACACGGGAATAAAATCACTACTCCATAGAACCGTGTACAAACTAAAAAGTTAGTTTTGGAGGGAAAATGAAATCCCTACTCACTACTCCCATGGAGGAATAAGAAGGTTCCTCCATGCTACTCCATAGACCCGTGCACAAAAAATCACTACACAAATCCTACACGACAATAAAATCACTACTCCATAGAACCGTGTACAAACTAAAAAGTAATTTTTCGAGGGAAAATGAAATTCCTACTCACTACTCCATAGACCCGTGTACAAAAAATCACTACACAAATTCTACACGGGAATAAAATCACTACTCCATAGAACCGTGTACAAACTAAAAAGTTAGTTTTGGAGGGAAAATGAAATCCCTACTCACTACTCCATAGACACGTGCACAAAAAATCACTACACAAATCCTACACGAGAATAAAATCACTACTCCATAGACCCGTGCACAACAAATCCTACACGAGAATAAAATCACTACTCCATAGAACCGTGTACAAACTAAAAAGTAATTTTTGGAGGGAAAATGAAATCCCTACTCACTACTCCATAGACCCGTGCACAACAAATCACTACACAAATTCTACACGGGAATGAAATCACTATACTCCATAAAGTAAGTTTTTTTAGGAAAAATAAAATGGATACAGTCCCTAGTTAATTGTATACAGTCCCTAGTTTTTCGTATACATGACCTTTATATAAGACCCTATCTATTGATGAGATTATTTAGGTGTATAATTAACCCATACAAATGGATACAGTCCCTAGTTGTTCGTATACAGTCCCTAGTTGTTCGTATACAGTCCCTAGTTTTTCGTATACACGACTGGTATACCTTTTTCTATAAGACCCTATCTAGATGAGATTATTTAGGTGCATAATTAACCAATAAAAATGGATACAGTCCCTAGTTAATTGTATACAGTCCCTAGTTTTTCGTATACACGACTTTTATACCCTTTTCTATAATAAGACCCTATAAATGAGATTATTTAGGTGCATAATTAACCAATAATTTTTGTTATTAGAAAAAGGTATAAAAGTCGTGTGTATGCCACTAGGGACTGTATATATTGTACAATTAAAATGGGTCACAGACTATTCGATGGTATAAGCGTTGAGCGCCCAGCATTAATACATATAGCAGTCAGGTTACCAACCGTGTAGTACGTGTAGTGACCAGTATTACTACTCAGCACGACCGTCCAAATTATTCCCCCCAAATGATGCACCATATGGCCCTGACGTGAATTCACCAATGGTGCACCAGTGTAGATGCAATTCTGACCATGTATTTTGTAGGAATTACACATCCTACAGTTCTACACACAAAACAGTTTACACAATCCCCAGGAACGGTAAAAAAAGGAGAATTAACCACACGCACGAGGAAGAAAACACACATTGAAATGTGCACCCCCCCCAAAAAAAAAGCTGATCTTTGAAAAGATTCGAGATCCTACAGAGATTCTACACCACGCTACACAGTACACAGAATCCTACAAAGATTCTACACGGAAGAAAATACTACGCACATTGAGTCGAGATCTGCAGCCCTACATCATTTTACACAGGACAAAATATCCAGGGGTGAATCCAGGCAGATTTTATGAATTATTCAGTTAACACTTAGGTTCTAGGTCTCTTTTTTTTATTCCAGGCTCAATAATATTTTACCTAGTCTAAAAGAATATATGGTAACATACTGACTCCGCAGAGAATTTGTTTTGATTTGTTATCGAGAACGACACATGCGCTTATTATATTCATGATTTCTTGCCATTCAGGAGTAGGGCGCGGCCATAATATTGTTCAAATTTCCCGCCTCGCCCGGGAAATTATGACGGAGTGTCTGCACCTCAATGCACGTCGCTTTATTGCCTGTTGTTCGCACTGGTATCCCACCTTGACGCGGCCAACTACATTATGTTGTACGGCGCCCGACTAGTGCGAGTACATGTATTGCATTTCTGTGCAGAATATCGACTTGACGCGCTACAAACTATCGTTTATTTTTGTATTTTCTGAGAAGAATAGAAAATCTGTGAGCTAGTAATTATGGCATCAGGTCCTTCTCCGTATGATTTTGAGCCCACTTTCACATGTACAGTACACATTGTGTATACACTATGCCGTACGGGTTCACTTGCATTCCTTGCGCGTGCAGGACTGCTATCGATCGGGCTTCGCGTACTGATGGTGCAGACACTATGTCACAATATCTCGGATGTACCGTAAACCAGAACAAAATGGCGGCTCGCTTGACGGTAAGCGCAGTGCGAGAAAATCTCTGTTTTAATTACCGAAACCGATAAAAATGAAATAAAAATCAAGTCACAATTGCAAATGACACTCGTTAACCTTATGCAATTGACCATTTGCGTGTGGAATTTAAATAATATCTGGTAACACTGACTTGTTCACGCAGCTTGGCACAGTTTGACTTTAAATTATCCAGACCAAATACACTGTTGCTATATCACGTGATTCGGGGCAAGCTCTTGCATAGTTACGTTAGAGACGCTCAGCACCAATACATTGTTCACAATGGTTGAGAATGGTACAAAGACACCAGACCATTCCAGAGCCGGGGGTTGCTAGCTTAAAGTTTGCCCGAATCAAGTGATATAGCAACAGTGTCTTTGGTCTGGATTTAAATGTAATTTAAATGTAAACTGTGCCAAGCTGTGTGAACAAGTCAGTGTACCAGATATTATTCAAATTCCACACGCAAATGGCCAATTATAAACTATGGGTGGAGTTTCCCTTTAAAGATACTCCAAAGATATCAATTCGACTAGGAAAAACGAGGTGACCTACAGCAGGATTCGAACCAGGGAACTTTGATCCTTAGCCCATCCCACTTTCCACTACACTACGTATAGCAGCTCGACAACAGTTGTTCTTTAAGTGATTTATTGTAATTTGTTAACTAAATAACAACAATGCCATGACGTCATGTTTTATCCCGATGATTAAACATAACTTCTCATCCAAACTACTGAATAATTCATGAAATACTGGATTCTATAAGCTCTGAGAAGCAATCTGAGGCGATTCCTGGCTTCTTTCCTAGCAAAATTTAGCAACAGTGTTAAAAGTTATATTGTATATATATAAAATGGAGAATATATATCTAAATATATACTTTATATAAAAATATATATTAATGTGGGGCACACCCAAAACTGGTAAATGCGAGAATATATATAAATATATATAGCAAACCTGTCGCCAAAAAGATGAGCTTTCGGACAATGTCCTAGGTTGGGTTGGACAAACCAACCAACTGACATTCTTACACAAAGTCATTAACAACATAAACATTCATCCAGATACACTGCAAAAAAGGGTAATCGGCAATGGAGAGGACATCATTATTATTGCCAATTCAATGACCATGTTCACCAGGCACGGGATTATTTATCGAACCTCGATGTCAGGTAGCCTGAGTATCATACGTTGGTTAACAGAGCCACCTCTGATACCAACGAACGGCTAGCTGATGCGCGTCAGGCGGGTTCAGGTTGTCTTCTGCGGATAGTAACCTAATTGCACTGCTGCTTTGTTCGGGCTCCAGAATCGATACTAGGTTTAGATATGGGATAGATTCGAGCATAGAAACCAGAGTCCGAACAGACAAACATCTGGAGGGTGGATGGTAAAGGAGAAGAAAAAAAAAAAAAAAAAAAAAAATATTGTAACAGCTGCTGTCCATTAGAACCTGGGCACAGATAAAGAAGTACACATAATGTATAACTTGTACCGACCTGCTTTACCTTGTCGTTCATCCACTCCTCGACCAGACTTAACACTGACAGTCTCTTATCTTGCGCCCTCACGCGCCGCAGTGCAAATAGTAACCTAATTGCACTGCTGCTTTGTTCGGGCTCCAGAATCGATACTAGGTTTAGATATGGGATAGATTCTTCGCTACGAACCAAGCCTATACGAAGCCTCTCCCATTCTCGCAATATCTCGCCCCAATATCACCCATACCTCACCCATACCTCACCCGAACCCCTTGGCACGTCACACGTACCGAACGTCACGCGTACCGAACGTCACGCGTACCGAACGTCACGCGTACCGAACGTCACGCGTACCGAACGTCACGCGTACCGAACGTCACGCGTACCGAACGTCACGCGTACCGAACGTCACGCGTACCGAACGTCACGCGTACCGAACGTCACGCGTACCGAACGTCACGCGTACCGAACGTCACGCGTACCGAACGTCACGCGTACCGAACGTCACGCGTACCGAACGTCACGCGTACCGAACGTCAACTTCCATTCAGTAAAGCGGAGAACTCCGGGCCCATCTGATGGCGCTTTGCCGTAAATACTAACGTATGTTTCGACCGACGCGGTGGAAAAACGTGCACAGAAAACCAACCTATATTGTATGTCGCCCCTCGACGACGGGGGCGTGCGTAGCCATTCGGACTGTCGATGCAAACTGGATAGGCCGAAGCGGGAGCTATGGAGTGCAAATTTCGATTCTGCAGGGCCAGCTCCCGGGATATAAAATCCGATATTTGGGAGTTGCACGATGCAGTATGATACCACGAGTGGCGAGAGGGCGGAAAGACCTACATGTCGAGGTCACAAAAGCTGGTAGTTACTAGGGCGAGGAATACTACCTAATGAGCGATAGTTCGAACCATCCGGCGCAATTACGACCTTTGAGATATCTAAAATATAGGCCTACAAGCACATTTCCCCTGCATCACGGTGCCAACGAGCGTCGATGACGGGCATATTACTGGGGTCTCGTGTCGTCACACCTGGCTTAGACTCCAACCTCGCTTTCGGGAACATCTCGATAGACTTGCAGACGCCAAACGAACACGGGAAGCAAAATAGCGTGGAACTGGGGAATGCGTTCTGAATAAACCTACAAGACCTCCCCGTACCTTAAAAGCTGTTTATTTAGTTGATAAATTGATTTTGCAGATGAGCTTTACACATCCGCAAATATGCGCAGAACAAATAACTGCTGCGTGTGGGATTTTTCTCGTCGCCGGGTTGCATGCACAATGCGCCTTATTTCCTCATATTTCCCCTCCGTGGGTCAATGCCTACCCTAATAACATTGTTATTATTTATTTTGTTGATATTATTGTTATTACCACACTCAGGCATCCTCACACACACTAACAGATACAAATATAAAGAAAAAAGTTGTTTCATTCTCAGGAAGGCCATGTGATGCTAACATCCTATACTATAGAAATACAGGGTTACTGGCCCCCCACGATGTCCGTGCGTTTGTTTTTGATTGAAATAGGGGACTATTGACAAAGGGAACAATGGGGTCCCCTATTCCGCAAAGGTCCCCGATTCAGACTCGTGTGCAAATCCTATGGAGATCATCCGAAAACGTTAGAGTACAAACAAAAGAGGGAAGACGGTCGGACAATGCCCCGTCCCCTATTGACGGCATTTACCCACTTGCGTGCGTGCGCGCTCCATCGTCTGTTTGATTAGATCCCTCTATACGTTGGGAACAAGCAGTTTTGCAGCACGGCTGAACCAATGGATCTGTGGACAGTTGCTAACCCGTTGACACGCAATTTTCGCCAGGATTGGCGACCATGGAAACAACAAATTCCTCTATATATTTTCTGAGCAATGACATAACATAAGCACGTTAACATAAGCCTGTCTCAGTGCAAACCTTGAGGAGCTCCAGGCGCCTATGCTTGTGGACGTCCAGTGTAACCTGCAATTGCATATGGGATAAAATAAGCTGAGTGGTTATTTGCACGAAAGGGGGGGGGGGGGGGGGGGGCGAATCGGCGCAAAAATAACCGAATGCGGCCGAGGCAAAGTTTTTGTTTTTTGGAGTTTTTTTGGGGGGGTTAGAGGGCACGCCAAAAGAATCCAATCTCAACATTCGTACAACTTTTGTGTTTTGTGGCTTGCGCAAAAGAATACCACATTCACGGTGCCGAGTAAGCCCTGGGACATGAACAAAAAAAAAAAGAAGGAATTCCTTCCAAATACCGACGGCACTTCGCTTTTTTTTGGGATATGAGAGCCAACAATTGAAGCTAATGTCGAAGGCCCTACATTTGTTTTCATGCGTGCAAACGGCAATTTGAAATCTCAACGTTTATGTCTTTCCCAGGTGAAAATTCCAGTTGAAACCAGTTAAACCTTCAACTGGTTTCAACTGTTTTGAACTGGAATTAACTGGTATCCAACTGGTACGTGATGGAATCAACTGGCATCAACTGGTAGCTCAATCAGATTCAACAAAAACCAGTTGAAACCAGTTGTAAGCAGTTAAAGAACCAGTTACAACTGGTAATTTGTGTGGCGACAATAGGAACCAGTTGAAACCAGTTGTAGGAACATTTACTGGTCAATCTTGTGGCGACAATAGGAAACAGTTTAAACCAGTTGAATGAACCAGTTACCAACTGGTCATTCTTGTGGTGAAAATAGGAAACAGTACAAACCAGTTGAAGGAACCAGTTACCAACTGGTCATTCTTGTGCCGACAACAGGAAACAGTTCAAACCAGTTGAAGGAACCAGTTACGTACCCTGAACTGGTCTTTTTTATTAACAATAACCAGTTGAAACCAATTGTTGAAACCAGTTACATGTACCAACTGGTCAAGTGAACAGGAACCAAATAAAACATCTTTAAAAGTCTAATTACATCCCCAACAAAATCAACAGACAGCACATTTTCCCCAACTTTATTTATTAAAAATACCTATTGCCAAGAACCAACACCCCCCTCGACTTCCGCAATACCAGTTGCAAAAATCAGTGGCAAGATTCGAACCAGTTGCAAGAACCAGTTGCAAGAACCAGTTGCAAGAACCAGTTGCAAGAACCAGTTGCAAGAACCAGTTGCAAGAACCAGTTGCAAGAACCAGTTGCAAGAACCAGTTGCAAGAACCAGTTGCAAGAACCAGTTGCAAGAACCAGTTGCAAGAACCAGTTGCAAGAACCAGTTGCAAGAACCAGTTGCAAGAACCAGTTGCAAGAACCAGTTGCAAGAACCAGTTGCAAGAACCAGTTGCAAGAACCAGTTGCAAGAACCAGTTGCAAGAACCAGTTGCAAGAACCAGTTGCAAGAACCAGTTGCAAGAACCAGTTGCAAGAACCAGTTGCAAGAACCAGTTGCAAGAACCAGTTGCAAGAACCAGTTGCAAGAACCAGTTGCAAGAACCAGTTGCAAGAACCAGTTGCAAGAACCAGTTGCAAGAACCAGTTGCAAGAACCAGTTGCAAGAACCAGTTGCAAGAACCAGTTGCAAGAACCAGTTGCAAGAACCAGTTGCAAGAACCAGTTGCAAGAACCAGTATTGCAAGAACCAGTATTGCAAGAACCAGTATTGCAAGAACCAGTATTGCAAGAACCAGTATTGCAAGAACCAGTTGCAAGAACCAGTTGCAAAAACCAGTTGCAAAAACCAGTTGCAAAAACCAGTTGCAAAAACCAGTTGCAAAAACCAGTTGCAAAAACCAGTTGCAAAAACCAGTTGCGCCAAAACCAGTTGCGCCAAAACCAGTTGCGCCAAAACCAGTTGCAAAAACCAGTTGCAAAAACCAGTTGCAAAAACCAGTTGCAAAAACCAGTTGCAAAAACCATGCAGTTGCGAAAACCAGTTGAAAAACCAGTTGCAAAACCAGTTGCAATAGTCGATGTTAAATTGTGGTATTTTGTCCAAAAATGCACTTTTGTGACATTATATGTAATTATTCAAACGATTCCATGATTGAATTTATATTTTTGTGCAAACATAGTTAAAAATTCCCATTACATTCCATTCGTATTCAAATTTTGACATTATTCATAAAAACTAGCTGTGACTATGTCGTGGACAAAAAAGTGTAGTATAAAACTAACTAACGGCAATGGCTAAGTGTGTAGTATGTATTTACATGTAGTAGGTAATATATAAGAGTAGGTTATTATTGTATGTATACCTACTTCCCCTATAGTAATGTTTAATAAGTAAATTCCATTGGTATTATTTCATTACGGAATTCCACGCAGTTATATATCAGAACGTTCATTGATGTTTTTTGGTTTCAAAACCAGTTAAGCCAGTTAAACCAGTTCAATACCAGTTAAACCAGTTCAATACCAGTTAAACCAGTTCAATACCAGTTAAACCAGTTAAACCAGTTCAATACCAGTCACCAATTCCCAGTTGAACTGGACCAGTTGAGACCAGTTCGACTGGTTTTAACTGGTCCCAACTGGTCCAGTTCAACTGGTTTCAACTGGAATTTTCACCTGGGTTATCTGCCTACCGCCCACAAACTAGAATTCAATCTCAATATTCATGTTTTGTTCAGTCTAAGGATTTGACAAAATAAGCAATTTCATGTCCATAACCATGCCGCCAAGCTTGCGCGATGCAAGCAAGATTTCCGGCTCGATTATGAAGGATCTTCGTCGGTCTTGGGGCCCACCAATGCGAATTTGATCCTGAAATTCATGACCTTTCATTGCTAACGGGCATGCAAACAGGAAAACAAACTCAATATTCAAGGCCCCACCTCTGCTTTCTGGCATGCAAACAGGAATACAATCTCAATAATCAAAGCCCAACCTCTGTTTTCTGGCATGCAAACAGGAATACAATCTCAATATTCGAGGGCCCACCTCTGTTATCTGGCATGCAAACAGGAATACAGACTCAATATTCAAGGGCCCACCTCTGTTTTCTGGCATGCAAACAGGAATACGATCTCAATATCCAAGGGCCCACCTCTGTTTTCTGAAATGCAAACAGGAATACATACTCAATATTTGAGGGCCCGCCTCTGTTTTCTGATATGCAAACAGGAATACAATCTCAATTTTCAAGGGCCCACCTCTGTTTTCTAAAATGCAAACAGGAATACAAACTCAATATTCGAGGGCCCACCTCTGTTGTCTGATATGCAAACAGGAATACAATCTCAATATTCAAGGCCCAACCTCTGTTTTCTGATATGCAAACAGGAATACGATCTCAATATCCAAGGGCCCACCTCTGTTTTCTGAAATGCAAACAGGAATACAATCTCAAAATTCAAGGGCCCGCCTCTGTTTTCTGATATGCAAACAGGAATACAAACTGAATATTCGAGGGCCCTCCTCTGTTTTCAGAAATGCAAACAGGAATACAAACTCAATATTTGAGGGCCCACCTCTGTTGTCTGATATGCAAACAGGAATACAATCTCAATATTCAAGGGCCCACCTCTGTTTTCTGAAATGCAAACAGGAATACAAACTCAATATTCAAGGGCCCACCTCTGTTGTCTGATATGCAAACAGGAATACATTCTCAATATTCAAGGGCCCACCTCTGTTTTCTGAAATGCAAACAGGAATACAAACTCAATATTCGAGGGCCCAGCCCTGTTGTCTGATATGCAAACAGGAATACAAACTCAATATCCGAGGGCCCACCTCTGTAATCTTATATGCAAACAGGAATACAATCTCAATATTCGAGGGCCCGCCTCTGTTTTCTGAAATGCAAACAAGAATACAAACTCAATATTCGAGGGCCCACCTCTGTTGTCTGATATGCAAACAGGAATACAATCTTAATATCCGAGGGCCCACCTCTGTTTTCTGAAATGCAAACAGGAATACAAACTCAATATTCGAGGGCCCACCTCTGTTTTCTGAAATGCAAACAGGAATACAATCTCAATATCTAAGGGCCCACCTCTGTTTTCTGAAATGCAAACAGGAATACAAACTCAATATTCGAGGGCCCACCTCTCTTTTCTGAAATGCAAACAGGAATACGATCTCAATATTCAAGGCTGCACCTCTGTTTTCTGAAATGCAAACAAGAATACAAACTCAATAATCGAGGGCCCACCTCTGTTGTCTGATATGCAAACAGAATACAATCTCAAATAATCAAGGCCCCACCTCTGTAATCTGATATGCAAACAGGAATACAATCTCAATAATCGAGGCCCCACCTCTGTTATCTGAAATGCAAACAGGAATACAAACTCAATATCGAAGGGCCCACCTCTGTTATCTGAAATTCAAACAGGAATACAAACTCAATATTCAAGGGCCCACCTCTGCTTTCTGATATGCAAACAGGAATACAAACACAATAATCAAGGCCCCACCTCTGTTGTCTGATATGCAAACAGGAATACAATCTCAATAATCAAGGCCCCACCTCTGTTATCTGAAATGCAAACAGGAATACGATCTCAATATCCAAGGGCCCACCTCTGTTTTCTGAAATGCAAACAGGGATACAATCTTAATATTTAAGGGGCCACCTCTGATTTCTGATATGCAAAACAGGAATACAATCGCAATAATTAAGGCCCATCTCATATTTCAAGCAAGCAAACAGGAATACAATCACAAAATTCAAGGCCCGTATACCTCTGTTTTCTGAAATGCGAACAGAAATACAATCCCAATATTCAAGGCCCCACCTATGTTTTCGGGCAAACAGACAGGAATACAAACTCAATACTCCATGCCCTGCCTCTGATTTCAGGCAAGCAAACATAAGTTTTAATCTCAATATTCATGGCCCTGCCTCTCCCCTAATAAATTATCCAAACAGCTCAACAGCGTGATTCCTCTATAATTATCAGCGTCGCCAAGCGAAACATTTCTTGTTTTATATAGCGGTTTGATCATCATCAATACACCATTATGTTGGGATTAAACCAGTAGTTAATATCAAATTAAACAGAGATACAATAAGTGTGACCATTGGCTCAGGACAATGTTAAAGAAATTCATTAATAAATAAATCAACTTCAGCAGCTTTATTATCTCCTGATTTCCTTATTTGGACCAAAATTTCATATTCTAGTGAAACACTTGTTTGTCTCCTCATTTACCGATTG
Source organism: Crossaster papposus (assembly GCA_037893245.1). Lineage (NCBI taxonomy): Eukaryota > Metazoa > Echinodermata > Asteroidea > Velatida > Solasteridae > Crossaster > Crossaster papposus. Next base: position 252,922 of record JBAIAA010000780.1, on the reverse strand, counting down.
ATCGATTTTTCTGGGATCAATGCCATTGGATATGATATTTTTCGGTTGGACCTAACCCAATTTTTTTTTTTTTAAATACTCAAATAATGCTTATAATGCAACATTTCTCAGTTTATCTTTACCCTGATTGCTGGCATCATTAATAATTGTCCAATACTCCTTTGGGTAGTGCTCTATATGTCCTTATTTTATTATTGAGTTTGTACTAAAGTCATGTTTAGTTTATTGATGAGCTTCTTATATTTTTTATATATTTTTTTTTTTTTCTAACATATTTAAGTTTGGCTTGAGCTTCAGGCGAATTGATTTTGTTAATCTCATATTAGTTTTTAAATACTCAGATCTGGCATTTTAGCGGTCACTGTTAAACCACGGATTATATCACACTGTTTACTTATTCTAGTTTGAAAAGCAGAATTCAAAAATTGAGCGCACAAGTCACTGGTGATGTCACCCATATCAGAATGTGCCATTTGCAGAGATTAATATTTTACCACTTGCTTGCAATTTCATAATTTCGTCTTCATCAAATGCATTTGTATATTAAACAGAAAAAGTCGAATCCCAATTAGTTTTTGTGGTGGTTTGTGTATCTACAATTGGCACTTGCTCCTTACGTCTATCTATTTGCTGATGACACATATTTAAATTGAGTGGTAACTGAAATTGGGTTATGTTTGACCAACAAGAACCCTTCAAAATTACCAACAGTATAATTTGTAATTTGAGGGAACGGCTCAGTGGAAACGATAACATAGACACTCGTGCTTGAGCTACTGCAGGTAACCCTGCCTACGATTTAATCGCCATCTGCATGTTCGTACATTAACAATATGCAAATCAAGATTTTTACAGAGGTTGATGAGATTATAACCGTTATAATTTAGGCAATTAAATTAAATATATCGTTGATATACCAAGAGATTATAATTCGTCCTTGGCACTAAATAAGCTGTCATTTCCTAACTCAAATCCAACTACAGAAGCGACCGAATCATCTAATGTTACAAAGTCATTTAGATTACCTGGCCTGGCACTAAAATCTCATACCAGACACAAAGTAAACATTGTACTTACATTTTATAATAATACAGTCGTCTGCAATTTTATCAAAATTATCTTTAGTACGATATTTTGACCTACATGAGGCACATAGACCGCACCAACAACAAATTCATATTAAAATGCCTTTTTATCAATATCAAAATATCCGTCACTGGACACGACTCGCAAAATGACGGACTGGCCGACTTTTGGCCATCAAATACTATTTTCACCTGCGTTTGTACCGAAATAAAAAGGCGGTATGCCACGCAACTCTATTATCGGGCGACATAATTAGCCATCATAGGCCAGCGAAAAGAACGCAAATGAACTATGCTAAGCTGAGAAAAGGACGTCCGTTCACGGGTTGCTATACTCGAGACTGCGAAGAGACTTTTCGACAACGGTGGCGCAAATACTACACAACTTTAAACCCGACGGGAAAAAACCCGTATGTTATGTTACGACCCTGCACGTAATGTTGCAAATTAACATCCGAAAGTTAACATTTCCCCAACCAAAAACATGCGACTTGCTCGACCAGCACTACTTGTCGTGCAATGATTCAATGTACGTATGTGTGTGCATCACTACAGGCAAAAGACGCCAAGACTCCGTTTGCAGCTCCATCTATTGCACCTGCCAGTGAGATAAACAACAAGTCTTTGAGAATTACCACAGTTAAAAGTAAGCCTGCTCGAAACATAACATAATTACACAAGAAAAGGGATCAAACGCCTCAGCAGCAATGTGGCTCATATCACCATAGCATAACTAAAGTATTTGAATTATTTTTCGGCAAATGGGATTTCGTGACTGCATGCCCTGTTCTTCCTTTGAATCGATAAAAATGTTGAATTCACAAGACTAAACCATTTACAATGAATAGACATGGCTGCTCAAGGTGTGAATTTACTGTCAGTCAGGGCAGTCAGCTGTGCAGAGCCTTCCGGAAGTGCTCTCTTTTATTTGCTACGTATGCGTGTCTCCCGTTAATTATTTTTGCGACATTTGTATGCAACAAAAAAGGTGATAATACTAGTATCGTCTTTATTGTTTAGTGAGATTATTCAAGTTTTCATCAACATTTTATTTTGTGGTCGGTAAAAAATACCCGTTTACTTTACTAAACAAGTTGTGCAGAAGAATGCGACAGTTTGGAGACAAACAAGATATGTTATTTAGTTACCTATCTTCAAAATGTGTGGTTCTTTTATTTACCTCAAACACTTACGAACACTCAAAATGTCGTCCATTCCAAAAGTAGGCTCACAAAATAATGCCGCTCAAAAAGCACATAAATGCCTCAATTCTACTGTCCTCCAATACCAAAACAATCTAGCACCTTGATCAAACATGCGTTGCTATACTAAACTCAAGATACCTCTGTAATTCGCATGTCGGAACCCCTGCTCCACACCAGAGCAAAGGCGCTCGACAAGAACATGTGGCGCTCTGACTATCGTAAAGAAACATCACCTGCAAAACGTGAGCATAAAGCAAAGTTATGCAACAACACGCACGTGTATACAATATAATTCACGTGAATTAGGTCCATTTGAAAAACAGACACTTCGCAATTCTAGTTAATTTGTTTTTTGTTTAACATTTCGGTTAAAAAGAACATGACCTAATTCCGAGGGGCACACCTCCGTGCACACAAAACCTCGTAAAATTTCGCGGCAACGAGGCCGTCAACCCGCACAAAACTTCGCAGCGTACCTCATTAATGACTACGCTGCAATCTGACTGGCACAATGCGATAGCACACACCAGCCTCCAGGATTTCATTCCCATAGTATGAAATGGCACCGGGGTCCCAACATTTAGATTAAACGGGCTTTCCTACAGATATGTAGCGGAAATATATTATTTCAACACAGAATTCCAATAAAACTGAACATACATTATAATCAGCTGGGTAAAGGTTTATGAAGGGAATGCTTGTCGCTCTTGTAAATAAACGTGTATTATACCCACCTAACACCAGAAGGGGGGTTCGATAGGACTGCTATCCTCGCTAGGTCTCAAATAAACCTAAAAATCAGATTTGTAGAAAAACACCCCCCGAAATAGAGAAATCACCGAAGATCACTGATTGCATAAAGAACACAATACGGCATTTCAATACGGAGAAACAGCTTACCCGCTTACCAAAACCAGAAATTAAATAAGTGAATTTGTCGGGGACATTTATTTGGAAACAAAAGCCGACAGGTGTCCAGCGGGACATCATAGAAAAGCTGCACAAACAGCTGCACAAACATGCGTGCTATAGGGATGCCCATACACCGGCATATGCCTGTTATGTAGCTAACTGCATTATACTGCATGGACATGTACACTTCGCATGGCAATTTATACGTAAAGATGCATTATATGAATTCAATACAAATGTGAATTTCTTTAAATGCGATAGGAGATGTACCTCTTACTGGTGAATATATATATATATATATTGCTGAAAACGTATGCAAACGTTAAGTAGCACGAATAAAATAACTGTGTTATTAAACCCACATTCCTGGCCCTATTGTTCAACAAGTAGGCCGACCGGGGCGATGGATAAACCATTGTGGTGCTCTCACATTCCATTGCCACGCATCAGTGCGGCCACTCCCTATCGCGCAAATTGTGGTCTTCGGTACGAAGGCTCTATGGCGCCAAGCATGGCAGGCTTCAAACCTACATGCTAGCGCACCCTGGGGACATATTCCAAACTCTGCCGAAGCAAAGGCAAAACGTGAGGTAAAACAAGAATACCTGCGCGTTTATAAGAATACAATTATCTCAGAGCTCGGCTCCATAAACCATTTCGACACGCCCCTTTTCGAGGAGGGTACTTCAGTTTCAGCTTCGCCAAATCAAATAAGTGGTTTGATCCTACCTCATTTCTCCATACAATCCAAGAAAGAGTCCTCAAACTAGCACGGGTGGCCAATCTCGCAAACACAAGCGCAATTGACTTTTACTGCGATGGAAAACCTTCCCAGAAATGATCTCTCTTGAATCCTGGATTGCTGCCACGCCGCGGTGTAAAACACGGCCCGGGTGGCCATCGGTCTGGACAGACGCGAAGACATGGAACGCCATGCCATGACGAAACCAGACTTAACACTGACAGTCTCTTATCTTGCGCCCTCACGCGCTGCAGTGCAAATAACACGACCAACGTCCGGCTTCCTCGACCTCTGCGAGTAGAGACCCGAGAGGGCGCCATGTGCATAGAGAAATTGAACGGATGCGGGTCGCAAACTGGGGTTCCATGGATTGGTAACCCTTTTTTGTCAGTATTTTTGTATGCCAACAATTAGACACAGCAGATCCTCCAATCCGATCTTCCTCCCTTACTTTTCTCTCACCTCCTCCTCTTTCCCTCACCCCGCGTTTTGTTTAACCAAACATAATTTTCTACTCTCAAAACTATACTCCGTGTTTTCTAGTTGAGGTTTTACATCTGTCAAGTGTGCAGATAATAGCCTACGTACGCTCGGAATTTCAGAGTATGCATCTCGGATATACAACTGATAAAAGCATAACGCACTACGGCGATTGAAACAGGACACGTGGATTGTTTGCCTTATAGAGAAAGGACTACAGAAGGAGTTTGAACTTCCCGGGCTTCAAAGCGCCTGACGTTCGTCGCCGCGCTGATAAAGATCTGATAAAGATCTGCGGTTTTACGACCGCAATTAGGCTAGTGTAAACATTGACGGTCACTCAGCGAGGGCTGCACTCAAAGTTGCTTTGTGTACAGTAGGAATGGTCATGCTGATTTGTGCCTTGTTTAAAAAAAAAATCGTTAAAACTTAAAATATTCTCGATTTTCAAGTTTTTTGTTTACAGTTGGGTAACACTGGGGAACGTAAAGGCATACATCACAAGAAAGCCCATTTCATGACAAAGAACATGCACTATTTCGTTAGCATGCAGGGTCATGCATTTTCATGAAAATATCATATTTAATAACCTATCCCCTAGGATCGATTTTTTTCATAAATGGACCATTATTTACTGAAAACGTTGAAATATACTGCTTCGAATATAGAAACTGCACATCGGTACTTCACATGGTATGAGTCACCAATAAACACTGTGCATGCGTTAAAGCTTCGCTTGTTCACATTTTTTTCTCTCCAGAAAGTGGGAAATCGCTGCAGTGAAGTGACGTCAGCGTTGAGTTTTTCACCGTACAAATCATAGGAGGTTACCGATTACCAGCTAAAATGTCGGCGACGAACGTATCGCGTCAAAGGAGGCTTGCGGTCAGTGGTCCAGCTTACGGTCGTAGTGCTTTAGCAATGGGCATACCATGGGGTCTGATAACAGTAATTGGCTTATATTTTATCGCCCGGGAAGTTCAAACTCCTTCTGTGGTCTTTTCTCTATGGTTGTACAGTTATGCCAATATCGGCCAATGATGTTTAATTGCAACGAACACATGTGGTCAATTTAAGAATAGTGTTATAATGATCTTTGGCCAGTAACCTGCGAAATTGGCTGAGATGAGTGAAAAGTTGATTTTGTTGATAATGGTGGCACTAATACAAATAATACGTAGGACATACAAAAAATAAATGTACATAGCAAATACGTTTTCTACACCACTTTTTCTGACCTAGAGACACCAATTAGAACTGTATTTCCAAGGCTGCACAACACCCCCTTCTACCCACAGAACTACATTGTTTGACTCTGTGCTCATCCACCCTTACAACCCAACAGGTGTTTTTACGCCAAGTCATCAACTGCCTCGTGAGTTGACTTATACACAAGAAAACTGAATTTCTTTGGGGGTAGATTTATATATATATGTGTCATCAGTACCTCATGAGCTGATTTGGATGATCTTGATGTCATGAATCAATTTTTGCCGTTTAACCAAAAAATTGAGGCGAAGGTAATAAAAAACATAATTTTCACTTTACCACCAGCATTACTTTTTATATCTAGATGGGGATAGAGGCCTACTTATTGCTAAACAAAGACACAAAACCATTCCAGAGCTGGGGGTTGCTAGCGTAAGGCTAGACCCGAATCACGTGACATAGTAACAGTCTCTTTATAGTCTAGATAATTCAAAGTTTAATAAAATAATGTCTCAAGCATTTTAAGCAAGTCAGTGTACCAGATGTTATTCAACTCACAAATGGCTTATTGAAGCCAATAAAAAAAATAAAAAATGTGTTCACGAGTCACCTGTCCTTTCGTAAAATCTTTCAAACAGCAATAAGGTCCAAGTCCAGAGCCACCACCACCGACAAGCGACCCAAGAGCCACAGGGTGGCAAGCAGTGTGAGCGCTAGCACGGGGGTGTGGCCTCCCAGCACCATCACGCCAACAAACTACTACCAGCAGAGGTCAGTCACCCCTGACCCATGGCCACCGGTGGCCAACAACGAGAGGTACGAGCGAGTCGAACTAAGCCGACCCAAGACATTAAGTATTTGTAGAGCATTTTAGCTCCAGTCGTTCAACGTATTACAGATTCAACAGGGTAGTTTTTTGTTATCTGGACCGGGATGTGTTATAATATTATAGATGGAAATTGAAGCGAGGCTGACGCAACATTGATGATGCATTTCAACAGGGCCATATCTTTGTACTTCATATCCTGTCTGTGCGTTACAAAACATGTGCATACATGTGCATACATACAGAAATGGCCAAACAAATCTGCCCTGTCGGTTTGTAATATTATCACCTATAAAATAATACACGTTTAGTTTTGTTCATTCGTTCTTTGTTTTTTTGATGTGATTTCACCCTGCATGGCACTTTGGGCACTATCACGTCAATCCATTTGCCTTGATACGTGGCACACACATGCATGTATACCAGCAAATGTGTGCTGGATATTGACATTACGACCCCCCCCCCCCCCCCCCCCCCCCCCTCCGCCCTGCCCAATTTAGGTGGTTCCGCACACAATCACACTAACAAATTTTGAAGCTGAAGCTCTATATCTTCTTCTTCTGGAGTACAAGTCCGATTGGTTGAGACGTTGCTGTAGATCAGCAATATTGCTATACAATGTAGATAACACTTTAATTTAGTGATGTCAAGATGACATCATTGTACCTAACTATACTATACACTGTGGAGACCTGCGAACAATAGAAGACAAATTTAAAGGTAGGATACACCGTTGGTAATTGCTTGAATTATCATGAATTGGTGGACTTGGGGGGCTGTATTTTACAGTAAATATCGTTTAACTGACCTGTCCGAAGTTTTACAATAATGGGTGCTGAGAAAAGCAAAAAAAATAACAGTTCGTTTTCAACCGGCATCGGGCAGTGGTACTAGGCCTAATGTTCTTGGGTTTTTTTCGCGATCGCCGTCCGGCGATTTATAAAATATAAATTTTCGGAACAATTACAGGATATCTAGCGCCATCATTTTGCTGGATGCCTACAATCATTATTTACTTTCAAATGAATAAGATATTTCTTAATGATTTTGTAGTATTCTTTTTTTTATATCTGCAAATGGTAAATCCTACCTTTAATATCTCGTATATTTGATTATATATTTCAAATAACCCACAAAAAAAACTGACTAGGTTCATTACCATTCAGTTTTAGATTTGAACAAAAGAAATTGATTGGAGTTGGGCTTGAACAAGCAATTGATAGGTGCAATTAGTCTTAAGAAGGATGTTATTGTTATTGTGGTTTTCAATTAATCATAAAATAATGTTCAGGCTGAACTTCTTCCTTTGTTTCAATTTCTACATGTTTGTCTGTCAGGCAGGTCGGCAGCAGGCTGCGTAAGAGCATCACTGACCAGCTGCTGACTAATCTGGAACCCAGTCACCACGAGACTATCGTGCACCTGCAGGCTGAAGATCAGCAACGTCACAAGTAGAAGCTGTGATGACCCATTCTGACCTGCTTAATTGACCTATCGTCATTTTGTGCAGCACGTGGATGCAAGGCGCGAAACACGCATAGTATTACGGAAAGTCATTGCATACACGCTCTCTCCAACTGGATACACAAGTTGTCTCACATAGTCAGATTTCTGAGACAACATTGCGTATGTGTGCACATGCAGGCGTTCGTTAAACCACATCGATTCAGTGGACAAAATATATTTTCCCATTTTTCAGTCGCTTGTTACATGTATAACGCGTATCTGATGCAGACTCTCTGGACTACACTAACATTTTCACCATCCGACAATAGGAAAAACTTAAGAAATATGAACAGAACCAAAATATACCCTTAACAGTCTTCGCCAATGTGCGGCAAACACGATAGTAATGAAACATTATAATGGGCCAGTTATAAGCGTTCGCGCTAAATTTGACGTGTATTTGCGTATCACTTTAACGAACAGGGCATAGGCCTACAATGCGGCCGAGTAATGAACGTATTTGGAATGTTTATTCTTTGTTCGATATTATATTAAACATACGTTATTACGATTGGATAATGGTTATGAACGACGATAAGTCATTGAACCGCACCTATTCCCACAATAATGGGTTCATTTTTTTGACTATTAGTTTGGTTGTGATTTTGATTTAGCAAACCGTTGCTTATTTATTTTTATAAAGGGTCTATGAAAGTATTTTATTTAATTGTTGTCTTCATGTGTTGACATATTTTGAGGTGTGGCACTTGAGGTGTGCCTCACCCTGAAAACAAATACAGACGCTTTTATGCCAACAAATATGAAATTTCGGTATTTGTATTTTGCATTTGGTGATATAATTCAAATGTGTTCAATCGGCACAATATTTTGCATTTACAGTTTCGGGAACCGAGAAACGTGTCTGCTTTGAACGACTCCGATTAGTGCACTCAGTTTTGAAAACAAAGCATGGAACATTACAAAAGTGCAAGATAAATAAACATTACACTCGTTTGCGTTATTTTAGAGGAATAGAAATTTGCTAATTTCTTTGACGATTTATTTTTCATTTTTACGGTCAACATTTTACTAATTCATGCAAATGTAAAATAGAGCAAGTACGTGATACATAATAGACTGTAAACTGAACATTACCAAGCACACAAGTTTGCCACTTTTTGTACAAAAGTGTCGTATTCAATCGCATATAAATAGTTTTGCTATGCTCAGCACTGTTAATTGTATTACACTTGCTGCCTTGTTTAACCAAAAAATTACCCTATCCGTCCTTGACAACTTGAATAAAGGTAACAATTAAGTTATATTACTTGTTTTAATTTATTCCGTTTTCGCAAAAATGAAAAGATAATGAGAAAACTCTGCATTGCTAAGATTTCTAATACATCAAATTGAAAAAACCAAAAAGAAAACCCCCAAAACGATGTCTTGTGATTTAGGTGATTATAAGCGATTATAAGCATGCATTAAGATTAATAGCACGGTGTCTTGTCATTTAGGTGATTATAAGCGACTATAAGCATGCATTAGGATTAATAGGCTATAGTGTTACTACATTGTTTTAATATTGGATTCCCTGGCTATTTTAAAACAGTTTTCATTCAAATTCACCAACGAATTCGTTCTCTAAATGCTGCTTTAAGGTAGCAGCTTAATAGACGAATCTGAGTTCGAGTCAATGTTTAAATAGAGGGGCCAACATTTGAAATTGAATGGTAAATAAGTAAATTGGTTTGGTAAAGCGGGTGATTAATTGTTTTATTCGGACGAAATTGAATGTGAGAGTTGGTAAATTTGAATGAAAAAATGTTTAAAAATAACCGGGCAAACCTATACATTACGTATATATGAAACTGAAAGCGAATAAAGCAGGACTATCGCAGGCACTCAACGAAGCCAGTTGTTACGCCATTCCTTGTCACTCGACGTTGATATCTTCGTTATCTCCTGAAACAACAAAAAGGAAAGGAAAGTCGATGAAAACCCATAATGTTTTATATAGACTGGAGGGGCTTTTTCCGGCAAAGAAATCAACAATGTAAGCAATGCATACCATTGTAAGCATGCAGTAAGCAGTCAGCAATGCGCATACATGTGTATGTATACCACAGTACATGAAGGAATAAGCACTACGTCAGCAATGTTTTACGCCGCAATCAACGTAGGCCCTATGTATAAACAATCTGTTCATCAGCTTCACCCATGCAAGCTATAGCGTCGGCAACGTACAGACGTACAGTACTATGTCGGCTTCGCATAATACCACAATTTTACAGAAGAACGATTAATAAAAAATAATTGTGTGTGTGTCAAATTGTTAGTGTTACTGTTAGTGGACACATCCTGGGTAAAGAAATGTAATAAATAATTGACACGACTACCCCTCCTAAGCGTGTAATGCACGTGCACGTTATACGCACCCACATCCAACCACGCACTTTGCTATATAAGCATGAGATCCAATGGCGTACGTGTATTCACACTATAGCGCTAAAGATGTGTCCGATGTCAAGCACAATCTTTCACTCGTGGAAAATACCATAACGCTGCATAAGCACAAGACTGACTAGTCCTACACTTTCCGTTACAACTGGAAATCAGAATTGTATGAGGTGTTAGATGATTATTGCATACTACTTATTATTGCGAACATTCTATCTGTCGAATCTGCTCACTCAATCGCTCACATTCTTTATTGTGGAGTGACGCGCAGAACGAGCGCCACGCTTTAATGTCTTTTTAATCAATACGCTTTTAATTTTAATTTGCGTGCGCCTCATTATACAACCAACCACCTTGATGAAATTGCCAGTGTTTATTTTAACCACTATCCTCCTATTATCTAAGTTCCTACCGACACTGCAGATGACTCCGGCATCTCGGCTGTGGCTGCATGTAGATGCTGTCCAGCAGAGGTACGGGCACTCATCGAGTGCCTCCTCCGAGCCGTTACAGGACAGGCCCTCCATGTGGACCTGTCCACTCCCTTCCCCAAAGTGTGCTCCAGGCTTGGCCTCCGCGTCGCCGATGAAGCCGAGTTGTCGGCAGGCCACCCCAGCGTCCATATCATCCCACTTATGATCGCAGATCGTTCCCCAGGTATGGTTTCGGAAAACCTCCACCCGGCCACTGGAGGGATTGGAACCGCCCCTCAAGCGAATAGTGTCTGATATACAATAAGCAGGAAATTGAATAAAGCTGTAAGATAAGGCGAAATCATAGGCCCCTGTGTGAACTATACAGTCAAATGATGGTGTCTGATTGCATCAAAAGAATTCAACAGATTGATATGAACCCCAAAGTTAGAATATTTCCATTTTCTTCTATTTCTTCTTTTTCTATTGAATTCTAGTTGCTCAGCAGAAATCGGAGGAGAAGCCAAAGCCGAGCCAAAGCCGAATCAAAGCAAAGGTTTAAAAAAACACCTCTGTCCGCTATATAATTGTGCGCATGGCAGTTGTAATTTCGTTACATGGGGTGATATTTTGTGTCCAAGCAGTCGGCAAGTGAACTCGCTGACTGCTTGGAAACACAATACGGTCCCTATTTCTTTTTCTAATTACAGCTAATAGAAAGCCAAGTGTTTGCATGTTTTGTTACAGGCTACCGGGTTCCTGTTACTGAAAGAACCAATCACAACACCATAATCATGCTACCCCAGACCTAAGAGCGGTACACACACGCTTATAACTAAAGTGTTGAATCAACATTATAAATTATAAGTTACACTCTTAAAACTCCGGGGTTACAAATCCCGTGGTCATTATTTTTTGACAACTTTCGTGGTCGAAATAACCCCGAACTGTTCAACTTCTGTTTTAATAACTACGTTTATTGGGGTCATTTTGACCACGAAAAATGTGGTGAAATTAATTACGCATTCTGATTGGTTGAGGTTTGTCATGCTATCGCGTCATTGTGTACTAATACACGGTTCGGCGAAGCGCCGATCATGACTTTATTAAATAAGAATGCTTTAAAAAGTAGATTCAGTTAAAATTTAAGTTTAAATTTAGTTAAAAAATAAAATGAGTGTTTTTGTGAAAAAGAAATTTTACTTCACATTTTACAAGCAAACTTATGGTAGACCTACATAATTGTTCGCGGATGTACATGTACATGTACGCAGCGTGACATGTCGACCACCGCGCGAATTTTGACATGAAGCGGCCGCCATTGCAACTTTGTTGACAACGCGGCGTTAAAACGAAGGAGAAATTGCTTGAATACTGGGTTTTCAATACTATATTGAAATGTTTGAAGGTAGGATGTGGTAAAAGCAGTGAAGACAGTCTGTGTAGGTCTAGGATAACTTTGGGAAGTTCGTGCGTACCGAAGTTACGCTGCATTTTTGCACTCAATTTTACGTTAGCCGGCGACGCTGTGTTGGTACCATTGATCTCCATTATATAGACTGGATAGGCCTTCGCGTCTAAATGGCGTACGCGCGCGTGTTTTTTTCAAAGGGTTAAGAACGAACGTGACGCGACCGCGTTTGTGCACGACTTATGGAAGTTTTTTAAAAAGTGGAAGACTTTTTTTCTTAAATTCGTCACATTTGGAGGAAAAACAGGATTTTGCACCCAAATTGTTTAAAATAGATAAGAACAATGGTTATGGTCTGCGCAGCAGTGAAGTGCCCGGAGAAGGATGTCCATTGAGTCGGGAATATGGACTATTATTTTACAAGTAAGTCGTTTTTGATGCTACTGCTACTACTGATGTTACGTAAATGTATGGTCTAGTGTATACACACTCGCGGACGCTTTATTATTTCCCGTAGCTTCAGAGTACGGCGACAAATCGACGTTTAAGTTGTTCGAATTGCAGAGAGTCCGTTGAAAAACATTTTTTTAAATGCATTCGAGTTGCACCCTTGTAAAACTTGCCTGTTATTTAGGCCTAACAATAGGCCTACTTAATAAGTAAATAACCAAAATGCGTAGGCCTATATTGTTTGATTAATTTTGAGTTATTTCCCACCTAATTTCCTCAGAAAAACAACCGGCTAGAAAGCGGTGACATGTGCGTGTAACTGTAAGACGTCCACATTGTATTGCCACCGAGCTGCAGCTGGCTGCGGTCAGTGTGCTCAAACCATTTGGAGTCAGAATATGCTGTAGGCTACAGGTCCTGGAGAAAGAAGACGAACCTAAACTGAAGCGATGGGCAGAGCTGAGATTACTGTCCCTGGATGACCTCTTGTATTATTAAATTGATGTATAAGAGGGATTTGTATCATTTTTAAAAGCTCATTCAATTAAAAAAAATCGCCGTGACTCATTTAGTTGAGTATAAGAAGACCAGAAATCTTGTCATGTCTATTATGAAATCTAAACGTGATTATTTCGATCAGGTGTCCACAAAGTACAACAATTCCCCTAAACAATAATGGAAAGAAGTTCATAAAGTTACAGGTAATAGCAAGTATGTGAAGAGTATCCATCCTGATCTAAATTGCGTTGATATGAATAATTTATTATTTTACTGTCTGGATTGTTCTGAATCGTTCACAGAACCCTCTGAATTGGAAGAATCCTGAATGCACTCACAAACCAGATGATACAATTGTTTACGCTTCATCTCATCTTATCATTAATTGACAGCAACTTGGATGTTCTTTATTTTGATACCAATTGCTGAGATTAGCCTCTCCTTATATTCATAAGTCTCTTTGTCACATTGTTATTATGTCCCTCGTGACTGGTTTTGTTGCAGATGATTGGAAGTTTGCACGAACTACACAAATCTATAATGATATGATTAATGTTGATCAGTTTGCATTTTTGTTAATCCTACTTAATTTAGCTTGCATCGTGTAATTGATGATTTGTATGAAGCTTTTAATTAACATGAGGTTGCTGGCTCTTGTTTTCTTGATATATCTAAAGGTTTTTATACCATTGATCATGATCTCTTATTTTTAAACTGAGTACGGTGCGTCAGGTAATGAACATAAATGGTTTACGAATTACATCCTAAATAGGAAACAAGTTGTGAGTTGCCATGATAAATTATCCAACTCTAATGATATTACTGTTGGGGTTCCACAGGGGAGTGTACTAGGTCCTATATTGTTCATTATTTTTATTAATGACATTTCACACAATTTTTATTTAAGTACTTGTAATATCTTCGCAGATGATGATGTTATTTATGTGACAGGAAATAATGTTCATGATACAAACCGGGTGTTACAATCTAATATTTTAGACATTTTACTTGGTATAATAATAATAGACTTCGTGCATTTATCAAAATTAAACTAAAATCATGCTTTTGCAATCTCCTCAAACTAACGATTCTGACAAATTGAATATTGTTCTTGAGTGAAGGCACCCAGCTTGAACAAGTAAACTGTTCGGTATTTGAAGTTGATAATAACCTCACTTGGAAACCACATGTAAGAAATCTCTGTAAATTAATTGCCTACAAAGTACATGTATTTTTATTATCCCGACTTAGACATACTATTAATATAGTCAGTTACTTGACACTCTTTATAAGACGGACATTCAACCATGTTTTGACTACGCTTGTTCCGTGTTGGAAAATTGTTCCCTGACCAGTAAAAAGGCTCTTCTTAGATTGCAAAAAAAGAGCTGCTTGGATTGTCTCTAATAATTTTGACTATGTTAATTATCATGGCAAAGACATTATTCAACAATTACTTGGCAAACTCTAGAAATAAGAAGAGATTTCTTCTTAGCCTGTTCAATGTATAAATGTGTTCATGGGATTGCTCTAATTAGATTTTGTAATGACATTGAAATGTATTTCGATAGACATGGCTTTAATACCAGAAATGCTGCTCTTTAAATTTCGTTTTCCCTAAATAAACCCAATATTGATTTGTTTAAGCAGTCGTATAAGTATGCTGGTGCAAAAGTTTTGAATAACATTTCTTCATCAATTCAGTTGTCGTCATCGTTTTATAATTTTGAATGTTTATATAAGTAACTCCACTTTAAATGATTTTAATTTTTGCTTTTTGTATTGCTGTTTATAAATAAATTTGTTTTGCATTTAAAATATAAATATAATTGTTCTTGTGCGGTTCAATCTCGTTCTTCCATGGTTGTATGCCCTATGAGTGTTCTATGTCATTTTAGAAATTCAATACGACCATTAAATTCACTCTGTGTCTGTCTCCAACTGAACTATGAAACGACCTATAGGGGTGGTAAAATAAAAGAGCAATATACTGGAAACCAGGTTCAGGGAAGGGCCAAAAGTGTAGGCTACATTACAGGAAAAAAATAGTAGACCTAGGCCTACATATCAAGAAAGTGTGAAAAAGCTGGCTGTGTTAGGTCTGCATGACTCCCTATCGTTATTCGTTAGTTAATTTAATGTTTTTTAATGATTTTATTGGTAGAGCGCTTAAGTTCCTCATAACCCCCATACGAAAAAAATCCGATTAACTCGATAACTACTTGACTAGTTTCCAGAGTGAATACACATGCCGCGTTTACCCGCTGCAGTAAGCACGCCGCCATTGTTTCGGATCACGCGTTTGTGCACAAACACATACGCGTTGTCCTATCCAGTCTATATAATGGAGATCAATGGTTGGTACGCGAACGTAGCGTGCACTGGCGATTCCATTGCGGTACATGACTTGTGTTTAACTATTCGGCCGGCCGCCGGTCCCAGTACGCGTGCATGGTACGACCGGTCGGTGTAGCGCGAATCCAGACTGGGGCGCCGGTTGCGGTACTAAATTTAGAAGGCTGCGTGTGTTTACAGTACCAAATGATAAACTGGCTACTCGTAATCATATACAGAGACTGTCTTCATGTGTTTATATCGCATCCTACCTATACTACCTTTTCAAATTTAGTTTAATACCACAGCATTCCAGTAAATTCTCCATAGATTTCTAAACATATTCATATAACGTGGACAAATTGGTGACCACGAAAATGGGGTTATTCCAAAATGACAACGGGAAGGGGTTAATTTGACCACGAGATTGGGGTTATATTTTAACCACGATTGTTGTCAAAATCTGACAACAATAGGCCTACGTGGTTGTTTTTGTTGACCACGTCGCACGGGGTCATTTTGACCACGTACGTCGTCTGTGCATATCTGACGACGGGAACGTGGTTAAAGATGACCACGACGTGGTTACTTTTTAACCACGTATTTTTAAGAGTGTAGAATTTCAAACATTATGTATGGAATCCAAAATGTTAAAGAGTAGTCACTGACTGCACCCCTTTAACGTTGATTCAACACTTTAGTTTGTTCAGCGTGCACGTACATATCATACACGAGGTGCAGTGAAGTTCGGGGTTGTTTTGGGGACCGTATCGTATCATATACGATCATCAATAGGCCTACAGACATTCGCAACCGTGACAGAGTTGTGTGGAATGGCAAGAATTATGAAGACAAACGTGGTATGTATTTTGTTTTAAAATTGCAGATTGACTACAGTGTATTATCGTATACTAAAATTGGGAACCAGGGTGACAAAAACTGACACCTACTTTGACTGGGTTGGCAAATTGCTCCGGCAACGTTTGAGTTTTCACACTGCTGATAGTCGTCGCAGACAAACGGGCAGTCGGGCAGTCGGCTCTCCGTCCCATCACAGGCGACTCTGTACATCATGATCGGCAGGTCGCCTCTTCCGAATTCTGAAGCTGTCGTGGCCTGGACTGCATCACCGAGGCCAAGCTGACGACAGACGGTAATGCTATCGTTTAACCCCCAGTCCTCACCACAAACCGCTCCCCAGGATTGTGCTTCGCCATGGTAGATTTCCACTCGGCCGCTGAATGCGTCAGTGCCATTAACTAATCTCACTGCACCGTCAACTGTCAATGCGATTTTGAAATGTTAAAAGATACTAGCTTAAAGGGATCGTATACGTTTGGTAATTGGAACCCACTGTTTATAGTTATAAATATATATATATATTTATAAATCCTATATAGTTATAGATATATACCATACAACCTGTAAACATTTCATTTCAAAAGGTGGTAGCGATTTTGAGATATTGCTGAAAATCTGGAGCGGTTATGTCCACGCAGGAAGAATAATCTGCATTGAAATACACAATCTGAGAAATGTCACTGCAGTAACGCTTTTCAGATTCAATTTTTTTGGGATAAAAAGTGTTATCTTTTTTTAATAACCGCAGTACTTCGAAGTGAACAGTTGCTAAAAAATGCATTATACTATCCAAAGCTGCTGTACTTCTTACCAAGTAAGTTTTTATTGCCATACATTTTTGGAGTAATTACCAAACGTATACGATCCCTTTAACTCGTTATTTTATTTGATCTGAGTTAAAGCCACTGACATTCCGTGGGTAAACTAAAGGAATTAATTTGGCATCACTTTCATTTAAAAAAACGTATTTAAAAAATCTTTAAATAATTTTTGAACGAAGTTATGAATTTTCTCAATGTGAAATTCCAATACATGCATAATTATTATCAAATACCTTGGCACCCGAACACCTCAAACCTCAGTCGAAAGGCTTGATTATACCAGGCTAGGGGTAGAATGCGAATAAACCTTGCTACTGGCACCACATCAGGAAATGTGACATTCGTCGCATAACCACTGCTCACTGTGAACTATTAAACAAACAAGCGAAAGTGTGTTAATTGTGCATTATTTAATATAATGCACAATTAACACACTTTCGCTTGTTATATTCATATCTGACTTTCTTGGCATGTATAGGAATGCATTCCTATACATGCCAATACAGTCAGGTCTGAATATAATTTCATAACGCCGTTGGAATAGATTGTGTGCTTTACATTTCCATGGATCGGTTTCTGGTTTTTTTCTTCTAATCCACAATTCAACTGCACCATGCAGTCTTATCTCTACAAGAAACTCACTGGTGCGATTCTCTGCTAGGGCGTTGAGATTTATTTATATACCTTATACGGTTTGCCATTTTACTATTTCTTTTCTTAGCGCTGTAACTGAGAACATGTGTTTCATGATGAGCTCCGAAAATTCGATAATTTGTTGGAGATAGATATATATAAGTATGTAGTATGTACCGTATAAGTCTAGTGCACAAAGGTCACGATTGAACTTCTGGGCACGTCCGAGCTGCCGACTGAGACTTGTATACGTGTGGTTGGTTTTGATTTCTTATACTTTGTTGTTACGAAGATCTTAACCATGAAACGGCCATAAATGGATGATAAATTCAAACTTAATTTTATATGAAAACATGCACGACTGTCTAAATTATTGAAGAAAAGTAGAGGAAAAAAAAAGGCGTACAAATTGCAACATGATATGTAATTAGTTTTTAATCAAATTCAAATTTGGAACAAAAACAAGATATCTAGCTCAATCATTAAGGTGGATGCCTACAATCATTATTTAGTTTTAAATACGTAAAATATTTCTTATTAAATTATTGCTATGGCATGACTGTAATGTTAAAAGTGTGGATTCGAGTGGTGCGAAATACGGTACCCTCTGGAAACGTGAACACAATGGGAACAATGGGAGTGAAAAGGTCTCCAAAGGGTAATTTCTATAGATGAATAGGTCTCCATTAGGAATTTCACGAATTAGATTTTTGTTTTTACTTAAATTACTCAAAAACTAGGGTTAGGATATGGAATAGGGTTAGTGTTTGGGTTAGGGTATAACATAGGGTATATCGGGTCGAAATTTTAACCCAGGAAAATAACTGTGGTTACTATCGGAGCATTTTGGAAAAACGTGCTCGACTTTCTAACCATTTTGTACACGAGAACAAAGCCATGTCTCCACAGCGATACAAAAATGCGAATACATGAATGTGTAAATTACGAATCCACACTTGCGAGTGTATTCTGAGTTAAACCATTGCGTCAACGGTCATCCAGTTGAGTGAACATGAAAAGGCGTGCATTCTGGTATCCTGGCCATCGATTAGACGCGTAATTTACATGCTGGGTTTATAGAGGATCTTACGTAATCAAGCTCTGGGTTAGTGTTGAGATTAAAACCGCGATTTACTAACTTTACTTGTGAAACACAATTTAAATAAAGAATGTGTATCGCTACACCCGTGCAACCCAGTGAAGCATTATAAACAATGTTTGTGCGAGACATGCATTAGCGTCAACGTGGATAGTTCACGAACGTTTTAGACTCGAACTATAGTATAACTTTTGAAAACTGTGTTCTTAATGTCAGTGTTAAGGTAAAACAATTGTGATGCATTTCCTGTAATCAAACATGCACTCATTTTGCAATAAGTTGTTTACAGTGCAGTTTAAAAAGCGTGGATTTGTAGTTCCAAATCCACACTTTACTAAAGATTCGTAGATAAGAATCCACACTTTTTGTCCAATGCGTCGAGTCGTGAATATAAATCTACACTTTAAACAATAGAGTGACGTCATAGCAATGTTTAATAAGAAATATCTTACTTATTTGAAAGTAAATACTGAATGTAGGCACCCAGCAAAAGATTGAATTTTATAAAAACAGATCGAACGATCGCCAGACGGCGATCGCGAAAAAAACACAAACAACATACGAACCACAGCCCGACGCCAGTTGAAAACGAACGCCGTTGAAAACAAACGCCGTTGAAAACGAACGCCGTTGAAAAGGAACGCCGTTGAAAACGAACGCCGTTGAAAACAAACGCCGTTGAAAACGAACGCCGTTGAAAACGAACGCCGTTGAAAACGAACGCCGTTGAAAACGAACGCCGGTTACGATAACCAGTTATATCAGACGGGTTTTATCAAATTTTATTGGGCAATATGTGTCTAACCTAGTCTTTGGTCAAAATGACCAACATACCTTAGGTGACTTTTTTAACCAATTTGTGTTGATAAACAATCTACCAATAGAGCGTGCATGACCTCGAGAACGTACGAGACTTTTACGAGAATATAACAAGTACTTTTAAAAATGGTCAAAATTGCATGTCTTTGTTCATGACATGTGCCAAATGTCATGCTTTTATCATCAAGTGAACAATTATATCATGTTTGGCGCCAGTCTTCCTGACTAATTGGGCCCTGTGAAAGTGTACTTACTCTGACTGCTACACCATCAGAACTGACTATACTCTGCCAATCATCCGACTCGCCTGTGAGGCTGTGCTGGACTGAGAATGCCTTGACATAAGTAGATGTTCCTGAGTAGTGTCCTTGCACGGTGACTCCAGTAACCTCATTGGGTTCACCTAGGTCGACTTGGATCCACTGATTTGCTAGAGGGTTTGGTCTCCATCCGTCTGATCCTGTGGGACATGATTGAATGGTTTATACCGTTGGGAAATGTTGTATTGTTACTGTTAATAAATAACAGCATCAATCCAAAAGTGTATAAACCGCTGTGAAGCCTGGTCATTTGTTTTTATTTTAAAAAACCTCGTGATAACCCAGCTAACACTTAACGTTCTGGGAACGTTCTCAAAACGTTCCTAAAACGTTATATGTTAGCTTATTATTACCGTTGCCGCTAAACCTTTCATGAACCATCGGGAGGGAGGGTGGGGGGGGGAGGGAGGGTGGGGGGGGGGGGGGGGTGGGGGGCTTTATCGCCCCCCCCCATGTTTTGTCTACCCCTCCACCAAAATGCAATAAAAAGTACATTCTGGTTAATACGTATACTGGATCTGCGAAAGTTATAAATTAGAAAGTCACTTGCGAAGGGTCTAGCCCCCCCTAAAATATTAGCTCTAAAACCGCGCCTGGACTTAGACTTGAAATCAAGTCGGTAATTGAGTGGTTTTATTCGCATCTAGGCGGCCGCCGCGCCTGCGCCTGCCGCGCTCCTAGCTGCCGGGGAATTTTTTTGTCCGTAGGAGGGTGAGTCAAAATTCATGAATTATTCAGTAGCATTTATCACTGTACGACACCTCGGTTCTAGGTCTCTTCTTCCCCTTAAATTAAAAATACTCCAAAGATGACTAGGAAAAAATCTTGTATTCAAAGGACAGCCACAAAACTAATAAAATTGTCCACAATGTTATAATTTGTAAAACAATAATATTACATGTACAAACAAAACTGCCATATCAAACCAAAGCTTAACTTGACCGTAATGCATCAAATCATAATGCATGGCGATATTTGGCGGCGCTGGCGGCAGACAAAAACCACGACAGTCTAACGACCTATCATCAAGTCTAGCCTGGACTCTGCTAACCAACGAAATGTGTGGTCATCATGCTTTGCCTAAAAATGCTTTCATAACCAAACTCGGCGCTAACCTTGTGTGCGAATGGTCTGTTTATTTTGCACACAACGTTCACGATTAAACCTTGGGGCACACTTTTACGTGTGGTTGATTACAACAAATACAAAGATCTGAACCATGAAGCGGCCATAAAGGATTATAAATTCAAACTCAATTTTACAATAATTATATGAACAAATGCACGACTGTCTTAAAGATGGACTACAACGAAAACTCACACATTAAATTTATTATCGGACCTTGTTTATGTTGTGTTCAGGTAACACTTTATTGTTACGGTCATGTTTTTCTCTAAATGATTTTGTTGCAATTTGACCGACAAAATTAGACCTCGATTCTTCGATTTTGAAATTTCCCGCCCTGTACTGGTTCCCGGCAAAGATCCACTGAAAACTACAATGAAATCCACGATATAGTACCAGCGGACTTGTAAACCAGCGAAAAGTGATGACGTAATACCCATGAAAACGCATACATGGTGGCCCTGAAGGGACTCCGCAGATCGCGAATATCGACGTCAAATTTGACGTCAATATTCACGACTTTCCAAAAAAGTCGCGAATATTGACGTCAAATTTGACGTCGATAAAATATTCACGACTTTCCCCAAAAGTCGCGAATATTGACGTCAAATTTGACGTCAATATTCGCGATCTGCGGAGTCTCTTCAGGGCCACCATATGTATGCGTTTTCATGGGTAGTACGTCATACACAAAGTATGAATTATTCATGAGTTAAGGGCTTTTGCTGAAACTGAGTTTTTCTGGGTCGTAGAACGCCGATCAATTTTGTTGTTTTTTTGCATGAAGAAACAAGATTTATTGAATACTAATGATATATTAGTAATCATTATACATTTCTCGAACAAAAACAGCAACACAGCCTTTATCATTATTCCGTTGTAGTCCATCTTTAAAGTTATTGAAAAAAAAAAAAATTAAAGTAGAAAAAAGTTTGAACCTGACCGTACAAGTTGCAACGTGATTGGCTCTTTGTTGGGAAGAGAAAGCCCCCAAATCCCTGTATACCGCATGCCACGGCGCGGACGTGTGCGGACGTATATTATTATTAGTCTTTGCCGAAGACTGATTTCGGTATTTTGTCGTGCACGTAGCGTATTCTTTTCACGCAGTGCACGCGCCCGCCGCTATAACTAAACGATTATAGACCAGCTCCATCACTCAGCTCAGTCGTCTTTGCAAACTGCACCATGTGGTTTCTATTTTTCCTTATTTCTTCTCAGACTTTCCTAGGAAGCCAATCAGCGATCGCAAACTGCGATTATCAACACGTACTACGCGCACGCACGAAATTCCTTTGTGATGCAGCGAAAATTATATATGCAACGCAGGCCAGCATTTGCAAAGACCACTGTGGGAGTTAGAGAGCTGGACTAACCATGTCGTTAGCTGGTGCACTGTCGAATACAGTGGTCTTTGGCAAAGACAAATGCGGACAAAGCAAAACGTACAAATTTGGATAAATTATATGGCGAAAAGCGCCTTATACTGCATGTGGTCTGCTTTAGAAAGACTAGCGCATTAACGAGAGAACAATGGAATGACGTACGTATGACGTAACTATCTTTTTTTTTCTAATTTGATTTATCGTTCACATTTTGTAAATTAAAATGAAAAATATAATGTGTTGCCGGCAAAGCGACGGCAAAAGGGGAAAACCAAGATTCGCTGACGGTTGGGAACGACCTCCAGCGACAACACGACGGCAAGGGACGAATGGCTGCGGCAGGGAACGGAGGCTAGCGACCAAACTCGGACGTTGTCTGGGCGGCGAGTGACGATGTCTCGACGGAGCCCGGCAACAAGGAACGAGGTCAGACGGCTAGCAGCGGATTGGCTGGCGGCAAGGAACGGTGGCTGACGGTGGGTTGCGTGTGTGTGGGTGCGTTTGTTTTTGATTGAAATAGGGGACGTATGACAAAGGGAACAATGGGGTCCCCTATTCCGCAAAGGTCCCCGATTCAGACTCGTGTGCAAATCCTATGGCGATCATCCGAAAACGTTAGAGTACAAACAAAAGAGGGAAGACGGTCGGACAATGCCCCGTCCCCTATTGACGGCATTTACCCACTTGCATGAGTTAGTCTTGCATACGCACTGTGGACCTCCGAACAATATAGGTCCACACGATGCGGGAAGAGGTTACGGTTTGTGGACTTGCACACGTCCACAATCCGTTTTTCAGTTTCCGAAAAAGAGCGCTAGAGGAAAAACGGGTTAGGGTTATATATAGAAAAGATAGAATGGACAGCTGAGAGGCCCATAATCCAAATTTGAGGGTAAATTTGTTTTGGGGAAGCGAGAAAAATGAGTATTTAGTCAAAGTTTGTTAACTACACGAAGACAAAGGAATGTCCATAGTGCGTATGTAAGGTAAGGTGTGCGGGTCGTATAAATAGTCGAGTTTGGCGTTCCCACTCTTCACAACGTTCTGGCGTCACACAACGTGAAAAATCGCTTTAAAAGTTTAAAATCGTGGACCATCGTTGCAAAATCGTAACCCATCGCAGGCCACCGTTGCAATGCCGCAGGTACTCGCAAACGACCCGCCATCAACAGTCATCACCCGTCACCCTCCGGCCAAAATTCGCAATCCATCGTCGCACCAAGGTCGTTACAATTTCGTTACTTGCCGCAATGTGTCGTCAGGGTTCGAGATGTGACGTCACTTGCCGTTGTTTTGCCGTCAATGGTCGTTGACAACGACTACCAACGAAATTGTGACGACCTTAAAACGACTAGAGACGGAATCGCACGGCATGGAAACGTCAAGGAAATGAGGGTTGCGGTCTCTAACGAAATCTGAACGGATTCACAACGAATTTTGTTGCCGCCACAAAATTTCCAACAAGCTGAAAATTTGCCGACGGACGCGACTGATGATTTCGGTCGTCTGCGGTCGCTAGCGGATTTGTCGGCGACAACTGACGGCAACACACGATGAGTGGCGGCAAATTCAAAATTGAAATTCGCAGCTTACCGTAGCTTGCCGTACCCCCATATTCGTCATAGTGTGAGCCAGCCTTAAACCTTCATTATATAATTAAGGGGAAAACATTGATTGTTGTTTACAGAAGAGATACCTACCTACGTTAAGTCGAGCTGTGATTGCGGCATATCTTGAATCATACTCGGACGATGCCGTTATGCTGCTATCAGGAATGTCTCCATTTTCCATCCCTAAGGCCACCGGGGTGCATTGTGCTGGTGAAACAATAAGGATTTCATTGTTCATAAATTCAATAGTTTAAAACTCGTGACTAAACGTTTCTTGAGTGCGTCGCTGTCGGTGCACAATCCAAGTGCTGGGCCAGAGTAATGGCCCTGTCACACCAGAACGTTTTAGGCCAACGCATGAGTAACGTTGTAATTTTGGCAACACGCTGGCAAACACTGACCAACGCTAGGCCAGCGTTAGCAACACGCTGAGCGCGTTACTCACACGCTGGGACACGCTGGGACACGTAGTCACACGCTGAGGAAAACATATTTTTTTCAACATACCTACAATTTCCAGCGTTTGCCAGCGTGTGACTGCATACGCTGGCGGCGCGTCGGAGGTTCGTTACTCACGCGTCGAACACGCTAGACGATCGTTATCAACCCGCTATTCACACGCTGGCGTACGCTGGCGACACGCTGGTTATGGCCCTGTCACACCAGATCGTTTTAGGCCAACGCATGATTAGCGCGTTAAAAATAGTTGATACGCTGGCAATCGCTGAACTTTCACAGAAGAAGTCAAGTGGAACCGTGATTTCAGCGTGTCCATACAGGTTAAAAACGGGTTCATAGCGTATGTCAGCGCGTGAGTAGTGCGTGAGCCTAACGCGCTCAGCGTGTGAGGAACGCATCACTGATTTATAGTAAAAATATGACAGCGGGTCGTCAGCGTGTGAGTAGTGGGTTGGTAACGATCGTCTAGCGCGTTCGACGCGTGAGTAACGACCCTCCTGCGCGCCGCCAGCGTGTGCAGTCAACCGCGTGTCGCCGACATTCCAACACGTTACTTATGCGTTGGCCTAAAACGTTCTGGTGTGACTGGGCCATTACTGTAGTAGCGCGTCGGCTTTGTATACAACTAATCATGTGGTCGTTGCAGTACGCTGCCGCGCGTTGGAACGCGCTACTCACGCGCTGGGCAGTCGTTCATCAGTCGCCGAGCGCGTTGCTTACTCACGCGCTCGCGAACGCTTTAAACCCGTTATCAACGTTATCAACGCGACCTTTCTGTAGAATGACAAAATAAAATCCAATGGGAAACGCGCGGTAGACCAACGTTCCTGTAAACGTACGTACTGCGGCGGTGATGTAAAACTACCAGGCCGAAATTGGTCGCGAAAGTTTTCGCTTAGCTAACCGCGGTAACTGTTATCAGGGACGCTGAATAGTCTAATGGGAAAAGTTTCGCCATGTAAATGTACAAGTACCGCGACCACGTGTAAACTAGTTTGCACTGATGTATACGTCCGAGCTCCGGGCCGTAAAATAAGCACCCCCAACTAAATGTGACTTAGACGACTCTTAATATTTAAGCAGTATTCACAAAACATTTTCACTAAGCGCCCCTCTTATTTTCGCGACTTAGATTTAAGTGTGGTCGCGGACCTGTCTTAAGTCAAGTTAAGTGGGGCACTTGGGTGTCATGGTGGCTTGTTTCTGTCCTTTGGTTTGTAAATTATGGGCACAAAATTTGATATTCTAGGAGCTATGAAAAATCTCGTCAGTATCTAATTGTTGTGAAAGGAACCCAAGTTAAAGTTAATGTAACAGCTCTATAGAATTGTAGTTTGTTGACATTCTAACGGGTATTTTCGATCGATTTGTTAAATTTTAGGCGGGCGGCTAGTTTGCGAATGCGGTTGATGACAATGTTACGTTAACATTAACCAATGACATGCAATACACTTGACTGCCGACTATAACATTAAAAATGACTGTCTTACCTTCCAGCATGTTTGAACGAATGCAGATAAATCACCATCACAATTTGTTTCACACTCGAGAGTATATAAAATGAACATTTCACTATACAGTCTAATGCTTGAATTTTCCTTCCGAACATACGAAGCAAGATATGTGGCAAAGGGAATTGAACCACCCCTCCCCCTTTTTGTGTTGGCCATTGTGTTCCCGAAATCTCAAGAGTTCTTGTTAGGTTTTAAGGTGGGATGTGTTAGGTAACAATAGTGTGGAGTGTGTATAGGAACAAGAGGTGGGTACCCCTCTGCCACATAATGCTGGGTATATTTCCAAAAGCAAGGGCAAAGTTTAATAGGGTATAGGGGTACAAACATTTAGGGTCGATTTCTCTCATTTTTTTCTAGGATTTGTCACTTTTATATTTAGAAAAGTACCTAAAATTACCTAAAAGTAAGTACCTAGTAAAAACTCGATGGGTTGAATCATGGGACTGACGGAATCACTGGCTGAACCATGGGTTGCACAGGCACAACTTACGATGCGATTCAACTCGCAACTTGGCCTTCTACGATTCAGCCCAAAATAAACCCGTTTCATAAAACCGCTTACTATAGTTGTCTCTTTTCAGTTCAATATGTATGTTTCATATATTACCTGAAGAAAATGAGTTTTCTGCATTGGTAGGTCCGCCGCTGATAGGTCGACAGAAGCAGAATTCTGTAAATCAATGTGACATTCATGATTGGTGAAACAATAATAATATATACGACTGGCATAATCTTGAAACAACGTGTATGAATGCATGTTCATTCGAAGCTTAAAATATCTATATTTTGTCGGGACGTCATATTCTCGCAGTATCTGGCCTTTCACCTTTGTGACTCAAGCTGAAAAGCACCCACGAACACAAGTACAGCGTGTATCCGCCGTACCCTAACCTTTTTTGTGTGTACCCTTTCTACTTTTTTTCGAATACCGCCCATTATATTTGTTTACACGAATGTCAATCAGGGACGTTTGGCTCATAAAGGCAGTCAGTCCGCAGCGCACGCGTTAATAAGGTCATATCCTGAACTTTATTTGCAGGGCCGGCGTCGCAAATCGGCCACGAGATTTACGCGAGTAATTGCAGGAGTTCGACCGCTTTGTTTTCACGAGCTACACGTTGCAAACGAAGCAGTGATTTTCCAAGATGGCGTGGTAAGTGGAAAGCGAACGATTTTCTGAATCGAATGATATAAAATATGACGAGATTCAGTGTGTTTTTGGCAGAATTTTGTTCACTCGAAGTTAGAGTATAATTTAAAGAAATGTTTTTGTCGTGTCTTTAGTTTCTGCGCCCTGACTGGACTAACAAATATTACCAAAAATGATCACTACACATTGATAAAAGAAGCAATGATCTTTCGTTTGATATACAATTTAGCCTGTGGCGACATTTTGTTCATGTATTTTGCGACGATTTTCGTGCGCGCGATTTCAACTTTTTCGGCCATGTCTTTCGGCTTTACTTACGCAGAACGTGTATTTCATTATGCACACAAGCACATGTGTACATGTACTTGTACATGTACCAGTAGCCTTATTTATATGATAAAGTTAGGTTTCTTTCATGTATAAAAACGACTTAGGCCTATGTTTTTGTTCAAAATTATAACAAATTGTTATAATAATAAATTTAGTTACTACTATTATTGTGCTAAACTTCATAGTTCCTATTTCTGTCTTCCAATATGTTTCTTATACTAGGTACGGTAGCACTCGTCCACCACCATGGCCATGCCCACCACCATGCCCACCGCAGCCATCACAGCCATTGCCAGCATGTCGGGAGCCTCTACAGAAGGCCAAAGGCAACTCTTGTCCTTCGATATTCTCTCACAAAGTATCTCAAAGAGAACATCACTACTAAAGTTGGTTGATTTGCAGGTAGTGACTCATCGCGGTACTACAATTTTTGACCTTAGAAAGTAT
This sequence comes from Crossaster papposus, assembly GCA_037893245.1. Taxonomy (NCBI): domain Eukaryota; kingdom Metazoa; phylum Echinodermata; class Asteroidea; order Velatida; family Solasteridae; genus Crossaster; species Crossaster papposus. The sequence continues at coordinate 224,878 of JBAIAA010000780.1, read as the reverse complement.
CTGCTTCATCAGCATGACATCTGCTCTTATTCCTCCATGGCCTGACATTGTATTTGTAATGATTCATGTTGGGACAAATGATCTAGAGTTGGGTTTCCAAAGAAGTGTTGAAAATAGTTGAAGATTTAAATGTACTGGTGGATATGCAGCACGTGCTTTGTACATGTAGATTTAAAGGTTTTGTATTTTAGTGTTTTAATTAATATACATGACTTTGTGTCAGTGTTGTGCAAACGCAATGCAGCTAAAACAGATCAAAACCGAGTCTGGCCGAGTCGGGTCAGTTTGTCAAAACATCTAGGAATAATGCCCCAAACTATGCCAACAAAGTTTTGAGCTACAATGTAAATTTGACACAAACAGCATATAACTTTATTAATGCAGATTGTATTATTTCTATTATCAGTGATATAATTTATGTGCATTAACATTTATATTAGCAAAATTTATGTCTTATTTAAAATATTTTGTTTTTGCAATGTTAGAAGCGGGCATACATTGTAATTTAAAATTTACAATAATTTAATGCCAAAGAAACTATGCCAAAAACATCAAGCAAAGATAAAACAAGCTTTATTTACTTTTATAATAAATCTCAATGGTTTGCACATTGAACATTATGCCAAAGATGAATAAGTTTCAACAATTTCAGGTTTTAATTGAACAATTTTATTCAAGCCATATAACATCAACAGGGTATGTTAATGTAAGCGATAAAATTCAAGTTTCAGATAAAAAGTGCAGTTTCTTTTATAAACCAACCTCACAATACAGATATAAATTATTGTAAACATTTGTATTTATCAATGTTATTGTTATCAATACATTTTAAACAACGACTTCATTTGTCGCTTGTTTTTTGTTTATTTGGCTGTATACATTGTATTATGCAGGCAATATTATTATTTTTTAATCAGTCCACTGTTAAAAAGAAAAAAAACCTGAATAGCAGATAAATCCTTTTCGCTCGAGCTTACAATTAAAAAAATACACAAAAAACAACTGCGTATTGAAATGTGCATGAACTACACGTTACCACGGAGCCTTTTTCAATGACGTCATTTTCGACCAATGAGGGCGCAGGAAGACTATGGACTGTCATGGCGGGATGTTCCGTTTGTTAATTTATTGAGAACGTTATAATTTTCTGCGCCCTGACTGGACTAAGTTAAAATCAACCCCAAAACTACAGTTTTGTGATAGAATATGAAATTATCTTTAACATCAGTGTGAAATTGGGTTGTGGCCGCTGCCAGAAGATGGACAAAATTCGTCTTTTTTTAAAGGTCAATTTGTTGGTTCGGGAGCTTTTTTTACGTTATAAATTTTACCCTCTAAATGTCATATAAATTCCAATCTGATTTGATAATATAACAAAATGTTTCCTTATCCAAAAGAAAATATACATAATATTGACAGCCAGTGAATAAAACGGATGTTTAGGACCAAATTCCAGGCGTTGTCGCCAGCTCATTAAGTATTCAAAAACGAGGTCACGCACAAAGTGCCATGCATAAATCGCACATAAAAGAAACGGCTTTTCAGTGCGCTGCGGACTGACTGAAGGGGGTCATTATTATTGTCCTCTTTCTGATAAGCCATTTGCGCGTGACCCCGAGTTAAATTTGAATAACATCTGGTACACTGACTTGCTAACACAGCTTGGCACCGTTGAACTTTAAATTCTCCAGACCAAATACACTGTTGCCATATCATATGATTGGGGGCACTGACCTCTATACATGGACAGATCATCATTGTTTCATTCTGAAGTCGGCATGCGGAGAAGTGCAACATGGCGGACCCACGACGTCACTCTGGGAGCCAATGAAATGTCCAGGTGTTGGTACGATACGTATTACGTAATGTTTATAAATACAAAATGTACAGAGTAAATCCACTGACCTCTACACCTGGACATTTCATTGGCTCACAGCAGTGACGTCTCGGGTCCGCCATGTTGCACTTCCAGTTCGCGCCGACTTCAAGTGTTAGCACAGCAGAATATGGACAATGATCCGTCCAGGTGTAGAGGTCAGTGATTGGGGGGCAAGCACTGACCTCTATACATGGACAGATCATCCATTGTTTCATTTTGAAGTCGGCATGCAGAGAAGTGCAACATGGCAGACCCACGAAGTCACTATGTGAGCCAATGAAAATATGTCCAGGTGTAGAGTTCAGTTGGTTGGTAAATCCACTGACCTCTACAACTGCACATTTCATTGGCTCACAGCAGTGACGCCATGTTGCACTTCCAGTTCGCGCCGACTTCAAGTGTTAGCACAGCAGAATATGGACAATGATCCGTCCAGGTGTTGAGGTCAGTGGGGGCAAGCTCTTGTAACAGACGTTCAGCACATTGCTCACAATGGATGAGAATGGCACAAAGACACCAGCTCATTACGGAGCTGGAGGTTGCTAGCATAATGCTTGCCCCAAATCACGCGTGATATAGCAACAATGCCTTTGGTTTAGAGAATTCAATGTTTAACGGTGCCAAGCTGTGTTAAGCAAGTCAGTGTACCAGATATTATTCAAATTTAACACGCAATGGACCGATCCGGATTTGACCATAAGCCCCGCCCACCTTAGCAACGGCATGGCGACGCCATTACCTCGGTCAAGTTGCACACGTACGCGTGTGTATACGTGTAGCCTTGGCGTAGAACACGTACAACGAAAATGTTGATTTAAACTTTAGGCGGGGACAAAATTACTATCAGTAAGCTAGCGGGCAAACTAAAAGGATGACCATTATTTTAAGGAACGGTATGAACAGTACATGGAGGATGGTTAAGTTGTAGTTGGGGGAAATGAAGCATGCATGCATGTCAATCTGTATGGACGGTGTACAGGTAACTTAAGTGTTGCTTGGTAAGTCACTACCGGTACTGGAATAAATCGCGTATTTTGTCACAACAGGATTAAACCATAGCCTAATTAATAGACTGTTATACATGTAGAGCATAGGCCCCTATCCTACCTTAGACTGCACTGTCCTTGTTTATCTTCTTGACATTCCCGCCGTTCACGTCACACGAGTTCAACGGTAATTCTCATTTTCGAGATTTGTTTTGGTATTTAACGGAAAAAAATGATGTCGTAATCCGAGTACCAGCGTGCTATTTACATATTTCATGACCATTTCATGCATATTTTTGACAATTTTTTAAACTCCAAACAGCCGTATTTTGATTGACAAATACGGTGCTTTTTCGTACCGAAGCCATTTGTTTGTGTACACGTTTCTAACCACATGTGATAGTTTGACCGAGCTAATGGCGGACCACGCCTGTAGCAACCGTTGCTAAGTTACCTGAACAAAACTCGTAATCTTATTGGTCAATGCGCGCGTAGTGATTGACAGGCCGGATCGGTCCATTGGTCAATTGTTCAACGCCCTCTATTTAATTGAAGAAACAAACTCACACCACTCTTTAAAAAGGTGTATTACGCCTTAAAAATGCCCAATTGGCTAAACAACCGCGTTTTGAAAGAAATCATGTTTATCGGAAAAAACATCTCTGAGGATATAAACATCCATGCGACCATCCTTTAAAAACTTGTCGTTTTGTGTTATTCCTATGTTTTTCGAATCAGTTCTACTTGTGAGATACAGTCGCACATTCACTAGCTCATTGTATTTTGTAGACGTTGGAGAAATAACGTTTAGTGTAAATCAAAACATATTTATATATTTTTTGCCATTTGTATGCATGACTACATAGGATGCAATTAAGGGGGTCGGGTAAAATCTGAGTTACGCCAACTGGTCAGGGTTGGATAAGAAAAAGACAATTTAAAAGAACACAACCATTATCTTTTAATCTTAAATTAAATTAAAAGGCAATTAGGACAATGTTTGTGTTCCTTTAAATTGTCTTCTACTTATTTGCCCTGTGGAGACCTTTTCACCCCTATTGTCTTTATTGTGTACAGGTCTCCAAATGGTATATATATATATATTGTGTTAATCGTTACCAGAGGTGTGGGCATCTTTTGTTCAGAAGTCCACACAGTGAATGTACCCCAGTCACAAAAAGTCCCCCTAATACTTGTCGTTCTAATTTAACAACTATACCGAGCGCTCTTTGATAAAATAATTATTTGTTTTATGAGGGGCCCAGATGTTTAACCGATTTTGTTTTAAAATAAAATTACCCTTCAACTGTACCAGTTAATAGTGTATTATTTTGTAATTTGTATTTTCCCTAATTACACCATAGTCCCTTCCCCAAAAATAATATATATTTGCTCAAAAGTTTTTGTTTTTCATGAAACTCGAACCTAATTTGTCAACTATAATTTCAAAGCGCTCTTTTATACAATAACTATACTAAGCAATAACAACACGCTATAGGAATACATCCATATGCTATTTTTGCCGTTAACAATGTAAAATTGAATGTACAAAATTAATCAATGTAATTCAATGCGAAAGTGGACCAACACGTTATTTAAGGCATAACGGGGTGTGGACCCAGGCATTACTGCGTGATAATTGACCGGGTTGGGCGATGACCAATGGCAATAGACCGAGCCGAAGGCAAGGTCTATTACCAGCGGTCATCACCCAACCCGGTCAATTATAATGCAGTGAATGACCGGGTTCTCGCCCTGATAAATTATTCCCTATTAGGAAATAAACAGTGAATTTGCTTCAATTTTAGGAAATAAACAGTGAATCTGCTTCAATTTCAATTTTTGAAAGCCCAGTCAATTACTGCGTGATAATGCCCTCCCCGTGATCGAGTCTCGACCAATCAGAAGCTTTTAACTCTCCTAGGTATTTATTAATAAACGTTAACATTGAACATTTCATTTGTGCACCGAGCTTTAATTTAAAGGACATAAACATTTTATGCACATCAAAAGAGAAAAAGGTGACCCACAACATTTGAAATCATTTTATAAACAATGCTTAAAAGATCGCTTTACGAAAAGAAGTTCACACCCAACTCATGTACGATCATTTCACACGTACTGTGGTCCTGCGAACAAAAGGCGTCCGCAGGAGGTTTACCATACTGATTGTGGACTTGCACACGTCCACGGTTCATTTCGCCCTCTGTATAGAAGAGCTTTAAAGCAAAACAATTATTTGTTTTATGAGGGGCCAAGATGTTTAACTGATTTTGTTTTAAAATAAAATTACCCTTCAACTGTACCAGTTAATAGTGTATTATTTTGTAATTTGTATTTTGCCTACCCCCTAATTACACCATAGTCCCTTCCCCCAAAATAATATATATTTGCTCAAAAGTTTTTGTTTTTCATGCAACTCGAACCTAATTTGTCAACTATAATTTCAAAACGCTCTTTGATAAAATAACTATACTAAGCAATAACAACAAGCTGTTGTTTATCATACGGATTGTGGACTTGCACACGTCCACGGTTCATTTCGCCCTCTGTGTAAAAGAGCTTTAAAGCAAAACAATTATTTGTTTTATTCGTTGTCATTCGTTGTGTGCGTCGGTATTTTTGTGCATGCACAAAATGTGCGCGGAGCTGGACGCATGAATGTACACGCCAGAAAGACGCCAGACACACACAGAGCGCGTTGGACTATTAAACGCCAGACACACGCGGTGCACACGCTGGGTATTCGTTGTAAAGGCCCTGTCACACCTTTGCGTATATCAAGTACTTATTAGTTCCTTATTACAAAATTTTAATACGCAGCCGTACGCTCAAAATTTCAAAATGTTTCGATTACTTTGACTTATGTGCGACGCACACCTAGCGTATAAGTAACGCATTTAGCGCATCCATAGCGTATGAGGTGCGTATTAGTTGCTTATGCAGTGCGCAACACTATTTTACTGCTGCGAATAGCTGCGTATGCAGTGCGCATGCCGAGCGTATTCCAGACGCACCCTAATTATCCCGACCGCATGCCTGACGCACTTCCGACGAATGCCAAGCGTATTTCCGTCGCATGTCCGCCGCTCGCCACGCGTTATAAAAAGGCGGCGGCTTCCCGCTGTTGTCAGTACCAGTGCAGATTCCATAGCGTGAACATCAGCGTATTACCGCGTATGAACCGCTTATCCCCCACGAACACATAGCGTATTTGTACCGCGCTCGACCGATGCGGGACCGATGCGCTGCGTATTTATAACTTATAACCTGCGTAACAGCGTACGCTGCGTAGTTTTGTGCTTGCCCAAAACTACCCGGCGTACTTGGCCGTACTGTGCGCATGCCTACGTACATAACACTTACACAAAACGATTGAGATGCATATGAGGTGCATATTGTGCGTATGAAAAAAATGTCAATGTGCAACTCATAAGGAATTAGGATACGCAACAGTATGACAGGGCCTTATGTTTGTCAGCTGAGGTCTAGCGAACACCTAGCGCCCACCTAGCGCACACCTAGCGCACACCTAGCGTGCTTCTAACGCATGTCCAGCGAACATGCAGCGAATAATAGGCGTGCTGAACGAGTGCTGAACGCGTATCTAGCACGCCCAGCGTTCTTTTAGCGTGTTTTTAGCGTGTACCTGGCGCGTACGCAGCGTGTAGCCATGGGGTATATAAACGGGTCCCGCCCTCACCTTATCACTTCTCCCCCGACCCTTATAGGTGATGACAGTGGTTCCTGCTGATCGTGTCTAGAAGAACCACCACAGTCATGCGACGCACGACCCACGCATTACAAATTAATGTTAAAAAATTGAAAATAAGATCAGTACGTCGTTGTGCGCCCAACCTTTGTCGGGATTTGGGAGAAGCTAGCGAGTTGACAAGGAATGCACAGCGTGTTGCTAGCACACTGCGTGTATACAGGGCGCATACAGAGCGTACACAGAGCGCATATAATCAAAATCTAAATAAAAAGGTGTTAGCTAGACTAACATACAACGAATACCTAGCGAATGCTCCACGTGTGTCTGGCGTGTAATAGTCCAACGCGCTCTGCGCGTGTCTGGCGTCTTTCTGTTGTGTACATTCATGCGTCCAGCTCTGCGCACATTTTTGTGTGCATGTACAAACAAATCCCGACGCACACAGCGAATGATAACTAATGCATAGCGTTGGTCCGGCGCGCCCGACGAACGAGTAATGAATACCGACGCCCTCCCAGCGAACGACAACGCACTGGCCAAAATTGCAAATTGTTCAGTGCGTGGACCGTGCGTCGTTTATGTGTGACTGGTGCATCATCACTTCTCCTCGACCTTTATGGGTGATAACAGAGATTGTGCGTTAAGCGCGCGGTGCATGCGCGTGCCATTCGTTCCGCGCGCTAGCAATACGCTGTGCATTCGTTTGATTTTTAACATGTGCGCTCTGTATACGCTCTGTATGCGCTCTGTATGCGTCTTGTACACGCGCAGCGCGCTAGCAGCACACTGTGCATTTCTTTTCAACTCGCTAGCTTCTCCCAAATCCTGACAAATGTTGGGCGCACAACGACGCACTGATCTTATTTTCTATTTTTAAAATTAATTTTTTTATGCTTGGGCCGTGCGTCACATGTGACAGAGCCCTAACAAGGAGACCCCGGAACGATAATTCGGATGTAAATGTCCTAAGTTAAATTCGTTTTTACCCATTTCCAACTTATTTCTCATCATGTTTTTTCTTATGTATAACATTAAAGATGAGTGGTTTTTTTGGGAGAGAGTATGCTTATCAATCAATCTAAAGTGACTTAGATTAGATTTAGAATTAAAATCAAAATCTTAGAATATTCGTTTGTTGGAATATGCAGCATTCACAGAGCTAACAACTCTAACAATGGACAACAACATATCATATTAATGTTATATTTAACAGAAGCTATAATTGGATAATGTTTGTGAACGGCGATAGATCAGTAGGAAAGAATCTAGAGTGGATTTTTGTCTACGAAATTTACACACAGAAACGAGAAGGTGAAGATTTGTATTCTGAAAGACAATAATCTACACCAAACTGAACCAATATTCTGGATCAAAAGTGACACCGTTAATTTTATTTTCTAAATTCCTGATTGTCATACTCACGGCAAAATACGGTGGCCACAAGCACAACAGGAATCCAACTCGGTGTCATCGTTGCTGTTTATCTTAAGAAGAGAAGAAAAGTTGAAGTTAACTCGCTGAGACAATCTCCTGCAGCAGTTGGTTCCCACGATAGATGCGGTATTACACCGTTATGATCGTCTTGGCTCTAACACAGACCCGTGTTATATAGAGTCGAAGTGCCACTAATTAACACATGGACAACGAATCATATTCTTTGTTACCAGGCGAAGTTCTGAAGTTTCAAACATTTGTCACGCACAGATCAGTAATATAATACATTCAAATTACCATTATAATTATAATTATAGCCTTGAAATAAATATCAATATATTACCTTACAACAGGCTAAGTTCAGAAGTTTCAAACATCTGCAAAACTTCTATGTTATGCAGAGTCGAAGTGTCAAATAACCCAACGATAATGTATTTATCACCAGGCAAAGTATTTAAATTCAAACAGATCAGATCAGTAAACAGTCAGCGCCAATAGATACAGCATTGAAATTAAGATCAATATATTATCTTACACCAGACAACGTTCTGAAGTTTAAAACATCTGCCACGTTTACAGGGTGCCCCCCCCCCCCACCCCAGAAAAAAACCGCTCCTAACAACCAAAAACCAAAGTTTATTCATATGACTGCGATGAATGTTTCATTTACAACTTCCCACACATTGTCCGAGTATTCTAGTCTCGTTTATTTCATTTCTGTGGCGTAAAACTGGCTATTGAAAGATGCATCTTATTTTACGACGACCCAAATACACTTTGTAATTTACGACGTGTTACTTGCCGTTGTCAAGGTATTTGCGACGCATTGAACGCATCGTAACTTTAGTGAAATATATTGTACAAAGCGTCGCGAAATGCGACGCGTTAGTCTTTGTAACTCGAGTTTAGTTAAATCGGGTGCTGACCGTACAAGTTGCAACGTGATTAGTTCATATGCGGGAAGAGATAGGCCGGCGCTTTTAGAAAAACTAGCACATGAACGAGAACAAATTGAATGACGTACGTATGACGCCTATAATTCGTTGCTCTCCTTTTCTCTAATTTTATATATCGTTCACACTTTGTCTATTGTTCACACTTTGTCTATTAAAAAGGGCATCGTTAAAACAAAGTATTTCAAGAAAACTATACCCGCTTTACACGTTGAAGCTCCTATTCGATGTGCCCTGAAGTTCGGTTTCTCGTAAAGTCTCGTACAATCTCGAGGTAAACTTTCATGCTCTATGAACTGTAGTCTCGGTGTCATATGAAAATCTTGTTTCTATTATTGGTTAAACCCTCTAGCGTGACAGGTCACGCTCTTAATTATCTCCATACTACCAATGGGTCAGGGCTTCATTGAGTCTGACATTTACGCTACACCGATGTAACGGTCTTACTTATCCGGTGTGCTACCTTCTCTAGTGGTATTCAGCAGATAATTGAGCACGTTACAAGCACGTACTTGTATCCTCCGCTTGCGTGTTAAAGCGAAATGTTCCCACCGGAAAAGTTAGCAAACCAGATAAGTTAGACCATTACACATGGCACAACCGGACCGGTAGAATTGCGCGCGCTGACTGGGCGGAGCTTATAGCGCTCAGTGACTGAATTGCTATGTGAATGAATGCAATCCCCATAGCTAGCGAAAATGTACTTCGCTTCGCTCATACGCATGAAAAACAGTTTGATTCCATGTGCGACCAGAGAGAAGGAATGCATAGTACACATTGGTGAGGTTTAGTTAGTAAGTTATTTATTATACAGCATGTGAGCGGGGGTCTTGCACGACGACGCGAAGTGTTCCACTCACAGTAAAATACATACAGTCATGTATATTATAAAAAACACCTCAAATTAGCCTTTGTACTAGATTGTCATAGGTAAAGCCACTTCAAACAGTTATGAAACAAATAGCGCAAAACAGAAAGTACAATATACATTTAGTCCAAATAAGGTTTTAATAAAATATGAAATTGTTATCGAAAATTATTTAAAAACCGCAGAAAGTATGCACAAGGATGGATATGTTGTCCTGGGTACAGATTATCCCAACAAACATTAATCTACCAGGCTTTTCGACTTTGACAACCTGTCCGAGCACAACAATTATTTGAAGAAATTCGAATTAGGTGTTACACTTCAGCTCAATGTGATTTGGCACATTACACTGCCAGCCCAGTGTTGTTCTATACAATCGTCTGTTTTAACTTGATACAGAAACAAAAACTGTGCGAAAATGATGTATTTGTCAAAAATTTAATTAAGAACTAATATCATTTAAACTCGAACCAAGTTGAGGATGTTCTTGTGATACAGTTATTCCAACTACATAGCTATCTGACTGTGGTAACCTTACCAGGCACAAAACGAAAACAACCGAAGAGAATGGAAGAAGGTTAGACTACAGCACATTTTTTCGAAACCAAAAAACTGAATTGAAAACATTTTGATTTCGGTACCATTCTACACTGCTGGCCCAGTGATCTACTGTAATCATCTATTAATTGAAGATATGTTTTATATAAAGATGGAGAAAACTATGCAATAATGATCGGACAAATATATGTTACATTTGAATTAAAGAAATCCTCATTTCTTTTCTTTTATACGTTTTATAATCAAAAAATGATCTGGTCATCTGACCTCCTGGGATCAGCTGATCCTTTCTTAGCTTTCTTTTCTCTTCTGTCCTGTTTTGTTTTACTCAGTTTCGTTACATACATGTACTTGGTCATCTGACCGCGTGGACCATATCCGATCCTTTTTTTACTTTGTTCTTCGTTTCTGTTTCTCACTACATAGGTCATCTGACCGCCTGGACCATATCCGATCCTTTCTTTACCTTTTTCTCTGTTTCTGTCTCTCACTACTTAGGTCATCTGACCGCCTGGACCATATTCGATCCTTTCTTCACTTTTTTTCTTCGTTTCTGTTTCTCACTACATAGGTCTTCTTACCGCCTGGATCATATCCGATTCTTTCTTTACCCTTTTCTCTGCTTCTGTTTCTCACTACATAGGTCATCTCACCACCCCGACCATATCCGATCCTTTCTTCACTTTTTTTCTTTGTTTCTGTTTCCCACTACATAGGTCATCTGACCGCCTGGACCGTATTCGATCCTTTCTTTACTTTTTTTCTCTTTTTCCTTTTTTCCACTACATAGGTCATCTGACCGCCTGGATCATACCCGATCCTTTCTTTACCTTTTCTCTGTTTCTGTTTCTCATTACATAGGTCATCTGACCGCCTGGACCATATCCGATTCTTTCTTTACTTTTTTCTCTGTTTCTGTTTCTCACTATACATAGGCCATCTGACCGCCTGGACCATATCCGATTCTTTCTTCACTTTTTTTCTTCGTTTCTGTTTCTCACTACATAGGTCATCTGACCGCCTGGACCATACCCGATCCTTTTCTTTACTGTTCTCCGTCAAAACAACTTTAATGATGGAGTCATGAATAATAACGACAACAAACATAAATAAATAAATGGCATGATATCAAAACACCGTTACAGCTTGTTGTGGTTATATCTAGAAATTAACTCGATGAGACAATCTACGGCAGCAGTTGGTTCCCACGATGGATGCAGTACAGAGTCGAAGTGCCACTAATTTACACATGGACAACGAATAATATTCTTTGTTACCAGGCGAAGTTCTGAAGTTTCAAACATTTGTAACGCACACATCAGTAATATAATACATTCAAATTACCATTATAATTATATAGCTTTGAAATAAATATCAATATGTTATCTTACACCAGACAAAGTTCTGAACTTTAAAACATCTGCCACAGTTCCGTGTCATGCAGAGTCTAAGTGTCAAATAACCCAACGAATAATGTATTTATCACCAGGCAAAGTATTGAAATTCAAACAGTTGTTGCTCACAGATCAATAAACAGTTAGTGCCAATATATACAGCATTGAAATTAAGATCAATATATTTATCTTAGACCAGGCAAAGTTCTAATTTTAAAAACATCTGCCACGTTTACAGGGTGCCCCCCCCCCAAAAAAAAAACCACTCCCAACAACCAAAAAACGGACAAGCGTACTTCCACTATACCCTGAGGCTAAAACTACTTATACCAATGGATGGACAATCAAGGATATCTTGATTCGGGTGAGTAGTTTTAGCTCCAGACCGTATTTCAGAAGTGAAGTCAGTGGTTCATTATTTTGCAACGAAAAATAACAAAACTGCGATTTAGTTATGCACGACTGTCTAAATTACCTGACCGTACAAGTTGCAACGTGGTTGGCTCATACGCGGAAAGAGGAAGCCCGGCGCTTTTGGAAAAACTAGCATGTGAACAAGAAAAATGGAATGACGTACGTATGACTCATATAATCATTTGCTCTTCTTTTCTCTAATTTTATATAGCCCTAACGTTATCAAATAAGTCAAGAGGGCCTAATATTTCCATCTTAATAAGATCTTCTTCAGAGACATAATGGCTGTGTACACGAAACAAACATATATAGTATACCCAGCACGATATGTGGCAGAGGGGTACCCCCCTCTTATCCCTATACTTTATACGCACTCGACGCTATTGTACCCTAACCCACCCCCCCCCTTAAAACCTAAAAGGAATTCCTGAGATTCCGGGAACACAATGGTCAACACAAAAGAGGGGGGGTTTTCTCTGCCACATATCGTGCTTCATATGATATATAGGGCAACATACACCCTAGCCTTTTGACAAGGCCTCGTGACTCTGGCTAAGCGGCTGAGATGAGTCTAGATACCTGGGGTGAACGCGCGACCGAGTGACGAATGTCATGAGGCCTTTTGCAATGTAGGTTTCACTGCTCGGCATGAATTATTCATAGATACATATTAGCATGCCAATACGCCCAATCAGAACGGCGATCTCCCAGTTGTTTTCGTTCGTGATTCGTTCAATATCAAAGCATGTAAGAAAAGGTAAAAAAACGTAAATAAATGTTGCTTCTGAGTTGAATTTATATGAATGATAAATACAAGATATCACATTTAAATCTATTTTACATGCAAAATTGCAATAAATTAGGAAGCAACTAATGATTTGAGCTAAATATTGTAAGTGACATGATTGGACATTCCCTGTTTGTAAAATGAACTAGTCCAACTCAAATATAAGCTGACGTCACGCAGAGATACGTTCGCTGATTGGACGCTACCATATCGGTAGCGAATTCCAGTCGAAACAAAGGTTAACATAAGAAATCCAAACCAGATTGATAAAGGCCACTTGTCTGGGCAGGTTTTCGCGACTAGTCTCTTTTTAGTCGCTCGGCGTTCACTCAGGTGTTCGCGATTAGTCTCTTTTTAGGTTCGGCGTCTATCAGACATGTGGCCTTGTTTAAAGGCTACATACACCCCGATGCACATCATAGCTGGCAGGAGAAACACAAAAGAAAAGGCATGTAGGCCCTACAGAGTTCGGTGGGAACAACAAAAGGAGGATTAGGCTGAAGGGTTAAAGGGAAAGGTCAGTGTGGGTAGGATCAAAGAAAGAACTAACAAAGAAGTATTAATAGGAGAAATGTGAAGGGGGGGGGGGGGGGACAATAGACAGGGGAAAACCAAAGGAGTGAGAACAAATAAGAACAGACTGATGGCAAGGATTAAATCTGAAACAGATGACAAATGGGAGAAAACAATAGAAGTTAATCAATTCCTAGTTGGATGTTGAGCCCATGTGGTTGAATAGTCCGAAGACGATTCATCCAAACTTTCTCCCGGCTGAGACGGACTGAGTCTTTCCAATGGCCAAGTGATTCTATGCCCTGTAGAATCATATCAGAAATGCAATGGTTAGGCTGATTATTAGTGGTGACCGACGGGGGTGTCTAGTTTCTTGGTGTTGACAGTCGATCGATGACCGTAGAAACGCTTTTTGAGGGCATTTTTGGTCTCTCCGACATACTGAACTCCACAAAACCTGCAAGAGATGAGATATGCGACATTAGATGTACTACAATTGATGTTACCAATAATGTTATGGGTGGTACCAGAAGAGTGGCCAGAAAAGGAGTCAGACTCATGGATGTGGATCTGGCAAACCACACATCTGGAACTGCACTTGAAAGTTCCGTGCTGGATGGGAGGAGATGTATCCAAGCTGGGAACTTGGACTCGAACAATGAGGTCCCGTAGATTACGAGGGCGTCTATAAGCCAATACAGGGCTGTCGGGGACGGCACGAACAAGGCGATCTGAAGTGTGGAGAATTTGATGGCTGTCGTTAGTGATTTTGAGAAGGGAAGGAAGACTGGGGTGAAAGGTAGTCACCAGGGGATCATGGGTTTGGCATTAGCCTGGGGGCCTTTACTTTTACAGCCAAAATATTTCTGGGGATACAGCTTTGGCTCTGGCGATGGCACGTTGAACTTGGCGGGAGCTGTGACCCCTGGCAACCAAGTTATTCTTCAGTATTTGTGAATGGCGGGAGAAATCATAGTCGTTAGAACAAATCCTTTTGAGTCTGAGGGCCTGACTAAATGCTATAACAGTTTTACAATGCCTAGGGTGACAGCTGGAGGAGTGGAGATACTGGTGTGTGTCTGAGGGTTTAGAATACAGATCGGTGATTATTAAGTTATTCTCCTTGCGGATGGTGACATCCAGGAAGTGGGCCTGATGATGTGAGTACTCTGATGTGAACTTGATGGTCCTGTGGAAGGAATTCATGTGGTTAGTGAAAGTTAGCAGACTGTCCTCGTCACTGGTCTAGATAAAAAAATACATCATCAATGTATCTCCACCAGGTCCAGGGACGGCACGGTGCTGAGGCAAGCATGCGTTCCTCGAGGTCACCCAAAAAGAGGCATGCAAAGGAGGGTGCCATGCGAGTACCCATTGCAGTGCCATGTACCTGTAGATAGTGCTTATCTAGGAAGGAAAAATTATTCTTCGTTAATACAAGTTTCATGAGGGCGCGAATGTCACTTATGGGAGGGGTCGTGTGTCCTGCCCTAGCTAGGGGTATGGGACAGGCACGGATACCGTCTTCGTGTGGTATGTTGGTGTACAAGGATGAGACGTCAAAAGTCCCAATGATGGCCGTGCTGGAAATCTGGTCCTTGATTCCTTCGAGCTTGCGCATGATTTCGGGAGAAGATAAAACCTGGCAGTTCTACAGTCAGTTGGTGAAAGAAATTTTTAGACAGTTGGTCACGTGATCGCATGTCATCAAGCAACTGCTGTATCTCTCGAGAGAATGTACCTGTGGGATCAGAGTCAAGGCAGATATAGTTAGTACGGTTGTCCAACTGGCGGTGGGCCTCGTCGATGTACTGCTGGCGATCCATGAAGTGCAAGGCGCTCTTCTCTAGGGATGTTATCATGGGTCCTGTGGGGAAAGTTATTAGGGTTAGTGACTTGGGTTTTGACAACTGGAACATATGTCTCAAGGGCTGGTACACGATTCTTGGGAGGGGGGGGGGGGGGGGGGGGGGTACCCATGCGCTCTTGACACGGAAGGGTTCTGGGTCACTAGGGTCGGAGTCGAAAAAACCTTCACGGAGACAGATCCTACGATAGTATTCCGTGAGATCTTGGCTGAGCTGTACCTGATTCACATTACGGGGAGTGGGACAGAAGTTGAGACCCTTGGATAAAGGTCTGTGTTCAGCGTCTGATATGGATGAGGAGGAAAGGTTAACTACAGTATTCGCATGGGGTAATGTCGATTGGGGCTTGGGATTGTCTGCGTTGATGCTGATTGGAAAGCAAGCCACCGATCTTCCTGTTTCTTCTGTTGATAAAAACAGCGTCAAGGTTAAATAGGCCCCTATCAATCTCATCATGGAATTCCCTGTACCTGGTGTCCGTACAGCTGGATCTGAGTTCTGAGTCAAGGTGGGCTATATTCACGAGGCAGGTGAGAGGGTTCACACTTTGTATATTGAAATAAAAAAGTATTTTAAAAACGTGTTTATCTACTTTTCAGTAAAAAGAACATCGTTAAAACAAAGTATTTTTAAGAAAACTATACTCGCTTTACACGTTGAAGCTCCCATTCGATGTGCCCTGAAGTTCGGTTTCTCGTAAAGTCTCGTACAATCTCGAGGTAAACCTTCATGCTCTATAAACTCTAGCCACTGTGTCGTATGAATTTATTTTCTTTTATTATTGGTTAAACCCTCTAGCGTGACAGGTCACGCTCCTAATTATCTCCATACTACCAATGGGTCAGGGCTTCATTGAGTCTGACATTTACGCTACACCGATGTAATGGTCTCACTTTTCCGGTGTGCTACCTTCTCTAGTAGTATTCAGCAGATCATTAAGCACGTTACAAGCACCTACTTGCGAAATGTTCCCACCGGAAAAGTTAGCAAATCGGATAAGTTAGACCGTTACACATTAGCCTCTGTCATGAAATGACGAAAATCAACCGAAGAGGGCGTTTTGCCGAAATTTGTCAATATGGCTTCCGGAGCTCTCGCGTAAGACTAACGTAATTAGCTATACCATGGAGGAAAAACAACAGATAGTTAGTGAATTGCGGGGAAGTACTTAATAAAAAAAATGGCCAATCATAAAACAAGATTTGCTTTCCTCTGCACATGAAAAGACCCGCCGTGTATTTATGCCCCTTAGAAAGCCGGTTAACAATTTTAACAATTTTCCTTTTCAGTGGCTTTTTCAGCTTTATTTGAATGTCATATACTTGAATGCCATACAGTAAAAATAATTCTGGGGCCAATTCATACAAGCAATATTCTTTTTGCATTTTTAATTATTTTGTTGACATTAAATATAAATTCGGGACTTTACACACAAGCACTTTGCTCACATAATTACTATATGAACGTTAAACCTGACATTCCTGATCCTGCAATGTTAATTTAAAAACAAACCAGTTTTAAATACTGTCACATTAAATGTAGACGCCTGTGAAATATAGTATCTTTCACCCTTTTATTGGCTGAAACTTTACATGGGTCATAAATGACATTTACTATTAAAAGAAGTTGGTAAAATATTAAACTTTGATTTTCCAAGAATTATTCAATTGCGCCACGAATTAGGGAACACTCTTGTGTGGTCAATTGTGTGCCAAACTTCTGGACGCCACCGTTTTGGGGTTTTTCGGACTAAGTTTACACCTAAATTGTTAACAGAGGGTAAATAGCAAGTATTAATAACATTGAAATGGTAAAGGTACAATGAATTTGCAGTTTGTCAACAAAGAAGTTTGGCAACATTGCATGAATAAAGTCGGCCCAACATTAACTGTATAAACAATGTAAACGTCGAAGTACTGTATACGCACGTACATGTACGTATAGCGCAGCACACTTTCACCTACTGATCATTTTTTCAGTCACTGTTCATTTCTCTTTCGTAATTTTATGGTTTTGGATGACATTCAGCCTTATGCCTACGGTTTATTCTTCCGAAATAGCCACAGCCTTTAGAGCTTCGTCGTAAACCATAAAGTTCTGACATTGACGACACACGTGTTGCTGTTGTTAAGCGCCGCCATTTTGACAATTTTCCGCGCGCTGACCTTTTAGAAAGGTCATGACAGAGGCTAATGGTGCAACCGGACCGGTAGAATTGCGCGCGTTGACTGGGCGGAGCTTATAGCGCTCAGTGACTTAATTATTGTTGTGTGAATAAATGCATGCCCCATAGCTAGCAAAAAGGTACTTCGCTTCGCTCATACGCACGAAAAACATTTTGATTCCATGTGCAACCAGAGAGAAGGAACGCATAGAACACATTGGTGAGGTTTAGTTAGTAAGTTATTTATTATACAGCATGTGAGAGGAGGTCTTGCACGACGACGCTAAGTGTTCCACTCACAATAAAATACATACATGTATATTATAAAAAACACCTCAAACACCTTTGTACAAGATTGTCATAGGTAAAGCCACTTCAAACACTTATGATACGAATAACGCAAAACAGAAAGTACAATATACATGTAGTCCAAATAAGGTTTTAATAAAATATAAAATTGTTATCGAAAATTATTTAAAAACCGCAGAAAATATGCACAAGGATTATGTTCTCCTGGGTACAGATTATCCCAACAAACATTAATCTACCAGGCTTTTCGACTTTGACAACCTGTCCGAGCACAACAATTATTTGAAGAAATTCGAATTAGGTGTTACACTTCAGCTCAATGTGATTTGGCACATTACACTGCCAGCCCAGTGTTGTTCTATACAATCGTCTGTTTTAACTTGATACAAAAACAAAAACTGTGCGAAAATGATCTGATGTATTTGTCAGAAATTTAATTAAGAACTAATATCATTTAAACTCGAACCGAGTTGAGGATGTTCTTGTGATACAGTTATTCCAACTACATACATGTAGCTATCTGACTGTGGTAACCTTACCAGGCACAAAACGAAAACAACCGAAGAGAATTGAAGAAGGTTATCCGATCCTTTCTTTACCTTTTCTCTGTTTCTGTTTCTCACTACATAGGTCATCTGACCGCCTGGACCATATTCGATCCTTTCTTCACTTTTTTTCTTCGTTTCTGTTTCTCACTACATAGGTCATCTGACCGCCTGGACCATATCCGATTCTTTCTTTACCTTTTCTCTGTTTCTGTTTCCCACTATACATGTACATAGGTCATCTGACCGCCTGGACCATATCCGATCCTTTCTTTACCTTTTCTGTGTTTCTGTTTCTCACTACATAGGTCATCTGACCGCCTGGACCATATCCGATCCTTTCTTCACTTGTTTTTCTTCGTTTCTGTTTCTCACTACATAGGTCATCTGACCGCCTGGACCATATCCGATTCTTTCTTTACCTTTTCTCTGTTTCTGTTTCCCACTACATAGGTCATCTGACCGCCTGGACCATATCCGATTCTTTCTTTACCTTTTCTCTGTTTCTGTTTCCCACTACATAGGTCATCTGACCGCCTGGACCATATCCGATTCTTTCTTTACCTTTTCTCTGTTTCTGTTTCCCAATACATAGGTCATCTGACCGCCTGGACCATATCCGATTCTTTCTTTACCTTTTCTCTGTTTCTGTTTCCCACTACATAGGTCATCTGATCGCCTGGACCATACCCGATCCTTTCTTTACCTTTTCTCTGTTTCTGTTTCCCACTATATAGGTCATCTGACCGCCTGGATCATATCCGATCCTTTCTTTACCTTTTTTCTGTTTCTGTTTCTCACTACATAGGTCATCTGACCGCCTGGACCATATTCGATCCTTTCTTCACTTTTTTTTTCTGTTTCTGTTTCCCACTACATAGGTCATCTGACCGCCTGGACCATATCCGATCCTTTCTTCACTTTTTTTCTTCGTTTCTGTTTCTCACTACATCGGTCATCTGACCGCCTGGATCATATCCGATTCTTTCTTTACCTTTTCTATGTTTCTGTTTCTCACTACATAGGTCATCTGACCGCCTGGATCATATCCGATCCTTTCTTTACCTTTTCTCTGTTTCTGTTTCTCACTACATAGGTCACCTGACCGCCTGGACCATACCCGATCCTTTTCTTTACTGTTCTCCGTCAAAACAACTTTAATGATGGAGTCATAAATAAGAACGTCAACAAAAATAAATAAATAAATAAATGGCATGATATCAAAACACCGTTACAGTTTGTTGTGGCTATATCTGGAAATTCTACGACATTCGTATGGTCTTTAATGATTTCTATGTAAATGATCTGATGGCTGTGTTGAATGCCTGATACGAAAAACCACAAAAACCATATGGAAAAATGAAAACGTACACCTGAACTATGCAAGACAACACCTTCGGGCTAGGGTAGCAATGGTCCATCACACACAAATCGGAAAAAAGACGTTAAACAATGAACAGAGTATATGTATGTACCAAATAATTATAACAAGAGTTGAAAGAATATTCGTCTAACCTCGATTCCAACACAATCATGCGACATTCCCTGATCAGGAGTCACCGTGCGCCATTACGCGAACAAATATCAAAGGATGTCGTCATTTTGCCTTTATTATGTCGTCATCCTGAGATAAAATATCTCAGGATGTAAACAAGTCGGATGGCACTTCCAGAGCTCCGTACTATTCCAAATAAAAATGGGGAAAATAAGTTAATTTTTAAATGTATTGCCCTAAAAAACAAAAACTATTATCTTCTACACTAGTTGGCCGAGATACAGATAATTAATTTTCTTCATTTTTCCGGTATCGTTTGCATGTACATGTTTACTTGCCAAGGACATACGTAGTACTTTCTGAATGGTCTTCCATGTGTCCGTCATGCGTTAAGCGTAGTGCGCACTTCGTGATGTGTAACAATCAATAGTTCGAAAAGCAACGCGCATACGTCCATGTGTCCGTATTGCGCTATCCGTACTGCGTCATCTGTTTTACGCTTCAGGTAGCGATTAAACCAAATGAGGCACAGGCCTACAATACGCATGGGGTTTATTGCCTGTAACTTCAAGAATCAACGAAGTAGTAACGAAGTAAAAACATAAGTAATTCGTCACCGTTTTAACGAAGGGGCAAATGTCATGAAAAATCGTCTTTTGTCGAAATTATGTTTTTTTATGAAAACGATTAAATATTGCAATTTCTACAATCTTTTGAAGTTATACATCCCAAAAATCATTAAAATCCTAATTAACCTAATTAACGAATGGGCGAATTGGTCCTCAAGTGCCCTTTTGCGTTTTCACGAAGAGGCAAATTCGAAATAGCGTTGACTTCAACGTGTTTATGAAGGGGCACTTTGGTGCGCGTATTGACTTTAGCGTTTTCACGAAGAGGCAAATTTGGCGAATTGGGCGCGTACTGGCTTTTAGCGTTTTCACGAAGAGGCAAATTGGGGGCGCAATGGGGAAATGTATACATTCTGACTCTCACAGCCACGGGCGAATTTGCTAATGTATCGTTTTTTCGTTTTCACGAAGAGGCAATTCTATTAATTGATTAATTCTGCAAAACTAATCGCCTATTTTTCTTAACGTTTGCTATATTTAAGAAGATTGAAATCTCTTCTTTCCCATGATACCTTAATCTTGTATATTCTATGAATATTTATGTTTCAAACTGCCAAACGAAAAAAGGACGAACTTTACAAGCGTTTTTTTTTGAAAGTTTGTTCAGACCGTGAAAGGCTCAATTTGCCTCTTCGTGAAAACGGTGACGAATTATTGGTTGGCCTAAAATGAAGCAGTTTGCTTGTGAATCTTTATTGAAACATTTACTTTAATGAGAAGCTAAAATCTTGTCCAATTTATTTTGTAAAGTGTGGACTTCATCAATGCTATGTAAATTGAATAGACTTAATTTTCTACTCGCAAAACTACTCCGTGTTCTCTATTTGAGCTTTTACATCTGTCAAGTGTGCAGAGAAATGCGTACGCTCGGAATTTCAGAGTACGCATCACGGATATACAACTGATCAACGCATAATGCACTATGGCGTTTGAAACAGGACACGTGGATATTTTGCCTTATTTGTGCAGTTATGCCAATATTGGCCAAGATATGTTCAAAAAATGATGTTTCATTGCAACTAACACATGTGGTCAATTCAATAATAGTTTTATAATGATCTTTGGCCAGTAACCTGCAATATTGGCTGAGATATAGTGAAAAATTGATTTTGTTGATAATGGTGGCACTAATAAAAATAATACGTAGGACATACAAAAAATAAATGTACATAGCAAATACGTTTTCTACACCATTTTTGCTGACCTAGAGACTCCAATTAGAACTGTTTTTCCAAGGCTGCACAACACCCCCTTCTACCCACCCAACTACATTGTTTGACTCTGTGCTCATCCACCCTTACAACCCAACAGGTGTTTCTATGCCAAGTCATCAACTGCCTTGTGAGTAGACTAAAAAAGAAAGCTGAATTTCCTTGGGGGTAGATTTTGCTCATACACACATTGCACCCTGTGGAGCTAAGCTTACCTTTCTAACTTGTTGAAGGATTTGTACGGATTTTATTTCAGTCGGTGCATATTCCCCTTTTAAACATGAAATGTTGGTACATGCTTAGATTCACTGCGTAATCCGAATCCTAAAATCCCTAGATGTGAATTGTGTGTTATTGGAACTGAGGTCAAGTAGTTTAAGTTCACTGTAAACAAAGATCTCAGAACGATTGTCGGAGTTAGTTTTTTTGGTCAATCCTCTAATTCTTCTATACACAAACACATCCAATGCATTTCTTTCCAAACTGCAGAAACGGTCAAATTTAAACTGCATGTATGCTTTCTGCTTTTATAAAGGGATTTATATAAGCTGCAGCTACAATTGCATCATCAATAAAATACTACTATCAAGAGTAGCAAAAATACTAAATCATTCAATGGAAGAGTTTATCTTTGGGTGAATTCAAAACCTTGTTTTTGAGTGTCCCAAACGTCAAACAGCCAGTGGTTTATGATAAAGAGTGATGGGTGGCTATTATTTCCCCGCTGAATAGAAAAGTCAAAATTTGTTTCAGAATTTGGTGTGATGAATAAGAATTCGTTGTGGTGAATAGAAGAAGGTGCACTTAAGTAGGCCACAAGATCGACGCCATCTTGAAAAATGGGCATGTGATGATTCAGTGGCTGAAATTCGCTATACCGAACGATCGATCGGTATACACCAAACAAAATCTGTTGATACCGTGATGTTTGTTATAGCGGCATTTCACTGTGAAAATTGGCTGGAAATTAGTTAGGGCATAACAGGGTGAGGACCAGGTCATTACTGCGTGATAATTGACCAGGTTGGGCGATGACCGCTGGTAATAAACCGAGCCGAAGGCTCGGTCTATTACCATTGGTCATCGCCCAACCCGGTCAATTATCACGCAGTACTGATGACCTGGTCCTCACCCTGTTATGCCCTAACTAATTTCCAGTGACAGCTGTAGCAATGGCAATTGTTAAGGTGATTGATCAGGAACTAACAACCTAACAATCATGAAATTATATAAGTGAAACATATTGCAAAAAACATATTTCAGGGAATTATTGATGAATGCATGAATTTACACTGTATTGATATGTTACAACTTGTTATATTTAATTTGTCCAACTTTGGCATTTGGTGGCAAATATCAAGAATAAAAAAAATTAATCAACTTTGGGTTTTTCGGTTATAAATTCCTGACGTATAATCATCACCATGAGATGGTATTTGCGCCGGGATGATGTAATAGTATGGCAGGAGAAATGGGTTCACATTTACATGTACCTCCCCAAAACAAAATTACAATATGAATGTTAGCATTCCTGGGACATCTACATGTAATTACAGAATTTTAATGTCAGCAAAAAAAATGTCCAATGATGTTCTAATTTGCATATTTACAAAATGGCTGCCATGCACAACATTATGTCATATCGGTGTCATTAGTACTAATGAGTCGATTTTGATAATCTTGGTGTCACAATTATGAAGTACTGATTCAATTTTTGCGGTTTTAAAATAATTGAGGCGAAGGTAATAACAAAATCATCATTTTCACTTTACCACCATGCAGCATTATTTTTTGTATCTATATGGGGGTAGAGGCCTACTTATTGCTAAACAAAGACACAAGACATTATATTCCAGAGCTAGGGTTGCTAGCGTAAGGCTTGACCCGAATTAAATGACATAGTAACAGTCTCTTTAGTCTAGAGAATTCAATTAACTTTAATAAATGTTCCAAGCATGTTGAGCAAGTCAGTGTACCAGATGTTATTCAATTGTAATTCGTAAAATCTTTCAAACAGCAATGAGGTCCAAGTCCAGAGCCACCACCGCCGACAAGCGACCCAAGAGCCACAGGGTGGCAAGCAGTGTTAGCGCTAGCACGGGGGTGTGGCCTCCCAGCACCATCACGCCAACAAACTACTACCAGCAGAGGTCAGTCACCCCTGACCCCTGGCCACCGGTGGCCAACAACGAGAGGTACGAGCGAGTCGAACTAAGACCCAAGACAGTGAGTATATGTAGAGCACTTGGAGGTTTGATTTTAGCTCCAGTCGTTTAACGTATTACAGATTCAACAGGGTAGATTTTTGTTATCTGGACCGGGTTGTGTTATAATATTATAGATGACAAAATAATACACGTCTAGTTTTTTGTTTTAGTTTTGTGTTCATTTAAGTTTCTTCTTTTTTGGATGTGATTTCATCCTGCACGGCACTCTGGGCACTATCACGTCAATCCATTTGCCTTGATACGTGGCACACACATTAGACCACAGGGCATGGCTGCAAAATGTGCTCAGAAATTGATTTCCTTGGCGCACCTCTTGAATCTAAGTGGAATCACTGCAGTCTGTTAGCTGGGATCATGTGGATCACGAAAAACCAAAATCCCCAATCGCAAGTTCACCAGTTAATTAAATATTTGCATTTTTAATGACCTGTATATAGAGGGCGCCCTCTATTGACCAGGATTGGAAAGCTGTGTACATTTTCAATGGGAATTGATTGCTCATTGCTGTTGCTTGCTAAAAAGGGACTATACAGAGACAGAATTCGATTAGGAGGAATTAGGGTGTGGTTTGATGTCCCAATACAAATTTTCATTTTGTTATTGCCATATTTTTAACTTTTGGATAAAGTGTCATTTTCTTTTTTCTTTTTCTGTTAAGTATTTGTGGTTTTTTGGGGTTTTTTTGGGGGGGGGTAAAAATCGAAATCTAAATTGTATGAACAAAAATATATACACGACCAGAGGGTTTTCCAGCTTTAGCCTTTGATACATGTTTATTCTTAACGGTAAAACTTAAATTTGTCCATGTCTTTAACAATGTACATTTGAGTGGGTGAACAACAACTCGTACTGATTTACATACACAATTATGTTATAACAAACATTTTGCCCATTTCCAGCTGAGATTTTATTAAGGAGAGTCGGATGGAAAGCAGACTGTGTGATACAATGTTTCTGTGGTGACAAGATCCTTTCCCTCGATCTGTGAGAGCACCCACTGATCTTTTTTCCTCGCTGCTTCCAGAAGCTTTCCTGCAGTTAGCGTCTGGCAATGTGAAAGTTTGTCAAGGACAGTTGTTCGGGTCTTCTTGTCCAAACCTCCACCTCTGTCTTTTTGCAGATGTTGCATATACGTGGCAGTATTGTTAAGTTTTTGTTGGTTTCTTGGAAAGAAGCCAGAGGTTGAACGCAGTTTTCTTCTTGAGGGCTCAGTGCTGCATTCGCATGTGTCTTTTTCCGTCGTATCTGCATCTGAGAATATTTGGAGGGGGGGGGAGGGAAATGGGAATATTTATAAATAGAGTGCCCGATGAATTGAAATCTGGAGATAAATTAATAATGGGTAAAACTATAAATACAACAACATCTAAAAATGTTGGACAGATCTATCACTCCACTCTATAAAGTGGAGCATATCTGTCCACAATTTATTAAAGACACAGGTATAAATACAAACATGGAATGCATTTTGTTTATGAGAAAAACATTCTTTCCAAAGTACAGGTTCCAGGAATGCCGTATTTTTCACATTGATTTAACTTTAAAACTATGGAACCCTGACTAAAACCTTAAATGTGTAGAGGAAGACTACATTGTATCTCCAGCCGACCCCTGCTCTAAGTATTTTTATTTTTCTTGCTCCGTCATGCAAAATATCCTTCATAAATTTTGCATTCTTGCTTCGCCTCGTAGAATGTAACATTTCCTCTTTCAACTCGTACTATTATACTATTCTGGACATTGTGTAATCACAGGAAAGTAAATAAATACAATTGGAGGGAAAAAACGAAATGTAAACAAAACATAAATATTGACAGTGAGGGGGTAAAGGAATACAATTAGACAAGCAGGCAGGTTTTTTGTTTGTTTTTTTCCAGGAAAAAAAAGGCAAGGAAATAAAAAATACTGACAAATAAGGACGTTATATGAGCTTCCAGGTTAAGAATAGAAAAATGTACTGGAAAATGTACTATATAAATGTCCCTCTCCCCCCCCCCCCCCTAAATTGTTGTCCCCCTAATATAAAGTAACTGCTTTCAGTACTACTACTAGTGACAAGTTACATGTATATTTTTGTTCCTACCCTAGTTTCAATTTCCATGTGACCAAGTTGCATGCCTATTTAGAGCTGGAAGCAGAACTATTTTATTTTGCCCTTGTGGAATTGAAGAAGATCGCTTGAGGTATAAAAACCCTCTAAGAGTAAGAATTATGGGTTCCGAATTATGACCCGACAGAAATTGTCAACAATGGTCATAACTCTTTTTAATCTCCATTTAAAACATGTTTAGTGCAAATTACACAATCTATGGGGACATAGAAGGAATAGGTGGTTCTTGGATTAAGACAAATTAATTCTGAAAAAGCCCTATTCCTTTTTTTTAACGGAATCTACTCAACTACATCATCACATACCTTTGACACTGATTCCGGCCGTACATCAACCAGTGCGTGTACGATTGGAATGCCGATGATCATCTCCGCTTTTTTCGACGATTTCTGCTTTGGTAGAAGTAGAAACATTCTTCCACCTATCGGCACAAGCCTGGAATTTGTTCCAACCTTTTTCAGTGAACGACAAAACCCTGGAATCTGCATCTGAAACGTGCATAATACACTTTTTCGTGTTCGAATCGCTGTCATCTGAGCAGCTCGTGTCGTCGGCCATCTTGCTGTAAACAGCGCCTACGCTCGCTCTATTTTACAGCGCCCGCTATTGGTCCATTTGCCCACTATTCGCACAAACGTACCGCACCACGACAAAAGGGCCTCGTTGATTGGTCGTTGAAAAATAATGACGTAATTGTTTACTGGGCAGTTTTGTGCATCGAAACGGGGAAAACATGAATTTTAAATGAAGATTTTATCGAGTACTGGTTCGCAGATCGTCTGGGGATTTTATTTGTGAGTTTCCCAACAACTTGCTAAGTAGTTTAAAGTAAGATTTATATAGATTCACGATATGCGTCAAGAAAGTGCAAGATAATCGGCCATGCCCTGTGGTCTACATGCATGTAGACCAGCAAATGTGTGCTGGATATTGACATTACGACCCCCCCCCCCCCCCCCCCCCCCCCCGCCCCGCCCAATTTAGGTGGTTCGGCACACAATCACACTAACAAATTTAGAAGCTGAAGCTCTATATCTTCTTCTTCTGGAGTACAAGTCCGATTGGTTGAGACGTTGCTGTAGATCAGCAATTGTTATATAATGTAAATAACACTTTTATTTAGTGATGTCAAGATGACATCATTGTACCTAAACTACTATACACTGTGGAGACCTACGAACAATAGAAGACAAATTTAAAGGTGGGATACACCGTTGGTAATTGCTTGAATTATCATGAATGGGTGGACTTGGGGGGCTGTATTTTACAGTAAATATCGTTTAACCGACCTGTCCGAAGTTTTACAATAATGGGTGCTGAGAAAAGCACAAAAAAACCAGTTCGTTTTCAACCGGCATCGGGCAGTGGTACTAGGCCTAATGTTCTTGGGTTTTTTTCGCGATCGCCGTCCGGCGATTTATAAAATAAAAATGTTCGGAACAATTACAGGATATCTAGCGCAATCATTTTGCTGGATGCCTACAATCATTATTTACTTTCAAATAAAAAGGATATTTCTTAATGATTTTGTAGTATTCTTTTTTATATCTGCAAATGGTAAATCCTACCTTTAATATCTCGTATATTTGTTTATATATTTCAAATAATCGTCAAAGAGAAACTGACTAGGTTCATTACCCTACAGCTTTACAGATTTGAACCAATAATGGGTTCATTTCTTTGACTAATAATAGTTTGGTTGTGATTTTGATTTAGCTAACCGTTGCTTTTTTCTATAAAGGGGCTATTAAAGTATTTTATTTAATTGTTGTCTTCATGTGTTGACATATTTTGAGGTGTGGCACTTTACATGTACTATGCTAATACCAATTTCCATATTCAAAAGTAAAACTTTGTTATTCATGCCTCACCCTGAAAACAAATACAGACGCTTTTGTGCCCAAAAAATAGGAAATTTCTGTATTTGTATTTTGCATTTGGTGATTGAATTCAAATGTGTCCAATCGGCACAATATTTGGAATTTACAGTTAGAATCGAGACACGTGTCTGATTTGAATGAGATCGATTAGTACACTCAGTTTTGAAAACAAAGCATGAAACATTACAAAAGTGCAAGATAAATAAACATTACAATCGTTTACGTTATTTCGGAGGAAAGGAAATTTGCTAATTTCTTTGGTGATTTATTTTCCATTTTTACGGTCAACATTTTATTAATTCATGCAAATGTAAAATAGTGCAAGTACGTGATACATAATAGACTGTAAACTGAACATTACCTAGCACACAAGTTTGCCACTTTTTGTACAAAAGTGTCGTATTCAATCGCATATAAATAGTTTTGCTATGCTCAGCACTGTTAATTGTATTACACTTGCTTCCTTGTTTAACCAAAAAAATACCCTATCCGTCCTTGACAACTTGAATAAAGGTAACAAGTAAGTTATATTACTTGTTTTTATTTATTCCGTTTTCGCAAAAATGAAAAGGTAATGAGAAAACTCTGCATTGCTAAGATTTCTAATACATCAAATTGAAGAAAAAAAAAACCCAAACCAAAAAAACGATGTCTTGTGATTTAGGTGATTATAAGCGATTATAAGCATGCATTAAGATTAATAGGCTAAACACGGTGTCTTGTCATTTAGGTGATTATAAGCGACTATAAGCATGCATTATAGTTAATAGGCTATAGTGTTACTACATTGTTTTAATATTGGATTCCCCGGCTATTTTAAAACAGTTTTCATTCAAATTCACTAACGAATTCGATCTCTAAATGCTGCTTTAAGGTAGCAGCTTAATAGACGAATCTGAGTTCGAGTCAATGTTTAAATAGAGGGGCCAACATTTGAAATTGAATGGTAAATAAGTAAATTGGTTTGGTAAAGCGGGTGATTAATTTTTTTATTCGGACGAAATTGAATGTGAGAGTTGGTAAATTTGAATGAAAAAATGTTTAAAAATAACCGGGCAAACCTATACATTACGTATATATGAAACTGAAAGCGAATAAAGCAGGACTATCGCAGGCACTCAACGAAGCCAGTTGTCACGCCATTCCTTGTCACTCGACGTTGATTTCTTCGTTATCTCCTGCAACAAAAAAAGGTAAAGGAAAGTCGATGAAAAACCATAATGTTTTATCAAGACTGGCGGGGCTTTTTTTCCGGCAAAGAAATCAACAATGTAAGCAATGCACACCGGTGTGTATGTACATGTTCATGTACCTACATACACATACATGTACATGTGTTCGCATTGCTGTATCACTGTGGAGACATGGCTTTGTTCTCGTGTACAAAATGGTTAGAAAGTCGAGCACGTTTTTCAAAATGCTCCCATTTTAACCACAATTGTTTTCCTGGGTTGAAATTTCGACCCAACATACCCTATATTATACCCTAACCCAAACACTAACCCTAACCCAAACACTAACCCTAACCCTAACACTAACCCTAACCCTAACCCACATCTTTACCCTAGTTTTTGAGTAATTTAAGTACAATCCAAAAGTCTAATTCGTGAAATTCCTAATTCCTATTCATCTATAGAAATTACCCTTTGGAGGCCTTTTCACTCCCATTGTCTCTATTGTGTTCACGTCTCCAGAGGGTACCGTATTTCGCACCATGTACATGGAGGAATAAGCACTACGTCGGCAATGTTTTACGCCGCAAGCAACGTATGTATAAACAATCTGTTCATCAGCTTCACCCATGCAAGCTATAGCGTCGGCATCGTACAGTACTATGCCGGCTACGCATAATACCACCATTTTACAGATGAACGATTTTGTTTTTGGCTTAGTTAGCTGTTTCGGTTTTTCACCGAAACAGCTTTTGTAATCGTTAAATTTTTTTTTTTTCTTTTTTTTTTTAGCTGTTTCGGTTTTTCACCGAAACAGCTTTTGTTTTCGTTAAAGTTTTTTTTTTTCTTTTTTTTTTTTTTCTTTTAATTTTTCAGACTTTTTTCCATAGGATTTGTACACGTTTTTTCTGGCATAGCACTTTGACACTTTGGTAAATCCGATCGACTTGAGACTTGACATACATTTAGAAAACCACCCAAGGACGGTCCTAGAAGAAATTCGGCCCGATTACGTCATTCAAGGTCACGTGACGTCATGTTAAAGGTGAAATTTTCCCCATAGGTTTTGTACACGTTTTTCTTCAGACTCTTGACTTTGACACTTTGGTAAATCCGACCGACTTGAAACTTGGCATACACTTAGAACACCACCCATAGATGTTTCTGAAAGACATTCGGCACGATTGCGTCATTCAAGGTCACGTGACGTCACATTAAAGGTGCACATTTTTCTCCCATTCGTTTTGTACACGTTTTTGTTTAGACTGTTGACTTTGACACTTTAGTAAATCCGATCGACATGAGACTTGGCACACACTTAGACCACCATCCACATACGGCCCTAGAAGAAATTTGGCACGATTACGTCATTCAAAGTCACGGGGCGTCACGTTAAAGTTTCATTTTCCCCCATAGGTTTTGTACACGTTTTTCTTTAGACTATTGCCGTTGACACTTTAGTAAATCTGATCGACTTGAGACTTGGCACACACAAAAGACCACCACACACATATTAAAAGTAATTTTAGACACTCGAAACAGCTCTGTGTTTGTCCACAAACACATGTCTAGTTTTTTTTTTTTTTTTTTTTTTTCTCCTTTTTCAGACTTTTCTCCATAGGATTTGCACACGTTTATTCAGACAATACACTTTGACACTTTGGTAAATCCGATGGACTTGAGACTTGGCATACACTTAGACAACTACCCAAGGACGGTCCTAGAAGAAATTCGTCGCGATTACGTCATTCAAGGTCACGTGACTTTGCGTTAAAGGTGAAATTTTTCCCATAGGTTTTGTACACGTTTTTCTTCAGACTATTGAATTTGACACTTCGGAAAATTCGACCGACTTGAAACTTGGCATGCCCTTAGAACAACACCCCCAGATGTTCCTGAAAGAATTTAGGCACGATTGCTTCATTGAACGTCACGTGGCGTCACGTTAAAGGTGCACATTTTTCTCCCATTGGTTTTGTACACGTTTTTCTTTAGACTATTGACTTTGACACTTTAGTAAATCCGATCGACTTAAGACTTGGCACACACTTAGACCACCATCCACAGACAGTCCTAGAAAAAAATCGGCACGATTACGTCATTCAAGGTCACGGGGCGTCACGTTAAAGGTTCAATTTTTCCCCATAGGTTTTGTACACGTTTTTCTTTAGACTGTTGACTTTGACACTTTCGTAAATTTGATCGACTTGAGACTTGGCACACACATAGACCACCACACACACATATTGAAAGTAATGTAAGACACTCGAAACAGCTCTGTGTTTGTCCACAAACACATGTCTAGTTTTAATAATTTTTGTGTGTGTCAAATTGTTAGTATTACTGTTAGTGGGCACATGGGTAAAGAAATGTAATTAATAATTGACATGACTACCCCTCCCTGGGGAGATGCGGGAGAGTTGAGCCACCGGGAGAGTTGAGCCACCCCCTATAACTCGAAAAGTAGTAACTCACTAAAATGTATATTTGCATATATTGTTTATAGCATCAATACGACATTCTTAGTGTTAAACTCTACTGCCATGTGTACTCAGTATCAAAGATACCTAAACAAATTTTTTTTTTCACTTTTGAGTGAACAAAAGAAAAATTAATATTTTGTCTTATTTCCCATAGCAAGACTTAGACTATAATGGCGGTAATTTGTTTATTGAAGGGGGTATATATGACCATTATTTTAGAGAACTATTGTAAACTACCAAAAGTTCTACACCAGACAGGATTGGGTTATTTACAAAATGGTCGCAATGAGGAGAGTTGAGCCATTGGTCATGGGGAGAGTTGAGCATAGGGAAAACATGTAGTAACATTTTGATTTTTTGACTAAAGGTGAAAAATGTATAATAAATGAGAGAAAATGTTATTTTGTGCCATGATAATAACAATTGAGCACCATATTTACTTTAATAATTAATAAATCAAAAGTTGAAAAAATATGATTTTGTTTTTTCACCAGCCATTGACTTATCATGCTGGCTCAACTCTCCTGTAATAGTGGCTCAACTCTCCCATATTGTAGGGAGAGTTGAGCCACTTTACCAATTTTGTTCAAACCTTTTATATAAATAAGCCTTAACTGCTATCCCAACTGTTATTGTTTCAAAACGAAAACAACACTCTAAAGTTTATCTTACACTATTTTTGTATAGGTTTGTACTTTTCTTCCGCATATGGTGACACAAAATATAAAAATTGGCTCAACTCTCCCGCATCTCCCCTCAGCGTGTACTTACAGGTTGGTAAACACCGCCAATCGTGGACGGGGCATTGCACCCACATCCAACCACGCACTATGCTATATGCGCCTTTGAGAACCAATGGCGTACGTGTATTCACACACTGCAATGAGCGCTAAAGATGTGTTCGATGTAAGCACAATCTTTTACTCGTGACCACTATCCTCCTATCAACTAAGTTCTTACCGACACTGCAGATGACTCCTGCATCTCGGCTGTGGCTGCATGTAGATGCTGTCCAGCAGAGGAAGGGGCACTCACCGAGTGCCTCCTCCGAGCCGTTACAGGACAGGCCCTCCATGTGGACCTGTCCACTCCCTTCCCCAAAGTGTGCTCCAGGCTTGGCCTCCGCGTCGCCGGGGAAGCCGAGTTGTCGGCAGGCCACCCCAGCGTCCATATCATCCCACTTATGATCGCAGATCGTTCCCCAGGTATGGTTTCGGAAAACCTCCACCCGGCCACTGGAGTGATTGGAACCGCCCCTCAAGCGAATAGTGTCTGAAATACAAACAGCAGGAAATTGAATAAAGCTGTAAGATAAGGCATGATAAGCTCCTATGAGAACTACAGTCAAATGCCGGTGCCTGGTTGCATCAAAATAATTCAATAGATTATGAACCCCAAAGTTAGAATATTTTCATTTTCTTCCATTTCTTCTTTTTCTATTGAATTCTAGTTGCTAAGCAGAAATCGGAGGAGAAGCCAAAGCCGAGCAAAAGCCGAATCAAAGCAAAGGTTTAAACAAAAGACACCTCTGTCCGCTATAATTGTGCGCATGGCAGTTGTAATTTCGTTACATGGGGTGATATTTTGTGTCCAAGCAGTCGGCAAGTGAACTCGCTGACTGCTTGGAAACACAATACGGTCCCTATTTCTTTTTCTACTTACAGCTAATAGAAAGCCAAGTGTTTGCATGTTTTGTTACAGGCTACCGGGTTCCTGTTACTGAAAGAACCAATCACAACACCATAACCATGCTACCCCAGACCTAAGAGCGGTACACACACGCTTAAAACTAAAGTGTTGAATCAACATTATAAATTATAAGTTGGAATTTCAAACATTATGTTTGGAATCCAAAATGTTAAAGAGTAGTCACTGACTGCACCCCTTTAACGTTGATTCAACACTTTAGTTTGTTCAGCGTGCACGTACATAATCATACACGAGGTGCAGTGAAGTTCGGGGTTGTTTTGGGGACCGTATCGTATCATATACGATCATCAATACAGACATTCGCAACCGTGACAGAGTTGTGTGGAATCGCAAGAATTATGAAGACAAACGTGGTAGGCCTATGTATTTTGTTTTAAAATTGCAGATTGACTACAGTGTATTCTCGTATACTAAAATTGGGAACCAGGGTGACAAAAACTGACACCTACTTTGACTGGGTTGGCAAATTGCTCCGGCAACGTTTGAGTTTTCACACTGCTGATAGTCGTCGCAGACAAACGGGCAGTCGGGCAGTCGGCTCTCCGTCCCATCACAGGCGACTCGGTACATCATGATCGGCAGGTCGCCTCTTCCGAATTCTGAATCTGTCGTGGCCTGGACTGCATCACCAAAGCCGAGCTGACGACAGACGGTGATGCTATCGTTTAACCCCCAGTCCTCGCCACAAACCGCTCCCCAGGATTGTGTTTCGCCATGGTAGATTTCCACTCGGCCGCTGAATGCGTCAGTGCCATTAACTAATCTCACTGCACCATCAACTGTCAATGCTATTTTGAAATGTTAAAAGATACTAGCTTAAAGGGATCATATACGTTTGGTAATGGGAACCCACTGTTTGTTTCAATCCTATATAGTTAAAGATATATACCATACAACTAACCTGTAAAAATTTCATTTCAAAAGGTGGAAGCGATTTTGAGATATTGTTGAAAATCTGGAGCGGTTATGTCCACGCAGGAAGAATAATCTGCATTGAAATACACAATCTGAGAAACGTCACTGCAGTAACGCTTTTTAGATTCAATTTTTTTGGGGATGAAAAGTGTTATCTTTTTTAATAACTGCAGTACTTCGAAGTGAAAAGTTGCTAAAAATGCATTATACTGTAGCGTTTGACCAATGGTTCTATAGACGATTACGGATAAGATTGTCCTAGTAGTTCGGAGACAGAAAGAATCTAACCAGGAGACAGTGTCTCAAGTTTTTCGCTTTTTATTCTCAACAAATCACTGCTTTCCAATCACTTTATATACCACAATTGTCAGTTCTTTATGTACATTTATAAATCACCTTAATTAAGCAGGGTGGGTTGTCCGTCGGGGAGGAATTAGCTCTCTTTTTAGATCCCGCAGCGTAGCATACAACCTCCTCGCTTCAAGTCCGAACAGCAACTCTTCCCACGCGCGCGCGCGCGCGATCGATCCCAGCTTGCCCTGTCTGCTACTGTGCATGCTACCCGGGCGGACAGCGCCACCATGCGATAATCGCTACATTACCCCCCTTTATTTCAAAAAGAATGCGTCCCGCATTCAGTAAAGTAAAACAAAGAACAAGATAACAAGTAGAAAAGCTTCAGGTATCACTCTCTCAGGACATAATCAGTGGTGGTTCTCATGACGAGGCTGTCTTCGTTGAAGATCTCCACAATCTTGCGCCGACGGACTTCCCGGGAATCCTCGCGCCCTTCGAATACAGTCTCCGTGGTGACCTGGCGTAAGGGTGATTCCCGCGTCATGTGGCTTGACTTGCTTGGTGATGTAACTCCCAAGTGCATTTCGTCGGCTGTCGGGTGTAGGTCCACTAGTACTGTCGGAAGCGTTTTCTGGATCTCTGGAGTTTTGGGCACTGCGCTGGTCACCTGCCGATCCGGGGTTTGGAGGTCTCGATGTTCGTTGTGGGTAGTTTCTTCATGCATTTGTGTCGAATGGTGAATCTTTAGGTGTCTTCGTAAATCACTCCGTCTGGAATAGCTACTCCCGTCGCAAAAAGGACACTCGTATCTGGTTTTTATCCCATGTTGCTCTGATATGTGACGGTTGAGGGCTGAATATGCTCTGAAGGTCTGACGGCATTCTGTGCACTGAAGGGTTGGTGTTGGACTTCTGGACTTCGGTGACCTGTCTCTCCTGGGCGACTTTTGGCGGCTCCGTGAACGGTGTCCTTTTGGCATCTGCAGGATGATAAAACCAAAAAGAATTGGAAAATTAGTAATTCTTCATGGTTGATGGACTACATGTAGTTTGTAGGTTTGGTTGACCCATTCCCCATAACGTTTCGGCGGCCTCCGCTTCCTGCGGCTCGGGCATTCTTGGCATTTATCAGTAGGCTGTTCGACTTTGCACTGCTCCTGCTCGATCCCCCCTGATTTCCTGGTCTGCGATCGTTTAGCTTCATCGCTTGAGGTGTCTTTGCTACCGCTCTTCCTTGTATAACTTGGCTGTTTTGGTGTCTCTGTGCCGGATCCCTCTTCCGAGCTCTCCGACTGCCGATGCTCTTTGGTACCCTGCATGTTAACTGGGCTCTGAACTCTTTTGAGGCCGCTGTTTCCACAAGTAAGCCTGCCTTCCCACCACGACTTGTCATACTCTCCTCCAAACCTCTTAAGGCGGTCTATGTGCACAACCTTTGGTTTATGCCGTGACCCTTTCTGGATACGTACATTTACGTCGTTGATGCATTCTGTCACAATGTAGGGCCCGTCCCATCGGGATTGGAGTTTAGGCGACAATCCCACAGTTCTGGCCTCTATAGCCAACATCACTGTGGTCCCAGGAGTGAGCTGCTTCTGTTTATTTGGTAAGTCGTAATTTCGTTTTTGGTGCTTGGCAGCCTTGTGTAGATGCACCCTCGCCTTCTCATGGGCATCACGGAACCTTTTTCTCAACTCCACTGCATAGGGTGTAACCTCCTTGGGCTGTTCTGGGGATCCCAAAATAAGGTCAATGGGCAGTTCAACTTCTCTGCCGAGTGTGAGTAGATTTGGTGTTTCGCCAGTACTGCCGTGTTGCGAAGCACGATAAGCCATCATTACCAGGGGTATGTGGAGGTCCCAATCCATTTGATTCTCAGCCACGTAAGCACTAAGCATGTCTTTTAGAGTGCGATTAAACCGCTCTACTTGGCCGTCGCTCTGGGGGTGGTAGGGACTCGTCCTTGTTTTGTCTATGCCGAGGATTGCGCACATTTCTTGAAACAAATTGCTTTCAAATTGCCGGCCCTGGTCACTGTGTACCTGCCTGGGAACGCCGAATCGGCAGACAAATTCTCTAACAAAGACCCCGGCAACTGATTTGGCTGTCACGTCCTGCAAGGGGAAAGCTTCTGTCCATTTGGTAAAGTAGTCCGAAATAACTAGGATCCACTTGTTCTCCCTATGTTCCGTAATTGGGAATGGTCCTGTGATGTCTAACGCGACCCGTTCCATAGGCACCCCGGAGATTTGTTGTTGGAGTGGCGCCCTGATTCTCTTGGGAGGCGGCTTGCGTCGGGCACACTTCAGACATTGCTGACACCACCTCGTGATC
The DNA here is from genome assembly GCA_037893245.1 of Crossaster papposus. Lineage (NCBI taxonomy): Eukaryota > Metazoa > Echinodermata > Asteroidea > Velatida > Solasteridae > Crossaster > Crossaster papposus. The sequence goes on along the minus strand of JBAIAA010000780.1, from coordinate 188,028 downwards.
GACTCCTTCATGTTCTCCCAGTAGAACCTTGACTTTACTTTCGCATACATCTTGTTAATTCCCAAGTGCCCAGCCGTGGGGCAGTCATGGAGTTGCTTCATAACATCTTCTCTGAAGGGCCGTGGTACCACCAGAAGCCAGCGTGAATGTGGGGCGTCCTCATCCCATCGTCTGTACAGTACACCGTCCCGAAGTCGCAGTTGTTGCCACGAACACCACAGTGTTTTGAGCCAAGTTCCTTCAGCAGATACCTCTGTCCACGGCGGTTTAGGGGTCCCATTTTCCAGCCAGAATATTACTTTACGCAAGGTGACATCTTCCATTTGTTTTCCCCTCATCTCTTCGGATGTGCACCCATGTACCCAGCAGTGCGAAGAAATTTCTCGTATAATGTGGTCCTTGCGACTGTCATAAGGTGGTACTCTAATGGGTTGACCCCGGTGTGTCTTGTCTAGACGCCTCTTTTCGTTGGGAGATTCTTTGCTTGATATCCCTAGGCGATTCTGTAGTTGTGTTTTGGTTCCCTTTTCTTTTGTTTCTTCTCTGGAAGAGTCCACCTTAACTTTTTGCTGGTCTATTTCACACTTGACATCAGGCCGCATTCGGGACATCGCGTCGGCATTACCATGTTTCGGGCCTGGTCGATGCTCAATGTCAAACTCGTACTCTGCAAGAACTTGAAGCCACCTGGCAATTTGTCCCTCTGGCTCCTTAAAATTAAAGAGCCAACGGAGGGACCCATGGTCTGTTCTCAGAAGAAACCGCTGTCCATAAAGATATGGCCGAAAGTGTTTGATAAAGTGCACCACTGCCAACAGCTCCTTCCTTGTGACGGAGTAGTTCTGTTCTGGCTTTGACAAAGCTCGACTCGCATAGGCAATAACACTAACGTGCCCCTCTTGTTCCTGACTAAGCACAGCCCCGATGCCATAGTTGCTCGCGTCGGTATCAAGTATAAACTTTCCTTTCGGGAGGGGATATGCAAGGATCGGCGCAGAGGTGAGGTGTTTTTTTAGCTGGTCGAATGCAGACTGACAATCGTCCGTCCACTGAAACGTCTTGTTCTTTTCAGTCAGTTTGTGTAGTGGCCTAGCAAGTTCTGCAAACCCGGCTACAAACCTTCTGTAGTAGGACGCTAAGCCCAAGAAACTCCGTACCTCTTGCGTGTTTTGGGGTACAGGCCATTGCTCTATATGGTGTGTCTTACTGGGATCAGTTTTAACCCCTTTATCCGAGACTATGTGCCCCAGGTATAACACCTCCCGTTGAAGCAAGTGGCATTTCTCTGGTTTGAGTTTTAGGTTGGCTTGCCTGATGCGATCAAACACCACCCGCAGCCGCTGTATGTGTTCACTAAATGACCCGGAGAATATGATGATGTCATCCAGGTATACCAGGCACATCTGCCACTGAAGCCCGCGTAGTATATTCTCCATCAGACGTTCGAATGTTGACGGGGCGTTACATAGCCCGAAAGGCATGACGCGAAACTGATAGAGGCCCCAGTTACTGGCAAAGGCTGTTTTCTCCTTATCTTCTTTGTTCATTGGGACCTGCCAGTAGCCGGATGATAAGTCCAATGTTGTAAAGTATTTGGCTCCTGCTAGGGTCTCTATTGAATCATCGATGCGGGGAATTGGGTAGGCATCTTTCCTAGTAATTGCATTAAGTCGCCGGTAGTCTACGCAAAAACGAACAGAGCCATCCTTCTTTCGGACTAGCACTATGGGTGAAGCCCATGGTCCAGCTGCAGGTTCTATAATATTTGCTTTCATCATCTTACTTATTTCTGTTTCTGCTACCTCTCTCTGAAACATTGGCAACCGACGGGCTCCTTGTTTGATAGGTTGTGCGTTACCCGTGTCGATTGTGTGTTCTGCGAGTGTCGTGAGCCCAATATCCCCCTTGCATTGAGAGAACAAGTTCTGGTATTCTTCTATGAGTTTTGACAGTCGGGTCGTCTCTCCTTCATCGAGTTGTGTTGTGCCGCGTTGCAGCATATCTTGGAGACTTGCCGGGAGCCTATGCAGCCTTTTGGTTTGCTGTACTTCTACGCGGTCGGCCCTCTCTACTTCCGACACCAAACAAGATGTTTTGTTGTACTCCTGGGATGAGATCTGCGGTCCTACCGCGTCAAACTCTTGAAACACACCTGCGGACGTTCCTCCACGAAGAACGACCGGTTCATCTGTCGCGTTCAAGATGCGCAACGGTACTCCAAATGTTCTTGACTGGGTCACTACTGGCGCCAAAAGCACATTGGTTTTAGCCAGGAAGCTCTGGGCGGGCTCCACGATACCGTAACCCACTGCGAGGTTCTTATTTCTCATTCTGCCTTCTACAATAATTTCGGAGGCTGGGGGAATTGTAACTGTGTCTCTGATTGTCACTCTGCAACTCTGTTGTCGTTCCCTTGTATTCTTCAGTGGCACTTCTGAGTTTCCGATTAGCAAACTCTTGCACCCGATATCAACCACACAACCTTGTTGATGCATAAAATCCAACCCCAGGAGAACATCATTATGGATGTCTGCTACTACGACGTCCTGGCAAAATATTTTCCCGCCCACTTGAAGCTCAACCGTCGCCTCTCCGTGTACTTTCAACAGGGTGTCGTCTGCCAGGTATATCTGCACGCTAGACTTTCTGACATCAGGTCTGGAACACTGGCTCATTCGGTGAATTACTTTTTCGGACAAGATTGACACCGTTGCCCCTGTATCGAGCAGCATTTTCGCGTCTACTCCATTTACTTGCCCAAGTATATGAAGCCCAGCTCCGACTTGAAATACCGTTCCGTTTAAACCCCACTTTTGTGTGGACCCTTCATTCTGATGGACTGACCCCCGATCCTTGGACCCAGCCCTTACAAGTTTTCCTGGTCCGTGTTCCTTTTCTCGGATGTCGGTCTTTTTGGACAATCCCTCTTGAAGTGTCCCAAGTCTCCGCACCTGAAACATCCTCTTCGGTCCTTGGGAGAACGACTTTGTTGTGTTAGGGCCTGAATCTGTTGTGTTATTAGTTCCAGTTGGCGTTCTAATTTTACGAATTTGTTATCAGGTACTTGGTTAACCGTTGCTGCCATGGCCGCGCTTTCTACCTCACCTCCAACAGCTCTGACCCGTTTTATGTTGCTTTCCTTTTCTGCGGTCATAATGGCCTGAAACTCAATAGCAGCAGTTACCGCTTCTTCCAGACTGCCCGGTCGCATTTGTAGAATTCGTGTCCGCGTTTCGCTGTCTGTGAGTGCATCTAAGAAAATATCCCTCGCCATGGTTGTTTGCGCGTCGGCTGAAAGTTCACTAAACGTCTTGTCCACCAGCAGACGGACATCCTGAGCTAGCTCTGACAGAGACTCTCCGCTTTTCTGACGCCTATTCTTTAGCTGGATTCTGTAAAACTCCTTACGTCCATCCGGCTCAAATCTCGCTTTTAATCCATTAACCAGGTTATGGTATGTGATGCCGTCTCTTGGCAGGCTCTGAAGCACTTGTTGAGCTGCACCTGTGAGCGAGACAGCCAAGTACTCTGTCCTCTCTCCTTCCCCCCACCTATTGATGTTTGTACACATCTCAAAGTGCCTCCGGTATGCCGACCAAGACGTCTTGCCATCGTACCGATCGGGGCGCATGACTGGTCGCTCTCGCACTAGTCTTTGCTGTAGAGTTGCACGGTTGCATGTATCCGGGGCTGGTGCCGGGAGTCCACAGTTACTGTAGTTGGTGCTCGCAGGTAAGTTCGCCGGTGCACCGACGAGTGAACCAGCAGGCACGCCGGCCCTCCACGTTGGTGCACTGAACACTGGCTCATTTTCCGAGAGCAAAGGGTACTGCGTTGTTGAATGCGTTGTCGACCACTGTGAAGAAATCTCCTGGTGCCCCGATGCCGACGGCTGAAGCTGCCTCCCGTTCCCCGCACCCTGTGCGGCCATCGGTGCCCCGGCCGGTGCACCGATATGCTGTTCCGTGTTCAACGCACCCTGTGCAGCCATCGGTGTCCCGGTCGGTGCACCAATATACGGCGCATGTTGCTGTGCCGCCATCGACCACTGTGGATAAATCGCCTGGTGCCCCGGTGCCGACGTCTGAAGCTGCTTCACGTTCCCCGCACCCTGTGCGGCCATCGGTGCCCCGGTCGATGCACCAATAAGCTGTTCCATGTTCCTCACACCCTGTGCAGCCATCGGTGCCCCGGTCGGTGCACCGATATACGGCGCCTGTTGCTGTGCCGCCATCGACCACTGTGGATAAATCGCCTGGTGCCCCGGTGCCGACGACTGAAGCTGCTTTACGTTCCCCGCACCCTGTGCGGCCATCGGTGCCCCGGTCGGTGCATTGATAAGCTGTTCCGTGTTCATCGCACCCTGTGCAGCCATCGGTGCCCCGGTCGGTGCACCAATATACGGCGCATGTTGCTGTGCCGCCATCGACCACTGTGGATAAATCGCCTGGTGCCCCGGTGCCGACGGCTGAAGTCGCTTTACGTTCCCCGCACCCTGTGCGGCCATCGGTGCCCCGGTCGGTGCATCGATAAGCTGTTCCGTGTTCCTCGCACCCTGTGCAGCCATCGGTGCCCCGGTCGGTGCACCAATATACGGCGCATGTTGCTGTGCCGCCATCGACCACTGTGGATAAATCGCCTGGTGCCCCGGTGCCGACGGCTGAAGTCGCTTTACGTTCCCCGCACCCTGTGCGGCCATCGGTGCCCCGGTCGGTGCATCGATAAGCTGTTCCGTGTTCCTCGCACCCTGTGCAGCCATCGGTGCCCCGGTCGGTGCACCAATATACGGCGCATGTTGCTGTGCCGCCATCGACCACTGTGGATAAATCGCCTGGTGCCCCGGTGCCGACGTCTGTAGCTGCTTCACGTTCCCCGCACCCTGTGCGGCCATCGGTGCCCCGGCCGGTGCACCGATAAGCTGTTCCGTGTTCATCGCACCCTGTGCAGCCATCGGTGCCCCGGTCGGTGCACCGATATACGGCGCCTGTTGCTGTGCCGCCATCGACCACTGTGGATAAATCGCCTGGTGCCCCGGTGCCGACGGCTGAAGCTGCTTCACGTTCCCCGCACCCTGTGCGGCCATCGGTGCCCCGGTCGGTGCATTGATAAGCTGTTCCGTGTTCATCGTACCCTGTGCAGCCATCGGTGCCCCGGTCGGTGTACCGACATACGGAGTCGGTTGCTGCATGGTACTGTGTCCGCGTGGAACATCCCCGCCGTGCAACGGTGTTGACGAACGGGCTGCAACTAGGCTGGCCCCTGGCGCTTCCCAATTTACCAACCCTAACTCACCAGGCACATCTACTACGCACTGGTCGAGTGACTCATCCGCTTGGGTGGCCGAAACTGGCTGGAGCGTGTGAAACCAGGGGGACGTGGCGTCGAAGCCAAGTGACGTGGACGGGGAAGCTGGTGTGTTGGGAACTAGGTTGTTATCTGCCATACCTTACGATAGAAAGTGACTGAATCCGGAAACAATATGCGATGGAACAAACATGGAGTGTGCCCCCAAAATACCGCAGAGACACCGCTGCCACCAATGTAGCGTTTGACCAATGGTTCTATAGACGATTACGGATAAGATTGTCCTAGTAGTTCGGAGACAGAAAGAATCTAACCAGGAGACAGTGTCTCAAGTTTTTCGCTTTTTATTCTCAACAAATCACTGCTTTCCAATCACTTTATATACCACAATTGTCAGTTCTTTATGTACATTTATAAATCACCTTAATTAAGCAGGGTGGGTTGTCCGTCGGGGAGGAATTAGCTCTCTTTTTAGATCCCGCAGCGTAGCATACAACCTCCTCGCTTCAAGTCCGAACAGCAACTCTTCCCACGCGCGCGCGCGCGCGATCGATCCCAGCTTGCCCTGTCTGCTACTGTGCATGCTACCCGGGCGGACAGCGCCACCATGCGATAATCGCTACAATACTATACAAAGCTGCTGTACTTCTTACCAAGTAAGTTTTTATTGCCATTAATATTTGGAGTAATTACCAAACGTATACGATCCCTTTAACTCGTTATTTTATTTGATCTGAGTTAAAGCCATGACATTCCGTGGGTAAACTAAAGGAATTAATTTGGCATCACTTTCATTAAAAAAAAAATCGTATTTAAAAGATCTTTAAATACATTTTGAACGAAGTTATGAATTTTCTCAATGTGAAATTCCAATACATGCATAATTATTAACGAATACCTTGGCACCCGAACACCTCAAACCTCAGTCGAAAGCCATTCTTATACCAGGCTAGGGGTAGAATGCGAATAAACCTTGCTACTGGCACCACATCAGGAAATGTGACACTCGTCGGAAAAGCACTGCTCACTGTGAACTATTAAACAAACAAGCGAAAGAGTGTTAATTGTGCATTATTTTTGAACATTCCTATACATGCCAAGAAAGTCAGATATGAATATAATTCCATAACGCCATTGGAATAGATTGTGTGCTTTACATTTCAATGGATCGGTTTCTGTTTCTTTTCTAATCCACAGTTCAACTGCACAATGCAGTCTTATCTCTACAACTCATTGGTATGATTCTATGATGCCTACAGTCATTATTTAGTTTCAAATACGTAAAATATTTCTTATTAAATCATTGCTATCTAATGACTGTAATGTTAAAAGTGTGGATTTACATGAATTTGTAAATTGCGAATCCACACTTGCGAGTGCATTCTGAGTTAAACCATTGCGTCAACTGTCATCCAGTCGAGTGGACATGAAAAGGCGTGCATTCTGGTATCCTGGCCATCGATTAGACGCGTAATTTACATGCTGGGTTTATAGAGGATCTTACGTAATCAAGCTATGGGTTAGTGTTGAGATTAAAACCGCGATTTACTAACTTTACTTGTGAAACACAATTTGAATAAAGAATGTGTATCGCTACACCCGTACAACCCAGTGAAGCATTATAAACAATGTTTGTGCGAGACATGCCTTAGCGTCAACATGGATAGTTCACAAACGTTTTAGACTTGAACTATAGTATAACTGTTGAAAACTGTGTTCTTAATGTCAGTGTTAAAATGGTAAAACAATTGTGATGCATTTCCTGTAATCAAACATGCACTCATTTTGCAATAAGTTGTTTACAGTGCAGTTTAAAAAGTGTGGATTTGTAGTTCCAAATCCACACTTTACTAAAGATTCGTATATACGAATCCACACTTTTTGTCCCAAGCGTCGAGTCGTAAATATAAATCTACACTTTAAACAATAGAGTGACGTCATAGGAATGTTTAATAAGGAATTTCTTACTTTTTTGAAATTAAATACTGAATGTAGGCACCCAGCAAAAGATTACATTTTATAAAAACAAATCTCACGATCGCCAAACGGCGATCGCGAAAAAAAACCAAGAACAACATACGAACCACAGCCCGACGCCAGTTGAAAACGAACGCCGTTGAAAACGAACGCCGTTGAAAACAAACGCCGTTGAAAACAAACGCCGTTGAAAACGAACGCCGTTGAAAACGAACGCCGTTAAAAACGAACGCCGTTGAAAACGAACGCCGTTAAAAACGAACGCCGTTGAAAACGAACGCCGGTTACGATAACCAGTTATATCAGACGGGTTTTATCCAATTTTATTGGGCAATATGTGTCTAACCTAGTCTTTGGTCAAAATGACCAACATAGCTTAGGTTTTTTTTAAACCGATTTGTGTTGATAAACAATCTACCAATAGAGCGTGCATGACCCCGAGAACATACGAGAGTTTAACGAAAATATAACAAGTAATTTTCAAAATGTTCAAAATGCCAAATGTCATGCTTTTATCATCAAGTGAACAATTATATCATGTTTGGCGCCAGTCTTCCTGACTAATTGGGCCCTGTGAATGTGTACTTACTCTGACTGCTACACCGTCAGAACTGACTATACTCTGCCAATCATCCGACTCGCCTGTGAGGCTGTGCTGGACTGAGAATGCCTTGACATAACTATAAGAAGTGGTTCCTATGTAGTATCCTTGCATGGTGACTCCAGTAACCTTAGTGGGTTCACCTAGGTCGACTTGGATCCACTGATTTGCTAGAGGGCTTGGTATCCATCCGTTGGGTTCTGTGGGACATGATTGAATGGCTTATACCGTTTTAATGTTGTATTGTTAATGTTAATAAATAACAGCATCAATCCAAAAGTGTAATATAAACCGCTGTGAAGCCTGGTCATTTGTTTTATTTTTAAAAACCTCGTGATAACCCAGCTAACACTTAACGTTCTGGGAACGTTCTCAAAACGTTCCTAAAACGTTATATGTTAGTTAGCTTGAAAAATTGTATATTATTATCACCGTTGCCGCTAAACCTTTCATGAACCATCGGCAAGAATTAACATATAGGCCTACAATGTTTTTTTACCTAAAATATTACTGCGCGACATCGCGGGCAATGTTGTGCGAGTTTTCCCCCTTATAGTACTCTATAAATATGACGAATAAAAAAACCGTCCGTTTAGCAACTCCACTGGAAGACTTTTGCCCGGATGTTTGGTTTCACGTAAAGTCACGTACGTTCTCGAGGTAAACTTACCCTCTCTATATATAGCCTGAATTAAAAAAAAAACATGTTGTGAAATCATACATTCCCCACTGAAATATTATGGAAGCCTGGCAAGAAGACAAATGACTGAACCATTGTGCATACAAGGAATTGCATACAACATAAGGCAATAGCTCCCTATTATTGGCTCGTCACAATATAAAACACAACACAAGTCAGAAATGTTTTCATAGTCTCTACTCACAAGCAATGATTTTCCTAATCATAACAACAACATCCAGCTGCCCACCACATTTTCTAGATACGTATTGACGCCCATACATTTATAAATTCACATCTTCATGATTAAACGGAACAAAATAACAACAATCATTTGAGAGAAAAAAAGACTCGATTAGTTCCTATACTAAACACAAAGTCTGGCAAAACAAATATGTTTTAAAATTAATTGTATTGTAATGCTTGTGTACAATCTCAGTTCTCATTCAGCTGTATAGTTTCAAAGCATTTAGCATTTTATTGACAGCAGTAAACATATGTTCTTTTAGTAAAACATGACTACATGCATACACTATGACAGCACGCTTTGATTGTTGTTTACAGAAGGGATACCTACCTACGTTAAGTCGAGCGGCGCTTGGGGCAAAATCTGCTGAATAGGTGGACGATGCCGTTATGCTGCTATCAGGAATGTCTCTATTTTCCATCCCTAAGGCCGCCGGGGAGCATTGTGCTGGTGAAACAATAAGGAATTCATTATTCATAAATTCAATAGTTTATAACTCGTGACTAAACGTTTCTTGAGTGCGTCGCTGTCGGGGCACAATCTAAGTGCTGGGTCAGAGTAAGGTTTGGAAAACCCTTAGGCCGTGTTCCCATTGGACTTCGTACCGCGACCTTTCTGTAGAATGACAAAATGAAATCCAACGGGGAACGCGCGGTAGACGAACGTTCCTGTCAACGATGTAAAACTACCAGGCCGAAATTGATCGCGGAAAGTTTCCGCTTAGCTAGCCGCGGTAACTGTTATCAGTGACGCTGAAAAGTCCAATGGGAACAGTCTCGCTATGTACATGTAGAAGTACCGCGACCACGTGTAAACTAGTTTGCACTTCCTGTATACGTTCGAGCTCTGGGGCCGTATTCACAAAACAACTTCAGTCAAAAAAAATAAGCACCCCACCTAAATATGCGACTTAGACGACTCTTTATATTTAAGCAGTATTCACAAAACATTTTCACTAAGCGCCGGCCCCCTTATTTTCGCGACTTAAATTCAAGTGTGGTCGGACCTGTCTTAAGCGGTGGTCGCACTCTTACGGTCATAAACGTTGTTGAATGTAGTTCATTTGACCGCAGTAGACCATAGTAGACCGTAGTTGACCGTACTTCAACCGTAGTGCCGTGGTTACTACGGTCAATTACGGTCCACACGTTCGCGTGAGAACATTGTTCCCCCTATTTTGAGAATGGGCGGTACCACAGCGTTTCGCAATCGCAGCCTCGAAGGCCCCCCCCCCCCCCCCCTCCGCCCCCACCCCCCCCCCCCCCTCCGCCCCCCCCCCCCCCGCCCTTCCGCCCCCCCCTCCCCCTTCCGCCCCCCTCCCCCTTCTCCCCCTCCCCCTTCTCCCCCCCCCCCTGCACTAGCTTGGGCTGTGTGTGCACGCACACGCGAACATGATAAACCGCGCAGATAGATTGAACAGCCTTGCGTAGAAACGTTTATGACGGAAACGTTTTGCGCATGTGCAACATTTAAGTTAAGTTGAGCACTATAAGCGGGGTGCCTAGATTTTTCGTAAATATCAAATTAAGTGCGCCACTTAAATTAGCAGGGTGCTTTGATTTAAGTCTGAATTAAGTATTAAGTTTGAGTTTTGTGTATACGGCCCCTGAATTGATGTGCACGTACCGTCGCGTCAGAGTATTTAGCTGTCTAATGCTTGAATTTTTTTCGAACATACGAAGCAAGAAATGTGGCAGAGGAAATTGAACCCCCCCCCCCCCCCCCTGCCCCCCCCCCCCCCCCCGCCCCCCCCCCCCCCCCCCCCCTCTTTGGTGTTGGCCATTGTGTTCCCGAAATCTCAAGACTTCTTTTTAGGTTTTAAGGTGGGATGTTTTAGGTAACATTAGTGTGGAGTGTGTATATGGCATAGGAACAAGAGGTGGGTACCTTTCTGCCACATATCGTGCTAGGTATATTTCCAAAAGCAAGGGCAAAGTTTAATAGGTCACGGGTATAGGGGTACAAACATTTAGGGTCGATTTCTCTCATTTTCTCCAGGATTTGTCACTTTTATATTTAGAAAAGTACCTAAAATTACCTAAAAGTACCTAGGTATTACTTTCATGTTATAGGGGCACACAATACAAACTAAATGGGCTGAATCACGGGACTGACGGAATCGCAGGCTGAACCATGGGTTGCACAGGCACAACTTACGGTGCGATTCAACTCGCGACTCGGCCTTCTACGATTCAGCCCACAATAAACCCGCTTCATAAATCCGCTTCCTATAGTTGTCTCTTTTCAGTTCAATATGTACGTTTCATAAATTACCTGAAGAAAATGAGTGTTCTGCATTGGTACGTCCACCGCCGATAGTGATAGGTTGACAGGTTAAGCAGAATTCTGTAAATCAATGTGACATTCATGATTGGTGAAACAATAATAATATATACGACTGGCATAATCTTGAAACAACGTGTGTGAATGCATGTTCATTCGAAGCTTAAAATCTCTATACTTTGTCGGGACGTCGTGATCTCGCATTGCGTATCTGACCTTTCACATTTGTGACTCAAGCTGAAAAGTAGTCTTGTTTGCAAGACGATCTTAATCGCGGTATATGCAGCGCGCGTAGGCCGCCGATGCGGGCGTCCTCTAATGTACGTCGTATCAACACGCAATGACCTTCGATAACATCGTCTTGTTTAACTGCTCAAATCTCAGCGCGTGACCTCTATACATAATTCAACAGGGAGGTCAAAAGCATAATGACGCTTGCGCACTGAAGAAAGTTTGTGTTTTAGAAATGAGGTTGTTAGTTAGGTACCTTGCTAGGTACTGTGCGCGCGATGTACATGTACATCGCAGCAATTTGGGCCGAGTTCGGGCGGTCTGTTCTTGACACGCAAACTCTGTTCTCGCGCTCGAACGGCGGGAACGCGACCCGTGAACATTGCACTCGGAACAAGAACACACACCACCTATCCACCAGGGTTTTGCAAGAACAAGTTACGCGTGTCAAGAACAGACCGCCCGAACTCGGCCCAAACGTACGGGATACGTGGACAGTTATTGATGTCGCGACGGGTCGCGAACAGACGGTACAATGGCTTCGGCAAAGCCGGGCCCAGGGGCATCTTTGCTGTAACATCGATTGCTTCGTCCACTCGGACATTTTTTCACTAAACAACGCTATAACAACAACGCACGCGACGCACTCACACGGTCTATTTTATGTCCACACGCCGCTGCGACGTACAGAAGCTATACCAGTGAGTCAGCGATTATTATGCAAGTTACGTCACGCAACGTCACACGCGCATGCAAATGCGAAACAATTCTGCTCGGAATTTTCCGAGCGATTAGAGCAGATAAACAAGACGGTCTTAGCGAAGGTAATTCGCGCGTGATCTACGGCGTACGTTAGAGGGCGCCCCGCATCGCGAAGATCGTCTTGCAAACAAGACTAGCTGAAAAGCACCTATGAACACAAGTACAGCGTGTATCCGCCGTACCCTAACCAAATTTGTGTGTACCCTTTCTACTTTTTTTTTTTTTCGAATACCTCCCATTATGTGTTTTGTACACGAATGTCAATCGGGGACATTTGGCTAACATACCAGATGATACACATGACTTGCTCACACAGCTTGGCACCGTTGAACTTTAAACTCTCCAGACCAAATACACTGTTGCCATATCATATGATTGGGGGGCAAGCTCTTGCATAGTTACGCACATAGTTTACCATACGGACTTGCACACGTCCATGGTCCATTTTGCCCTCTGTGTAAAAGAGCTTTAAAGCAAAACAATTATTTGTTTTATGAGGGGCCCAGATGTTTAACTTATTTCGTTTTAAAATAAAAGTACCCTTCTACTGTACCAGTTAATGTTGTAATTATTTTGTAATTTGTACCCCCCACTAATTACAAATAGTGTCCCTTTTAGTGTACTATTAAGGTCACTAAACCGGCGCGGTTAGTGTTGTTTAGCGGCGCGGTGAGTGTTGTCTGGCGGCGCGGTGAGTGTAGTCTAGTGGCGCGGTAAGTGTGGCGCGGGGTGTGTGTTGTTTGGCGGCGCGGTTAGTGTTGTTAGTCGGCGGGCCGGGTGAGTGTTGTTTGGTGGCGCGGTAAGTGTTATTCAGCGTCGTCCTTGCGTGGTGCGTATCGCTCTATTTGCCAATACATACTTTATGTCATCATATAATTTACAAATCCTGCAGTAAAGGAGAACAAGTTAAAATACTGAACAATATGAAATTGTAACCATCAGTCAGTTTACCAGCATTAGTTTGTGTGGAATCAATTGTTTAAATGCATTTCTGATCTGAAACTGCTGTAGATTACCATAACTTCAGCCTAATTCTTGACGTTAAAATAAATTACTGCCTATTATCATGACAGCTGTTACATAATTTAAAAGTGCTACTGTTATGGCACTGAAAACAAATTAGTCAGCAACTATTCCAAAACCTTTAGTCCCAAGATCAGATCCAAGCATGGTTAACCTTTTTTGAAGGATTCATTTCTTTTTTTAATTCATAGGTATTGCATTTCGCAGTGGGTATTGTTACGGCAGTCGACCATGTGGTTCTAATGTGGTTCCCATCTGGTTCAGTGTAACCAGACTATCGGTTGATAGTCTGGTTCCACGAGCCAAATATCCTGATGATTATTTTCAAGTCAGGAAACCACACTGTTGATTGCAGTAACGATATCGATTACGTTTCAAATGTTATTGAAATAACATTTCAAGAAAGGGAAGAATTACTGGGTTGAATTAGTTGCAAGACTGAGCCACAGATCCTGACATTGGATAGGCCTACTGCCAGGTTAAGAAACCAGATGGTCGACTTCTCATATAGACAGCGTTCAAACTTCCCAAACAGCCTTATGGCCCTGTCACACCAGAACGTTTTAGGCCAACGCGTGAGTAACGTGTTGTAATTTTGGCAACACGCTGGCAAACGCTAGACCAGCGTTAGCAACACGCTGAGCGCGTTACTCACACGCTGGGACACGCTGTCACACGCTGAGGAAAACAATTTTGTTCAACATACCTACAATTTCCAGCGTTTGCCAGCGTGTGACTGCACACGCTGGCGGCGCGTTGGAGGTTCGTTACTCACGCGTCGAACACCCTAGACGATCGTTATCAACCCGCTGACGCCCTCCCAGCAAACGACAACGCACTGGCCAAAATTGCAAATTGTTCAGTGCGCGGACCGTGCGTCGTGTATGTGTGACTGGCGCATCATCACTTCTCCCCCGTCCTTTATGGGTGATAACAGAGATTGTGCGTTAAGCGCGCGGTGCATACGCGTGCCTTTCGTTCTGCGCGCTAGCAATACGCTGTGCATCCGTTTGATTTGTAACATGTGCGCTCTGTATACGCTCTGTATGCGCTCTGTATGCGTCCTGTATACGCACAGCGCGCTAGCAGCACGCTGTGCATTTATTTTCAACTCGCGAGCTTCTCCAAAATCCTGACAAAAGTTGGGCGCACAACGACGCACTGATCTTATTTTCCATTTTTTAAATTAATTTCCAATGCTTGGGCCGTGCGTCACTTATGGCCCTGTCACACCAGAACATTTTAGGCCAACGCGTGAGTAACGTGTTGTAATTTTGGCAACACGCTGGCAAACGCTGACCAACGCTAGGCCAGCGTTAGCAACACGCTGAGCGCGTTACTCACACGCTTGGACACGCTGGCGGCGCGTTTGAGGTTCGTTACTCACGCGTCGAACACGCTAGACGATCGTTATCAACCCGCTACTCACACGCTGGTGTACGCTAGCGTACGCTGGTAACACACTGGTTATGGCCCTGCCACAACAGAACGTTTTAGGCCAATGCATGAGTAGCGCGTTAAAAATAGTTGATACGCTGGCAATCGCTGAACTTTCACAGAAAAAAGTCAAGTGGAACCGTGATTTCAGCGTGTCCATACAGGTTGATAACGGGTTCATAGCGTATGCCAGTGCGTGAGTAGCGTGTAAGGAACGCGCTCGGCGTGTGAGGAACGCATCACTGCTTTATAGTAAAAATACGACAGCGGGTCGCAAGCGTGTGAGTAGTGGGTTGGTAACATAGAGCTATATTAAATTTCTAGAGCACTAACTCTTCATTCTTACGCGCGGAGATACTTTGAATCCGTTCTGCACGCAGACATTTTGAATTCATGTGCGTGTTGTAGAACATAATAAAAATAGATAGATTTAATTTCAAAAGTGTACTCTAAATGCAACGCGTGTGCAAGTAGAACAGACGCAAACAACTTTACGCGCGTCATGTCAGTTTAAAAAAGTCACGGCAAAATCAACTGCAGCGAGCGGATACGCACGCGCATTTGCAATGTTCGGCGCTCATTTGCTGATCTTGCGTCTTGGTTTTGGGCGTATCGGCTTCGGTAACGCACTGATAGAATACAAACGCAGATATGCAAATAGCCGTACAAAAGCCGTACAAAATGTTGAGGTTTCCATAGGTTTGTGCACAAACATGGATGCGCCCAGCTTGCATCACTTTGTACATCGAGCCAGCGCTCTAGTAATTTAATATAACTCTATGGTTGGTAACGATCGTCTAGCGCGTTCGACGCGTGAGTAACGACCTTCCTGCGCGCCGCCAGCTTGTGCAGTCACACGCTGGCAAACGCTGAAAATTTTAGGTATGTTGAAAAATGTATTTTTGCCTCAGCGTGTGACAGCGTTTTACAGCGTGTGGGTAACGCGCTCAGCGTGTTGCGAACGCTGGCATAGCGTTGGTCAACGTTTACCCGCGTGTTGCCGAAATTCCAACACTTTACTCACGCGTTGGCCTAAAACGTTCTGGTGTGACAGGGTCATTACTGTAGTAGCGCGTCGGCTTCTTATACAACTAATCATGTGGTCGTTGCCGTACGCTGGCGCGCGTTGGACCGCGCTACTCACGCGCTGGGCAGTCGTTCATCAGTCGTCGAGCGCGTTACTAACGCGTTATTTACGCGCTGGTGAACGCTATGAACCCGTAATCAGCGCGTTATGGACACGCTGAAATCACGGTTCCACTTGACTTTTTGTGTGGAAGTTCAGCGTTTGCCAGCATATCAACTATTTTTAACGCGCTACTCGTGCGTTGGCCTAAAACGTTCTGGTGTGACAGGGCCATTATATGTGACCGAGCCCTAACGAGGAGACTCCGGAACGACAATTCGGATGTAAATGTCCTAAGTTAAATTCGTTTTTACCCATTTCCAACTTATTTCTCATCATGTTTTTTCTTATGTATAACATTAAAGATTAGTGTTTTTCGGGAGACAGTATGGTTATCAATTAGTCTAAAGTGACTTAGAAAATTTAGAATTGAAATCAAAATCTTAGAATATTCGTTTTTTGGAATATGATGATGATGATGATGATGATGATCATGCATTTGTAAAGCGCCATCTATCTAGTTGCCTATTCCGAGGCGCTGCCAGGAACACCGGGGCGAACCCCTTCCCTTAGCGAAGAGTGTTACTGGGTTCTTTTACGTGCATAACACAACGCACGGGACCTACAGCTTTACGTCCCATCCGAAGGACGAAGCAATAGTGGTTTAATTGCCTTGCTTAAGGACACACGTGTCGACACCGGGACTCGAACCCACGCTCTGCGGAACAGAAAACCGAGTTCTTAACCGCCCGGCCACGACACTCCACCACTCCAATATGCAGCATTCACAGAGCTAACAACTTTATATTGATCACGTTTACTGCTTTAAAATATAAAAATGAACAACTGACAACATATCATAATAATGTTATATTTAACAGAAGCTATAGGCCCCTAAGTTGATAATGTTTGAGAACGGCGATAGATTAATTGGAAAGAATCTAGAGTGGATTTGTGTTGACGAAATTTACACACAGAAACGAGAAGGAGAAGATTTGTATTCTGAAAGACAATAATCGACACCAAAGTGAACCAAGATTCTGAATAAAATGTGACACCGTTAATTTTATTTTCTAAATTCCTGATTGTCATACTTACGGCAAAATACGGTGGCCACAAGCACAACAGGAATCCAACTCGGTGTCATCGTTGCTGTTTATCTTAAGAAGAGAAGACAAGTTGAAGTTAACTCGCTGAGACAATCTCCAGCAGCAGTTGGTTTCCACGATGGATGCGGTAAGACACCGTTATGATTGTCTTGGCTCTAACACAGACCCGTGTTACTTATATAGAGTCGAAGTGCCACTAATTTACACATGGACAACGAATCATATTATTCGTTACCAGGCGAAGTTCTGAAGTTTCAAACATTTGTCACGCACAGACCATTAATATAATTCAGTCAAAGTACCATTATAATTATAATTATAGCCTTGTTATAATTATCAATATATTATCTTACACCAGGCAAAGTTCAGAAGTTTGAAACATCTGCAAAACTTCTATGTTATGCAGAGTCGAAGTGTCAAATAACCCAACGAATAATGTATTTATCACCTGACAACAGTTGTTGCTTACAGGTCATAAATACCGTCAGTGCTACTAGATACAGCATTTAAATTTACATCAATATACTTATCTTACACCAGGCAAAGTTCTAAAGTTACAAACATCAGTGCCACGTTTACATGTGAAATAATTTCGTCTGGCATGCTTTCTTTTTAAAGAAAATTACAAAAGAATGCGCAATAATTTGCGATCGCAGTTTGGGTACACTCCATTAACCAAATCGACATTTTTTTCTTTAACATCAGGGGGGGGGGGGGGGGGGGGGGTTGCGCAATAATTTGCGATCGCAGTTTGGGTACACTCCATTAACCAAATCGACATTTTTTTCTTTAACATCAGTGTGAAATTGGGTTGTGGCCACCGCCAGAAAATGGGAAAATCTCGTCGTTTTTTGAAGGTCAATTTGTTGGTTCGGAAGCTTTTTTTACGTTATAAATTTCACCCTCTAAATGTCATATAATTTCTAATATAATTGTATAATATACAAGAATGTTTTCTTATCCAAAGGAAAATATACATAATATTGACAGTCGGTAAATAAAACGGATGTTTCGGACCAAATTCCAGGCGTCGTCGCCAGCTCATTAGGTATTCAAAAACGAGGTCACGCACAAAGTGCCATGCATAAAGCGCACGTAAAATGAACGGCTTTTCAGGGCGCTGCGGACTGACTGGAGCGTGGAAGAATGAATGAGATACATTTCAACGTTGGTGACGCACTTTTTGGGGGCCCCCAGTCCCCCCCCCCCCCCCCCCCCTGAGTTTCGCCACCATAATAATCGTGCGCTGGTGGGAAAGCCTACACATAGGCATATGCACGCAGTACGCGTGCGCGTGGACTTGGTTGCTGCGAAATTGCCAAAGGTGAACACCGGGAATACTTTGTGACGTCAAATTCGTATCGCATTCGCTTTCGCATGAAGTATGAACCGGCCTTAACAGGATATTTACGTCCTGGAAGCGCCTAATTAGGCTACAGAACGCGTTTTGAATGAAATTATGTTCATCTGTAAAAAGTATTTAAAAGTAGAATACTAAACGTCCATATATAGCCATTCTTCAAAAACTAGGCATTTTTGTGTTAACAAGCTCGCGTCGAATGCCGTATATACACGCAAAGTTATTTCCTGGAATTTCAAACGGATGACGGGTAAACACGTCACAAGAGATTTTAGGGCGTAATGCTCCTTTAAGTCATGTTTACAGTTTTCGCACGATGATACACATGACGTCACGTACTGTGTAGCTGAGCTAATTAGATATGCAATGCAGGCCCGCGTGACTGCTATATAGGTAGTTTAATGCGTGAAGCCGCTACGCATATTCTAAGATACACCAATAATCAAATTCGCGTACATGTATTCACGTCCCATTTCTGCAGGTTTGCCAAGACGTTAGAATGAGAAAAGTACACTTTGTTTGTCACAATTAGTCGTGCGAAGGCACGATCATTTTCGATCACTGACGTAGTTTTAGGCCAAGACTAACTACTTTTAGGATGTCGTCATCCATGATAATTGTTTTCAGGATGTCGTCATCCATACTTTCAGGATTCCGTCATTCCGTGATAAATTATTTCAGGATGTCATCATCTTACTTTCAACATGTCGTCATCTCGGGCTATATCAGGATGTCATTCTCATTCGTCATTGTACTTTCCGGGTGTCGTCATCACGCGATATATTATCTCAGGATGTCGCCATTACGCAAACAAATATCAAAGGATGTCGTCATTTTGCCTTTATTATGTCGTCATCCTGAGATAAAATATGTCAGGATGTAAACAAGTGGGATGGCAGTCCCAGAGCTCCGTACCATCACGATATCGCGTCTTCCGTTATCCGTTGCTGTGGTACAAAAACGCAGCAGCCACATTGGCCAATCAGCAGCTCTGTCCCGATTTATGCACCAAAATGAGGTCACAGTGGAATCTGATTGGCTGGTGCGCAGGTTCCTGTAGATTTGCGTGTCAACATACATAAAACATTGGCTTGAAGGTGGTCCGACGCTTTAACCAACGTACGATACGAAGACTAGGCGTATACGCGCGGGAAACAGATTTAAGTGGGAATGTAATCACATGGACAAATGATTTGACACTTCACAAATGTTTTCTATGCTACTGATGCAAACATCGCTTTTATTAATTGTATCGATATTTTATTGATAAGTGCTGATTATAGAGCCTACAAGTTTACACATGTGACGAGCTTTTTGAAACTGGAGAAGACAAATAAATATGGTAAACATTCTAGAATTGTGGTACTTTTTTTCTCCAGAAGCTTTTTCGATCTTGGTGAAATCGTTACTTGCTTAATATCAATTTATGGGAGAACATCCGAAGTGATGCTGATGCAAACATCTATCTCCCTCTTACAAAAGTATGCGATGTAAGAATCAACGAACAAGGATCCCCAGGAACGAAAATGAAAAGTTTGCTCGAACATTTAAATCATTGCATTAACAAATATCGATGTGTTAGTCCACCTGTGTTTGCAATCGCTTACACATCCGAGAGCAGGTGCGAGCCAGTTATTCTGGTTCCCTGACCTGACCATTCCTGATATCCAGCGTCTTAAGCAGGGTCAGGCAGCCAGACTATAACAGCATTTTTCCTTTTTTTTTTCTCCCCATCATACAAACAAGTCGGTGTAACAATTACTTACTAGACAATACTTATCCATATGTTCATACATACTGTTGTATGCATGTATTACCTTAATAAAACGAAAATACACTTGTCAATTCAATCATTCAAACAGATCGCTATTCTACCCGACAATGTAGAGAATTGGCATCATTCGTTTGCTGGGACAACTCTCAGAAACAACGACTATAATGAACGTCCTTGCTACGGCGACTATGCTGTACGGCGTTCACACCATAACTCTTTAAAATCATTTTTATAGCTTTGTATTATTTGAACAAACTTAAAACTAAGAACAATTTCTTTAGACTTACTAGTTCTAACTATTCGCTGTTTTACTTTTACCATTTTATTTTACCATTTTACCATATGGTAAAAAAATTATTAGTTTATTTAAGCAAACCAACACTTTACTAACAAAGCAAACAAGTGACGATATTGTGTAGGTGCTCGCCAAACGCTTTTTTTTTGAAAACTTGTTAGATTTATTGTCCCTAATAAAGGACTCAATCTTCACTACAGAACACGCTTATTCCTAACCCTTATTTGCCTTAAAACTTGAAAACTTGGAAAAACTTGAAAACTTTGAAAAACAACGATATTATTATTTTTTTTTTTTAAGTTTTCAAATTAGAAGGCAAATAAGGGTTAGGAATAGCGTGTTCTATAGTGGAGATTGAGTCCTTTATTAGGGCCAATAAATCTTTAAGTTTTCAAAAAACTTGAAAACTTGAAAACTTGAAAACTTGAAAACTTGAAAACTTGAAAACTATATTATTTTAACCATTCTGAACTCCAACACATTTAATACAATAATGTAGTAAGTGTTAAGAAAGAAAGTAATGAAAACTTGAAAACTTGAAAACTTGAAAAAAAACGATATTGTTTTAACAATTCTGAACTCCAATACATTTAATACAATAATGTAGTAAGTGTTAAGAAAGAAAGTAATTCTCATTGAGTACTGGGCGGTACACAGTAACAAAGTAACATTTCTCAAGACCATGAACGTAACTGTTAACATCTATTCAATCAAAAGCTTAGCATATTAAAGCAATGTGGAGTATATATTTTACAGAGTGTTAGTATGACTGACTTTAGATAGATTATTATATAATTTAAGGGTCTAAGTTGACATCGTTTAATGCCCTCCGAGCCGTATACCTCTAAAATGTAAAGGTTGGTATCGCAAATAACATGCACCAATATCTACTTAATGTTTTTGTTTAATAACAATTCTGGTAACTGAAATAATTACTGGTGGTGTAATTGTTGGTGTAATTGCTACTTGACTTAATTTACTCTTCATGTCACCACAAAGAAACTAGAGTTATGTTTGATAAACAGAACGTAAGACTTTTTCACATTTTTTATATTATTTTTTTTAACTTGAAAACTTGAAAACTTGAAAACTTGAAAACTTGAAAACTTGAAAACTTGAGTAACTTGAAAACTTGAAAACTTGAAAACTTGAAAACTTGAAAACTTGAAAACTTGAAAACTTGAAAACTTGAAAACTTGAAAACTTGAAAACTTGAAAACTTGAAAACTTGAAAACTTGAAAACTTGAAAACTTGAAAACTTGAAAACTTGAAAACTTGAAAACTTGAAAACTTGAAAACTTGAAAACTTGAAAACTTGAAAACTTGAAAACTTGAAAACTTGAAAACTTGAAAACTTGAAAACTTGAAAACTTGAAAACTTAAAAACTTAATGTAGCATGGTTGGTTCGTGAGATATGAAGTAACGTTACTTGCAACTGCAACTCATAAGTCTGTACAAAGTTCGAACGCAATCGGGCTTATCGTTTTCTAGATACAATTTTTGAAATATGCACATATAAGACAACGTCCTATGCTTTGGGATGACGTGGTGTAACTTTTTTAATGCACATACCTACAATACGTTCTTTGTCTGTGTCAAGTTTGGAGTCAATCAGCGGGGGGAAAAGAGTACATTATGACGTCACTTTACAATTTGCACATTATTCCAAATATCTATCAACCCACTAAGTTTCATAACGATCTGAAATTCCCTTATGTGTTTATAAAGACGTCAAACATTTTTCAAAGTTTTGTGCATTTACCCTTGACCTATCAAACCTAAAACAAAAATAATTGTGAATGTTTTATGTTTTTTTCATGAGATACAAAGATCAGGTCAAAGCACGATCAAAAATAAAAAAACAATCGCACGATGACGTCATCGTGACACCACTTCAATTTCCATCTATAACACATTTCCGACTGTACTGTACATACACAGTTTGAAACCAAGAGGCCTTGAAGTTTTCTAGATATTGACCCTTGAAACTGCACCTTTAAGATGACTTCACATGTCACAGGGTGACGTCATCACGAGTTCACCGAAAGTACTAAGGCTGTGTCCGAAACGAGTATCTAGAGATACGGTCTACGTCTACAGCTACGTATACGTAGGCGCTAAGATAAATATAATTCCGACGTGGCTACGGTAGAACCTACGGCTAGTTATTGGGCCCCCAAGCGATGCTTGAATTAGTGTTTGCAAAATTACAATGTAAGAATTTACAACAATAATCGTCTGCTAGATATTACGCAATGTTTGTTTACAGCCGGTCGAAATACCTGATGATAATGACGTATTTGTCGACCTGTTAGTTTCAAATTAATGCACTATCAATGCAAAAAAAACCGAAAAATTGCTCCAAAATTAACGTTATTGCTGCCGCCATTTTGTTTTGCTTGAGCTAGACAAATTCTTTTACGGCTAGATTTGTGTGACGTTGTAGCTGTAGCTGTAGCTCTAGACACCCGATTCGGACACGGCCTCAGTATGTGCAAAGTTTTATTGAAATTCAAGTTTGTTTAATGGCAACAGTGAATCCGAAAACGAAACGTGTACATGAATATATTTTAGGATTTGAGAAACCGGAAGAAGAAGCAAATGGAAGAAGAAACAGATGAAGAAAGTACAAACACCAATGAGGTGAAGTACGGACCCCATTCCAACCTGGACAACCAAATTGCTCGCCAATGAACACTCTGCCTCTAAGGTTTAGGAACCTTAGTGAAATTCCCAAAGATGATCAGGTCACCGGGCACCGCCCCTTCTTCCAGTTTGATAAAATTCTTATCAGGGAACAGCAGATTCTTGAGGGCAAAGAGAGACACGGTCTCGAAGGACTTGTTAAAGACATTCACCATCGCTGAAGGCAAAATTCGCTGCAGATAAGGCTTGAATATCTTCTGCAATTCTCGATCGGTGCTGCTACAGGTCCCGGATGGTGGGTCGAGTACAAAATTCAAGTCGACTGTGGACTTGGTGGCCGCGAAACCTATGGATTGCTCCTGATCATCACCTGTAACCTGTAGCGGTAAGGGGGTGTTCATATTAATTGTCACATCGAGAGAATGATCAGTG
The DNA here is from genome assembly GCA_037893245.1 of Crossaster papposus. Taxonomy (NCBI): domain Eukaryota; kingdom Metazoa; phylum Echinodermata; class Asteroidea; order Velatida; family Solasteridae; genus Crossaster; species Crossaster papposus. The sequence continues at coordinate 164,740 of JBAIAA010000780.1, read as the reverse complement.
TGCTGGTAAAACAGGGATGTCGAATATTGGAAGTCGTATTTCCGTTTGCCTGGGGAAAATTCCTCCTTGGTATTCCAACCTGACGTCTCGTCTCCTGGTAACAACTGCATTCCAGTAAAATCGACATATATCCTGTTGTTTTTGACCGAGACGTACTCATTAACCGTGAGGTTGCCTGGGTAAACTACATGGCTACCCACCAAGAAGGCAGGAAAATGAGCCGACACGGAACCACTTGTGACTTTGGTGGACCAAGGGGCGCTAGTACTACCTTCGATAGCTTTCCAGGTGAGACGAAGACCATCATCTCCAAGAGAAATTGGCACAACATCTTGGAAGAAGATCTTGGAGTTGATTATCAAGGAGCTACCGTACTCTGATGGAATAGGCTCTTTGATAGACAGTGACGTTTCTGACTGCAGTTTTCCAGTAGTGGCAATGAAGAGCTGAAGGATATCTCGATTGCTAGGAGCATGGTGGACGTGGAACAAGAAACCCGTTGGATTTAGAGAAGGCAGGACCGTAAATGCTTTCAGATCAAGAGTGCCGATGATATACAATTCGTAGCCGTCCTTCAGACCATGGAAGTATGTGTCCAGACTAGATTTTAAAAATGGATTTTGTGTGCCAGCTTCGAAATTCTGGGCCGAGAAACCCCCACCCTTGAGTTTGATGGCCACGTTGTGCTGGGTGGAGACAGATCCTGGAATGACAGACAGAGGAACGTCTCCTTGGACGTAGGCCCCGTCAGACTTCTTCAGCTCAGTCTTCTCCAATTCAATCCAAGTGCCATCGACTAAGACAGGGTATTCATAGGTTCCAGATATGATGGGCATGAAAACCCGAGCAGAATTCGAGTTGTTCAGAAGAAACTGGAGCCGAGGAGCATTGAAGGTGAAGTTGAACACCGTCTTAAGTGTCTTGCCCTCCGAAGTCTTGTGTTCAGCCTCACGCTCACCGGTTTCCCTCGTGAAGACCGGGTTGTCTAAGCGGTTCTGATATTGTTCCTCTAAATGATCATTCACCTGTTTAGCGGTCATTGAGAACACCGCATCCCAACCCTCACAGACAGATTTTCCCTTCATGGCACCAAGGACTTCGGTACGAGACACGTCTGTTGGGGTTGGAGGGCTATCTGGTGGTTCAGTTGCCACAGCCAGGTTCATGTAATCGCCACGATTAAGAAGGCGCCGAGCTACAACGTTCCTTTCCCAGGGTGTCGCGGTAGATTCCTGCAATTGTGCATAGATACTGAAGATAAGACGGACTGTCACACCCCGAGTGTAGTCGTCAAACTTGATACCTTCGTTGCTCTCAGTCTTGGGCAGTGATACTTGCCAGTTTGAGAAAGGAGTGATTTGGGAGGTAGAACCGAAAGCATCTTCGCCAGTTACGGCCAGTAGAGCTTTTGGATTCAGGACGACAGCATTGCCATCATGTACCACGTGACTACTGGTGCTGACGTCATGAAGACCGGTGAAGATCCGTGAGGTCGTCTGGAACTTCAAGGATTGGCCATCAAATCCACGATCAAAGAACGGATGTCCGTCGAATCTCAGCTCCGTGTAATACTTGCCACTATTAGTGGACGTTATGCCACCAATCTCAACATGGACACTTTCTATGCGCACATAGTTGTACGAGGCGAACTCACGCTTGTTAAGGCTGATGTTGAAAGTGTAGGCCTGGTTGTTTGTGATACTATCTGGTTTGACGCCGTGAATTTCATAGATGATTGGATTTGTCTGGCTTTCTGGTTGAGGCTGAACTGTCAATCCTTCATTGATACTCTGAGATTGATTGAGGATGGCGAGCTGCAAGTTCAACATCGTGAAGGAGCCTATAGGAGTGGGTGGTCGTAGGTACTCGTACTGTAAAGCTCTATCCTGAATAACCACAGTGGAAGCCAAAGTCATCAGCATCTGGCGCTCAAAGAACATAAGTTGGCCAGACAGCCCAATCAGGTCAACCTTCTCAACATCTAGATCTTCTGGCTTTGCATTCAGGTAGACCTTTAGATCAGCCAGTCGTTTCTTTTGATCTTCGTGGAGATTGATACGTTGCTGATTAGCAGAAAGATCGGCAACAATTCCTTGGATAGTACTCTGTGTTTGAAGAAGAGCTTTACCACGTAGGACCAGGATACTAAAAGCTGCCGAGAGGGTTTTCTTAGCTCCTACGTCTGGACCGGACGCCAGGGTGGTATCGAAGTTCACTTTCATCTCATCCCATTCGAGCGAAGACGGTAAGTCGAGACCATCAGGACCCAGATCTTTCAGAGAATCGACAACCTTTTTAGGATTGGAAGGCAGGGCTTTATATTTTCGATATGTATTGATAACAGCATCAAAAATTTTGACAGCTTTCTGAATTTTCTGGACCACCTCACCGAGAGATTTAAGAGCACCAAACGATGCTGCCGGTGTTACGAAAGTGAATGCAAGAGAGAAAAGACTTGAGGCGATGTCAATGGCTGCCTTGAGGGTCTGTTTCTCTATCCATTCAGCCACAGCATCTTTGTAATCCTCGATTGCGTCGTTGACAACTGCTCGCTGCTTGGATAGACTGGCACCCAGTTGATCTGCTTTCTTGTCAGCCTTGTCTAGCTCTTCCATCTTAATCTTATTGAAGTTGGAGAACATGTTCTGCAGACTTTGCTGGTAGCTCGCCTGAGCACCAATGTAGTCCTGAAGAAGTTTGCCCGATTTGACGATGTTTTCGTTCAGAGCTGCTTCTCTCTCCACCTCGCGCTCTTCAGCTTGTCGTGCCCTGACCTGGTTCTGGTAATCCATTAACTGATTAGAGGCTGTTTTCAGAACGTCCTGGACATTTGTGACTACGTCTTTGTAGGCTTCGTATCGTAAGATCGGCACGGGAACGCCAGCCCCTTTGTCAGCGGCTACCACAGATGCAAGATACACTGCTCTCGCCTGAAGTGCAGCCAGCTTGTCATCCTGATTGCTACCTGCTACTCCAGCAAGCCACAACAAGAATCGCTTCAAAAGCTCCAGGCTCTGACCCTGAGAGGCGGCGTTTGAGAGCAGAAAGTTCAGGCGAGCTTCTGCCGCTACTAGAGCAAATTGCATATCGGTCAAATGTTTGGTTAGAACTGCCTCATTTGGAGTCTCACGCACGTCACGCAGAATTGAGACTTGACCTTTGACTTCTTGGAACATTAAGCCATTCATGATAACAAAACCTTTACTGTCACTAGAGCTACTGATTTGTAGTCCACCGTAAAACTCACCACAAAAGAGCCGATTTTGTATCTCTTTAAAAGCAGGGTCACTGAGGCGTAGATTTGGAGGTGTAGGGCCTGTCTCTCCAGATGTAACAACGTGTCCAAGGAGGGATACCGTACTTGAAGCAGGAACATCGATGGGTGTCTTCTCAGTGGCTGGTATCTATAAAGTAAAATGATGAAGACCTATGACGTACACTTGGGTCACAGAACTTCTGAAGATTAAGAATAAGTATGTAAAGGTCATTAACCTCTCAAAAGTCACCAGAGGTCAAATATGAAATGCCGTCACATCTGAAATTTGTCTTAATGGCTTGAAGAGCTAGACAACATGGGAAGTGTCATGCTTTAGTCACATAGTGCACAGTTGGTGTGCCTATCTGTCCCACTAAAAGCTCAGAGAGCAAGGGAAACGAGAAATGTAACTTTAACGTCTGATTGCATCTTCTCTTTTTTTTTTTTAGAATGTTGGCTAGGCTTTAAATAAGCGTAGAAAATTGCTTTCTGTTCATAGACTTGAAGCTGAGGCTTCGTGTATTAACGATTATAAGACTAGGTTTAACGACGTACCTGGATAGCGCTTGCAAACACGCTGAAGTATTTCACCAACTCCGGAAACTTAAGTGCAACATTGCCCAGGTTGAGCTTCTCCTGCCAGATGTTGACGGAGGGTGTGGCGAGGGTAGAGAGCAGACCATCTCCACCGATAGGGTCCGAGTCCTGGAACACGGAATCCAAGTCGTAGGGACAGTTGTTGATAAAATAAGGAGCCACGCCAACACCGGAAAGGTACTTGACGTACACGGCTGCTTTGAAGATTCCCCGCCAGATCAGCATGCGGTAGTACTCGACAAAGACATTTAACAATTGTTGCCTGCTGTGACATGGTCCATGGCGTTTTGTACACCCGAGGGGGAACATGGCACCCGAGGCGAAGCCGAGGGTGCCATTTGCCCCCGAGGGTGTACAAAACGCCATGGACCATATCACAGCAGGCAACAATTGTTTTGTTATACCACGGTAATAGATTACAGCAGGCAAGAATTGTTTGTTATGGGTCCGTTCCCGTTGCGGTGCAAAATTGCCGAAGTAGTCGCACTGAATGTTCCGTGTTTTTCTTCGTACTGGCGCTGTCCTGCTCGAAAATCAAATTTCTGATCTCCTCTTTTGAACGAGACAGAAATCGCTTCTTTGGAGGTGACTTAATGCTGTCGTCTGCCGACATTACGGAGAAAATAAGGCAAAATTGGAACAGAAAAAAAGCAGACGAACAGCATAAACGAAAGCCGGTGTAAACAACAATGGCGGTCGTTAGTCGTTGCCGAAAGTGCTAACTTCACTGTTCCCTGTTTACATCGCACAGGAACATACATCAATTTACGCAGTACCAGCTAATATAACACAGCGTTGCTAGACTCTAATATCAGTCGCTTCCATGGTATTTATCACAGAAATGGCCGGCCAGGCTATGCGCTAGCGTGTAAAAAAAGATTCCGCGGCCTGGAAAAAGAAAGTTCATGTACCCCGTGGGGTACATGAACTCATGTACCACGCGTACTCGGCGTACATCACTCATACCATGCTCATACATCGGCACACTCGGATACATGCGTTTTTGTTGCATGTCACGTGAACGCTTCTCGACCAATAAAAATTCACAATCTATTGCCGTGGTATAACAACAAGAGATGCTAGCTCGAAGGATATCAAGACGACCTTCTTAAAGACGGTGTTGGCATTGATGGCATCGGAGCGGAGAAAAGGGGCGAAGATGCTGTCGGTTACCGCATACGTCTCATCCATCCAAAGACCACCTTTTAGAGATCTTTCCATATTGGGATCTTGACTGGTTATGCAGATTTTGCCGATGGCTGCGGTGTAACCATACCCGCTTTTAGAACGGGGCGTGGTGAACACAGCGAAGGAAGTGGCCTTGGGACCACTCAGATAACCTGGATTTTTCTCGTAAACACTGACGACATTCTGGTAATTGACTGAGGTATAGGCAAAGACCTGGAAGATGGTATCACCAGTGTCGACGCTGGATACGAAGTGTGAGCCGTAGGTCTCATAGACATTCAAGTAGCCCTCAGCACCTTGCTTGGATATGTTGGTAGAGTTGTTCCCCATCTTCTCCAAGGATTTAAAGGCTGCCAGGGTGTTTGGTTTCAATATGGTGTCAGGGTCGGGACGGCCATAGATTTCACTCTCATAGAAGGGATGGTTGGCTGTGCCGATCTTGCGTGTACGGCGGACTAGAGCATAGGACCAGTCCGTGTCAAGATCAACTCCAAGTTGACTGGATAGTTCTTCGACAGCCTCAGAGCGATCTGAAGCAGGCAACCCAGCTAGGACAAGAGCTCCTGCTGGCCAGACACCTGCCACGCCTGTTTTAACGGAGACGTTATGAAGAGGTCTGAGCTTGACCTGAAAGACAGCACTCAGCAGGTCCTCGGCGTTATCGTGAAGAGAGATCGTTGGCCAGGACCACTCAGCATCGTTGTCAGGGCTCTTGACGATGATGTCAATCTCATTGAGGGCGGGCGTGGGGGATTTGTTGAAGGGCACGGAGTAGATGTCCGTATTGTACCCAGTCAGAAGGTTGACCGACTGTCCTAGCTTCAACTCGGTATCCATGGCGAAGTTTAGATGCACTGACAACCTGAAATAAAAGCAGTGAAAACAACGTCACTTCTTTAAAGGTAGGATACACCATTGGTAATTGCTTGAATTATCCTGAATGAGTAGATTTTGGGGGTTGTATGTTATAGTAAATATCGATTTACTGACCTGTCCGAAGTTTTACAGTCATGGATGCCGAGAAAAGCACGAAAAACAGCGGTTTTTTTATCAACCGGCGTCGAGCAGTTATTCTTATGTAATATTTGTTAACACGGCGATCGCGAATTTTTCTTCCAAAAATTATAATTTTCTGAATAATTACAGGATATCTAGCGCCATTATTTGCTGGATGCCTAGAATCAATATTTACTTTCAAATTAGTAAGATATTTCTTAATAATTCGGTAGTAAATATTTTTGATATCTGCAAATGGTGTATCCTAGCTTTAAAGCGTTTTCCTAAGTTCACACAGAATTAATTAATTGACAACTAATACGGCAAGTAGTCCAAGAGCAATCTAAATTATCGGTACCATTTTGAGGGAACAATTCTAATTTTTGCAATAGAGAAAAATATGAAAAGTACAGAAACATATGATAGACCTTCTAAAACGGTACCTTATTGCATATATTTAGTTGGCCTACATGTACGCGTCTATCTTTTTCATGTACTGTAAGAAGTGTGATGTGACGGCTGATGCATGCATACTCTTCAGCTGGCGAGCATTTATTTGCACCACAAACGAAATGTCACAACAACAGAAAGTGATGAAGAAGAATATAAGCCCTAATTCCATCCACCGTCAAAGAAACCTCGCACAACTCGGACAATTTCCAAATCCAAAGGTGTGACCGAAACACATACTTAATTGTATTAGGCTATTATGTTCGCCGGGGACAACAATGCAGAACTCGTACGCCCCAAATATTTGTCTTAATATGTCACACCCCACTAGGCAATTTGTTACCGGTTACCGATATTACCGGTAATGTCACCCCAAATTTTGACTAAATCTAAATATTACCAATATTACCGTGTTATTACCCAATTGATATTACCTGTGTGATAATGACATTGTTATAAATTTCTCAATATTTTGGTTTTTTTTAAATGAGGATTGGATATAATTGATCCTTGAGACCGACAGGATCTGTTTCTGATGAGAAAAACTCTTGAAAAATGGTGCACCGGTCTACAAATTTCAAAGTCCAAATATAACCGTTATTACCCTGTTTAAACCAACATTTTACCGAGTAACAACAAGATAAATACAGGTAATGTGGGTAATGGTGAAAGGCTTGAATTTGTTATAACATTGGGAACTTGAGTAATAACAGTAACAATTATAGCAATCCAAGCTAAATTTCTAAGTTCCAATATTACTGGTATTACTGTTATTACCCCGTTGAAACCAACATTTAACCAAGTAACAAGATAAATACAGGTAACGTGGGTAATAGTGAAAGGCTTGAATTGGTTATAACATCGGGAACTTGAGGAATAACAGTAACATTAGTAGCAATTCCAGCAAAATTTCCAAGTTCCTATATTACTGTTATTACCCTGTTGAAACCGACATTTTAGCGAGTTTTACAGGGTAATAAGAGGTAATGGGTAATATTTTACCGAATTAATAACATAAAAATGCCAGAAATATCGGTTACATTCTCCCTGGTAATATTTGGTAAATAGGGTAATATCAGGTGGTAATAACATGGCAATGCCAGAAATATCAGTTACATTCCCCCTGGTAATATTGGGTAAATGAGGTAATATCGGGTGACCTCAATTTACATGTTGATCCCAAGTGGGCGTGATAAACCTTGGTGAAACAATTTTGTCGTTTTTTTCTACATGAACGTTATGTTTTGCGTAATAGCGATACGTTTAGGGTATTTTCGTAGAGAAAATTGTGTAATATTTATTTACTCCACAGAAACAAATTTGCCAACAAGTCAACACACAAATAAATAAATTAATTGCAAACTGTGATTACAGACGGCGGTGATATTGGGCACATATATAGCGTTTAGGTACACGCTTAGATTGTAGGAGTGGCAAGCTCAGAAGAGTCATTGATGTTATTATGTGTATAGTATTGTTTCGGTAGTATCGTAATATTTGTATTAACCAATTAACCAATATTGGGTAAATGGGGTAATATCGGGCGGGTAGTAATAACGATGCAATGCCAGAAATATCGGTAACATTCTCCCTGGTAATATTGGGTAATATTGGTTGGTAATAACATGCAATGCCAGAAATAACGGTTACATTCTCTCTGGTAATATTGGGTAAAGGGGGTAATATCGGGTGGTAATAACAGGGAAATATTGGTCTTTGACGTTATTATCCATTAATAAATACCTAGGAGAGTTGAAGGCTTCTGATTGGGCGAGACTCGATCACGTGCAGGTCATTATATGTAGTAATAATATCATGGGTTTTCCAAGGGCCGTTTTCTAAACCCCAGCTTTGGGCTGCATTCTGGCCACATTACAGACGTTTTCCTAGTTCCAGATCGCAAAAAATATTCAGGCTGTTTTCGGCAAGTCTAATCCTCGAAATTTTAAATGAAATAGGTTTAGTAGTTTACCTTGAGTGATGAAGAAACTACAGTTTTTGTTTCGATATTTATGCTTTTCTTTATTTGAAAATACGACGTCAAATATACCGACATCCCTTTTTCTAGTTGCGGATCAGTTTAACCAATTCCGGATCGAGTAAAAAACTGCTTCGTACATGAAGAATTATCACGCTAGAACCAACCCGAATCAAGCCTATATTTCTGATAAAGTATTCATTAATTTATATAAATACAGTTTAAAATAAATTTCAAATACTTTCACTTCCAATAAAGTTTAAAAAGAGGACTTGCAAGGAAATGCTTTGAAATGTTTTGTCCGTGTACGTACGTGTGTGGCGCGCGGCAACGAGTCGACAAATTTCACGACTTTCCTCAAAGTCGCGAATATTGACGTCAATATTGACGTCAATATTCACGACTTTTCCCCGAAGTCGCGAATATTGACGTCAAATTTGACGTCATTTTTGCACGATCAAAGTTAAAATTGAGGCAATAGCGATACATGTTTCGGAGTGTTTTTAGAGAGATAATGTTGTAATATTTAAGTATTGACAATGTGAAAGGATGAAATTTGCCCAGAAGGCAACACGAAAGGAAGAAATCATTGTTTTTACGTTCTAAAACTATATTCGCGTCAAATTTCACGACTTTCCCTGAAAGTCGCGAATATTGACGTAAATATTCGCGACAAAATTCACGACTTTCCTCAAAGTCGCGAATATATTGACGTCAATATTGACGTCAATATTCACGACTTTCCCCAAAAGTCGCGAATATTGACGTCAAATTTGACGTCAAATTTCGCGACTTGCCTCCAAAGTCGCGAATATTGACGTCAAATTTGACGTCAAATTTCACGACCGGACATAAATTTTGACGCGAATTTTTTTCCAGCAAGCTAGGTTGTCTTCTATTCCTCCATGGTTTTGGCTAGTCTTGCTCCAAGACTGAGTTTTTCATTTGTTCTGGGGTGCGACGTCCGTCTAGTCCATGCAGTTCATCAATCATCAATACTCCGAAAACGGGCTTATTGAGGGCGCCCTCGATTGTCACGAGAGATCAGTGGATTTGTTTTAAAGGTATAGGTAGGATACGGTAGGATACACCATTGGTAATTGCTTGAATTATCATGAATGGGTGGATTTTGGGGGGTTGTATTTTATAGTAAATCTCGTTTAACTGACCTTTACAATAATTTATTGATGGCGAGAAAATCACGAAAAAATGCATTTGTTTTCAACCGCCGTCGGGCAGTTGAATATTCTTGTTATTACTCGGTTTTGGGGGGTATTATTCGGAATAATTACAGAATATTTTGCGCGATCATTTTGCTGGATGCCTCGAATCATAATTTACCTTCAAAATAAGTAAGATATTTCTTATTAATTCGGGAGTAAATATTGTTGATATCTGCAAATGGTGTATCCTACCTTTAAGTTCAGTTCACGAGATTTGTTTCTGAACGTGAAACAAATCAACTGATCTCTCGTGACAATCGAGGGCGCCGTTTTCGGAGTATGGAGGATTAATGAACTGCATAGACCACTGATCTCTATAACTGGATAGGTCGAGCGGCTCTGCACGTGAAGCCATTGGCGGCCATATTGGGATATTCAAAACATTGCAGGCGTACACACGTTTGTATAGCGCACGACCGAGAAAACGAATGTAATATCACAGGAAACGAAGTTAACGTTACAAAAACGATCCAGTTTGATTAGGAAAATTAAGTTAAACATAATAACACCCAAGAATTACATGTATACGCTAAGTTTCAATGTTAAATAGGCCTATTTTTGGGAAAAGATACGAGACATTCGTGTGAGACGATGCAATGCAGTGCAAAGTCTATGGGATATGTCGGACAAGTATTTTCAAGAATTTCCAACTTCTAAATTTTGTTGGGGGGGATTTGTTGGGGTTTTTTTGGTTTTTTTTTGGGGGGGGGTGGAGAATTTCACATCATAACCTTATGCACAAACCATAGGAAAAGGCAAAACGAGTTTTGGGGGATTAAGGACATTCTTGAAATTTTTGGTTTAATTTTATATCCAGACACTAAAAAGTGCCAGTTTTATGATAAAATAAAAAAATGTTGAAAAAATTGAAAAAATGTCAGTGTGTTTCAGGAAAATTTAATTGGCACATCATGGTTTGTTCGTGGGGTTTTAAGGCAGTGTCCAGATTTAGAATCAACCTAATGTTTAGCAATTTTTTTAGAAAGGGTCCCAAAAAGTCTTGCTGGACAAGTTTTGAGCTTAAACCATAGATACAGCTCTATGGCTTAAACTATGAACTTGAGCAACTTGAAATAAATCACAATTAAAAATATCAATCACATGTGTAAATAATGACATAAGTCACACAATGGATTCAATTTTGCTTAATGCTTTTATTTTACATTGATACATTACATATAACATGTAATAACTACTGCCATAGTAACAATATGCTTATTATGTATTGTTTACTGATGTTAGAAAACCAAATAAAAAACAATTAACCCCCGACTGTTTATGAATTTAAAACCAAAACAAAACTTGCGATGTCATTTTAAAATAATAATTGTTGATACTATGCAAAGATACATTTGACAGCATTCTTCACAGGCCAAATTTTATTAGGACACCCTTGTACGGCTTTAACTTTGAATTGTGAGTGTTTCTAGATATTTGTGCGATATGAACACAATATTAAAGATTTGTACACCACAATTTTTGTTTTGTAAGAAAGCAAAATAAAACCATGATTGAAAAGCAAAATTTGACAGCATAAAAATATGACAGAACAGCGTAACATGTACACAGGGCGGCCGCTACCCAGTGATTGTGGAGAACACTGACTGGGTAAATCCATGTCATTTTAACATCTGTATAATTTGCTTTGAATATTAACAATACAATTTTAACCAGATTTGTCAGTTTTCATAAAACACATGTTCAATATATTTCCATGTTACAAAGATATGTTTGTGACTGTTGCGACTGTTTTTTTATTATCTGTACTTATATTGTTGAAACATGAAATGCCAAGATGCAGAGTTCTGCAATATATTTGCAGCACATCTATAGGGATGTGGAACACCGAGATAGCTTATCTTGGAAAACGTAGTTGGTCAATTGAGCTTCCGTATTTACTGATGGTTAAACAAAATAAGTTTTGACATTCGCTGTCATCTGTTGTCCCTCTGTCATAATGGGAGCAGTTCGTCCTATGACTTGTCCAGCCGTAATAAGCTGTACAGCCTGACATCTTAGTAGCAAGAAGTGGACTTGGGTAAACCAATTAGCTGGTGTACAAAGAAAAAAAATATACAGGTATAAATTAAATGCCAAGGAAAGAATGTTGTAACATGACGCTATTTTAAAAACACAAAATTCTCAATTTATTTGGCATACCCATTTCTTCAGAGAGTGAAATTTCATTTGAGCACTGTAAGGAATGTCATCAGGACTACGTTTTTAAGAGAGATTTGTCAGGTGGGCGAAAATGAAATTGTTCTGAAGTATTGGAAATACGTGTCTACATCCAAGTTTCACCATGATAGCCTTGGCCTACACCATGCATTTAATAATACTATTATTATTATTAATAGGTGGCTCTACACTTCCAGAATTGTGAGGAAAAAAACTGTGATCATTGCGATATTTGGATAATTCTACAGAACATTAAATTTATGCACGTCAAATAGTTCATGACACAATATGTTGTGTACGAATGTGTACACAAATTACCACCATGAACTGTTTGACGTGCAAGTCAACGGGACAGTCTTCATGGAATGGGTACAAAATTGGTCTGAAAATACCTGTATTGTGGATTTCAATCATATTGTAAGGTATCCTAGACCAACTGATTCTATAAATCTACTGTTCTTTCGAAATATCCCAGTTTTTCTTTCAGATAAAATGATGGAATAGGACCACAATATGACAAAATCCCGCTGGAATTCATGTGGAAACAAAAATATCGTTTTCGCCCAACAATGTTCTCCTAAATCTCTCTTAAAACCGTAATCCTGACATTTTTTACAAAGATAGATACTGATCGCACAGTCTGCGAGTTTATTTAATAAATTTACTTATTTACAAATGATTTTAATGCATTTTTACCCACCATCGCTGCTGCCACTGTCTCACTCTCGACGTGTCTACGCGTCTTTTGCATGCACGAAGGCAATGTTTTGAATATCCCATCATGGCCGCCGGTTACTTCACGGCTCGCTATCCCATCAATGTACGCTCGACCTATCCAGTTATAGAGATCAGTGGCATAGACAGACGGACGGCGCGCCCCGGACAAATGAAAATCTCAGTCCGGAGCAAGACTAGCCAAAACCTAGCTTGCTGGAAAAAAATTCGCGTCAAAATATTCGCGACTTTGGGGCAAGTCGCGAAATTTGACGTCAAATTTGACGTCAAATTTGACGTCAATATTCGCGACTTTTAGGGAAAGTCGTGAATATTGACGTCAATATTGACGTCAATATTCGCGACTTTGAGGAAAGTCGTGAAATTTGTCGTGAATATTGACGTCAATATTCACGATCTGCGTAGTCCCTTCAGGGCCACCATATGAAATCGCTTGCGCGCGTGTAGTTGATGCATGTATTTTACGGGCGATCCGGAACTAGGAAAAAATGAACGTTCAGTCTTTGGCAGATTTTTTAATGCTGGAGACTTTTAGACTTATTTTTACTTATGTATCAAGAAGCTTGTATGTTTCTTTTTAAAATGCACTTCATCTAAACAAAATAGTATTGGAGACCAAGCCATAACAAGGTAGGTTTTTATTTGAAGCGATCCGGAACTAGGAAAAATCCGGAACTAGGAAAACAACTGTACCACTGCTAAACTACATGAACAAAGCCAAAATACGGAAACGAAGCTGCGTTTGTAAAACGGCCTAGAAGAAGCCGCGAAGTCGCGAAATTCGGAGTATTTTCACAATTTTTCTCGTTAAAAAGGTATTTATTAAAGGTAATAACAGTGCGAGAACCCGGTTATTACTGCGTGGTAATGACCGGGTTGGGGGATGACCGCTGGTAATGGACCTCGCCTTCGGGTCCATTACCAGCGGTCATCCCCCAACTTGGTCATTACCACGCAGTAATAACCGGGTTCTCGCACTGTTATTACCTAAGTAATGTTACCCAGTAATAACTAGCGTTATTACTCGTTACAACCCGGGTAATATCGGGGGAAATGCCCAGTGAGACTGCTTAATGCTACAAAACCCGTGCCTCTGAGCCTATTCTGCAGGTTTCATCATCAGATGCATCTGTCCCAGACATATATTATCACTATACTTTTACACTGAAAAAAAAGGGTCTTTGCACTATACTGTCCGAAGTTGAGAGTGATGATGGTTTGGCAGGTTGTAGTACAGAGCAGAGATGGTCTACAAGGGAACAACTTATCACCAAATCACGTGTTTATGTGTGCATTTTGTGTGTGACAAAAGCAGCCAATACTGCGTATAGCTGAACCAAAGTCAGATGTACGTAAACGCAACCAAATCATATTTAATTATCGAGAAGACCACACATTACTTAATTCATTTTCCATCAAAACTCACAAATTTCGTTGCCATAAACTCCTGGTATAAAACAACATCAAAGTTATTATCTCCATTTGAACCCGCGGCTTAAACCGCGGGTGGGCCGGCCTTAATACGCGGCTAGTTTCACTGAGCCAGGTCGCGTACATCGTACTTTAAAGATTAAAGAACACAACACAAGGCGACAACGGGCGACAGACTAAAACCTTGCACTCGAGTCGAGTCGAGTCGAGTCGAGTCATTCTGACGAGAGAGTTGAGTCATTTGCCTGCTAAACTCGAGTAGGATAATTGGTCGGACTATTTTGTAAGTCCTAGTGCTGGAGTTTGTTATAGCACCGTCAGTTACGCGTTGGTCGTCTAACTTACCTTTTTTTGCAAAGCTGTGCAGGTCGTGCAGGTTGAACCAGTCTCGTTCTCTTCGATCCAGGATTTTAGGGACCGCGGTCCGCCGGAGGCCTTTTTATACTGTACAAAAACAGTATACATCCCACCGGCAAGCTGTACATCCCACCAGCAAGCTTACTGCGCAGACTCTATTCCTGGCCCCACCTACCGGTAAACTTACTGCGCACACTCCATTCCTGGCCCCACCAACCGGCAAATTTATTACTGCGCCGACTCTATTCCTGGCCCCACCCACTGGCAAGCTTACTGCGCAGATTATATTCCTGGCCCACTGACCTCTACACCTGGACGGACCATTGTCCATATTCTGCTGTGCTAACACTTGAAGTCGGCGCGAACTGGAAGTGCAACATGGCGGACCCAAGACGTCACTGCTATGAGCCAATGAAATGTCCAGGTGTGGAGGTCAGCGGATTTATTCTGTACATTTTGTATTTATAAACATTACGTAATACGTATCGTACTAACACCTAGACATTTCATTGGCTCACAGAGTCACGTCGTGGGTCCGCCATGTTGCACTTCTCCGCATGCCGACTTCAAAATGAAACAATGATGATCTGTCCATGTATAGAGGTCAGTGTCCTGGCCCCATCCACCGGCAAACTTACTGCGCAAAAGTTATTACACCAAAAGTTCAAAAGTCAAAATATGAGTCCCGTGGTATACCCAGCACAATATGTGGCAGAGGGGTACCCCCTCTTATCCATATACCTTATACACACTCAACACTATTGTTACTTAACACCCCCCCCTTGAAACATTAAAAGATATTCCTAAGATTTCGGGAACACAATGGTCAACACAGAAGAGGGGGGTTTTCTCTGCCACATATCGTGCTTTATAATGGTCCCGTGGCGCGGCCTGGTGGATGGGTTTCAGCACCTAGATTCGATTACAAACGGCGGCGTGATTGTAGCGTGATTGCCTTTCATTTTTAACCGCATTATTGCTCGCACGCAATGAGGCAAATACAGCTGTTTTATTGACTAAAAATGTATTTGATTGACGTGAACCGTGCGCCCCGTATCTGATAATATGTCTAGCATATCCTATGTAATCTCTGTTTCTCACTTGTTATGAACCCTGGTAGTAGGAGACCAGCCAGTAGGTCCCGTGACCAAATTCTGGGAACAAAGGTTAGAAAGTGTTATTGTGTTCCCTGATGAATACCGAACAATTTTGACTTGGGCTTCCCCCTTGAAAATGCCGAGCATTTCCAGGAGGGGTCATCAAAGGTCATACAGGGGTCAATAAATTATATTCCAATCGTGTCGATATGCATATCAAATTACTCGTCTAGTCATGAGGATTCCAAAAATGTACAGTTTGCTATTTCTCCGACCTTAAATGAGGGCGCTGTGGTCAAAAACGTCGAAAGGTCAACGCACTTTTGACTGGTGGTCAAATTCACCAACACAGTTAATATTATCCGATTCTAATGATTTTAGTGTCTAATAATATGTTTTCTGACATGGCAAATTCAACTAAAAAAATTTAAAATTAAAAGTGGTTGCCATAACCTTGAAATTTCAAAATGGCTGCAAAAAGGTTAGCATAAATTAGCCAAAAACAACAATTGTTTTCCCCAAACCCATGGATAAGAAGTTATTAAATGTTTGTCACCGAAACGTCACGAACAATTGAAACACATTTTTAAAACAAATAATGATTTTTATTATTTTTCTTTAGAGCACATGTTCGATATATTGTATTAAACAGGGATGCCAGTTTTCCGGCAATTATCGGAATTCCGGTATATATCGCAAAACAACTGAATCGCAAACTAGCGAGAGAACACACACGCTATTCATTGCGCTAGCGATTTGCAATCCATGCTTGCAGCTGCAGCTCAAATTATTGAAGGACGTGTAGCGCTGGGTTTTGTGGATTTGTTTTCTTTTTTCTGTGAGACTATTAGGTTTTTTAGTTAAAACTGAAGTGCTTTTGAAAAAAAGTAGCAAAGAGAAACCGGTATATGCAGGCATACTTCAAGGGATGATCAGTTTATTTTGTTGTGTTTGTTTCATCAATCCTAGAGTTAGCTGCAGTGAATCAGAACTCATTCTACTATGGGAAGGGGAGGGTATTTATGGGAGTTGTCACAAGTCAGAACTATTTCTCATCGTTTTCGTAATTTTTTTGGAGATGCTGAAACAGTTCTGCTGCGTGAAGTATCATAGGATTTTATGTTTGTGGCTGGTCTGCCGAGATAAATCTGTATATTTATGATTTGCTGGTATGCCAGCAGTGTGGTTGCGTAACTATACTGCCCAGAGCGTCATTTTTTATTTAATTTTTTTTCTTAGTGATACACGCTTTTGGGCGGTCATTTCTGGCCACTTTGTTTTCTGCAAGATTGCAGTCAGTAGGAATGAGGGGGAGGGGGGGGGGGGGGGGGGGGGTTATGTGACAAGTTTCAAGAGAACCTCTCCATGTTTTTCTTTATTTTGTTTGTACGTTATCTATCGGTATTCATCAGGTACGGTATTCATCAGGGAACACAAAAACACTTTCAAACCTTTGTTCCCAGAATTTGGTCACAGGACCTACAGGCTGGTCTCCTACTATGGTGTCTGGAATACAGTTTAGCCCCTGGATTCGATAACACATGCGACGTGATTAATCCGTAGTTACACCATGATCTAATTATCGCAAATTGGTGAGCTTTTTATATTTTATTATTAGTAAATATTGTGGCGCTGACCTGTTTAAAATGTGTGTTCACAGATGTTGGAAAAACCAAGAAAAACAGCGTTGTTCTTGTAGTCTAGTTTCTTGACTTCCTTCATACGAATTCAATACATTTGGGGCAGTGTTTGAAAATAATCAGGTTTTTACAACGATTGCTTGCCGGCAATCATTTAAAATCGATACCAAATTTCACTTTTCTTGAAAACAACATTGAATCAGGTGCCATGATTTCACAGGACCGCAATATTGTTTTAGTGACTTTTATTATAATGTACTATGTATATTGACGTGAAACGTGCACCCCGTATCTATAATGATAAGAATAACATAATATTTTCAAACAGATAACTTTTTGGAAGTTTCGCAGAAAGTTCAGAATGTTCTCACGTTCTAAACTTTCCAAACCTTCCAAATGTACCCTTAAGGAAAGAGTTTAGTGTAAGTTGTACGGTACTGAGGGGACAAGTGACATTAGGAAGACATTTCGATGTCTTAATGCCTAACTCATTGAAGGAGAAACATTTTTACTGTCGCAACAGTTTTTGTCGGTAGAGTAGGGTCCAAAATATTTAAATGCAAAATTTTGTGGGAAAAGAACATAGGGAAAAAACGGATTAGGTTACAGTAAAGTTATATTTTTTGTGCACGCGTCCTGTCATAGAGATGTCTCCCAAATGACCCATTTGGCGGTGTTATTATTATTAATATTTCCGTGCGTTCGAATTCAAGCGATGTTGCCTCTCCGGTTTTTACTGTGTTTCAAATTCAGAAGTCCAGCATTCAATTTAGTTTTGCGGCATTCACATTCCTTTAGAAATGTGTTTAATTTAGCATATCGTCGTTGTTGTGGTTAAATTGGCTGCTCTTTTGCCAAAAATTGGCCAGGAAAACCTATATTCTGTTTATAGTTAATTGAATGTTGATCTAAAACGTGCATCAAAATTCGTACGAAAATTGGTGATTCGTCATCAATTTAGCTGCCAAATCTATCAAACTGACCGGTCAGTTTAATATATTTGGCAGCTAAATTGATGACGAATCACCTATTTTCGCACGAATTTTGAAGCACGTTTTAGATCAACATTCAATTAACTATATAGATTGTTCAACTTCAATCTAAATGAATGCAACTGCATTTTGCAACGATTCAATTTCGAAAATGAGGCCTTCACAATAAATTGTCACATTGGGTCATTCAAATTCCTTTTTAGCTTCCAGTTGCGCCATTTAAATTGACCATTAGGCAAACATTTATGGAATATAATTCAAGGAATTCCAAGGTTCAGTTCTTTAGAATTATACAGTGCCTTATTCAAAGTTTAATAAGTAAAAAAGAACTTCTCTCACAAAATTATGCCACAAAGAAGTAACGACAAAATTGTGATCACCCAAATAATTGTTCCCGCTTTTTTACACATCAAAAAGAAAGATAATTTATTTTTGAAAAAAAATAAAAATAAACAAAACAAATATAAACTTAGATTTCAAGTAAATTTCAAGTACATGTGTTGTTTTTGTTGTAAATACAAAACTTAGGTAACAAATACAAATTATGTGTATACGTGATAAAAAGCGGGAAAATGATTACCTAAGTTTAATGTTGCCAAAGTGTATAGTTTGTAGGTCGACTATCACACAACATGTATAATTTCCCGTATTGCTAACTTATATTGCATTCTTTGTGTTAAAGACAGATAGTTCAAAACTGAACAAACTAAACTAGAATTCAACTTGGAAAAACTTTTAACAAAAAACACACAAATAATTCAGACCCCTCTGATAATATGTCTCGCAAATGTTATGTATATGTATTTCTCACTTGCTATGAACCCTGGTGTCTGGGTTTCAGCCCCTGGATTCGAGAACAAACTGCGGCGTGATTGTAGCGTTATTGACTTTCATTTCAAACCGCATTTTTGCACGCACGCAATGAGGCAGCTGTTTTATTGACTAAAAATGTATTTGATGGACGTGAACCGTGCACCCCGTATCTGATAATATGTCTAGCATATGCTATGTAATCTCTGTTTCTCACTTGTTATGAACCCTGGTGTCTGGAATACAGTTTAGCCCCTGGATTCGATAACACATGCGACGTGATTAAGCCGTAGTTACACCATGATCTAATTATCGCAATCGGTGAGCTTTTTATATTTTATTGATAGTTAATATTGTGACGCTGATCTGTTTAAAATGTGTGTTCACAGAAATCCATTCAACCTCGTTCTATGGTTAAAAAAACCCATATGATAATTTGTCGAAGAAAAAGAAAAACGTTAACGATAGTCGGATTCGAACCACAGACCTTTCGATCCATTGGTCTTCTCTCTACCAACAATGATATTGGCGATGTTTTTTTAGGAAAGCCGTTCTTTATAATTCTTTATAGTTGAAAAAATCAAATAAGTTAAGAGGGCCTAATATTTCGATCTTAACAAGATCTTCTTCGTCTCTGAAGAAGATCTTGTTAAGATCGACATATTAGGCCCTCTTAACTTATTTGATTTGTATATTTCACGTCATTCCAGCCAGTAAGCAGTTTGCAGCAGTTTTAATATTATTCTTCTTTGAAGTTGAACCAGTTTTGAAAGGCCCAATGCGCCGTATTTCT
This sequence comes from Crossaster papposus, assembly GCA_037893245.1. Classification (NCBI taxonomy): domain Eukaryota; kingdom Metazoa; phylum Echinodermata; class Asteroidea; order Velatida; family Solasteridae; genus Crossaster; species Crossaster papposus. The sequence continues at coordinate 145,019 of JBAIAA010000780.1, read as the reverse complement.
GGTCGCTTGAGGGCGCTGTAAGACGCCATTTTCTGAATTCACACTGAAAGAAACTCATTAGCCTCTGTCATGACCTTTCTAAAAGGTCAACGCGAGGAAAATTGTCAAAATGGCGGCGCTTACCAACAGCAACACGTGTGTCGTCGATGTCAGAACTTTATGGCTTACGACGGAGCTCTAAAGGCTGTGGTTTTTTCGAAAGGATAAACCGTAGGCATAAGGCTAAATGTCATCCCAAACCGTAAAATTACGAAAGAAAAAGAAACAGCGACTGAAAAAATGGTCAGTTTGTGAAAGCGTGCTGCGCTATATACGTACGTGCGTAGCTAGCGGATGTCAGACAAGTCGACCGTTGAGACAACTCGACTCGGGACAAGTCGACCGTTGAGACAACTCGCCCGTTGAGACAACTCGCCCGTTGAGACAACTCGACCTTTGGGAGAGCTATAGCTGTACTTCGACGTTTACATTGTTTATAAACAGTTAGTGTTGGGCCGACTTTCCTCATGCAATGTTGCCATACTTCTTTGTTGACAAACTGCAAATTCATTGTACCTTTACCATGTTAATGTTATTAATGCTTGCTATTTACCCTCTGTTAACAATTTAGGTGTAAGCTTAGTCCGAAAAAAACCAAAACGGTGGCGTCCAGAAATTGTGCACACAATCGACCGAGTGCTCCCTAATTGGTCGTGGCGCAATTGAATAATTTTTGGAAAATCCAAGTTTAATATTTACGAACTTCTTTTAATGTCAGGTTTCAGTCAATAAAAGGATAAAATATTACTAGATTTCACAGGCGTCTGTACATTTAATGTGACAGTATTTAAAACTGGTTTTTAAATTAACATTGCAGGATCAGGAATTTTGAGGTTTAACGTCCATAATGAACCAAGTGCTTGTGTGTAAATAATTAAAAATACAAAAATAATATTGCTTGTACATGTATCAAGTTGTTTGTTTACTGTATGGCATTCAAATATGGCTTTCAAATAAAGCTTCAGTTCAGTGCCACTGAATTTTTTGTTTTGTTTAAATGTTAATTTGGCCTAACCGGTTTTCTAAGGAGCATAAATACACGGCGGGTCTTTTCAAGTGCAGGAAAGAAAATCTAGTTTTATGATTGGCCATTTTTTATTAAGTATTTCTCCGCAATTCATTAACTATCTGTTGTCTTTCCTCCATGGTATGGCTACTTACGTTAGTTTTACGCGCGAGCTCGAAAGCCATATTGACAAATTTCCGCAAAACGCCCTCTTCGGTTGATTTTCGTCATTTCATGACAGAGGCTAATGGTAGGAGACCAGCCAGTAGGTCCCGTGACCAAATTCTGGAAACAAAGGTTTGAAAGTGTTTTTGTGTTCCCTGATGAATACCGAACAATTTTGACTTGGGCTGCCCCCTTGGAAATGCCGGGCATTTCCGGCAGGGGTCAACAAAGTTCAAACAGGGGTCAAATATATTCCAATCATGTCAAAATGCATATCAAATTACTCGTCTAGTCACGAGGATTCCAAAAATGTATAGTTTGCTATACTTCCGACCTTAAATAAGGGCGATGTGATCAAAAACGTCGAAAGGTCAATGCACTTTTGACTGGTGGTCAAATTCACCAACACAGTTAATATTATCCGATTCTAATGATTTTAGTGTCTAATAATATGTTTTCTGACATGGCAAATTCAACTAAACAACTTTTAAAATTAAAAGTGGTTGCCATAACCTTGAAATTTCAAAATGGCTGCTAAAAGGTTAGTATAAATTAGCCAAAAACAACAATTTTTTCCCCAAACCCATTGATAAGAAGCTATTAAATGTTTGTCACCGAAACGAACACTCCATGTTTAAAGCAAATAATGAATTTTAAATATTTGTATTGTTTTTCTTTAGAGCACATGTTCGATATAATATTTTTACAGGGATGCCAGTTTTCCGGCAATTACCGGAATTCTTGTATATATCGCAAAACAACTGAATCGCAAACTAGCGAGAGAACACACACGCTATTCATTGCGCTAGCGATTTGCGATCCATGCTTGCAGCTGCAGCTCAAGCGCGCATGCATGCAGCGCACGTGCGTATTATCACACGGGCAGTATATACGCAACCACACTGCTGGCAAAAGACTGGATGTGTGTGGGTGTGTGCGCACAACGCACCCACACACACAAGTCGTCACGAATACAAATCACCGTGACAAAATCATTTGATTATTTCATTTAGTGCCCACGAAATCATTTCGTGCACTCGAAATAAATATTTTCGTGAGCTTGAAATTTACTCGGTTTATTTGTCATACAACCATTATGTTTTTAGGACGTCAACAAGGTGTATCTATAAGTTACAATTCCACCCAGCTAGCGGGTGCCGCGCGAAGCGCGGCATCCCGCTAGTAGATATAAATTGAAGTGACATCATGATGACGCCATCGTATGATTGTTTGTGATTTTGTTTCATTTTTATACCTTTAAGCCATATCTCATCAACAGAACATAATAAATTCAAAATTCGTTTTGTAATAATTTATTGGGTCATAGACATATATGCACACAATTGTGAAAAATGTGTGACATCATCCTGACGTCATCAAAATGCTATTCAAAAAATCCAAGATGGGCGGAGGGGGGCCCAACAAAGTGCGCCACCAACGTTGAAATGTATCTCATTCATTCTTCCACGCTCACGAGCCGCACATCTCATACAGTAAATACGTATAGATCGCTACCTCGAAGCGCACCATTGAAACACGTACAAATTTGCACTCGACGAGCTCCGTGCATCGCTCCCGAATTCAGTGATTCCGCTACGTCCGCAAAGCCAGGTACACAGGCACGATCTACACGGATTTGTTTTGGAGAAATGTCATTTTCTGCCATTTTCGTTCGAAAACAACACGAAAAAACGCAAGGGGTTCACAGGCAGATTTTTTTTAAAATTCAGTATATCACTGCTGCATCCTTTTTTAACGTATCCATGAAAAAAACATTAGTGGGTTCGGAAGCAGGATTCTTCACAATTTATCGATTATTATTGCCCTTTTTAGGGGAGGTATTTGTTAACGTCGTTTGAGTATTTGTGCACAATCTCCACGTGCATCAACGTTTAATTTTTTCGACTGCTTTTTTCATTTTCAATACAATTTTTGTCATTGGATGATAACAATTAAGGTAAATAATAACCTTTTTCAACTACAAAAGACAAGATGTTAAGATTGGATGCCAAAAACTCTTTATTTTTCGCGTGACAAAATTGTTCCCCCCTATTTTGAGGATGGACGGTACCACAGCATTTCGCAATCACAGCCTCGAAGGCCCCCCCCCCCCTCCGCCCCCCCCCCACCGGCCACACGCAAGTGAAGCATTGTATTTTGTAGGACTGTAGGATGTGTAGTCTTACACAATATAAGTGGTAAAAAGTGCTGCCACATTCGTGCTGGGTATATTAAATTCATTTTGCGCACGTCAGAAAGGAAAGTCGAAGTAAAGAAATGTCTTACCTCCATTAACATTTACAAAGCTGACAATAAGCGATTGATTACCAATTTGAAGTATTCAGTCCGCCTTCTGGCACCCCTTTCTAAGGTTAACATGGCCGCACTGAGGACAATTTCTGGTGTTTTACCGGTGCTTTTTCTGTTCGTCGTCTTCGACTTCGGGTTCAATACTGTGAGTTCTAATGGAGTGAGGCTGCCATCTCAATCACTGTGAGTACGGCTAGTGTATGTAGTGCCTAGGTCAGGTGTAACTATTTTGTGAGCTCGAAATGAAAACACCACACCCACATCTGATCTCCTTTTAAAATTCAGATACGATCAAGTTGAAGCAGATACAAACAATGTTTTTCTCGGGAGTTTCTGGGGTCTACAGCTGTGAGGGGTTTGAAAAATGACTTAAAATTCACATCCTTGATTGAACCATGGAGGTAGCATGGCCGGGGCATGTGGGGTGGGCTTAGCCCAGGTTGGACTCCTCCGTTGTGGCTAGGGTGGGCTATGCTATGAAAATGGTGCTACGTACAACTTTAACTATCTTTTGCTTACAATTAGCGAAAATTGAGCACCTAAAACTAACATCCGTCGATGTCAGTTTTTTATAATAATCGATATATCGGAAATTCAATATCGAGTATACTCGATATAGCGATATAGCGATTTTTCCAGCGGGCAAGATGAAGCCTAAAAACAGCTCTCAATATACCTAAGACCGACAGTAATAATAGGGTTACATATAGCCCAGGTGGACTCCCTAACCTCCCTACGTTACGGAGGGAGTCCAGGATACGAAGCCTCTAAACGTGGGCGAAAAAAATTATGATGAAATTTTCAATATTTTTACCTCATTGTAGACAATAATTACACCCTCACATATTATCATCGTGTCCTTATCTATGAGAACGGGAGGTTTAGAAATTCCATATGCTACACTGGATGACGTTTTTCAGGAAATTAAACTCAAAAGCAACGTTAAACTTGTACAAGTTGTAGACTCTCTTCATCAGTTTTATACCGACTCGAGTTCGTATACGACGTGCGCTGTATGCGCGATGCTGCGTGCACGCTCGATATCAATGCGCGCAGCATGTAGCATCGATCGCGGAGAGCCAAGGGCGCGTGTGACCGCGTGTGCGTATACACGAACACACGTACGAACTCGATGTGAAACTGACGAAGAGAGTCTACAAGTTTATTCGTTGTTGTGAGTTTATTTTCCTGAAAAAATGTCGGCCAGCATAACATATGGAATTTCTTAACCCCCCGTTCTCATAGATAAGGACACATAGAATGCATAGACGAGAAATTGCCTTTTTCAACAAGGTAAAAACGAGAGTAAAATTAGTTTCTTTTTTGAGTCGTAATTGCACAGAGGTCTTAAATCCTGGACGTTAGTCGTAGTGCAATGAAGACGTCGTCCAACCTGGGCTAGGTTACATATATATATACACACCGATTTTCGGCTTGATGCTCCACGCATGTTGTCGGTCCAAACATATCAAATTGCGCCAGCCCGTGTGTTTATGGTATTACAACGAAGATAAGAAATGATTATGGTTGCCGCTTCCGCTTGCTAGGCGAATAGCAGGATGCAGAGAACGCTCCCCGCAATTCCTGACTCGTGATTGGCCACCCCAAAATGACATCAGATTAATGGAGGGTTACGTCCCAAACAACCGATAGGCTGGGGCGGCATGGCCGGTTTCCTTTGAGATTTTACTGCGCAAGCGGTCGTGAACTATAGCCACGGGCCGCAGGTAAAACACAAAGAACAACTTCACAACTGCAGTTGGTCGTCGAACATATTTTATTTAATGGGCCTATTCAAATGTTTTAAGCTACAAATAAAGACGGCAGCTTTTCTAATCCAAAGCCCTGGGATTTTCTTGATAATCTGACACTAGTTTTGGTGTTTTTGATATCATTTAAGAACATCAAAATTTAGATACATGTACATCAACATTTTTGATACATCGAAATGTCAATTTTTCGATACGAATAAAAGAGTGACATCGGCGATATCGATGTCAAAATAGTATCAAGTATTTGAGACTGAGTAATATCGATATATCGACGGACGTTACCTAAAACCTCATAACATGTGCATAATTAATTAGCACATGGAATGGTTAGGGTTAATTCATTTGGGTACAAATGTCATTATGTGTTTTCTTTGTTGTTTCTAGAGTATCAGAATGGTCTCGAAATATAAGCAAGGTACTAAAGACAAAACTTGATGCAGCGACTGGAGTTAAACAAGTTAAAATGGTACGTATGTACATTTATGTATCTGTAAACGTGGGTTTTATCTACCATCTAAATAGTGCTGTACATGTCGGTACATGTACCGGTACATAAGATACATGTACAATGTTCCTATAATATAACCTAACCCCACAGATTTAGCGTACACTTTATTGCCCAAGGACAAAATTCAACAAAAGACAAATGCTGGAGAACTCTAAGGATTGTCCACCTATTGTTCTTCTGTCATCAGGGGGCATGTACAGTAGTACATGAACAGGTATACACACGGGATACATAATTATTATAACATACATGTAGTTGTACATACATTGTACATCATGTACACGATTTGTGGAGTGCCGTGGCCTCGTGGTGTGGAGTATTGAATTTGCGGTCTGTGCGTAAAACTGCAAGTAGTGGGTTCCAGTCCAGCTTGGGGCTATGGTGCGTGACGGGTGCCCTTGGGCAAGGCACTTTGTCACTCATTGCTTCTCTCCAACTAGTCCGAGTAACTAGGACCCTACATCGCTTTTTTAACATTTGGACATGATCTGGCGATAGTAGGGTCCTAGGGAGGAGTTCCAGTGGTTTTTTTTACATTTAAATCAAAATGCCACTTTTCCCAAATGTTTGCCCAAAGAAACATCAGATTTCACCCTCAAAACGGCCACAAAAGTACTCGATAAGCCATCTGAGATACGAGTACACATTTAGACGATTAAGATTGTGGTACTAATGTTTACTTACGATTAATTCCTCAAGCAGCATCGGCAATTTGCTGCCGTGTCGGTATGCGATGCGTGTTGGTCCCACGCGCGTCCCATGCGATGCGTGTTGGTCGCGCGTGGTACCAACACGCATCGCATACCGACATGGCAGCAAAGTGCCGGGACAGCTTGCGAAATTAAGCTGAAAATGTCACTTTTGGCGCTGGCGCACCCGCTGGCGCACCCGCTGGCGCACCCGCTGGCGCACCCGCTGGCGCACCCGCTGGCGCACCCGCTGGCGCACCCGCTGGCGCACCCGCTGGCGCACCCGCTGGCGCACCCGCTGGCGCACCCGCTGGCGCACCCGCTGGCGCACCCGCTGGCGCACCCGCTGGCGCACCCGCTACCCTACTATTGGTCTGTTTAGTGCGTGTCACGCAGGTACCGATTCAGCTTGAATTAGTGCAGTGCAATAATCCGCAAATTTGTATCCCTGTAGAGACATCTCTTTGTTCTGTACAAAATGTTGGTCTTTCCTAAATTCTCTTTAAAATGCTCCTATTTCCACCACGGTTAATTTCCTGGGTTGAAATTTGGACCAAATTTACTGTACCCTATATTATACCCTTACCCAAAACTTTAACCCAAACACTATACCTATTTTTTAAGTAAAATCCATGAATCTTTTTTGTGAAAATCTTGTGGAAACCTATTCATCTATATAAATATACCCAGTTAAGACTTGTTGACTCTCATTGTCCCCATTGTGTTCCGGCCTCCACAGGGTACCAAATTTAGAAGCATTTTTGTATGTTAACACATGTTTTAATACATGTATTCACATGTATGCATGCCTTGGCACAGGCCCTAGTATGCAGTGAATGTGGTATACTGTGTGTATAAAGCTAATTAATTATGCACACATCTTCTATGACACAAAGTGAGTCAAGCGTAATAGAGTATTAAGAGTGTCACGTACATTTTGCAAATTATGATAATTTGTACAGTGTACAGTACAGTTACAGGTACACATGTAATCCAATAGAGTGACCATTAGATTTGATATGCACGGGCTATGTGGCTCAGAAAACGTGTCCTATTAAATCAGCATTTTGCGTTGTTATTTCATTTGCAGTACTTACAAATGTACACTATTGGCAAAATCTCATGTAATTGTTGAAATATACCGTATAATGTACATTGTACCGTAAGACTAATGAAATTATAACACGATATGATGATACATGTAGGTGACTTTTTTTGAGCTGCATACACTTCCGTACAATGTACCTGTACAGTATGTACATGTACCCTGTACTGGTAAGCCTATCAAATCTAATGGTCTCTACGTGTACGTGTACACATGTTCAAACTAAATGGTCAGTGATTATAATAGTACAGTACATACTGGTACACTGTACATGTACATGCACGGTATGGATGTACATACTGGTACTAATACCGGTATGTTTATACAGTACATGTACTACACCTGAATACCTGATTCGTTAATCACAGGTCATTGAATTAATCATTCCAAATTGCAGGACAGGGCCTCAAAAATAGAAGTTCTATTCAAAAGCAAATATCTGTATAAATTTGTGGAATAAAAAATAGCATAATTTGGCACCTCATGATATTATTCTTGCCATTGCACTCACAAACATTCATATCGCCTGTGGAGCCATGATGTTTGTGTGTGTATACACATTAACAGCAACTAGTGGGTGAAAATAGCATGATTAATACTAATATGCTTTATGGCATTTCACAGTCGTGTGAAATGTAAACTATAGTTGGGCCAGCCCCAATTCCATGCCAATCATGTACATGTACAGTTGGGAAATCCCAACTAGTGTACAGTTAGGACAAAACGTAACAGGGGATTTGTGTTGATTTAAGACGTTTGCCTGTAGAACATTCTGTCATGAATGCATGACACTTTTGGTTTTTTTGGGGGGGTTCTCTACAGTTTGTATGACTGTGCAGTATGCATACTGTACTCTGCACTGTACTATGCATCATTCATAATGTATTACGGTAGCTTATTTTAATGTGCAAACACACTATTGCATAATTTATGTTTCTTCCTGTAGCTGATGTTAGCACATTGTATGCTTCACTTTTCTACATTATGCACTATTCATAGCATTTTTACTTTAAAAAAAATGTATACAGCCATTTCTTGGAAGTGTTTTAGGATACCTGGATGTAAATTGTAACATAACAATAATAAATGAATGCTAGGCAGTTTTCCCAAACCCCAGCTTTGTCTTCATCTGTGGCTTACGGTACATGTACCGTAATTTCCTGCGGACAAGGCGCTCGGCGGTTAAGGCGCAGGTCCCTAAAATCACCCCCCAAAAAATCAAACGTCAACAGATAAAGCGCACCGCCGAATAAGGCGCATGCTTAAACGCACCCAGAAGAACACCAGGCACCACCCGGTGTAGGTACATCGCCACAAAGGGGTCATTTTGTTGCCTTAGAACGATCCCACTATTCCAAGCAAGAATTTGCTGAGTACTTGAGTTTATCTGGCACGCAAACAATGTATGAAAACTTCAAACCAGTACCGTCACAATATTGCACAAGGTTTACGTCTGCTCTTAATCCTCCATGCTTTGCCGATAAATGTATCATAAACTGCATGCATACACATACATGCAGCGATCGCGTGCGTGCCCACAGAGAGGGGTATCCCTAATTGCTCAATTGCGACACCCCCTAGTCTTTTTTCCCGTCGTTGTGAGCGCTCCGCGCTGTGTAGTTCGGATGGTGAATTGCATGAAGCTGGAACGTAGATGAAAAAACGTTTAGAAAACGGCCACATACATGTAGTACAGGCCAGCTTTTTATCGCTGTTATGTTGTACGCGTCATGCAGCGCGTGCTGCCGAGTGCTAAATCTAGTATGTACACGTACATGTACATGTATGTCTGTGGGTCGTTGCGTGAAATCGCGTGCTATAGATCTCCGGTCTGCATGCCGCGCCGGCGCGGCCGCTTAGCAGTGGCGCTAGGATCAGAGAAGGCGGCCGCTCGTAGTCGTGCGGCAAATATTACGGGGGCGATTTTGGAACATTTCCTATTTTTAGGAAATGCATCGACACAATATCGTAAGAACTGTTATTGCGATTTTCGATTATAAGGTGGTATCGCCCAAGCATATTGTTGGAATGAAACTAAAAGCACGGTCGTGGGGGGGGGGCGGGGGGGGGGGGGGGGGGGATCAACACCGCGGCATTGTTGGAATGGAAACACGGTCACAATGTTTGGAGAGTTGAGCTAATTGGTTGACCGCATTATTGAGTAAGATTGCGGCGTTGAAAGAATTCTTCACACAGAGACCGTCACTTTGAACTCAAGCGACATCATATACGGCGCACCGAAAGATAAGGCGCAGCGATGTTTTTGTGGTCTAGAAAGTCAGATAAGCCGCGTCTTTACCGCAGGAAATTACGGTAGTTCATGCAGTTTGGCAATTGGGATGGAGTCGGAGATGAAGCCTAAGCTGAGGTTTGGAAAATGGCCATAAGCACCAAAATAGACAGGTTTCTTTCCGCTCTCCCCGACGAACCGCAAGAGGGCACTGTCTACAAAATGGGGATTTTCGGAATTAATAGTATTATAGATGAATACATTTTGTGTTCATGTACAAGTTTGTCATACATTGTACATTTTGTACAGTACAGAAAACCCTCCCCCCAAATACTTTTTGTTCCAATTAAAAAATTATGAGAACTTTTAGATCAAATACATGTAACTACTACATGCAATTAATAGAAAAACTCTCCAGGAATTCAGCCATATCCTTTTTTTGTTGTTGCCAATAACTGATTTCATGGACAAATTATGCAAGACCAACAAAATGCTGATAAGAAGTTTTACTTTCGTGTAATAATTGAATGAGAAATTAGACCAACAGTTTCAACAAATTACTACCGTACATGTAACAATTAAATTTGAACATTTCATTCGTTCACTAAACTTTAAAGAACTTTGAAATTATGCAAACCAAACAGGAGGAAAATATTGTTTTTAAATTTTAACCCTAATTACCGGTACGTGTACATGTTCCTAAATGATCCACTATCCCCCGATTCCAAGGTGTCAATCATCCAATATTTGTTACTTGGAACCACTGCCTGAATCCTACAAATTCCTCCAGCTCTATTGAGAATGTGTATAATAGCAAGGGGGGGTACCGTAATTTCCTGCGGTAAAGACGCGGCTTATCTGACTTTCTAGACCACAAAAACATCGCCGCGCCTTATCTTTCAGTGCGCCGTATATGATGTCGCTTGAGTTCAAAGTGACGGTCTTTGTGTGAAGAATTATTTTAACGCCGCAATCTTACTCAATAATGCGGTCAACCAATTAGCTCAACTCTTCGGACATTGTGACCGTGTTTCCATTCTAACAATGCCGCGATGTGTTGATCCCCCCCCCCACGACCGTGCTTTTATTCCAACAATGCCGCAATGTGTTGACCCCCTTTTTCTTTGTGGCCGTTTTTTCATTCCGAAAATGCTGCAACAGAATTACTTAGACGTTTTGAAATCGCATTCACCCAACCTCTATTGTGTGAACGTTGAGGGTGTTTTATTATATCTTCAAAGTCTGCTTTAGACCAGTAACGTACTATTTAGGATAATATGAAGTATCGGTACCAATGTTTATGGTAAACATACATAAAAGAGATGGTTCATGTGTCTGTTTCGTTTATTTTATTAGTAAGATATAAAATAAGTTTAATGATCTTCAAAACAAAACTAACACTAAGAGAAGTGATGTATTAAACAAATATCTTATGAACGTGATTAACAAATTATAGGTTTGAAATAAAGGAAGAGAACTTTATTTTAAAAAAATCCCCCTCTAATAATCCCTTCCATATATTAAGTCAACTCTATGTTGTCTGATTAAGTTGTCTGGAAAGAAACTATAATCACTGACTGACTGAACTTACCGGTACTACCGGTATTGAATTAATTTACAATCCCACAGACCAAAACATTAAACGTGGTTTTGAAACCCGATATCTGTGGGAGAGGCACATGTATCGGCTTCCATTGTATAAACTCTGTGGTCAGGAACATCTGGGGTTTGGGATTGTTGATACATTTCGTGTCGGCTCATTCAAAGGTTTTAGTTCATTGAACCTTATTTCTTTTGGAAAAAGACGTACCATTGTAGGGTCAGAAACCGCAATCATGCACAGCGTTGGCTCGATGGATAAAGGTACTTTGGGTTTTTTCTTCATGGGACCAGACCATAGGGTTACGGTTTAATTCATGCTTGGAATATAGTGGGATCGTTCTAAGGCAACAAAATGGACCCCTTTCTGGCGATGTACCTACACCGGGTGCCGGTGGCGCCTGGTGTTCTTTTGGGTGCGTTCAAGCATGCGCCTTATTCGGCAGTGCGCTTTATCTGTTGGCGTTTGAATTTTTTTTGGGTGATTTTAGGGACCTGCGCCTTAACCGCCGTGCGGCTTTACCGCAGGAAATTACGGTACATGCATTTTTGTATATTTGTCCCAAATCTTTTGGGAAAACAAAATGCCCCAGAAACCCCAATCCTGCAAATTCTTCCAGAATTAGTATAGATCATAACCCATATAACTTGGATCTTTCCTTTTTCTCCAGTGGCTAAACGCCCCCAATCCTGCAAAATCCCCTGAAGCATTATCATCCAAGTGCCTTTAATACATGTAGATCAAAATCCCTCTTTTGGGGCAAAGAGGATTTTGAAGAATTTGGTACTCTATGTTTGGGAGGGTTAGGGTTACATTTGTGTATTTTCCATTATAGACCACAGGGCATGGCTGCAAAATGTGCTCAGAAATTGATTTCCTTGGCGCACCTCTTGAATCTAAGTGGAATCACTGCAGTCTGTTAGCTGGGATCATATGGATCACAAAAAAACAAAATCCCCAATCGCAAGTTCACCAGTTAATTAAATATTTGCATTTTTAATGACCTGTATATAGAGGGCGCCCTCTATTGACCAGGATTGGAAAGCTGTGTACATTTTCAATGGGAATTGATTGCTCATTGTTGTTGCTTGCTAAAAAGGGACTATACAGAGACAGAATTTGATTAGGAGGAATTAGGGTGTGGTTTGATGTCCCAATACAAATTTTCATTTTGTTATTGCCATATTTTTAACTTTTGGATAAAGTGTCATTTTCTTTTTTCTTTTTCTTTTTTTTTATTATAATTTAATTTGTGTTAAGTATTTGTTGTTTTTTTGGTGTTTTTTTTTGGGGGGTAAAAATCGAAATCTAAATTGTATGAAAAAAATATATACACGACCAGAGGGTTTTCCAGCTTTAGCCTTTGATACATGTTTATTCTTAACGGTAAAACTTAAATTTGTCCATCTCTTTAACAATGTACATTTGAGTGGGTGAACAACAACTCGTACTGATTTACATACACAATTCTGTTATAACAAACATTTTGCCCATTTCCAGCTGAGTTTTTATTAAGGAGAGTCGGATGGAAAGCAGACTGTGTGATACAATGTTTCTGTGGTGACAAGATCCTTTCCCTCGATCTGTGAGAGTACCCACTGATCTTTTTTCCTCGCTGCTTCCAGAAGCTTTCCTGCAGTTAGCGTCTGGCATTGTGAAAGTTTGTCAAGGACAGTTGTTCGGGTCTTCTTGTCCAAACCCCCACCTCTGTCTTTTTGCAGATGATGCATATACGTGGCAGTATTGTGAAGTTTTTGTTGGTTTCTTGGAAAGAAGCCAGAGGTTGAACGCAGTTTTCTCCTTGGGGGCTCAGTGCTGCATTCGCATGTGTCTTTTCCCGTCGTATCTGCATCTGAGAATATTTGGAGGGGGGGGGGGGGGGGGGGGGGGAAATGGGAATATTTATAAATAGAGTGCCCGATGAATTAAAATCTGGAGATAAATTAATAATGGGTAAAATTATACATACAACAACATCTAAAAATATTGGACAGATATGCTTCACTCCACTCTATAAAGTGGAGCATATCTGTCCACAATTTATTAAAGACACAGGTATAAACAAAAACATGGAATGCATTTTGTTTATGAGAAAAACATTCTTTCCAAAGTACAGGTTCCAGGAATGCTGAATTTTTCACATTGATTTAACTTTAAAACTATGGAACCCTGACTAAAACCTTAAATGTGTAGAGGAAGACTACATTGTATCTCCAGCCGACCCCTGCTCTATGTATTTTTATTATATTTTTCTTGCTCCGTCATGCAAAATATCCTTCATAAATGTTGCATTCTTGCTTCGCCTCGTAGAATGTAACATTTCCTCTTTCAACTCGTACTATTATACTATTCTGGACATTGTGTAATCACAGGAAAGTAAATAAATACAATTGGAGGGAAAAAACGAAATTTAAACAAAACATAAATATTGACAGTGAGGGGGTAAAAGAATACAATTAGACAAGCAGGCAGGTTTTTTGTTGTTTTATTTCCAGGAAAAAAAAGGCAAGGAAATAAAAAATACTGACAAATAAGGACGTTATATGAGCTTCCAGGTTAAGAATAGAAAAATGTACTGGAAAATGTACTATATAAATGTCCCTCTCCCCCCCCCCCCTCCCCTAAATTTGTGTCCCCCTAAATATAAAGTAATAACTGCCTTCAGTACTAGTACTAGTGACAAGTTACATGTATATTTGTGTTCCTACCCTAGTTTCAATTTCCATGTGACCAAGTTGCATGCCTATTTAGAGCTGGAAGCAGAACTATTTTATTTTGCCCTTGTGGAATTGAAGAAGATCGCTTGAGGTATAAAAACTCTCTAAGAATTATGGGTTCCGAATTATGACCCGACAGAAATTGTCAACAATGGTCATAACTCTTTTTAATCTCCATTTAAAACATGTTTAGTGCAAATTACACAATCTATGGGGACATAGAAGGAATAGGTGGTTCTTGGATTAACACTTTGAGTGCCAAAGACGGAAATTTCCGTCTTTGATAACACAACGCTTGAGTGCCAAAGACGGAAATCTCCGTCTTTCGGGTTTTTTCATGGTATTCGACAGAGGGCGGTATTATCCATGTCTAGTAACAATTTGGAATTCTCGTTGCGCTGCGCTGCAACGTGTCGTGCACTTTTTGTAGAGGGCGCTACCCGGAAGTACCCGTGAATTTCAGAGTAATCAAAATGGCGACGGCAAAGCGATGCTTTTCAGTTGCAGAAGCGAATGAAGTATTCGCCGATTCCGATTCTGAGAACGATTATTTCCCCAGTGATGATGAAGATGTAAGTACACTTATTGTAGGTAGTTGTGTGTACAATGATAAAACGATAATGGCACAATTGGAGCTAAAAAAGTACGATAAATTGTAAATAGTCCCCCTTCATAAAGGCGTCTGCTTCACCATTCACTGAAGAATTATTTCTAAACAATATTTCAACCAGTATTATTTAGTCACATGTCGAAAGAGACACATCACCTTCTGCTATTATTGTGGCTTAGAATCCTCATAAAATATAAATAAGAGTTTTAGAGTCATGTAAATGCATTTCCGAAAACAAAACAGTTTTTTCTCGGTGTTTTGTTGAAAAATCTTATTAGAAGATTGTTACTTTTGACAATTTCACTCAGGAAAGCACAAAACGCTATTTTTCTCAGCTTTTTGTGTTTTTCTGTGTGAAATCGTAAAAAGTGGCAATCTTCTAATTAGATTTTGTATATTATGTTTTACCTTGAAAATAAAACAAATGGTATCAATGTAAAGCTGAAGACTTGATCTTTATTCTGGTATATAGTAATTGATGATTTACGTATCTACTTATTCTGAAGGATCTATGGAAATTAGGTAAAATTGACTGAAAAGGCTGGCCCAGGGTGATAACTTTAAAATTAAAGCCTGGCACTCAAAGTGTTAAGACAAATTAATTCTGAAAAAGCCCTATTCCTTTTTTTTAACGGAATCTACTCAACTACATCATCACATACCTTTGACACTGTGATTCCGGCCGTACATCAACCAGTGCGTGTACGATTGGAATGCCGATGATCATCTCCGCTTTTTTCGGCGATTTCTGCTTTGGTAGAAGTAGAAACATTCTTCCACCTATCGGCACAAGCGTGGAATTTGTTCCAACCTTTTTCAGTGAACGACAAAACCCTGGAATCTGCATCTGAAACGTGCATAATACACTTTTTCGTGTTCGAATCGCTGTCATCTGAGCAGCTCGTGTCGTCGGCCATCTTGCTGTAAACAGCGCCTACGCTCGCTCTATTTTACAGCGCCCGCTATTGGTCCATTTGCCCACTATTCGCACAAACGTACCGCACCACGACAAAAGGGCCTCGTTGATTGGTCGTTGAAAAATAATGACGTAATTGTTTACTGGGCAGTTTTGTGCATCGAAACGGGAAAAACATGAATTTTAAATGAAGATTTTATCGAGTACTGGTTCGCAGATCGTCTGGGGATTTTATTTGTGAGTTTCCCAACAACTTGCTAAGTAGTTTAAAGTAAGATTTATATAGATTCACGATATGCGTCAAGAAAGTGCAAGATAATCGGCCATGCCCTGTGGTCTATTACATTGTAATCCCATACAGTGGTTTCCTTCCATTTTAGATGTATGAAGAGCAGAAATTCCTCCCTGTGTACGTCAACGGGTCAGACCTGGTTTTGAAGGTGGCCAACAAATGGCAGGAAATGCTGCAAGACAAGATGGTGGCTGTTGAGGTGAGTCAGGGGATTTGTCTGGTACCAGCAGGGTCCTGGTGTTTTGTGGGAGATTTTATCGAAGTTTCATGGAGGTTGGGCTATAAGCCACTTCTACATGTACCTTACAACAGACTTTCGATTAGCAACAACATTTGTTTATCACCTCCATTTCAATTTGTACGTGTACATTTGTATACGGGACAAGTTCCAGACAAGTTCTGGAAATTGTACCGGGTGTAAGTTGCAGTATTCTGAACGAACGGCAGACATTATTTACAACCATTTTCCACCACCTTCCAGTATCTAGACAGATACAGGGTACACGTATGTATACATACATTGTACTGTACAATATAAGCCTCCAGGTTTGCGGTTATCAAATTAACCGTTTAACCGTTGTTTTGCGGTTACGGTTACCGGTTAACCGTAACCACAAAAAAAAAAGCCTAGGGGTTAGGGTTAACTACTGAAACTGTGTGCAGTTGTTGAAGTTTGTGAGGTTTGGTATGCTTTCTAGTGCGAGAGCCTTCGGTGTTAGGGTTACATTTTTACATGTGTTTGTGTATGGTTTTACAACCCACAGAACATTGTTGCCAAGTTGGAAGAATGCTATAGGAATCACACTTATAATCCCAATATAGTGGTAAGTAAAAGGGTTTTATTCTTGGAAGACATTCAGTTGAGGGGTTTTCTCTTTAAATTGTGAACTCTAAAGTTTGCTCATTTGCTTACTACCATGAACTGACATGGATTCACCAAAAAGGAGAACATTTATAACGATATGTGACCTGTCACCACGATATAAGAGTAAAGTCGAGAAAATGGAGATATTGGTATTTTCAAATTCTTGAGAAAGAGAGCTTTCCAATGGTATAACACTTGGGGTTTTTGCAATAAATACATTTTACAGCGCTCCAGAAAGTCATGGGTTTCACAAACGTGTTTGTGAGAAAACTTAACTAATAAACAAAACAAAACACACAAAAGATTGCAAAATAGGACAAGTAAGGTTCGGTTGATCATAGCAACGGCTATGTTCTAATTATTATTTCTATTGTGTAAATAACATAATATTAAAATTTTGCAAACTTGGGACAGTTACGAAGACCTACACATGTAATTTGCATATTTAATTGACGTGTTAATTAGACCACTGATGGACTTTAATCTAAACACTAACTACGCAAACACTACCCAAAATCACGTAATTTAAGAGGTTTTTCAATCATCTGATTGCACTTAAAAAATAGGAATATGTAGAAGAGGACTTGGGCTTTCCAAATTAGTCAAAATCTCAAAATTGACCACCCCTTCATATTTTGACTTGGGATGGCCATATCTCCAAATCACATTGTGCGACTTTACTCTCATATTGTGGTGACAGGTCACACGATTGCGTGGGGGTGCAGTCGCATTCCTCAAATCAGAAGGACTGATGTATGGAAGAGGAAGTGAGGTTCTGATAGTTTATATTAGTTAGAGTTTTAATTTTTGTTTGCACTTTACTGCTACTATAGGATGCAGATGTACATTACTACAATGCCAAGAATGCCTCCAAAATGCCCTTGAATCTGACCTACCTGGATAATTTCAAGTCGGAGGTCAACACCAACTACAGCGCTGTACAGATCCCGACAGATATATGGGTTGGAGGTACGGTATCCTCATTTCAGGCCTTGTCACACATTCTATGACCATTTTGGTACCACACTAAATTGCAATCTATCCTCAATTCTTCTTCAATTCTCCCAAATCAACCCAAACTGCAAGAAGAATTTGGGGGGATTGAGGAGAGTTGGGTTTTAGGACTAAAGCTAGAATTGTACCCAATACCATATCAAAAACTACTTTGCCTTTTCAAATTTGTTTAAGTCTCTAAATGTACATGTAACACTCGTATAAATAGTGAAAATAAATGTACACCCCTCCTTGTACCCATTCACCAACCAGATAAAACCATCTTAAATGGGATCGAGGCCACCAATTCAATTGATGAGGTCTTCCGTGAGAACTACAAGAAAGATCCTCAGCTCCTGTGGCAGTACTTTGGAAGCGCCGATGGCTTCTATCGCTCTTACCCAGGTAAATTGGTCCATCTGGTTCCCGGACACCAACAGGTTGCCATTCTCTACCTGAAGCATAAGAAACCAACTTTGCCTATAGGTTTTGTGGAAGGCTGCCTGTGTGCACAGAAAGATCCCATCATTTAAAACAGTTTTGCGAGCTGAAATATTCGGTCATAGGTATTTGATTTTAGATTTTGTTTAACCAATGGAAGGAAACCAAAAAATGTGTGGAGAAAATTAGGACAGAATTTGTGCCTTTCCTTTTTCGATTGTTAACATTTATATTTTTTTTCAGGATGCCTTTTCTTCATGTTTCTATGTATGCATTTTTTTGGGGTTGTGTTTTTCAGCGGAGTAAAAATCAAATTTTGCATTAAAAAAAAGGAGGGAAAAGCTGGATTTGTAGAAGAGCATGGACAGTCCTTTAATCTTTATAAGCGGCACAGACAGTACTAAAATCTCTAACCTAACCTGACCTTTGACCTTTCATCAACTTCCCCTTCCCCTACAGCCAGCCAAGCCTCACCGACCCAGCGTGTCGATTTTGACCCTCGTCTGAGAAGCTGGTAACCTTCTCTCATGAATAAACATGAACTATAAAACCAGCCTTGCCTTGCTTTTCCATGATCACATAACTTTCTTGTAATGATGCTGACAATGTCACCTTGGTCATTCCTCAGTTATCAGTGAGACTCTTTGCTGCAGTTTCCTCGATGACTTGCTAGTGCACGAGTGTGTAACCTGTGAGATTACATTGTATGTTGACCATCAGAAGTCTTTTTATTTGGGACCTGCTGTCTTGACTCAATTAAGTCGGCATGCAACCAGAACCTATAATCTTTCTGATGATTCACTTTTGTTTTTCAAGCATGCCAAAAAAACCATGCAGTGATATGGACAGTGACATTTCTTTTCTGGTGACTTGTATGGCTTAATTAAGCGTGATTTAGTCTATTCCAATTATGTCCATAATAAATGGAATGGGCGGACATAATAGACTGAATGACCGTTGTGGGTTTAGGATAATCAAATGTGATTTTTTGTTTTTTTGTTGGGGGGGGGGGGGGGGGGGGGGGGGGAGAAGAGGATTGTGTTCGCAAATCCTCTTGTGAGCAATAGCATGATTTCGTGCCTGCTGTCGTGGCACTCGTCAGTTGCATATGGGTGATTTCAGTTTGATTATTAGATCTAATTAGATCTGTATCCTACCTTTATATCCAAATCCAGCCATTCCTAATAATTCAAGCAATTGCCAATCGTGTATCCTATCTTTATATCCACCCATTCCTTATAATTCAAGCAGTTACCAATGGTGTATCCCACTTTAAACACAGTTCAACAGTGCACAGTCAAAGCAAAGAGTCTTTCTGATAACGTGAGCTAATGGCGACATACATGTAGATGTACCTTAGCTGTGGTTTACTGACATATGGAGTTTGCCTCCAGAACCTTCAAATGCCAACCTTGATTTCAATAACACTGGGAACACATACAAATAGCAGGTGACTGGGTATACTAACCATATTACCATGCTACCATTTATCACTTTCCAAGTTGCGGTGAAGCACACAAAAAATGCTGTAATAAAAGAAAAGAAAAAAAAATGCGCTGTTGTGCAGTGTAGCTGCCCGTTATGCAATCAGAAAAAGGTTTTAAAATGTAGCCGTTTTTTTTTTACCTAAATGTTTTTCCAAGTCTTACAATTTTTTTCCAAATCTTCAGTGCCAGCTTTCCTAATACATGTACATTTTAACATTTACATGTTTTACAATGTATGACTGTCACATGTATGAATGATGTTACGTTCACCAATTACATGTACGTTGATTTACTTGACTACATGTGCATAAGGTGGACGCGTATGATACGCCACAGCAGATATTTTGAGTCGGCTTTGGCAAATTGGCTTTCCAAATTTGTCTTTTGACTATTTAAACAGGGTTTCTAATTTGTGGATGTTTGTTGCCAAGTTGACAAACATTGTACGTACTTCTAATTTCGAAACGAAATGAATCAGCCAAGAGTCACACTTGCTATTCAAAAGTGTAGGCATGTTGTATATAATCAGGTACCTGGTTCCTAAGTATAGCTGAATTCTAGTTTTGATCATCCATGCTTTTCATCACCATCTATGCTCTCTGTCTGTACATGTAGCGGCAAAATGGATGACTACCCCTGATCTTGAAAAAGACCAATATGATGTACGCCGCAGGGGATGGTAAGTTTTATGTACGGCAGCACAAGAGCTACAATGTATACATGTAAACTTTCAACTTTTTTTAAAGAAAAATAAAATTGTTGTTTGTAGGCAACTTATTTTTTTAGATTTAAATTGTTTGACTTGTTAGCTTGAAGTTGGTGGTACATTTGTAGTAGCAAGAAAACAAATTATGTAGTTTTTTTAATGTTTGTAGTTTTTTTCCCCATTGTTTTATGAATAAAAGCTGTCTGTCTTTATCAGCTGTTTACCAAGAAGGGAGGGGGGAGTGGAGTTGCCTGCTACATTTTACCATTTTTATTATAGGAGGTACATGTATGTTTAGTACACAAAAGGTTTTTTTTCCTGTTTCTTCTGCTGCCAAATTGGTTATTTCATCACTCCCAAGTCTGAAATGTTCACCCACATGAACAAATATGTGTCCCACCCGTACATGTTTGTACATGTTCGTTCATTCCCGTTTTGGGTGTCCCTCTTATTGTAAATGCTGGGTCCGCCACTGTTGATGTCATTTTGAATTGCATTGTAAATACATGTACATATGTACATATGTACATATATGTACTTGGCCTCTGTACTGGTGATACTACATGTACACTTTGTTTTAAAGGGATCGTATACGTTTGGTAATTGGAACCCACTTTTTCTTTTAATTCTATAATAGATATATACAATAAAACTAATCTGTAAAAATTTAATTTCAAAAGGTGGTAGCGATTTTGAGATATTGCCGAAAATCTGGAGCGGTTATGTCCACGCAGTAAGGATAATCTGCATTGGAATACACAATCTGAGAAACATCACTGCAGTAAACGCTTCTCAGATTCAAATTTTTTGGGATAAAAAGTGATATCTTTTTCCAAAACCGCAGTACTTCGAAGTGAAAAGTTTATAAAAATGCATTATTCTATCCAAAGCTGCTGTACTTCTTACCAAGTAAGTTTTTATTACCATTAATTTTTGGAGTAATTACCAAAGTATTTACCAAATTAATGTATACGATCCCTTTAACATTTTTATTAGAGCCATACATAGAACCATACGCTAAACAAAGTGTGACACAGTACATAGACTTATGTGTAACTGTATGTAACCACTATTCCATGGTGTGATGTAAAAGTGGGAGCTACATAATGTAGGAAATAAACTGTTTATTGCGTACATATTGTATAAATGCTATTTTGAAAGATCAATTGAAAAAAGATTGTCTAATAAATCTGTTGCATAATAGAGTGGCATCTCACAGCTTTTTGACAACTTTTGAATTTGGAGAATTTCAGACGCCGTGTTTTGCATGTCGTTGGTACGTGTGTGTACATGTACAATTCGTAAGTGTGCAATCCAATATTTAACAAATGCACTGCAAACTGTCGATTCTGTTGTTTGTTTTTGGCATTTTGCATAGCATTAGTTTGCAATGCTTTCTTGTTTAGTACGGTTTATTTAATTGTTTGCATTTATTTGTTTCTGTATCATCTTTTGTTTCTGTTTTGTGTTTACTCATTTGTTGTGTTTGCTTTTATGTATGCTTCTTTATGTTTTTAAGGACTTGTGTTCTGTTTTGACAATTATTTGTGGGCAGTACTACCATTATAACTTATCAGACATTTAATGATAATTATCACAATCTCATATTAACAGAAATGGGAATTTAGGGCTTTTTAACAGCTAACATGCACTAACAGAATGTAACAATTAAATTACTGTGGTTATTATTTTTGAGTCATTAATCCTAACTCCAGCTACCCTATGTTTCCAACAAGTAACCTCAATCCTCCATTATCCTCCGATTTGAAATTGTTGAATTTATTTGTTGTTTTATTTAACCAGGGTGGCCTTATCAGTTAAAAAAACTGCTTTCCAAAAGGGCCCTGCATATATATAACCTAAATAGTATTTAAAACAGAAATGGAAATAAAACAAGACCAAAAATCTAAAGCTAGATATAACCTGAAGCTACATATAACCTGAATCTTCCAATAATCTTTAAATATCTGTTACTGTGGACCACTGCCTGAATCCTCCAAATTTCTCTAGCTCAATGGAGAATATGCATAAGAAACAAATAAACCTGAATCCTCCAATCCTCAATTATCTTTTGGATAAACACCCAAGTATAAATTCCAATCCAGATTGGGCCTGATGACATTATGCTCTTTTCCAAACCCCTGACTTCGTCTTCGGCTCCAGGCCATTGCTAAACTGCATGAATTAAGCCTGAACGAGGACGAAGCTGGGGTTTAGAAAACGACCTACGATCTCATATTTCTGTTCCTCTAGAGATAAATTCCTCTAGTGCCCTGATGAATCCTTCAAAATCTTCTAATGCTTCGACTTCAAAAGACCTTCAATCCTCAAAATTCCTGCATTTAGAAAATTAGATTTTACAGGATTTTGGAGGGTTAGGGTTAATTACATATACCGGTAGTCTGTTGTTCAAAATTAGAAATTGAAGAAAGGATATCAGCTATCAGCTATCAGCACGTTTTCAGTTTGAGATATCGGGCACAAGCAGGAGCAGCACCATGTGTTATGCACTCTCAAGGCTCGTCAAGCAGATTCAACTTGGCTTGTCAATCAGCTTGAACTGCCAGATGAAAATAAAAGTTGCATTTTCTAACCAATATATCAATGATTGCTACTAGGATTCAAGAAAAATAGCTGGAAGTTGCAAGTAACAATTTGGAATGATAACAATCGTTAAGCTAGGCTTAAACAAAAATAATTGTTGTTTTGATTAACTGGTTCCAACAGCACGTACTAATAAAGAAGCCTAACTAATAACAGGGAACCGGTGGCAAATATCATTGAGCGTGCATGCTAGTTGTAGACTGGTTTATTTACATATATCTGTTTGCATTTCTCGATCATGGCCAACATGAAATATGCGATATCTTAATAATTGTTGATTCATGTATTTCAAAATGGGATTTTCACCGACTATATTTGTCTGTTATTAACACTACTCATTGTTGTCCCGAAGAAAATCACTTTGGTAGGGACATTTTTTTTCTTCTATAATAATCTTTCTGAACAACACCGAATATACCGGTACAGTGTTAATAAAAATAGGTTGGTGAAGGAAAAAATCTCATATTGAATATACTTCACTCCGCCAATTCCATTTCATTATGAAACCTTTTTTGATAACCACATCAACAGGTACATCCAGGCCGCGAGCTCACCAAAGAATGTCATGATCCTGGTAGACACGTGAGTTTCACTTGCTATTTGATTTTTTTCCAAATTTAGTATACATGTACGTATGTGACCTGGCACATCAAAATCAGGCACTTTCAGGCAAGAATTATACAATTTTGAGTTATCGCCAAAAGTGCCAGTTTTTTTGTTTTTTTTGTTTTTTTGGGGGGGGGGGGGGGGGGGGGTGGGGGAGAATTGGATATTCTAAAATTGAGTTATTAAATTTTGAAATCCGACAAATTTTGCATCATTTCTGAACAAAATGTTGAACAAAGTGTTATTTTGTATAAAAGTGGGCCTCTCTAAGTGTTTTTAAAATACATGTTCGGGAAAGAAACTTTTACAGAATAATTTAAACGTCTGTTGCATCACAAGATTTAAATAATCTCAAAATTGCTGAAAATTAACACTGCTACCTTGCAGCTGTTTGGCCTGGTTTTGTCATACCATGTCACATATATCAGTTTCTTTTTTCTTTTCTACTTAGACATTTTACATTTTATATTTCTTGTACTGTACATTCTTGAAGATGAAAGGTGCCATACTTTTGTTTGTTAATACAACATGTACCGGTACATGTACATGCAGCACTCTTGTATACATGCTGTACCTGTACACTGTACACTGTACGTATTATCATAATTTACAAAATGTATGTGACACTCTTAGTCTTAATACTCTGTTAAGCTTGACTCACTTTTTGTCATAGCAGAGCTGGTGCATAATTAATTAGCTTTCTACACATGTACCAGTACATACCGTATTTACTGCATACCGGGGCCTGTGTCAAGGCATACATGTGTAAATGTATTAATTGGTAATTGCTTGAATTATCATGAATGGGTAGATTTTTTTTTTTTGGGGGGGGGGGTTGTATTTCATAGTAAACATCATTTAACTGACCGGTCCGAAGTTTTACAATCATGGATGCCGAGAAAAGCACGAAAAACAGCATTTTTTTCCAACCGGCATTGGGCAGTTATTCTTATGCTATATTTGTTTTTCCCGCAATCGCCGTCCGGTGATCGCAATTTTTTTTTTTATAAAATTATATTTTTCGGAATAATTACTGGATATCTAATCGCAATAATTTTGCAGAATGCCTAGAATCATTATTTACTTTCAAATGAGTAAGATATTTTTTAATAATTCGGTAGTAAATATTTTCGATATCTGCAAATGGTGTATACTACCTTTAATACATGTCGCACATTGTTTAATCGATCCAATTTGTGGCCCAGCACGAGTAAATGAGACACTTTGCGGCAAAAATGAAAATTGAGATTTTGATTTCATCATTTAAAGCTAAACAAGCTTTAAATGATGAAATCAAAATCTCAATTTTTATTTTTGCCGCAAAGTGTCTCATTTACTCGTGCTGGGTCACATTTGTTTAGTTTTTTTTCCTTATTTTTTTCCCCGCCTGTTATAGTAACAACAAATTGCAGGGCTTGACTAGAGGTATTTTCAAGATGACTGGCCAACAAAATTCTTTATTTTTTTACAGAATTATTCGACATTATTACACCTTAGTGTAAAACGTCTAAAACTGTTGAAATTCAGCATCTGTTTCTGTCTTTCATGGCATTCGTGTTGTAGAGACCCAACTGTTTAGTATCCTACTACTGTTTAATGTTGTATGACTGGTGTGAATATAGAGGGCCATTTTATTCCCCTGTAACTATTTCATGTTTTGTTTGACAGGAGTGGCAGTACATTTGGCATGACCCTGGAGATCACCAAGGTGTCAGTTTATAAGGCTCTAGACACTCTTGGCAATGATGACTTCGTCAACTTGGCCTATGTGAGTACAAACTACAGTGTGTCTCAAAAAAAAGTTTACCCATTTTTTAATTCATAATATTGCAAAACTACTGAATATTTCAACAACAACAAAAACCAAATATATGTGGAATTGGAAAGGGTAGAATGTCCTCTGTCTTAAGCCCTGGTCGCACTGGACTTTTTTGTTAAAACTTACCGAGACGATGGGTACTTTTCCCATTTTAAGTCCAGTGCGGACAGCCTAGGACGTTTTCCTCTCGGTTACTTCTCCCTAGTCCAGTGGTTACTTTTACCGGCCAACTGCTGCCCGGGAAAACTTCCCAGGTAACTTTTCCCTAGACGATAAGTCCAGTGCGAACAGCGCGAGTCGATGAAAGCGTCTTAGGAAAACGTACATCCGGCCCGCTACTGCGATTTCATGCTAAACAAGACACCGCGCATGCGCTCTTTTCATTGTTTACATGCGTGCGCTGATGCATGCGGCGCATTGTGATCACATTCGCCTTCATGAGTCATTATAATGACAGCTCGGCTACTTCTCCCGCGGTCTCGGTAAAATTTTCCTGTGTCTAAAGTCCAAGTGCGAACAGGGGTAACATTTGACCATTTTTTATTTTGCCATCGTCTCAGTAAAACCTTCCCTAAAAAAAGTCCAGTGCGAACACGGCTTAATGGTATAAGGTTCATTATGTCATTGCCATGGATGACTGAACAAATTTTCCAAACAAATTTTTGCTTTGGGGATTTCTGGTATAGGCCAATCATAACACCAAATATCATGTCCATCTGTAAGGGTCACGTGAAAAATCGTGTTGATTTGACACGGAATAACCCAGTGGTGGCAGCATGATACTACCCGTAGGTTGTTTCTTTCCCAGTAATTCTTTGTGTGTAAATGACGTCAAAGATCAAACTAAGTTCCCTAGATGCAATTATAAATTGACGTTTTTGTTTATTTACAAATCCTGCAGTTCAACACCACTGCAGCTCTAGTCAGTTGCTTCGACACCTTCGTGCAGGCGAACCTACGCAACAAAAACGTAGGTTATTGTACATGTACCTAAAACTTTTAATTACAAAAAGATTAGTTTTTTGTTTTGTTTTTAACATTTGATGTTTAATCTGTCATTTGTGACCTGTTCCAACGAAACCCGGACAAAGTCGCACAATGTGTTTTGTCACAATGTACTCCTGAAGTCATTTCATGATGGAATTTACCATTTTGAGGTTTTAGGTTTTCCTAAGTCACTCACTATTAATCTACAATCTCCTCAAATTTGAACAAAATCCGTCTACCAGAAGTGTGTTTTTTTGTCAATTTTGTGAAACATTTGTGTATAGAAATAAACTTCAAAGCTGTTTATCTCATAATTAGGTTGTCGGGGTTTTATCACTAAATCCAGACCCCAGGGAAGATAGGGTGGGGGTACATTTTAAAATGATACATCATTTTAAAGCTGAGAACCTAGAGAATTTGAAAAAAGCAAAATCTGAAAAACTAAAAAGTCGACTTTGTCCGGGTTTCGTTGGAACAGGTCACATTTGGTAAATTAATTTAAGTATTATAGGCTGGCCCACAATTATTAGTGACCATCGATGCACGAAATAATTTTTTCTCCATGAAAACCAACGACAATATTTTTGTTAAGTTTTAATAGTCAACTTTGGCATACTACACCGTTCATAAGAATTTTAGAACATGAAAATTGGACAAGTCAAACTGAAAAATACAAGTACACTCCATTGTGTTAGAGATGGTGATTTCATTCTTTGTGTACAATTGTTTAAAATGTGTGTGATAAATTTATTTGAAAGAAGTGAAATATTCTCCTGTCTGTTGTTCTATGGTAATCTTTTGTTCCATAAACTGTTAGAGCTGTTCGAGTCATTATTGGTTATTTATGTATGCAATTTAACCAGTTCGCGCCGGGATTATTTTATAACATCATCGGGCCAAGGCGCGGGATTATTTTTAACGAAACTCAATCCAAGGCGGGTTCAGGCCGATGGTATCGGGAAGCACACCCACACATTTCCGACCTTCCTCGCTGCTGACAGACATTTCTGGTCTTGCTCGTGACGTGTTTATGCGTCATCTGTTTTGAATCTGGGGAAAACTTTGCGTGTATATACGTCCTCTGGGGCGAACTGGTTGAAACTACCGGTAGTTGTACACTTGTTTGTTACGTTTCTATTTGGAAAGTTCGGAGGGAATAGCTAACAAAGTAGTGCTGGGTGGCTAGCGCAGGCAGAATTAATGAGTAGGTGGGCATTTCTTTTTTCTCACTTTTCTCTAAATATGAAATCACCGTCTTTGACGAGTTCGCCCCAAAGGACCTATATACAGATTCAAATTGTATGACGCATAAACACGTCACGAGCAAGGCCAGAAATGTCTTTCAGCAGTTAGCAAGGCAAGAAATGGGTGGGTGTGCTTCCCGGTACCATCGGCTTGAACCCGCCTCGGATCGAGTTTCTTTAAAAATAATCCCGCGCCTTGGCTCGGTGATGTTAAAATAATCCCGACGCAAACTGATTAACAGATTTTTAGTTTGGTTGATACTAAAAATGATAGTCCAATTTTCATGATTTTCAATTATTACGAACGTAATGTAATTGACTTTTATGTAAAAAAAAAAAAAGTAAAACATTTTGGGCATAGATGATACTAATCATTGTGGGACAGCTTGTATACAGAAACACATTGTTTGCAAGAAAGACGGATGAAAGACCTTGAACAAGACCGAGGGAAGAAAGATGGTTGATAATTGCATTGTTTGAATATTTGCAGCTGTTGAAAGATAAAGTGAAAGAGCTTACATCATCAGGGGTGGCCAACTTTGAGAAAGGTCTAAAAGTGGCATTTGAGGAATTCATTAAGGTAGGCTTTGTAATTCTTTCCTCGAATTAATAATGCATCGTTAGAAATTGCACCTGTGTATTCGCGCAGCTTAGCATTAAAGGTAGGATATATACCATTGGTAAATGCTTGAATTATCAGGTTGATTTGGGGGGCTGTTTTTTTTTGACAGTAAATATCGTTTAAACTGACCTGTTCCAAGTTTTACAATCATGGATGGCGGGAAAAAAGGAAGAAAAAAATGCAATTGTTTTCAACCGGCGTCGGGCAGTTCATGTTCTTGTTTTTTCTCAATCGCCGTCTGGCAATCAGGAATTTTGTTGGGTAAAATTCAATTTTTTCGGAACAATCACAGGATATCAAACACAATTATTTTGCTGGATGCCTAGAATCATTATTTACTTTTAAATAAGTAAGATATTTCTTAATTATTTGGTAGTAACATTTTTAGATTTTCTCAAATGGTGTATACTACCAGGGAACCCGTGGTTTTTTGTAATCGGGTACCCGTGTTTTTAATTTTTTTATAATCGGGTACGCTTTTCCCAAACTACCCGTAAATGCACACTTCTACAAGGCCATGGCACTTTAACCCTAACCCCCTAGGCTCTCGCACTAGGAAGCATACCAAACCTAACAAACTTCAACAGCTCACACCTGGTTCAGTAATTTTTGGTACACTGTACTGAACCTAACAGTACTAAACCTGCCAAACTCCAACAGTTGAAGTTTTATTGACTTGGTACAGTGATAACTGGCCAGTGGTATTATGTGTTTTAGTGGGGACACACATACAAGGTGTAAGTATACACTTACAGTTGACCAGGAACTGTGCCGTGACCATGTGGGTCACTCACGTATAAATGCCTGTGCATTCTCAAAAGTCTCATGCCTTTCTGTCCTGAACCTCACAGAATTCAACAGGGTCTCCCTGGGCCTTTGGTACTGAGTCAAACAAAGTCTAACAACAAGTTGTTACTGTTTGGTACCAAACCTGCCAAAACCTAGCGAAAGCTGCAGTTGGAGTTTGATGGGTTTGGGGTAGTTAGGGTTAAGGTGAGTTAATAATTCCTTTTTGGATTGGCCACAGTTTGACGAGATTGAGAAAACCGGACGTGAGAAGCAGAATCAAGGTGCCAAGTGTCACAAGGTCATCCTCATCTTTACCGACGGAGGAGAAGCCGATGAACACCTGACCTTTGAGAAGTATAACAGACCAGATATTTCAGTAAGTAGGAGTTTTGTGGTTAAACTCTTCAGGACGCTCGCTGCAGGGGTTATGCTGCACTCCAATCGAGTTGATCGTGTTTCACGCGTTCACGAGTTCACTAGTTCACTAGTTCACTAGTCGTATTACAGCGTTCTTATCGCCTGGTAACTCGTGTTCATCAGTGGTGAATTGTCTTCTTGAGTTTACGACTTGACAAATGAATGGAATACTCACGCGTGTTGGTTCAAGTACTAGTTTACGCAGTTATGTTCTTACGTACACACAACCAGTGGTGAACTTGAGGTGGAATTTTTTTCTCCATGTTCACGACTTCGTAAACGAATGGAATACTCGCGCATGCGTGTTGGTTCACGTACGAGTTCTCACTTGACTGTGCGCGTGCGTCTTCGTAAGTAGCGTTTGAAATGCAACCTACTCGTGAACATGGAGAGAATCACAGTGAACACGATTATCACGACGCGATTGAAACACAGTGTCACCGCGTACACCCAAAAAAGGCACGAGACGAGATGATGTTATGTCTCTTCCCCATTTATTGCACACACCTCTGCTGAACAGAGCTGGTGAAAACTGAAATTAAACAAAATACTAATAAATACATATCTCGCAATTAATTACACTCAGAATAAACCTTCAATACATGTCTATGTTGATATAATAAATCATTACAGTCACAATAAACCTTAATAAATAAATAAATAAATATTTGTTGGTATAATAAATCATTACACTCACAAGCCGTATGCGGGGGTATATGCCTACAGGTGTACACGGTGGGAGTCGCAGGGTTTTCAGGGGTTACAGCATTTTCCTGGAAATTTCAGATACATTTCAAATAAATAACTATACGATATACACTTGTACAAATACGATGCATAAATAAAAACATGGCGGCCATGCAATTCGCACGGATACAGCCGACACATTCAGACCAAATACATGTACACAGGAAATACAGAGAAACCAATGCCAAAATTGGCCGACAAATATCACTCAAAAAACTAACGAAATACAATATAGTGTGTGCACATATATCAAATAAAATACCGAATTAATACTCACAAGGAAAAAAGCTACAGGAAAAAGACGACGGTCCTTGCACAACGAAGGTGCGACCGCGACTCAAACATTGCAGAACCAACGCTGCGGTATATAAACAAAATAATCACGTGACCCGACATAGCGGGCGCAATCAGAATTACAATTGGCCGGCTAAGCAGGAATATGCAACGCAAAGCACATAAAACATTCCAACGGTTACGTAATTTTACTAAAGAACAAAACTCCTACTGTGGTCAATAACACTCCCCCCATTGAATTATTATATTCAATATACGTCGTTTTAGTAATTTAATTATGAGGAAACACCAAAATTACGTATCAAAATTGATTGACAAATTACCTTTCCTTATTTCATTTCTATACAATACTTAATTCATTAAAACAGCCTTATTAGGTATACATTTAGAATAATTACTGCACATGAACAATTAACACTGAAATTAATTGATCTATCTAATGCAATTGCCCACATTCTAAAGGAACAACTTTAGTTACTGGCCGAACTAATTCAGTAGTTTTAGTTTTAACCCTGACAGTTCTAACAAGACCGTCTCTTCCATATTTGACATCAACTACACGTGCTAATGGCCACAAGTTGCGGGGAGTCATCTCAGCAACGAGTAACACTAAATCACCGACTGCAAGGTTTTCCTTGACAGTAGTCCACTTGGACCGTTTCTGCAATTCTGGCAAATACAATTTCAACCATTTATACCAAAACTGGTTAGCAAGATGCTGAACATGTCTCCATCTTCTACGAAGGACATCTTTAATTTCAAATTTACCTGGTGGAATACCACAATTATTTCTCAACAATAGCAAATGATTAGGTGTAAGCGGCGCAGAGTCGCGTGGATCATCGCTAAGTTTTGTGAGTGGCCGATTATTAACAATAGACTCTGCTTCGCAAAAAAGAGTCAGCAAAATCTCATCAGTTAACCGGGTTGTTCTGGGAAGAATGGCAACAAAAATTATCTTAATTACACCAATCATACGCTCCCACACGCCCCCCATGTGGGATGCGGTAGGAGGATTAAAATGCCATCTCATGTCATTTTTTACAGCATATGCATCAATAAACTTCCGAGACAGTTCTTTAACGCTATTTCTCAATTCTGCTTCACCACATACAAGATTAGTACCCTGATCGGAATACACAACTTCAGGCTGACCCCTACGGGCCGCAAACCGCCTAAATCCATTTAGGAAAGAATCAGTATCTAGCGAGTTCAGCATCTCAATATGAACAGCTCTACTGCACAAACAAGTATACAAGCAGCCATAGCGTTTGACCGTTGACCTCCTGTGTATCACATAAAACGGCCCAAATATGTCAATGCCTACATATGTAAACAGTGGTTTGTTAGCTTCAATCCGCTCTTTGGGTAAGTTGGCCATAAACTGTTTATACGGTTTACCATAGAGTCGTTTACAAACAACACAAGACTTGACAATTTTCTTCACTAGCGGCCTAGAATTGATCAGCCAAAATTTCTTCCTAACAATGCTCAAGACCCATTCAACTCCCACATGAGCTACACGGTGTATATCATTTATGATGGCTGTCACAATAACATGATTTGCAGACAATATGTATGGATGTTTGTTCTCAGCATTGCTCTCTTGTATTCTACCACCAACTCTAAGCAAACCTTCATTATCCAAATAAGGGTTAAGCGTTCTCAGAGCACTAGACGCATTGACAGGTTTACCCAATCTCAGTTTCCCGATCTCAGAGTTGAAGCTCTGTGATTGACTCCTTGTGATGAGGACCTTTCCTGCATAATTTATTTCCTGGACTGACAGACATTTAATGGATTTGTCACCCTTGAGATATTTAACAAACCGCAGCCACCAAGCAAGAATTCTTTTCATGCCATACCATGTCGAAGAATATTTCATTATCCGATCCAAAGGGTGATCTCGGGCCTCTGTATGCGACTCATTAGAAAACCCAGGACGACAATTGATAGCTGCAATACCACACACCAGATTTTTACGCACCTCTGGATCATCTTGAGTTAAATTGTCAGACTGGTCCTTGATGTCCCATTCAGACTTGTACTTATGTAGAATAACTGGACCATCAAACCATTTCTCGTGCACAGTCGACTGTCCTCTAGTGACTAGGTCAGCTGGATTAACCTTAGTTCCGATGTAAAACCACTGCTGAGGAACGCTAAGTTCCCTAATCACACTAACTCGATTGCCCACAAACACATGAAATCGTCTGCTATCATTAGCTATGTACTTAAGAACGACCTCAGAATCAGTCCAAAAATATGACTCATCAATAACTATATCAAGCTCTTGCCTCAAAAAGCCATCAACCTTTGCAGCCAAAACTGCTGCTTGCAATTCTAAGCGCGGGATGGTACACGATTTCAAAGGGGCTACCTTATTTTTACTCATAATTAATTGTACATGAATTTCACCTAGTTTGTTTACACTACGAATGTAACTGGCACAACCATATGCTTGTTGACTAGCGTCAGAAAAATGATGTAATTCAATGACTGCATCATCAAAGTCCGTAGGCTTGATACATCGGGGTATTCTCAAGTCACCTATGACGTCATACAATGATTGCACCCAATTACGCCATTTATTTACAAGATCTGAAGACACCACTTCATCCCAATTCAACTTGCGAGCTGTAGCCTCTTGAAAAAGCAACTTCCCAGTAAGTATTATGGGGCCAATCAAACCAAGTGGGTCAAATACTGAAGAAACGATACTAAGCATCTCTCGTCTGGTGACTGGACCACTCATATCACGCTCGACTTGAAACAGGAATTCATCAGATGAGACCATCCATTTAATTCCCAAAGCCCTGCTTTCCGATGCAGTATCTAGATCACGAACTTCCACAGCACGACAGTCTACAGATACCCCTTCCAATAATTCTCGCTTATTGACTACAAATTTTGTCAAATTAAATCCACCGCTGGACAACAACTTGGGAGTTTCTTTTATTACAGTCTCAGCATCCACTCTAGACTTGACAGAACTAAGACAGTCATCGACGTAAAACGATTTCTCTACTGTATATCTGACTAGAGGATCAATCTCGGAATTATCAGCAACAGTCCGACGCAATGCATATGTGGAACTTGACGAGCACCATACTCCACCAAACAAATGTGATGTCATGCGATAACAAGCCAAGTTACCCTTAACATACCAAAGAAATCTCAATGCATCTCTGTCGCATGCTGGAATTTTGACTTGATTGTACATGGCCTCAATATCTGCCTGTATTGCAATACTGTGCTGTCGAAAGCGCAGGAGAACCGGCAAAAGTTGATTGGTAAGGTTAGGTCCCTGTAAGCAACGTTCATTCAAGGATTTTCCACCAAATTTACTCGCACAGTCAAAGACCACTCTAAGTTTCTCTGGTTTCTTGTCTGAGAATACACAGTGATGTGGGAGATACCATGTTCGTTTTACTGTTAGCGATTCATTTGATGGAACTTCCTCTGCATAACCTTTGTTCAACAACTTTTCAATCTCATCGTCATATCTCTGGTACAAGTCATCCTTCACAAGTCGCTTCTGCAAGGAATCCAACCTGTTTTTGGCTACAACAAAGTTGTTGGGTAAAAATTCTTGTCTATCTCTCCAGGGAATTGGGAGTTCATAATGACCATCCACCTTCCTGTGCTCGCTATCCCACAAACTGATGACAAACTTGTCTTCCTGAGACCACGATTGCTGATCTAAACCTTCTTGCTCAATGTTCCACAATCGAGAAACATCATCTTGGACTGGTGAGGTAGATATAAAATTAGAAATTACCTGACGACTGACTTTGGCGAGAGGGGGTCGGCCGTTGACGCACCATCCAAACAGGGTTCGTACTGCGAACGGCTGCCTCAAACCTCCACGTCTAACCTCAAGCGGGACCAGAGCCTCAGCGTTGTCCTGTCCTAATAGCAAGTCAACAGCAACATTACTATAATAAGCAGGTAGTGGACCAATTCCACAAAAATGGTCATAGGAATTTATGTCAACTGGCACACCCTTAACAGGTATATTATCAACTACATAAACTCCATGTATTTTTAAAGTCTCACCATTATCACCAGAGAGAGTTAGATCAACAACCTGTGACTGTCTAATGTCCGACTTATTCAGAGTACTAAGTTGGAATTCATGCGACGTTCCCTTAATGCCCAATTGATTAACTAGTTTACTTGAACAAAATGAGTTACTCGATCCACTGTCAAGCAAAACAATGGCTTTACATGCATCATTCACAAGTACCTGTACCAAAGGCATGAATGTACTACTATCAGCATAAACAGTAGCATTGGAAACATTAACACTCTGAATGGTTGGCGTATTATCTGCGCAGTGAATATACATGGTATGTTTTTGACCACAACCATGTACTCTACATACGGAGCGCTTACCACAATTATCAGTATTATGCGATGAAAGGAGACAATTGTGACACAATTTATTGTTGATGACCAAACTTAATCTCTCCCTGGGATTCATACGCTTAAATTGTTCACAGTACCATAAGCGATGTGATTGTCTGCACAATATGCATGGAGGCTCTGGTTTAGCATAACGCCTGGGATTTACAGATGTAAATCTATCAGCTGACTGTTTGTTAGCTGCAGCCCTAGAGTCAGATAATGACATAGTAAAACTGGATGAAGCCCTATCCTGTTTGGCCCTAGGCTTATCCGAGTGTTTGAAATGCAAATGACCATACACTGGATCATTAACTTCACTCGCCATTTCAGCAACAAACGTCACCAAGTTCCTAAATACGGGATATGAACCTTTAGATTTCTTTGATTCCATAGCAACTTTCTTCCATTTTATCTGAATGTAGTTGGGAAGCCTACTTAATATCTCAAGCAAAACAGATTGAGAATTAACCTCATGCATTGTGTTTGACTTATCAAATACTAAACAGGCGTTTTGCATATCATCAGCTAACTGCTGAATATCATGGGGTGAACGAGCTGGCTTGCCAAAACGTAAATTCTTCACAAGACGTTCTGTAACAAGGTACGAGTTGCCAAAACGACTATTTAGTATTGAACATGCTTGGGCATAACCAGCAGTACCGCCCGTTAATTGACATCCTCTAATAGCTTCTTTTGCCATACCAGAAGTATATTGCATCAATCTCGACAGTTTAAGATCACTGTCTTCACAGACTTTATCTACATTTACTTCAAATGCTTTCATGAACTGATGGTAGTGTAGAGGGTTCCCATCAAAAACCTGTAATTCTACCTTAGGCAAGTTTAACAACTTAAGTAATTCTTCATGTGGATGATCTTCTGATATGCTAGAACCAACTGCATGGGACGACTTATCAAATTCAGATTTTATGGCAACATCTTTCATAACACACTTAACCTCCTGCAAAACCGAAATATAATTCTGTTGTTGTTTATCAAAATAAGTATCATTTTCATCAATTTCTTCATCAGTAACCAAAATAGCATGATATTCATTGTGTGACAAAGTAAAACCCTTGAACAACTCCTTTAGTTTTACAACACGATCAGATAGGCTTTCAATATCATCTTCAGCTATACATTGCCTGATTTGGTTTATCTCCTTGATGACTGCCCTTTTTGCCGAGGCCCTAGCGGTCTTCAGGTGAGCCATGATCCTCAGTGTGGCTAAAACAAATGCTGAACAGCGATGGGTATACCGATGACTGCGAGGCTAAGAGTTCGGCAATCTGCGATGAATCTGCGATGAATCTGCGATGAATCTGCGATGAATCTGCGATGAATCTGCGATGAATCTGCGATGAATCTGCGATGAATCTGCGATGAATCTGCGATGAATCTGCGATGAATCTGCGATGAATCTGCGATGAATCTGCGATGAATCTGCGATGAATCTGCGATGAATCTGCGATGAATCTGCGATGAATCTGCGATGAATCTGCGATGAATCTGCGATGAATCTGCGATGAATCTGCTAGTTGATGGCGGGGAATGGACGGGGTCCTTGTACGGCTTTTTTCACTGTCACCGCGTACACCCAAAAAAGGCACGAGACGAGATGATGTTATGTCTCTTCCCCATTTATTGCACACACCTCTGCTGAACAGAGCTGGTGAAAACTGAA
Source organism: Crossaster papposus (assembly GCA_037893245.1). Taxonomy (NCBI): domain Eukaryota; kingdom Metazoa; phylum Echinodermata; class Asteroidea; order Velatida; family Solasteridae; genus Crossaster; species Crossaster papposus. Next base: position 108,345 of record JBAIAA010000780.1, on the reverse strand, counting down.
ATTAAACAAAATACTAATAAATACATATCTCGCAATTAATTACACTCAGAATAAACCTTTAATACATGTCTATGTTGATATAATAAATCATTACAGTCACAATAAACCTTAATAAATAAATAAATAAATATTTGTTGGTATAATAAATCATTACACTCACAAGCCGTATGCGGGGGTATATGCCTACAGGTGTACACGGTGGGAGTCGCAGGGTTTTCAGGGGTTACAGCATTTTCCTGGAAATTTCAGATACATTTCAAATAAATAACTATACGATATACACTTGTACAAATACGATGCATAAATAAAAACATGGCGGCCATGCAATTCGCACGGATACAGCCGACACATTCAGACCAAATACATGTACACAGGAAATACAGAGAAACCAATGCCAAAATTGGCCGACAAATATCACTCAAAAAACTAACGAAATACAATATAGTGTGTGCACATATATCAAATAAAATACCGAATTAATACTCACAAGGAAAAAAGCTACAGGAAAAAGACGACGGTCCTTGCACAACGAAGGTGCGACCGCGACTCAAACATTGCAGAACCAACGCTGCGGTATATAAACAAAATAATCACGTGACCCGACATAGCGGGCGCAATCAGAATTACAATTGGCCGGCTAAGCAGGAATATGCAACGCAAAGCACATAAAACATTCCAACGGTTACGTAATTTTACTAAAGAACAAAACTCCTACTGTGGTCAATAACACACAGCATAAGAAAACTCTTGAGGGCGCGGCAGGGGTTTAATTTAAAGGAAACACTTGAGGGCGCTGCAGGGGTTAGTTTCAACGAAACACTTGAGGGTGCTGCAGGGGTTAGTTTCACCGAAACACTTGGGGGCACCGCAGGAGTTAGTTTTAAGGAAAACTTGGGGGTGCTGCAGGGGTTTTGCTGCGTTCCAATCTCGTCGTGTGTATCGTGTTCAACGTGAATTTGCCCATGTTCACGAGTGGGTTGCATTCCAAACGCTACCCACCAAGACGCACAAGCACAGTCGAGTTAGTTGTGCGGTAAGGACATTCTTTATCACAAAAGAACTCGTACGTAAACCAACACACATGCGCAAGTATTGCATTCGTTTATGAAGTCGTGAACATGGAGAAGAAAAAAACAACTTTGAGTTCACCACAGGTGAACACGAGTTACCAGGCGATTAGAACGCCATTATACGACTCGTAAACTCGCAAACACAATAAACACGACACGATTGGAACGCAGCATCAGTTTCAAGGAAACACTTGAGGGCGCTGCAGGGGTTAGTTTCACCGAAACACTTGAGGGCGCTGCAGGGGTTATGCTGCATTCCAATCGCTTTTTCTTTTCTTTCGCAATCATTGCAGATCCGTGTGTTCGTGTTCAAAGTGGGAACGGACTCCATGGTGCCCGCAGATGGGGTCAGGGAAATGGCCTGCACGAACAAAGGTACCATCAAAAATTAGTACACAACAAATTAGTCGCATAGCTGCGCATTAAACTTGTGATCGATTTCACACAACTTGGTGTAGCTTTACCTCGTTTGGGCTACTGGCCCAAGAGAAATATTTTTTTATTACTGACGACTCTCACTAAGGCCAAATAAAAAAAAAAACATGTTTAGCGTCACCGCCCGCTTCCTTTTTGGGGGCCGCCTCCTTTTTTCTTTTTTTTTGAATTTTTTTTGTGACAATTTTGGCAAAAAATATATATTTTATTTGTTATTTTATTTTTTTTAAAGATAAAAAAATGTTAAGATCGTATTTTAGACTTTAGCATCACTGTGTACATGCTCTGGAAATATTGTTTGTCCTTATAGGAAGGCTAGGGTGTGATGTGTAGTCGTGTACGGTGCATACTTGATCGACCCACATGAATTTGATTGTTTAATCGTGGGTGAACCATGTTTTAATTTTAAATTGGAAGATAGGGAGTGACATGTTTACTGCATGACTCGAATTAAAGATGTGTCGCGCGGCCATTTAAAGAAAAAAAAAAGGGCCTCCTCCTTCCTTTTAAAAAAAGGGCATGACGCTAAACATGTTTTTTTTTAATTTGGCCTAACAAAGAAATTACTTGTCCAACCCATTCATGATAATTCAAGCAATTACCATTGGTGTGTTTTACCTTTAAATCTAAATCTACCCATTCATGAGAGAAGTAAGGCCAAATAAAAAAAAACACCATTTTTTGCCAAAATGGTCAAATTTATTATTTTTTTCAAAAAGAAAAAGAAAAGAAAAAGGAGGCGGCCTCACAAAAAGGAAGCGGGCGGTGACGCTAAACATGGTTTTTTTTTTGGGGGGGGCCTAATTACCAATGGTGTAATAATAATAACGTAGTGCTTATACAGTTCCTAAACTCTTGCATTTATACAAGGTCTCAATGTTCTTCACAACATATCATTATGAGCCATGTCTTTTTTGAAAAACTATACAACAAATAAATTTGGTTTTGCTCCAAACAACTATTTATACTGTAAATGCTAGGATGTGACCCAAGCCAACGTCGCAAGTCGCCAGAACTACTTTTTAAGTAATACACCTTTTAACAGTGTCCTACACAACATAAATAAACTGTTATAAATAAGGTGTCAACCTCAGTGCTACACCAAAATGATGAGAAAATGCTTGCTACTCTATGAACACTTGTACATGTACATTTGTACAATGTACCTGAAACCTTTGGACTCATTTCGATGGATTCAGTAACATATATCATTTAGATTTTTTTAAAGCACCAAAATGTTTGGGAAATCTTTGGAGTTGGTATAGTATTTCAAATAATCGGAATCTTCTTTAAAATCATTTGTTTACAGGATATTTCAGCAACATCCAGTCTTTTGGAGCTGTCAGGCTTACAACCTTGGTATGTTGTTGTTGTTGTTGTTGTTGTTGTTGTTGGTATTATTGTTATGATGGTTGTTGTTAATGTATTTATTAGTATGTGGTAGCTTGAGATAAATTTGAGCACCGAGTTCTTGCTAAAAGTCATTGTAATTTGATAAATTTGAGATACACATTTGCTTTTTTTTATATTTTTTTTGCTGGATGCCACATACAGGGTAGCCTGCAAACAAATGGAACAGCCTATTTTCACTCCCCTCGATCAGAAAAACTAATTTGGATGGACGGGGAATCTTTCTAGAATGATACCAATCGCCAGGTTTTTGTTCCGTGGCAGAGAGAATTATTGCCTCGCAAATTGCTTTTTAAAATTCAGGACAGGTCCCACAAGCCAGGCTTCTATTTAGTTCTCTTTATCCAGGCCCGCCCGCTTCAGAGGGCAGTCCCAATCCTTCGATCAAAGTGGGCTGGGGTTGTCCCAGACCGTCTAGGAATCAGACAAATTGGGATCGCAGGCCTAACCAATAATGTAACAAAAAATTGTTTGATAGTGTAGTAAAAAGTTATAAATTATCGGTCCTTACCAATAATGTAACAGAAAGTAACTGAGTCTGCAGTAACAGTTACTACACTGTCGGTCATTTGTTGTTGCAATAGAGAGGTTTCGCATACGAACGGATACGCGTACGCGTACGTTTAGCTATCCGTACGCGTTTTATATTTACGTGTAGCGAGCGTGATATCCGTGCCTTGTACACGGTTAATGGATAGTGAGTAACTGTGACGTCATAAGTCTGCGAAAATTGATGACGTATCCGTTAAGCTAACCGTATCCGTTCGCAGACGAAACCTCTCTATTATCGGTTAGTGATACAGTGTCGATCAGTTTGTGTGACATTATCGGTCGGTGATAGATTATCTGTTGGTTACTACATTATCAGTGGTAACAGTGGGTACACTGCTTGAGCATCTGTGAATTTACATGTATGTTATTCCCTGGTTTCCCCGTCAGGATTATGTTCCAGTCTTGAGTCGTCCCATGGTGCTGAGTGGGCAGAAGCACTTCCAGTGGTCTGACATCTACCTGGACGTCCTGGTAAGTACGCGCTCTAGATCTCATGCCGTCAATCCTCCTATGCCAGGTAACCCCAGTATCAAGCGTCTGGTTTGCCCATAACAGTATTAACCTCCTGATGCCGGTATTCATTTCTAACTGCAACAGATTATATTCGTGATTGCACAGCAGCCTTTGTTCAGCAGCTGCACTACACAATGGACCTGAGCGTGCAGCTGTCACACAGGCTATGTTCTACGGCGTAGCACAGCTGACAACATTATGCGGGATGGTTTAGTAGGCCGCAGCCATAGCCGCAGCCGCAGCCGCTCCCCGGCCATAGTCCGCTCCCCTGCCATAGATGATCCGCTCCCTGGACAGGGGAGGGGGGAGGCCTGTGCATAACTCTTCCCTTCTTAAAAAAAACCAACCCCAAAAAATAAGGCATATGGAGAGAGACTAAAACAAATAATAAAAAGGAGGGAGAGAGAAAATTAATAGGGCAGTTTATTTCTACTAAAAAAATTAAAACCAAGGCTGGTTCTGGTGGTCTGTTCTTGACATGCAAAACTAGTTTTCGCACTCAAATGGTGGCAACACGAACGAGAACATTGCACATTATAGAACGGGATCACACACCACCGTACCAATCCATATCGGACTAGTTTTGCGCATGTACGTATACAGATATGCCGGACATAAGAACTCATGAAGGCAGCGTCGATGAGCGAGGGGAGAGGCCTATCAAAAAAGGATTCTTATAAACTACAAGATTAGTGCCAGTTGTGGCATCGTAGTCATGGAGTCTGTCTGTTATGAAAATCACAATTTGTTTGACATTCAAGAAAGAGGGTAAATAAAAGTGATTATGTTTGTGTCCTAATTATTTGGGATAATGATCAGGTTACATTTGAAAAGCATTTGGTGCAATTTTTTTAAATGAAAAAAACAGTCAAAAACAGCTCAGAATGCACTACAGAGCATGTAGAATTCAAAAATGTCAGAGACCCTAAGGCGGGCCCAGGACCCAACGCTGTAAGCGCTTCACGTTACACACTTGTACAGTTTCATACAAACAATTTTCTCATTTTCGCGCCCTCGTTTGAAAAATCCTGGATCCGCCCCTGATTATATGTTAATATATTCACATATGACATTGGGACGGAGATGGCTTCGTAATTAACAACATATGATACTCTGACTGTGGGGGGGGGGGGGGGGGGGGGGGGGGGTGTCAGGGTTAGGGTTATTGGGTGATGGTTGATTACGATTTATTTTTAGGGAGTAATTACTGTTGTTGACTTCAATTTTTTCAATCTCTTATCTTTTGAAATATTGTTTTGTTTTTGTGTGTACAGGGCTTGGGAATGATGACCACCCTGACTCGACCTGTGTATAATACGACTGGAGAAAATGTAAGCAAAGGAAGAAAGTTCAGGAAATAGAAGACGAGTTGATCACCAATATCACGCAAAAGCAGACATTTTGTTTGTCCATATTCACACCTCATTATTATCTGTAATTTGTTTTTTAAATTTGTTTTGTGTCGCATAAATGGATTTTCATAAAACTTGGATGCAGTAATCTTTGGGTGAGGAAACAAAATTCTTCATCGGATTTCTGAGGTCAAAGGTCATGTAGGCGTCATTGTACAAATATGCTTCCAATGTTTCTTTGTCTACACAATTTGATAGATTTTGATGTGATTTGGGGTGGGGGTTCATCACTACTTTTTTGGAATAGGAGGTAAAAGGTCATGTGGGGTCATTTGAAATCTTTTTTTTCTGATATCCTCTTTCGAAAAACTTTTTTTCCTGTATGAATTCAAAATGAGGTTTGTTATGGAATAACAAAATGCCCGCTTTTCCGTAGAATCTGGCCTCTGTATAATGAGCACTAATATACAGACGTTATGGCCCTAATGAACGTACCTTACCCTCTGGTCCATAATGAACATACCCTTATGGGCAAAAAGTGAACGATCGCCATACCTGTACATGTATACTGAACAACGTTGACCCCATTGTGGTAGTGATTGAGAAGTTCCGCTGTTACGCAGTACACTTCAGAACCTTGATTCATTCTAGATTTCCATTGATTTTCGATTTTGCTTTTGCAAGATTTTTGTTTTTTCTTCTCGACCTTTCTCCATGAATTTGTGCATTTTCAACTTTGCTGTGTCATCTCTATATCATTTTTCAAATCATTTATTTCTCTCTTTCTCGTGTCTCATCCAAAAACTGATTCCTGATTTGGAATTTTTTTTTTTTTTTTTCTTTGTTGAGTTTTTGGAGTGAACACATCTTTTGCTGAGTAAACTAGGTTTTGCTTTTTAATAAATTCATTTTGAGCATGACAGACATCCATTTTGGGCAAAATGGAAACTTTCATTCCCAAACTTTAACTTGTACATTTTCAAATGTAATTTATGATAACACCTGTTGCATGAACCACGGCCTCAATTTCTCAGAGTTCAGTGTTTTCGAGTCCCTGCAAGTCCTTTTACAAGTCCTTTCACAAGTCCTTTCATAACTCTAAACCAGGCTAACCCTATCAGACTATTGAGAGCTAAAATATAGTCCCCATTGAACAATGCCACAGATACATCCTGCTCCGTTGGGTGACCACAGACTCTGAGGCAGTTTGTCCATGAGTATTTTGACAAATGGTGCGTGTTGTTGCATCTGACAGTGTTTCTAGCCAAAATACCCTGGAGGGTTTAGGGTAGACATTTCATCTGAAAAGCTAGTGACTTGACTTGAGATAGTCTGATTCTAAGACCAAAGGATTCTAACTATTTCGGATGTTATTAGGTCCGGTAGCTACCAATGCCACGTGACCCAAAACTGGAGGAATTGCTCCAGTTTCCGAAAAATGTTCGAAATTTTCCCAAACACTTTTCATTGACATTCAGGCATTATTGTTAACGTACGAACCTCAAATTGGCAAAAATCAACACCAGACCAACATTCCTAACATCACTATTTAAAGCCCTTTTTGTTTTGCCTTTCGGGGAAAAGTTGTTGAATTTAAATTGTTGCAGCATGTAAAAATACCTGCACTGACTGCAGTGTGTCATGATCTATTTGTTGTCGTGAATATCTACCTGACCTTTAATTTGGACATCTGGGCATAACAACAAATGTCTTGAGACTGAAGGACTTATGATGAACTTGCATGGACTCCAATACAACTCTGGAGTTTCCGAAGTTAAAACCATTTACGCTCATTTTCCTGTTTGAGTTTAAACATTTCACTCGTTTTGATGTGTCATTTTCTTAATCATAATTTTCTACTTTTCGCATGTTGAATTTTACTTCTTGAAGAATGTTAATTCGACTAAGCAGGTACAGCGGTTGTTGTGAGCAACACAACTTTTTCATTTTCGTTGGTTTCCTTTCCCATTATCGACTGCATGAAATGCATGTGTGAATGATTCTGTTGACTAAGATGTTGTTTATTCAAACAACTTTATACAAACTTATATTAAACCATAGGATGATCACTAAAACGTTCCAAATTGCGATCCCCATTTTGCACCACACAAATTGTAAACTAAAATGTTGTTTATGATATAAAAAACGCCAAGAAACGAGGTTGCATGTCAAGCATTTTGTTATTTATTTATTAAAAAAACACCTTTAAAAAACGTGTTTTGCAATCTGAAAGTTTTGAAAAAAAAATCAAAGCGTCATCATTGGGCCAGGAATCCACCAATGAAATCACGCGGAGATCAGCCTCTTTCACAACCCTTATGAACGGAAAAGTTTTGGTTGTTTTTTTTTCTCTTAAAATATGAAGATTAAAAACTAACATGACTCTTAAAAGGAAATCATTTAAAGGGATCGTATACGTTTGGTAATTACTCCAAAAATTAATGGCAATAAAAACTTAATTGGTAAGAAGTACAGCAGCTTTAGATAGTATAATGCATTTTTAGAAACTGTTCACTTCGAAGTACTGCGGTTATGGAAAAAGATATCACTTTTTATCCCAAAAAATTTCAATCTGAGAAGCGTTACTGCAGTGACGTTTCTCAGATTGTGTATTCCAATGCAGATTATTCTTCCTGCGTGGACATAATCAATCCAGATTTTTGGCAATATCTCAAAATCGCTACCACCTTTTGAAATGAAATTTGTGCAGGTTAATTTATGGTATATATCTATAACTATATAGGATTGAAACAAACAGTGGGTTCCATTTACCAAACATATACGATCCCTTTAACGTCGAATTATTGTAGACCAAGACTTATGCCGTATGCAAGTTTTATGTAGGGAAATCACAAAATATATGCTAGTTCACTTTTTACAAGCGAAATATTTCTGTGTTCTGTCTGGTTTAAAGGTAGTATACACCATTTGCAGATATCGAAAAAATTTACTACCGAATTATTAAGAAATATCTTAATTATTTGAAAGTAAATAATGATTGTAGGCATCCAGCAGAACGATTGCCCTAGATATCATGCAATTGTTCCAAAAAATTGAATTGTATAAACCAAAATTCATTATCGCCGGACGGCGATCGCGAAAAAACACAAACAACATAAGAAAAACTGCCCGATTCCGGTTAAAAACGAAAGTCGTTTTTCTTGCTTTTCTCAGCAACCATGATTGTAAAACTTCGGACAGGTCAGTTAAATGACATTTACTATGAAATATAACCCCCCAAATCCACCCATTCATGATAATTTAGGCAATTACCAATGGTGTATACTACCTTTAAGTAAGGGTAACTATTTTAAAGCCAAATAGTTTAGCTTTGACTTGGCTACGTTAGCTACTGGCACCAGCCTGCAGATAAGCTATTGTCTCCATCAATAACATGTTTAATTTATTCATCCTGTAATATGAGCTATAGTGCTGTTGGGTGTGGAATGAAATAGATAATTGTGGCATGCTTTTTACAGCACTTGTTTTGGGAATTAAAAAACAAAAAACATGTATTTTTTTGTTACAATTTTTTTAATTTTTTTTTTTTTTTTTTTTTAAATTTATTTATTTATGTATTTCTTTTTTTTTTGGGGGGTGGGGGGTGTTGCAACGAACAGTCCCAGCTTTCAAGCTGCTGCAGAAATGGTCTTGTTCCTGATGGACAGGGATAATAATTGTAACCAAAATTCAATCAATCTCTGGCTGTGCTTCGTGGTCAGATATAGGGTCGTATGGATGTCTACATGCCATCGACTCGACCACGTTGAAGCCCCATCCTTCGCATTTCAGCTTCTGAGCTGCCGGTATTAGTAAGGATGATTAGCCCCTATTATTAATATTATAACCCTAGTGTTAGAGTAAAATTCATGAATCTATTTTGTGAAACCTTTTGCAGACGTAATCATCTATAGAAATATTACCCTGCGGAGACCTTTTGACTCCCATTGTCTTCATTGTCCCCATAGTGTACATGTCTTCATAGTGTACATGTCTTCACAGTGTACATGTCTTCACAGGGTCCCGGGTTTAGAAACTCTGATACGGGAAAGTGTTATTCATTATTACCAGTGATGTAATTTTTTGGATGCTTAGAGGGTGTAGTCATCTATGCATGGAGCCTTTCAATTTACATCGTAAAATGTAGTCATTTATATGCCTCCCCTCATTTTCCAGCATGAACCATGTACAGTTGTTACTATACCCAGCAAGATATGAGACCGACGGACTCTCCCCTTAGTCCCCCATACCTATACACTCTCTAGACTATTGTTCCTGAAAATTCCTGAGAAACCAAAACATTCCCCAACCACAATGACCACCATAAAGGAGGAGAGGGGTGGGTGGGGGTGGATAGGGGGGGGGGGGGGGGGGGGGGGTTTCTCCGTCTTATATCTTGCTTCATTTGGTTGTTAACTGTCAACTCGTATAAAACGTATATTTGATATTCAAATCCTACATACCTTAAGTATAGATCTATTTGTAAATTGGTACCACACTGTATACTGGGTAACGTCTCTGTACACAATTTGTCTGTAAGGGTGACTTGGAGACGACCACTAAGCGAGGCATGTCAACCCAATTATTACAACTGATATTGTTATACCTCTGTCTTGGATACTGTATTTGTATTGGTCCAGAATGATCATGTGTCCGGTGTATAACGACGCATAGCACAATTACTGTGTGATATATCACACGGCTGCTGCTGAGCTTTATATCATTGGTGCCCGGGCAATTTTCACCTGCACAGTATTGACGATAGTAAACTATAGTGAAGCAGCCAAAGAGCAGACCATCAGCTGTTTTGAACGGTCGTGATAAGTTCATTTCGTTTGCGTTTACCACCAGCACTGCATTTTGTTTGCATGGTTTCTACAGTTAAAAAAATGTTTACTTGAACGTTTCGTATCTTCAGTCCCCATAAATGTCTGCTGAGATTCAAGACAGAGGTATAAACAAAACAATTGTTGACTGCTGTGATATGGGATATGACGTTATGAACACCCTCGGGGATGCATAGCTTCAAGTGTCATATGCCACATCACAGCAGTCAACAGTAACCAATGGATTATATATCACCAACCGATACTGTCACACACATTGACCGATACTGTATCACTAACCGATAATGTAACAACAAATGACGAATAGTGTAGTAAAATGTATCGGTCAACTTTTACTACAATAATTATATGCTACTGTCTAGGTCTGTTCATAAATAAAGGTGTCCATTTTTCCGTGTCCCGGTTACGTTCGACGTATTTTGTTATTTAGGACGCATTCTTTGATGCCTTCTATCTCCAGTAGCGATTAATTTCACTGACACTTGCATGGGAAACTATATGGGCATAACCAGACACCAAAAAATGTCGCACATTTGTACCTCTTATTTATGGACTAACCCATCTATCTACACTTTTACTACACTATCGGTCAATTTCTGCTACATTATCGGTCCTAACCTATAATGTAACAGAAATTGACCGATAGTGTAACAGAAATTGACCGATAGTGTAGTATACAAATACACATGTACAGCATGGTTTGAGGGGAAGTAGTGGGAATTACTGGTCCAAAGGTGTAGGTCAGCTCGACTACCTCCCGACACAAAGCGGAAGAATGTAGTTGAGCTGACCTGCAGCCTCGCCTAGTAGGAGTACCAGGACCACGCATAAACTGCTTTGTCTGGAGGTCAAATGTGACTATGCACAGCGCCTACAATGTGTAACATTCTGTGGTTTTTTTTACAAGAGAATGAAACTTGATGTCGCGGTATAAAAGTCCAATCGGGAACGCACAGTAGAATTAAACGGAATGCCGCGGTTAGTGCGGTAGAAAAAGTCCAATGGGAACACGGCTTAAGACACGGGCAGTGTTTAGGAACATCAGCTTGTCGCTTGAAGAATGGCACATCTTTGTAGAGTGATTCTGAATGCATTTTGAAGGAACTCGAACATTATTGAACAATTTGCGACTTGACTTTGCGTCTTTATTTTTCACCGTTTTTCTAGAATCAGCAAATGTTGGCTGTGGTCGGTACGGACATCACTACAAAGAATATGGAGGACACTGTCCCCCAGAGAAAGGTAACATACACGTTCCCCTCTCCTCTCCCCTCCCTCCCCTCTTAGACTATAACTATGTCTGGCACCGTCCGTCTCTCTCATTCTAAAACCTTGTTTGTCATTTTCCCAACACCCTTTGTCAGTTCAGATTTGATTTCTGGCTTCAATATTTTTTGGGTTAACCAGTTCGCGCCGGGATTATTTTAACATTACTGAGCCGAGGCGTGGGATTATTTTTTACGAAACTTTATCCGAGGTGGGTTCAGGCCAATGGCACTGGGAAGCACACCCACGCATATCCGGCCCTGCTCGTAACATGTTTCGTTTTGAATCTGGGGAAAACTTTGCGTGTGTATATATATATATATACATCCTCCGGCGCGAACTGGTTTAGACTGTGACTACATGGATACCTCTTCAGTACTTCTGTTGATGTCTTTATCACTAAACAGGCCATTACACATACTTGCATTATGCGACTTAAATCACCTTTTTTCTGGGCATACATATTATATACCTAATGCACATTATATTTGTATATATCTTTTTCTTTGTTGTAATCCTTTTATCTGTCTGTGACCCTTTTATTATTTATGTTATTTTTGTAACCTCGTTCATACAATCACATCTGATAACGAATCCAACTTTCTGTAAAAGATCCCATGGTGATGTCACCCAACTTTATATTTCCATTTCTTTTTGGAAGATGTTTAGTCTTCATTAAACCCCCTAAACGTTTTGTATACACAAACAAACAAAAATATATGAACAATTAGGCCAGTTTATGCATAATGCAAAATTGTGATACTATTTTTACATTTATAACATCTTAGCATTTATGGCTGCTTTTGCATGAAATGTATACTGGCCTTTGTGTGAAAAAATGATTTTTGTTTAGCATTTTAGAAATGCTACGCCAAGCCTTTTGTTCAACCTTCCTTATTTGCTGTTATAAATGTTTTAAAGGTAGGATACACCATTAGTAATTGCTTGAATTATCAGGAATTGGTGGATTTGGGGGTTGTTGTATTTTATAGTAAATATAAATTAACTGACCTGTTAGAAGTTTTACAATCATGGATGCAGATGAAAGCAGGGAAAACGGGAATAGTTTTCAAACGGTGTCGGGCAGTTGTTCTTACATGTATGTTGTTATTGGGTTTTCTCACGATGGGCGTACGGCGATCGTGAATTTTTATACTTTATTATAGAATATCTAGCGCAATCATTTTGCTGGATGTCTAGAATCATTATTTACTTTCAAATAAGTAAAATATTTCTAAATAATTCGGTAGTAAAATGTTTCAATATCTGCAAATGGTGTATCCTACCTTTAAATTTGTTCAAATTTCTTTGCGTAATTGTTGGTGTGTATATTAAAGTGGGTGTCGACATACATTGTATAGTAAAGACAATTTGTATGGACGCAGTGAAGCGACAGACAGTTTAATCGGAGTTGCCAGTTAACATTCCTGTTTATTTGCTGTTTACTTGTTGTCTCTGACCCCATGTTGTCGTGGTAAGAACGTTGTTGTCCTAGCAATTGCTGCTTTAGAGTGATTGCGTTTGATCAAAAGATTAAACAGATCTTGGTGTTCCAATTGAATGTTTTGTCATGATTGGCAATCGGAGAATGCCACCAATGTGATTGAAAACCGAGCCAATGCTGCTATGATTTGAAGCTCAACAACATTATATATAAATGTACCGTGTTTTGCCTTTTGATAATGTTTAGATGTGCCCCATACCATTATAACATCTTGTTATTAACATAGATGTCTTTTTGTGTTTAATTGTGTGACCCTATCCCTTTGTCCTTTGTGTCCATTTTACTTTGAACACAAAACAGCGGTTGAGACTTCAGGAGACATATATCAAATAAAGCCGTGTCCGAATTACTTAGTTACGGCTAAAAATTACACACGAGTCTATGTGAAGTGGCTGCAGCCACTACCATAATCTCGTCTGTAATTTCAAGTAATTCGGACTTGGCCCAACTTAGAACAAAATATTTTGACCGTCTTATAAATAAGTCAACTTTTTTGGAACATAAAGTCAACTATATGGGTTATAAAAATGTACCTAAACTCCAATTTGTTTTTAAAATTTCAATTATTTAATACTTGTTGACGTATACAGTCTTCACCCAAAAGATCCAGATAAAAAAAAGTACACAGAAACAAGGCACGTTTCTGAAAATTAATGTTCATGCGGCAAATACATCCAATATTTGGAGATAGATTTGTATTGGTCAAACCGATTTGTTCGTGTCTGTGATCTTTCTGTTATTCCCCTGTCTGTATTGGAGCTACATGTAGTCTGTGTTCCCTGTCTAGTATCTGACCCGGTCTTTATTTCTATGTCTCTACTTGTTTGTGTCAGTCCTTCAAGTTATCCTACTTTTCCTACTTTTCCCTTTTTTTCACCTTCTACTTACAAGTATCTTTAAAATAAGTTAAGAGGGCCTAATATTTCGATCTTAACCAGATCTTCTTCAGAGACAAGTATCTTTGACATTTTCTTCTTTGTGTCTGTATGTCTCTATTTGTTTGTGTCAGTCTTTCGAGTATTCTTATCCTTGACTTTTTCTTCTTTTTGTCGGTATGTATATGTCCCTATCTGTTTGTGTCAGGCTTTCGAGTATTCCTACTTTTCCTACTTTTGGCTTTTTTTCACCTTCTACTTATCCTTGACATTTTCTTATTTTTGTCGGTATGTATATGTCCCTATCTGTTTGTGTCAGGCATTCAAGTATTTCTACTTTTCCTACTTTTTCCTTTTTTGTTTGTTAACCTACTTTTTTCTTATTTTTCACCTACTTTTCCTTGAAATTTTCTCTTCCTAGGGAATTCATTTTTATTTCAGTGTGAACAAGTGTGAAATTTCCTGCATTGGGAAACTGTTTTCACACTTTAACACAATTTTTGCACCCTTTCACACAAGTGGGAAGCCGATCTGCATACCTTTTCACACAAGTGGGAAAATGTGCGTGCAAAATCAGAAAAGGAAATGTGAATGGGAAATGAAATTCTTTTCACAAAATGTCCCATTCACTGTACTGTACTGTACTGTAAAGTGTACATGTACTTCCAAGAGCTTAAAATCCAGACGGAGCACAAGTGTTGTGAGTACAGATCATGCCAAATGAGACTTAATTATGGTGCTGTGGACATGCAAACTACTCCTGAAAGCCCATACAAATCCTACTTTTATCCTGATGTTGTCCTCCAAAGTCCTACTTTTGTCAGTTAATGTTGATCCTACTTTTCTCCTACTTTTGTTTCATCCGAGTCTGTGTGAAAGCCTGCTGTCTGTAATTAATCCGACCCCGTAGAATCATAACCCATGATTAACACTGTATCTAATCATTTATACTAACCATTCATCTGTTTGCACTTTCCTCATTAAGTATTACATTGTAGCAGGAATGAATTCCGCCGATGAAGATGTAAAACTTGAGTCCATTTGTAATAGCGTGCACCATTGAGCTGTATTTAATTACTAGAGAGTTAACTCCTAATTTCAACACATTCTATTTTCCAACACATCCTGGGGCCGATTTCACGAAACTCGTCTTATCTTGCGGCTCATCTTAGGACTCGGTCTTTAGTTAAGACGAGTTCAGCCACATTGCTAAGAAAGTTACAGGTGTTGGATGCATCTTAACTTTGGTGAAATCGATCCTAGGATAAATCGCGAGTGTCCCCCCATTGAATGCAAAAACAAATTGAGACATGCAGCCTATCCGCGTAAGAGGCTTCCCCAATTTTAAGCTTCCCATAGTTTTGTGCACAAACACGTATGCCTTTATTGCAGGCAGCGTTGGGTATGACAAGTAGCCCTCTAGTAGTTCAATATAGCTCTTTAGCATGTACCAGAACCCATTCTGGCCATAGTCCATGCTGTCAGACTCGGCAAAATTTTGCAAAATTGCTGCTCTTGCTGATGTGACGCAAACTAACAGGTTGCTTTCAAATGCAAATCAGAAACCTTGTTGATGTCGGACAAGATTTTAAAAAAATAAAAATTTCCACTTTTGAAGCACAAAATGGTACCGACAGATTTTGAAACAAAAACAAATGCCCAAATGACAAATGTGACCTACTCCAGAAAAAGGTGATATATGTCGCAAAATTTAGTTAAATAGTTATATACACGGTTAGAAAGTCCAGGATATAAGCTTTCATTTGGTACATAGTATAGCTCCATAGCCCCTCCAGTTCCGATGATATGATGTTTGTACATATTAATAGCTTCTATGAAATTAAAACCACAAAAATGAGAAAACGGGCTTCGAAACGGAACAAAACTAAAAAATACATCGGAACTATGCACACTTAAAAAGGTATTTGATTTGCTTTCTTTATCAAAATTAATTTTTTTGTCGATTAAACCTGAAACATAGAATATTAAAGATGTTATTTAGGGGGAAAAAGGAAAAGAATTTTAACAAAAAGTTTTACTTTCTCAACGTTGAGCGGGCCATTACACGTAAATGCATAGCGCGACTAACACCTTTCCCTAAAGTGGGTCACAAATGGTCTACTCTACGTTTTAACAATTCTTCCTGTTTGGAATCTAAAAGAATATGTGGCCAGAATTATGGACCGTCCTACATGTAAGGTTGACTGTAAACGATACACATTTAATGTGCACAGTAGCATGATATTTTAACTTGGTAATTCATTATTTGTATTTGTTTTAGTTGAACTATTCCCTAAAAACTACAAATCTGAGTCTGTTTTATCTTTTATTTGACTGGAAATTAAAAAATAAATCGATAAATTCCAAGGTTGTTTTTTTAACATGCCAACAAATTTGATTCAAAGTTTTAGAAATAAAAGTTTTTAAAATAAAAGTCCAATGAGATCAGGTTGGGAGGAGAGTCACTCGTCTCCACTTGATTCACATAGGAAAAGAGCACATGTATTAATGTAAGACATTATTCAGTCTTATTAGGTTTTAGATCTACAGGCTGGCCTCACAATGATTAGTACTCAGCAACCCAATGGTTTTCATTTGTCTCACCATGAACATCAATGACATTATTGGGTTCGTTGTTGATAATAATCAACTTTGGCATACTGTACAACCTTTCATAAGAATTTTAGATCAAGAAAATGGGACCAATCGAACTGAAAATATACTCCATTTTGTTAGAGATGGTGAATTCATACTCAGGGAAAGTGATAGAAGGGAGCAAAAACCAATGTTTTTGAACTACATACAGTCACAATCCAGTTTTATCTCTTCAAAGTGTATGCATGAATAGTTATTGAACAACCATAACAGTTTAGAAAGAGGAGGGAGCATAAAAGATTAGAACAACAAACTAGACAATATTTTTCCTTCTTTCGAACCAGTTTAACCAGTTCGCGCCGGATGACGTATATAAACGCAAATATTTCCCCAGATTCAAAACGGATGACGCATAAACACGCCAAGTTCAAGTTCGGAAATGTATGTCAGCAGCGGGCAAGGCCGGAAATGCGTGGGTGTGCTTCCCGGGACTATCAGCCTGAAAACGCTTCGGATTGAGTTTCGTTAAAAATAATCCCGCCCGTGGGCTCGGCGATGTTAAAATAATCCCGGCGCGAACTGGTTAACTCACACACATTTTGTTTTCACTTTGCCCAGAGATGAAATTACCATCTCAAACACAATGGAGTGTATTTTCAGTTTGATTTTAGGTCGATTTTCATGTTTTAAAATTCCTATGAAAGGAATGCCAAAGTTGATTTTAAAAAAACGTACGAACCATAATGTCATTAATTTTTGCGGTGTACAAAATGTAGGGCTGTGCATTGGAACCGGGTACTCAAGTACCCGACCGTTGGTGTCAGGAACCGATTCCAGATTATGGAATCGAGTACCCGTAACCAACTTTACAAACTACATATAATTTGTAACTTTTCAGATGATGAAAGCGACCTTGGTTTTGAATGTGATTTGTTGTGAATTTTCAACGTTAAAACCAGGCTACATGTACATAAGAAAGGAAAATATATTTCAAATTGATGACGCTCACGAATTTGCAGTTTACACCTCAAATCAAAGCTCACTGTATGAACTCACTGATGTGGCAGTAGTTATAGTGTAGACCCTTATGAACAAGCTGAAAAACTAATGAGTTTTACCTTTTGGTGTTGGGTTTCTTAAACGGGTAGCCGTGTTCCCAAACTACCCGTAAGCGCACACCCCTACAAAAATGAAACATTTTTAGAATCAACTGGTACTAATTATTGTGGGACAACCTGTATTAACAGGCCCTGTTTGTAGAGTGTATGCATCTATATTTCAGATTTACTAATACGGTGTACATAACCTGCTTGCAGTACAGACTAGAAACCTTTTGTTGTTGGCTCATATTTTTCTTTTCTTCACTTTGTGATGTTTTTTAGCCTCGAGTAAACTCCATATATAAGCAAGCCGTAAGTTGTCTTCACAAAGTCTACACGTACATGTACACGACATCCCCCCACCTGTGTGCATGTGACATTCATGCATGGGTCATGTGACATTCATGCATGGGTCATGTGACATTCATGCATGGGTCATGTGACAAGCATGAGCATGTCATGTGACAACAGACTTCATTTAATTTAGAGTAATTGATGGGAATCTTGAACATACCCTCCTCGAGCCTTCACTCTTAATCACCTTCTGTCTTGAACTACCGTCTTAATGATTTACCTCCCAGACTATAAAATTACATTGTCTGGGAGGTGATTCTTCACGCTGATAGTTCAAGACAGACGGTGAATAAGAGTGAAGGCTTGAGCAGGGTAGGTTCAAGATTCCCAAGGATTGCTGCCTTAAACTACAGGCTTTCCTGCCTAAAATACTTAAGACTGAGCGATTGTACATTGCATGACTAGTTCTCGGTTGCGAGTGCGTGTGTGCAGGTTCTACACCGACTAATGCTGTCGACCAATGAAATGAGAGAACCCAAGCACATGATATAACAATCTAGTCGTTACCAAGGCTATGGAGTATTCAAAGAGCTAATCATTAAGTGAGGTCTGTTGTTGGCATGCAAAGTAGGTGTACCGGTACATATCATTACGGCATTCTTTAACAGCATGGTTTGTACATTTGTATGCATGCATTGGTTTAGCTGTGTTGTGGGGACATTGCTATATCAACACCTGACATTCGTGGGGTGCGTTCGAGTGTGTTACTCTTGCTGCTTCTGAGTGCAGGAAAATGTGTGCGCATTACTCTCCCTGTATGACGGAGAGTATGCTGTTGCTAAACCCGTGGGTGTACTCCTGCCGTTCAGGAGCTCAGGAGTGTACTCGTGTGTTAATGCGAGTAGCACTCTCGAATGCAACCTGTACTGTTCGTCCATCTCATGTACGCATGTGATCAAGATATGCATGCATGCATGCATATGCCGATTAATGCCTTGTTATTGTATTGTACTACATCGATCTGCTGTTATGTTTTGACATGTCAGGGGACATTTCAACTTGTTTGAATTCATATGCATTGCTTTTTCCCCAGTTTCGCTTAAAAAACCTCGTTTGTATTTCTAAGTTGCGTAGTTCATGCTTAATGACAAAGTTTGAGGTGCTTTTTATAAATATTAATTTTTGTATTTACATAAAAAATGTGTTAAATGCCAATAAATTATCATTGTTACAATTTCCACTTCCTTATCCCCAATTTTTCATTACCAATCATGTTAAACCAATCCTCTGCCATCCTCATCGTTTCTTTAATATCCATCCTCCAATGTTCTCAGTCTTCTAAGCCTCATCCTGCAACCTCCTAATCCATTTTAGAATCCTTAAAAATCCACCTCGATGCTAATCCCCATTCAAACTAACCCTTCTGCTGTTACTGTAATTTAACACAACCTATTAACAAAATAAAACCCTCTTCTTCTCTCATAGCGAATGAGTTACGATAGGTTTGGATAGAAATGGTAACTGGCTCCGTGTTGGTACGATGAGGAAGGGTTAATAATTAAAGAATTATGAAAATGAGTGGGATACCAGGAGCATGTTTATTAATTAGTATGGTGCCAATTTAACTGCTTAGCACAATCTCTCGCTTGGTAATTCAGGTCACAAGCCAAAATGCCATGTGATTGTTATGCTAAGCTAACGGCTAAAAACCAAAAACAAACAATAAACATCAAATGGTAAGCTGCTAAGATGGTTTTACTAAAAGCCCTGGCACATTGTATGCGCTCTCACAGGAGACCTTACGGCGTCCAAAACTATTTAATAAATTGAACTACCTGTATTGCTGCAAGGACGCAAGAAAATCACAATTGTCCGTCTCTAGTGGCTAGAAAGTTGCTGAAGCTACAGGTACGCTCCTATACTGCGCTCCTTACGCTCCTACTGCGCTATAATCCTGGGCTTATGATGAGCTCAACTCGCTCTCTATGCGCCCCTGTCAAGTTCAATTACTCGATCTAGTCGCTGCCGCTGTGCTCAAACTGCCCTCACGTGACGTCAGTATGCGTTGCATAAATACCACAACAAAACAGTCGATCAGCAGTCGAGTTTTAAATTTCTACAGAGAGTGTCTCCTCGACAGTTTCTTGTAAGTTCCTCATCACTTTTCACCACGTCCCATGAGGTACATGGTTCCCCTTGAAGCCCAGCGTGATCACAGACAGACGCAGCTTGGTCTCATCATGCGCCATATCATCGCATTGACGTCATGAGGACGCAATGAGAGCGCAATGAGAGTGACTTATGGCGACCGCATCGACTGCCTTGCGCCTAGGATGCGTCAATGCCATGTTATTGTCACACAATTCACGCTCGCACAGTGCCAGAGTTTAAACTGAGTTTTTTTCAGTTTGAACGTGCTTCGTGACATGCCACTCATTTTCATAATTGGAATGGAAAGAAAATGAAGATCTTAAGCTAACCAGTTTTGTTATACCTCAATCTTGGATACTGTATTTTTATTGGTCTAGAATGATCGCCTGTCCGGTCTATAAAACAGGCATGAGATTTTTCAGACTTTAATCTGAATTTTATTTTTTAGAGAAGGACATTATTATAATAGAAGAATATGTCTTTTTTAGACATTTCATAGATTTGATAGACATTTTTTCTTAATTGACAATCTCATCCCTGATAAAATCAAATGGCACGTTCCCTGTGTGATAGATACCATGTGTGTGTGTTCTTGTATCGTATTACGATCGAGGATTGAAACACAAAAGAGAACAAAGGGAACAAAGGATCCTCGAAGGACGGTTTGCTTGTCCGAAATCGGTCCTCGATCGTTGGGGCAAGCGCTAGGTAATGGGGTTAGGGTATAGTAAAGGAACAAAGGAAAACACAATATCGATCCTCGGTCGTTATGTGGTTCACGACTGCGTGTGCTATCAGTGTGTGGCCCTGATATCACGTGGCCACTGACCCATGAACCCAAGACAGAGGTATAACAAATCAATTATTGACTGCTGTGATGTGGGATATATGACATTTGTTAACACCCTCTGGGAAGCACTATCGGCTTGAGTGCTGTGTGTTCCTCAGGTGTTAAAAACATCATATCCCCACATCACAGCAGTCAATAATTGTTAAATTATTGACTGTATGAGGGAAATGCGATGGAAAATAGGTTCAAGGTAGAATCGTGAAAGATTTACTTGACTAAAGCCCTGTTCGCACTGGACTTTTTTTGATAAAACTTACCGAGATGATAGGTACTTTTCCCATTTTAAGTTTAGTGCGGACAGCCTCGGACGTTTTCCTCTGTTACTTTTCCCGAGTCCAGTGGTTACTTTTACCGGCCAACTGCTGCCTGGGAAAACCTCCCAGGTAACTTTTCCCGAGACGATAAATCCAGTGCGAACAGCGCGAGTCGGTAAAAGCGGCTCAGGAAAACGAACATCCGGCCCCTAGTGCGATTTCATGCTACACAAGACACCGCGCATGCGCTCTTTGCATTGTTTAAGTGCGCGCACGCTGATGCATGCACATCGCATCGTGATGACATTCGCATGTGGTTCTGCAACAAGAACAAGAACAGAAAAGAGCGTGGAGTAGTTGTACTACTACTACTAGTACTAGTGTCGACGATGGTGTCAATAATCGATCGGACAAAAGCGCGCGCGCGCGAATTGGGTACACCGGGGTCAATGCAGAGAGGTCACGCAAAGCGCCCTCATGAGTCATTATAATGACAGCTCGGCTACTTCTCCCGCCGTCTCGTTAACATTCGTGTCGAAAGTCCAAGTGCGAACAGTGGTAACATTTGACCATTTTTTATTTTACAATCGTCTCAGTAAAATCTTCCCCCAAAAAATCCAGTGCGAACACAGCTTAACATGCAAGTTTGAATTGCAGAGAATTGTTGATGTATTTCCAATGTTTGTAACACGCGTACCGAGCCAATCTCGTTAATCTCAGTTGCTGAGTGAAGTATTTTGTCCCCACTGTGCCTGCATGAAAATCTGTTCTATGCACACACACACACAAGTAATTTGGCATGTCTCCTGCCCGTCTACAAAATACAGATATTTTTAAATTTTTTTTCTTGAAAAAAACAAAATCAAAATCTTCCCCAATTGAGCGACACATTTAACATTTTGGTTTTAAAAATATTTTGTGTTGTGAATTGAAGTAAAATACTGATTTGTTTTAAAGGAAAAGACTAACCATAGTCTTCAAATGCAAGTGTTTGTGGTTTTTGTGCCTGAATCGGAGGTACATCTTAGAAATCTCAGTTTCTCTTAAATTTCTCACAAGTCTGCTGTATGCCATTTCTTTTCAGTTTCCAATTTCAAGGCACTATACTGAGTAAAAACAAACAAAACAAATTGCCCTTTTTTTTTTATACACGCATCGTACACGTACACGTACAGTGCAGCTATTGTTTTCTTCTCTATTTGCTGCCATTCCAGTCCACCCTTTTCCACACCCTTTTCCCACAAAGCTCCTCCCACAAAGCTCCTCCCACAAAGCTCCTCCCACAAAGCTCCTCCCACAAAGCTCCTCCCACAAAGCTCCTCCCACAAAGCTCCTCCCACAAAGCTCCTCCCACAAAGCTCCTCCCACAAAGCTCCTCCCACAAAGCTCCTCCCACAAAGCTCCTCCCACAAAGCTCCTCCCACAAAGCTTCTCCCACAAAGCTCCTCCCACAAAGCTCCTCCCACAAAGCTCCTCCCACAAAGCTCCTCCCACAAAGCTCCTCCCACAAAGCTCCTCCCACAAAGCTCCTCCCTGCTTGTCTTAGATCCCGTCCATTTTTTCTTCATTACTTTAATCATTTGATGCATTATTCAAATCCGTAGAGTGATTGATGTAGGTTTTTTTATGTTTCACTGAAACCCCCAAAAGAGACTTGATAACTCATTAGCTTGGTAAGACTAACTGAGTTACCACCACGGTAACATTTCAGCATGATTTATTTTATTCCGAGTCAAACTATTTCCTATTTCCAAATTATATTTTCTTGATACCTTGAACCTAGTGCATTTCGATATCAATTGTTGAGGATGAAAACACTGTTTACTTGCATTAAGCGGTAGTATACAATTAATGTTTGTGAGTGCGATAGTAAGGATAATTTCTGAAGGAGTGCAAAGGATCATTTCGTATGTCACCGAAGGAAATTATTCTTTCCATTGCACGAACGTGAAACCTCCATTATTTGTTTTATACAACGCCTGAATGAATCCTCGCCATCTGATTGGTCAGAGTGCGACCAATTGGGGGACAGTGCAATGGAAGTTCTATTCCACATTTATAATAATTCAGCGCACGTGATCAACTATCCACCAATCAGATGACGGCGATTTGTTCAGGTGTTATATAATACTGATTAATTATTGCGTTAGTGATTCACATTTTACCTCCAATGCTGTAAACTAATTTTGAACTTATTGTTGTTTTTCCCGCATTTCTTAGATTGGACCGGAGGGTTATGCCTTTGGTATCAACAGCAACGGTTACATTCTCTTACATCCGAGACTCAAAGCAGAGGTATGCCACAATAACTGTTACTTTTTAAGACATTTCCAACTTTTGTCCATAGAAGGTATTCCCCCAGTGTTCTTTGAAAGACCAATTTCGGCTGATGACACACAAAATTATTAGAGACTAGAAATTGTTCAGCATAGTGACTAATTTGTTCCCATTTGAAACCGCTCCATTTGGAGTTACCACACCCAATATTCCAACCGTCAAGTCAACAGTTTCTTCCATTTGGGTTGTTTACATGACTCGAGCTTAAAGAGTGTTTCAAAGTATCAATGCTGGATAATGCATGTTGAGTGTAGTAGAAACAAATGTTTTCAGATCGTATGATTTGGAAATGGAAACTTGCACATTTCTTTCAAATTTATTTATTTGTTTATGTTGTGAAGTCGGTTTTTTTTTTCCTCTTAATTTCAATTGACATGATTTATTCGTATGAGTTACACGTGAAAGCACTGGAAAGCATGGGTAAAGAATGTCCTCGATTTAATTTATTGCCATAAAGAGCCTTGAGTACATATAACATAAAATGGTTTTAATTTTTGGATGTATATGCCTGTTGCATAACAATTTTATGCATCTTTATGTTTTCAGAGTTGAATTTTTTCAATTTGCATATTGAGTAAAGTGTATTTTTGTTTTAATTTAGTTTTGATACATTTTTTGTTTGTTTTGTTGCTGGGAAGTTTTATCCTCACCCAGAATGCACCAGGATTGTTGTTGTCCAATGAGAAAGCATGTTAGACGGAATGAAAACAAAAATATGTTTTAAGTGTTTGCAAGGCTTGGCACGTCAATACTAACCAATTTTTATATTTCTTTTGCATTTTGGAGTCGTGTTTTGATATGCATAATTTTTTTAGTGTTTTAGGTTTGTCATGAAGAATAAGAATGTTGCAGTTTTTTTGTTTGTTTTAGTTGCACCCAAATCCACCAAGTTCTTCTCGATTACTTTATTTTGTTTCTGTCCTTTTGGGGCATTTCTTTGCCAAGTAAACAAGTTATAAAAAACAAAAACCTAGAAATGAATTTTCAGAAGTGCTGTGCATCAGACGATCATTGGTTGGCCTCAACAAAATTTTGTACAAATTTCAGTTGCTGCAGAATTGTTCCAAGATATCTGAAAAATTATACTAAACTGGACTGTGTATTGCAGTATTATACTGTCCACGTGTCCACGTATGTGGTTCTTTTTTTAACATCTGTCCTATAATTCCTATCGCCATTGCGACGGCCATAAGACAGATGTTAAAAAAAGTGCCATTTCATTACAATCCTATTTGTAGGGCTAGTCTATGTGATCTTGGTCCAGTCATAACCCCTTTTTTCTGTTATAGCCAAATGTGTTAAATGTACCTTCAAATTTTAAAAATTGTTATTATTGACTTTACATTGACCAACTTGACTGTTTTCAACTTGATATTTCACAACCTGGGGCTAATTTTATGGAGCTGCCGAGCACAAAAATTGTTGTGCTAAGCATTTTGTGTGTGTGTGTGCTCCATAAATTTGACAGTTGTATTTAAGTCCCTGCAAGTCCATCACAAGTCCTTCAGTCTTGAGTCAAGTCACTTGCTACATGTATTCAAAGCGTTCCTTTGTCATTGTTCAACCAGTTACTTGCGACTGGCTTTATGAAAGGACTTGTGACCGGACTTGTGACCGGACTTGCGACCGGACTTGCGACCGGACTTGCGACCGGACTTGCGACCGGACTTGCGACCGGACTTGCGACCGGACTTGCGACCGGACTTGCGACCGGACTTGCGACCGGACTTGCGACCGGACTTGCGACCGGACTTGCGACCGGACTTGCGACCGGACTTGCGACCGGACTTGCGACCGGACTTGCGACCGGACTTGCGACCGGACTTGCGACCGGACTTGCGACCGGACTTGCGACCGGACTTGCGACCGGACTTGCGACCGGACTTGCGACCGGACTTGCGACCGGACTTGCGACCGGACTTGCGACCGGACTTGCGACCGGACTTGCGACCGGACTTGAATACAACTCAACTGGCTAAAGGCCCTGGATACGCTCTAGAGAACGCTCTAGGCCATTTATTTGTATCACTGATCTCCATGTAAAACAAAAGTGAAGTCACCATCTGCCACAAAATGCGTTTGCACGATTGCGTGAGGGGGCTGTCACAATACCATTTTCAAGGCAACAACTGGCAAAAACTAAACATCGGAAGCTTTGGGTTTTGTCTTTTTAGCTGTGCGATGTGTACATTTATGTGACTAATCTTTGAATTCGCTATAGATCATAACCCCAAAAATTCTAAAAACAGCACGTTCGAGCAAACGGTTCATTACCACTCCAACAACAATAGATTTTAAACAAAAGTTGTGGTACTTAATTGACAACAAATAAAAATGGTAACAAAATTTTGGGTTAAGACAAAAAATGGGAGTGGTCAAGACTGGTTCCCTCTACACATTCCAATAGAGGGATCGGGAACCAGTGCATATACTTCACTTGTTTGTGCAGGTCAGAATGGCTAATGATCTTGCCCAATTTGTATTACATGGAGATTAGTGTGTTGTACCCATAACTTATTAGCATCAGGCATGCAGAAACGTTCCCCTCAGTAAGTCTACCTAGAGTCTCACCTGAAGTTTGTTATTCTTTTTCCAAGTTTTTCTTCCCAAATCTGCACATTGTAAAGAATGGAATTTCTTTAGTGTGATGGTTGCAAAGATGATGTTCATGAATATTCATGATATCCTTGCCTTGTGCATACATTTGCTTATTTTATGTGTGTGTGTGTGTTAACCCAATTTGATGGATGACAATGCCCCTAAACTGATGACCAGTCACACCCCTGCATTAGATTGCGACCATTGTTATGCAAATAAACCCCAATCCTTGTTAGACACTAACATTTGCTTATCAGCATGATAAATCCCATAACAAAATAAAACCAAAAGGTAAATAAATTTGTTAAGAAATTAACTTCCCCGATAAGAAGTATTTTCTAAACTATAATTTCAAAGTTTGCTTTCATACTGAATTTGTAAAAATGAATTTAAGACAAAAACAATCATAAAATTTGTGAAATCGCATAGTGACGCTTTCTAAAAATGCTTGCATCGTGCTCATATCTTTAAAAAACATCTTGCTCTCCATCTTCCATTTTTGTCACTTTTTTCCTCTCATAGGCCGTGTTTGAATTGTTGGCTTTGGCTGTGACCTTGGCCGTTGCTATGATTTTGCTATGCGCGGTCATTGTCCACTTTTAGTAACAGCATAGCAATGGCCGAAGTCACAGCCAAAGCCAGCAGTTTGGACACGGCCATATCTCAGTAGTCCGCCATTTTTTCATTACCATGCATGAGATAAACAGAAGAATGCCTACATGTATGTGTCCAAATCTGTATTTAGTCACATCATACAAAACACATCAAATCCCTCTATTAATTAAAATATACTCACCTTCAGAGAACTGAATTTTGTTTATACATGTACATGTACTGCTTTAAAAACAGTTTCTTTCATTCATTCTGGTTGGATTTGTACACATGTACTTCTTATGAAACAGTTTCTTTTATTCATTCTGATGGGATTTGTATACATGTACTGCTTTGGGAACTGTTACTTTTATAATGCTGATAGATTTTTACATATGTACATCTTTGGAAACAGTTTCTTTTATTCATTCTGATGGGATTTGTACACATGTACCTTTAGGAAACAGTTTCTTGTGTTCATTCTCATGGGATTTTGCATATGTACATCTTTGGAAACAGTTTCTTTTATTAATTCTGATGGGATTCATACACATACATGTACTGCTTTGGAAACAGTTTCGTTTATTCACTTGGATGGGATTTCTACACATGTACTGCTTTGGGAACAGTTTCTTATATTAATTCTGATGGGATTTTTACATTTGTACATCTTTGAAAACAGCTTCTTTTATTCATTCTGATGGGATTTTTACATAATATGTAATCCTTTGGGAACAGTTTCTTTTATTCATTCTGATGGGATTTTTACACATCTACTGCTTTGTAACTAGTTTCGTTTACTCATTTTCGATGAAACCGTGCGATGAAATGAATAATTCAATGCACGGGATCAACGATCTACCAATCAGATGATGGGGATTTATTGTATAATTTCAATTGACATGAATTGGTGGCGTGATGCATCTTGGGAAAACCATGGATCAGGAGTTTTGCTTCTAGAAAAAAGAAAAAAGAAAGACCATTAACCATCGAACCATTCTGGGGAGGGCCCCGATTGGGTGTACACTATGAGATTTCGAACTAGAATTTTTTATTATTTTTTTAACTAGAAAAGAAAAGAAGATTTTAAACCTAATGAAATTTCAGCCTAGATTTTCCTTTAAAAAATAATTCTCAAAAGCCACAAATAAAAAACTTAGACCTAAAAAATGCCACGTCTCGAACCCCAAACCTCAAGTTACTGCACCAAGCATTTAACCAACTGACCCATCGGAGCTCGACAGATGACAAGAATTCATTTAATTATATACTCAGCTATGATAATGCGTGCGTATATTAAAAGTATTGCAGAGGGCACTTAACAATCGGTTATCGTTTGGGAATAAAATATTCTAGGAAGTGCCACACACTTGTCTTACTTTGGATCAAACCAGATGATCATTTGATTTTTCATGACGGGGATCACTCAAAGAGGATACGGCTTTAAAAGAAAATGAAATTAAACAAGAACGTTCCATCTGAGCTTTTGGTAAACCATCCACTTGCCGTTTTCAATGTGACGTTACTGTGCAGTTTTCAGTGATGAAACTTTCTCGTAAGTTTTGGTTGGACAAGGATCTACTCAAAAATTATTTTATAAACTATTTTGTTTCTTGACAAATCGCCAGAAATAGCTTCAAGTCCTTTTTCTTACATGTATATAAACACATACTTCAAATTTATTTAACCAGTTTGCGCCGGAGGACGTATACACACGCAAAGTTTCCTCAGATTCAAAATGGATGACACATAAACACGTCACGAGCAAGGCCGGAAATGTCTGTCAGCAGCGAGCAAGGCAGAAAATGCGTAGGTGTGCTTCCCGGTACCATCGGCCTGAATCCGCCTATGATCGATTTTGTTAAAAATAATCCCGCGCCTCGGCTCGGTGATATTAAAATAATCCAGGCGCGAACTGGTTAAATCGGTCAGATTTCTGTCTCCCTGTGCAGTTTCAAAACTTCTTTGATATAATTACTCGCAAACAAATCCCATTTACAACATATTCTTTCTGTCTTCTCGTGTGATTGACCTTATGGCACCTCTTCCCCGTGCATAGCATGGGCTTATATCTCGTGCATTTAAATTATATCCACCAATCATGTAAGAGCAACAGTGGCTGATGCCCTCCAATCACATTGTACACCATACACGCCCACCAGTCATAACAGGCTTTCATAAATATATTACATGTGTATGTGTATACACAATGTTTTCATAGCCATTGACATGCAAATCATGTAGTTGTAGGAGTCTTTTTTTATAGATTAGGAACCCACCAATCACATTTTTTCCATCATTACCGATACCAATCACATTGAATTCATACGGATTTCAATTAACCAGTCATCACATTACATGTAGTTGCAATCCTTAGTCATCCCATTCCATCCCATCCCATTAAATGTATACGTGACCATTTTAGATCGTACTGAATCTTGCTATAAACTTGCATTTCCATCTATACACGCTTGAATGGTTTCACATAATTGAGAATCACCAAAGTAGGAAATACCAACAAAATGGTTAAAGCCCTCAAAAACTGTAAACTTAACACGAAATGCTGTTGATTGATCACATTCAGGAAAATAATTATTCTCGCTAATAATTCAAGCGGCTATAAACACATGCACCA
Source organism: Crossaster papposus (assembly GCA_037893245.1). Classification (NCBI taxonomy): domain Eukaryota; kingdom Metazoa; phylum Echinodermata; class Asteroidea; order Velatida; family Solasteridae; genus Crossaster; species Crossaster papposus. The sequence goes on along the minus strand of JBAIAA010000780.1, from coordinate 79,116 downwards.
ATCAGTTGCTACAGTAAATTATTATTCCTTAAAGGGAAAGTATACCTTTTGCAACTATCCAAAAAGTAACAACCAAATTATTGTTCAATAGCTTCTAAAACTTCCTGTGAAATAGGCTCCTGGTATGATGTCATCTTCAAGAAAATAAAATAAGTCTGAAGATGCATCTCAGAGACGGATTTTTTGGAAAATTCTATTAGTAGTTCAAATGCGAAAACTTAGATTATAGAAAACTTATTATTTTCTCGGAAGATACAGCATACACAGCTAAAACATTGTCAGGTTAATTCACCATAATTATTATTATTTACTTTTGCTGCTTTAAAGGTAGGATACACAATTGGTAATTGCTTGAATTATCAGGAATGGGTGGATTTGGGGGTTGTAATTTATAGTAAATATCGTTTAACTGACTTGTCCAAGGTTTTACAATCATCGATGCTGAGACAAGCAAGGAAAATGACGTTTGTTTTTAACTGGCGTCAGGCAGTTTTCCTTATGGGTTTGTTTTTTTCGCGATCGCTGTCCGGCGATCGTGAATTGTTTTTTATAAAATGCAGTTTTTCAGAACAATTACAGGATATTTAGCGCAATAATTTTGCTGGATGCCTACAATCATTATTTACTTTCAAATGAGTAAGATATTTCTTAAGAATTCGGTAGTAATTATTTTTTGATTTCTGCAAATGGTGTATCCTTCCTTTAAACGATAAAAATACACAACTGGCAAATTGTATACATTTAAATGCTAAAAATATGTATGACATAGTTCAGTATTTTGATATTTATCCTATCCTCATCACCCAAACACTATGGTCTGGTAGGACAAACTACAAGTAACCCCATTTTTCTTTGAATGAATTCCATCTACTTAATAATTTGGTCACTACCCCAACGTTTATGAATATGTATGATGTGTGTAACTAACCTCATGCACCAATTAATCAGACTCCATCCTAACTTGTTCACAGCCCAAAGGCATGTATATGTATGGTGTACGTATGTTAAATTTAACCTGACCTCGTGCACCAATCAGGTTCCATTTATAACTTGGTGTCATATGTGACCTTTTGGTGTCATTTCTTCTCATTGCTCTTTGCTATAGGCGGAGATTGAGGCTATACTGGAGGTATACTCGAAACAATTCCAACCTATTCCATGGTTTTCATTCATCCATTCATTCACTCATTTTCATCATTAATTTTCAATTGATTTCTGGCAGTGGTTACTATCATTTTTTTGTTTCCATTTTGTCAGAGATATTGTTTTTTTATTTTTTTTCAAATTTTTTTTTTGGGTTGCAGTGGTTTTTCAACTTTCACTTTTGATTTTCTTCTATCGGCATGAAGTAAAAAAAAATTAACAAATTATTGCTTAATCCATAAGTTTTCCACTCCCCTCTTCAGTTTCTTCTTTTGAACATCTGGTGCCACACTATTTTTACATGGGGTTCTCGAGTTCGGGAATCTCAAGTTTTGAAATGATCTGCCATCATTTTTTTTTCCCTTCTTGATTTGTACGGCACTTCATTCATATTTTTGCATTTGAACACCACTAGACTAGCCTCACTAGTCCTTCTGCTGCTTCATACCGTGCATGGCTTAATGGTGAAGAGTCGTTAACACTCCCTCCTGCATTGTAAACACGTCTGTCATTTTTGTGTCATACTACACATGTTCACCAACACTTGTACTTGTTTCAAAATAATTTTGCCTGTATAGTTTTAGATTTCCTTTTCCTCTGGGGGTGTGGTCACATCAGTAAGAAACAGGGGGCTGTTGGTAGTTGTAAACCAAGCAAAACATACAACTTGATGCTAAAATTGTATTCATATTTCGTACAGTGAAAGTCAAACCCTCTCGCAAATGCCTCAAAACTTGTTACCAAAAATAATGACTGCAAGACATTTAAATACACATTTTTACATGTAAAAATGTAAGTTGCCACGGTTACCGGTATGCTATTGGCATTGATCAAAAAGATGGAGAGAATATTTCTCAGTGTTGGTGTACGAAGAACCACTGCTAAAGTTTTTTAATTTTTTTATTTCAGCCAGGCTCCCAAAATACATAAAGTTGTAAGAAACAGAAATCAATTTCTGTTTTCAATATACATTGTAAAACAAAAACATGCGACTGTTTAATATTGTAAGACAGTACAAAATTTGCTTGATGTATGTATGAAGACTGAACTTCAACACCAACAGCCCCCAAACTACATGTACTTGTTGCGGTCCTTGTGTTTTTAAATTTGTCTGTGCATGAGAAGTGTCTTTTGTTCTCTGTCCTTTTATTGTCTTACATCTGTGAATCTGTAGTTCTAGTTTGTCGTGTTTGTACTTTGTACTAAGTCGTTGCTTTGTTTACGACAATTTGTACCCGGAAATATGGGACCCTCTCTCTCTTTATCACGTCAAAAATCACTAATTTCAGTTAAAACTTGCTCATATACATGTGTACATTCACTATGTGATTCTTGATTTTATTGTGAAATATAATTTTTTTATTCTGGATTATTAAAAATTTGTATCAGAGAGTGCATGGATTAAAACTTCTATAATATTTTCTTTTTAAAAATGCAAATACAAAATCATAATTTTTTTTCATTCTCACTTTTTTACATTTTGAATTGATAAATATTCGCATAATTGTGATTTTGAAAAATTTGAGGTTTTTCATCTCAAGTTTGTTATTTTCACTCTTATTTGTAGGTAGTATCTTTCATCATCTTCCTATTTGTTGAGGATTTCAATAGGAGTGGTCGTATTTTCTCTGTGTTTGTGACTTGTTTTGTTACTTAGTTGTCAACACATATGTACCAGTATTTGTTTTCTCTGCACGTTAGTTTTCACTCCCCTCACCCCCAGATTTAGTAGCGATCCTGTACATTCTTGTATGTAGATGACTTCACCAGTATCCAATACCATTTCTGTAGTCCGGACGTTCATAGTTTGATTATATTATTTTCCCCAAACCCAACTATTTGTGTACATGTACGTCCAGTTTTACGTACATGTACTGTACAATGTATACGTGTTTGTTGGTTGCGTGAGGTTTTGGTAACACCTCCCCTACGAGGGTGTACAAATGTAAAAGTTTTTGAGGTGAGACCAAAAAAACCTGACAGTTACCCATTGTAAGTATCAGTCCAGTCCTGGTTGATGAGCAAATGCATGAGGAGAAGCATTATGGGTAATTTACTAACAGCACCCCACCGTGATTGGTATGTGATTACGATTATTTGTACATACATGTACTTTGTAGTAGATTCGTAAAGTCTTGTGAATTTTGAGTATTTTGTGTCTCGAGTTTCAAACCATTATGACCCTTATTCCTCTTTAACACTATAGGAATAGGCATGATGTGATTTTTGCATTCAAAGCGGACGCGGCCGGCCAGTAGCAGAATGTGATTTCAACAAACGATTTACAAAATCACATCCAAATGCTCCAAATTCTCTTGCAAATTCACATCTTGGATATGGTCGTTAAAATGTGAATTCACATCTAGTGGGTGTGAATTTGGACTTTAACGACAAAACCCAGGATGTGAATTTAGAAGAGGATTTGAATTTAGAAGATGTGAATTTGGAGCTTTTGGATGTGATTTTGTAAATCTTTTGTTGAAATCACATCCTGCTATTGGACTGTGTCCGCTTTGAATGGCCCCTTTCTAGTGTAAGCCCCCATCCCCCTTTCGCAGTATGTATAACCCAGTTTCTGTTTCCACACATTACTTTCACCCCTTCTGCACACCCTAGTTGACTATTAGTCTTTACCCTGTGACGTGTATCCCTACCCTGAGATTTGTCCCACCCTCAAACCACATCGGTGTAATTCTAACCCTAATACCGATTTGTTTCCTTTTGAACACTTGTACTTCCCTGTCCTTTTCCAGTTTACGCCCCACCCATTTCATTTTCCACCCTCGCCTTTTTCCCCTAGGAAAACTTTTATCACGCCGCTGCCACCATGTTTGTTACGGTCTGCTTGGAACCAATATCTAAAATCTATTGCTACAGTATACTGCAATACTTTCGGTCACCAGACCAAGATGGCGGTAGCGCTGTAAAGTTTTTCCATCAACTTGTGAAATTGCTATTTTTGTTTTACCCCAAACACCAAACTTCCCACCACCAAACCTTCCACATTCCTTGTAGCCTACACTGTACTACATTTCTGTGACTTGTTTTCCTTATATTTTGCAAATTGTGGGTTTGTTGGAAGAAATGTGTTCTCTCTGAATATTCCGCAAGAAATATATATTGAAGCTTAGCTTTTTCGTGTGCCATTTTGGAAGTCGGTTCACATTCTAATTTTGGACGTATCCGCAGGGTGCACGCAGGGATGTCTGTTGCTTGCTGTATGGACATAGAAGACATCAATTTCAACAAATTCTGTGTGCAATGCATAGCACAGAATGATCACAGTTTTTGACGGGGGAAATTGATTTGTAAATTGTGCGGATGTGTCATTATTTAAAGAATGCTTGATGTTTGAGATGTTTAGTATCACTTAAATCATTAAAAATTCAAAAAAACAATACACATTCTAAAGTTTGACACTGCAGATAATGTATTGGGTTAGATTTGTAGACATTTGGGGGGGAGAGGGGGGGGGGAAAGAAAGTTGACAAAATATGGGACAATTTTAGATGTTGTGCTGGCTGCCAAAATGTAAGAAAGACAATGTTTCCCACATGAAATTTGCATTGGGACGTGTTGTGAATTCGGGCAAAACCCACTGCAGTGGAACGCCGATAGCTAACGAACATCACAGGATCCACAGAGGCCTCATAAGTCCAAAATGTCAGAATTAGGAGGCATCGGAATTATGAGATCTCTGATTTATGAGGCATCAGATTTGTGCGACATCAGACTTAAAAGGACTTATAAGGACCTGGGGCGTCGGACCTGTGGGGCGTCGGACCTGTGGGGCGTCGGACCTGTGGGGCGTCGGACCTGTGGGGCGTCGGACCTGTGGGGCGTCGGACCTGTGGGGCGCCGGACCTGTGGGGCGCCGGAATTAAGAGCCTTTATTTAATTGGGGAGTGAGATGTTGTCGGACCTCGGACGGCGTCGGACTTACGAGCAGACCCTAATTTTGTTCCGTATTTCGATCTTAGCGATTTTCAACCGAAGGTTCATCAGGTACCCATTTTTCAAGACGGCGTGCGACCCAGTAGTCACTCTTTAACATAAAGCACCGGCTGTATAGTAAGACGTTTGGGAATTAAAAAACGACCCAAATAGCGTTTGACATACCCAATATCAGTTGATATTTTAAACAACTATCTTTGGTATGTTGGGACGCAACAATCGGAGACCAAAGACGGTGTATTTTGTTATTTCGTTGACTTTTTTTTTTCAAAAACGGTGTTAAGTATATTTGTACATAAAAAACGGAAGCCAAGGATGATGTTCGGTATATAGCTGAATGCTCGGTGTAGCAGTGTTCGGTAAGCGGCGTTCCACTGTATTGAATAGACAACAAGATTACGTGATGCTTTGGTTTACATGTGCGCTTTCCTATGGTAACAAAGTAGAGACGCTGGCGTTCATAGGAAGTCAAACATGTAAACCCAGCGTGACGTCATTACGTCTTGGGTCTATTGGATAAGATTTCATCTTGTTTAAAAGTGGAATTATTCTTGTAAAGATTTATATTTCTAAATAGTCAATTCATTCATTCATTCATTCATTTTACAGTAGTTGTGAGGTTATTGCATGGCCGTGACAAAACATCCACATCTTCTCAATTTTTTGTAACCATTGATTTATTGCAGTGCCGTGAATGAAACATTTGTTATATCATTCATTTTTTCTTTTTTCCACGTGTGTATGTATCTGTTTCGATGATTATTAAGATTTACTTTCCCTTTTGGATGATATTTTGTTTGTAGTTGGGGTATTTGACCGAGCCGCCAAACGTAGATTTCTTGGAAGTGGAGTACGAAATCTCGGAGAAAACCACGGTAAGGGTCAGTGCATACCAGACGGCAACCCACAGGTGAATTTGTAAAAAGGATTTGTTTAACCCCTTGACGCCAGTATTAATTCCTCATTGCACCGGATGATACGCACATACTGCCCAACAGCCCTTGTCCAGTAGCTGCACTGCACAAGGGACCCTAGCATGCAGCTGTGACACAGGTGGTGTTCTACAGCGTAGCACAACTGACAACAGCATTTTGGACGGATTAGCGGGCCGCGGTCATAGCCACTTTCCGGCCATAGCCACTCTCCGGCATCAAGGGGTTAATAACCAAGAATCAACAAAAATTTGTTTTATTTCAACTCCCAGCACATTTCGCTGCATGTTTTTTATGACGTCAAATTCGGTACAGAGTTTGAACCAGCTGGTGTGGAGTTGTTTTAAAACCCCAGAAAAGTACATTTACAATGTGCAAAATGTGACCTTGCCCAATGAAACCGGGACAAAGTCGCACAAGGTATTTTATTACAATGTACTCGTGAAGTCATTTCGGGGCGAATTTGGGTGGTTTTAGGTTTTTCTGAATCACAAACTATTATTCTACAATCTCCCCAAATTTGAACATAATCCATCACCCAGAAGTGTTTTTTTTCTCGATTTGGTGAAACAATTGTGTATATAAATAATAGACTTTTATGAACTTCAAAGCTGTTTATCTCATAATAAGGTTGTCTGGGTTTTATCACTAAATCCTTCTCCCTTTAAAGCTGAGAACCAAGAGAATTTGAAAAAAGCAACATCTAAAAATCAGAACTTGTCCTGTTTTGTTGAAGCAGGTCACTCTGTGAAAGAGAGAGGTACCTGGCCCTAACAGGCTTCTGTATCATTGGCTTGGCTCATTTGACCATTTTTTTTTTTCCTTTTTCTGTTTTGATTTGTGAAGCTACGGATTGACATGATAGATCAGCTGACGGGGCAGGCAACCATGACAACACCCATCATGTCCAGTGATGAGGTCAGTGAACTTTGCTAGTCCTTAAAGCATTGATGGGCTCGTGTTGAATGGACTGTGTGCGTGAATCTAGATGGTGTTTATTACCACTCACAAGAGCTTTATAGATAGTTTTGTAATGAAAATCCCCCATCACAAGGCCTAAAGGGCCACTCGAAGGTTAGTGTATGGAATATCCGCTCGTTGGACGAGAGTCTGTGATATGCCGGCAGACTCAATGATTAATTATGCAAACAAAGCCGCGTTCGCATTGGACTTAATATTGTCAAATGTTACGGTACGTGATTGTCAAAGTTCACGGTGTTAAATCCTCCGCTAGAAGCTTGGGCCTGTAGATCTTACGGTTGCGGAGGGTAAAATGGACAATTTGACAATGTTACCGCCTGTCCGCATTGGATTTAATTTGGTTAAGTTCTCTGTAGGTTTTACCAAAAAAAGTCCAATGCGAACGCGGCTCAAGACTGCATCTTGACCTCCATTCAGCAGGCTGCTTTCCATCGCGATATCGCGTCTTCTGTTATAATTATATGTGCTATGTTCCAAAAACACGGCAGCCAAATTGGCCAATCAGCAGCTTTGTCCAGATTTCTGATTGGCTGACATGTCCACATATATCAGACGTTTGTCAAGAAACGGCTCAGTTAACCAATGTATAATACTCCGACTGCTCAAAAGTGTAGGCTACAGAAAAAGAAAAAGGAAGAACAAAACATTAACCCTGAATAACATAACATTTAAAAGTAGGATACACCATTTGCAGATATTTCAAAAAATTACTACCAAATTCTTAAGAAATATCTTACTTATTTGAAAGTAAATAATGATTGTAGGCATCTAGCAAAAGGATTGTGCTAGATATCCTGTAATTGTTGAGAACAATTTTATAGAAACAAATTTGCAATCGCTGGACGGCGATCGTGAAAAAAACAAGAACAACATAAGAAACACTGCCTGACGCTGTTGGAAAATGAACCCCGTTTTTTCTTGCTTTTCTCAGCATCCATGATTGTAAAACTTTGGACAGGTCAGTTAAACGATATTTACTATACAACCACCAAAATCCACCCATTCCTGGTAATTCAAGCAATTATCAATGGTGTATTCTACCTTTTAACCTAAATCCTGCAAAATAAAAGTCACTGGTATAACTTTCAGAGTAATTGGGTTTTTTTTTCTCAAGTTTCCTTGAACATTCGTACACTGGCCCTGTTAAGATTGCCTAAAGTGTAATATTTGTAATATTGTCGTCATTGCCATGTTGCCCAACAGAGATACCTGAAGTTTGTGAACATGACCTACTCCTACACTTTCATCACCAACACCACATTTAGGTAAGATAAAGCTGACATCCAGAGAAAAATGTGTTTGTATCCTCGTCGGTATGACCATATGACTATAGCCCGGCTTATTCTTGGCTCGAACGCAAACGTGACATCACAAATGTTTTTTTTGCTGCTAAAGACGAACACTTTCCAGCTGGAATCATGACTACACCCAAACAGTTTGATTTTGGGGAGTTACTTTTGTAACACCTAGAATAACACAAACAAACGCCCAGTTTATAAAGGATAGTTGTGTGAATGTTTATATCCTACTTATAAATGCTCTTTTCAATGAAAATCATTTAGTTCAAAATGCGTATTTGTAGCCCAATTGGGCACTTTTAGAACATAGTACCCCTTTTACACCTAATAGTTTTTTTGGGTTTTTTTGTGTGTCAGTGTCGCAATAGCGCAGCCCCAGTTTGGCCTGTGGGAGTGGGGCATTAAAACCAAGGGAACCCTGCAAGAAGGTAAGATTGTCCTCCGACTCAAGGGGATTTCATCTGTTAACCCTGTTGGGACTCGAGTATTAGGGGCCTTCTCTAGAACTAATGTCAATAGACCGTGTAAGTCTCGCACATGAAGGTCACGATCAACTTCAGGACACCTCTGAGCCGTCGGCTACAGGACTTTTACGTGTGGTTGGTTTTCTATAATACTTTGGTTTTACGAAGATCTGAACCAAGAAATGCCCATAAATATTGATGATAAATTTAATATTAATTTTACAATATACGTAAACATACATGGCTGTCTAAACTTTTGTAGAAAAGTAGGACAAAAATTGTTTGACCTGAGCGTGCAGGTTGCAATGTGATTGACTCATTTTCGGGAAGAGAAAGCCCGGTCCCATAAATCCCTGTACTGCATGGTCTGGCACTGATGTGTGCATAAATGTACGAGCCTCCACCTAGTTATGGGGACAGGCTCTTTTGTTTGGAAAAGAATACCGAGTAGTGGGGACATTTTTGAGTCCCCATAGCGCGTTGGGTCTTCAGTAAAGGTAGAACAAGGGAAAATTGGGTTAGGGTATAATGAAAAAAAATGAAGAAGAGGACAAATTAGGGTGATGCTGAAAATTTTAGAATTTTAGAGTGTTCTGAGTTTGAGATTAGAGAGATATCAGTTTACACACAAACCCTATGGGTTGTCCCCATAACCCAATGTACCAAAACAATTTATGATCTTCTACTGCATGTGGTCCACACTTACGAGAGAACAATGGAATGACGTACATTATGACGTCAGTAGACTTTTTAGTTTTCCTTTTCCTTAATTTGATACAGTGGAACGTCGTTATAACGAACATCCCCAAATCCACAGATTTTGTTCGGTATAGCCATTTTCAACTGCCGGTCCATCAGGTGCAAAGACTTTGAACAACTTTAAAACGGGCGCCGACCATTGAATTCCAAAGAAAACGGTTGGCTTTTCTCTTCTATTCATTGGGGATATAATAGCCACCTGTCACAATGTTTGGTTTGTTTGGGAGCGAAGTATGGCGGATTGGAAATAGCCGAATGTTTAGTATAGCGGTGTTCCACTGTATATCAGTCAAATTTTGTAAATTGAAATGAAAAATTATATTTTTCCAACAGTTTTTATCTACCTTTCAGTAAAAAAGAACAATGTCATAAAAAAAATTGTTCAAGAAATCTACTTGCATTGAAGCTTCTAATCGATGTGCCTGGAAGTTTGGTTTCTCGTAAAGTCTTGTATGTTCTTGAGGTCAAATTACACGCTCTATAGCCGTGTTCCTATTAGACTTTCCTATTGGACTTTACCCATTTTTTGCATGAAAAGATTTTATGCGACGTGTGAGCAATATCGATTACTGTCGTCTTTTGCAAAGACTAATTTGAACCTTGCATTCTGCTCGACATCCCCTGCGCTGCTTCTGAATGTCACCGCCACTGACTTGAACCATTGTAGTGGTAGTTATTAGAAGATTCTTGAAGGATTGAGGCAATAGTCACCCTTCCACTAACAAATTCAAGAAATATTGGATGTCAGATTTTGGAGGATTTCGACTGAATTCAATTGTGGAAATGGGTGGAAATGGGTGGAAATGGGAGGAATTGGCAGGATTGAAATGACTCCTAGCAAAATGGGGCCTAGGAGCTTGGGATTAATTCAAGAAGGTCAACATATTTTTTTAATTTATTTATTTATTAACCACTTCCAACAGCGGAGGAACCGCCAATTACAGGAATGGGAATATGTGACTTGGCACCACGAAATGAGCGGAAAGTCGCACATGGCCAAAACGAGTTAATGGCCAAAACGTTTGGTTTTGAGTTGTTAACGTTTTTACATATAAACAAACCTTTTTTATGATTTCCCAAAATTGTATAGCTCAATCAAAACTCTGTTTTTTGGTGGCTGAATTGCACTGAGTGGTAGTATAGTTGGCCAGTTCACAGACTCCGTTTGAACTTCGCTTTGTTAAAACAAGGGAGTACGATCGACTTCAGCAATTTCAAAAGAGTATAGTGGCAACTAGGAATAAGCTACAGCAACACACAATACATCATTTGAAAGCTTAGGACCTCCTCTTTCTAGAAATGTAATAATGTCAACTTTGTTATTTTGCGACTTTTCACTTATTTCGTGGTGCCAGGTCACATATGGTAGGTTACTATTTGGATATTAAAAAACTGCAGATGATCCTATATGCCTTTTATACATTTAAATTGATATCCGACTGTTTTCTCGTAGACTTTGATATCCTGGATGAATCGCAGGAGGAGGTGACCCTCTTGATTGCTCCGTGGTAAGTGCCCCAGCCTGTCAGATTGTCTTATGGACTTACTGGACGTATTGGAAACCCTGTTCTCGTGTTGAATGAACTTGCGAGTGGTGATCGTGAACAGGATTTTCATTCCCTGCTCATTGGGGAGTCGATGAAGAACTTCGGGAGCAAATAATGCAGACTTGGGCCCCTCCGAAACTTACGTTAATTTTGTGCATAAAATTAGAAGCATTCATTCAGTGCAGGAGCAGTATAGATAACAAATAAAATTGTACGTGATGCAAGTGTACATGTAGTTATGCACGGCAGAGTTCTTGTCAAACGAATAAAGAATGGTTAGGTGAAGTCCATTTTAAAGACAGTATACACAATTTGCAAACATAAAAAAAAACTACTGAATTATTAAGAAATACCTTACTTGACTTTAAAGTGAATAGCAGTCTCAAACATCCTGCGAAATCATGATACCTGGGGCCAATTTCACGGAGCTGCTAAGCACAAACATTTGCTTAGCACAAACAAGTCTTGCTCAGTGAAAGCAGGTTACCAGTCAAAACTCTATGTGCTTTTTATGCTAAGCAAAAACCAGCTAAATACCAGTCCCAAACAATATACATCCCCTGACAATTTGGTTTGTAACCCTGTTTTTGCCAAGGAAGAATTTTTATGCTAAGCCAATTTTTGTGCTTATAGCAGCTCCGTAAAATTGGCCCCTGGTGTGCTGTGGTTTTCAAGAAAAGTGGAATGTTGCCATTGCCAGCCGGCAATCGTTGGCACATACCTGACCATTTTCAAACTCTGCTCCTTACGTATTAAATTCAGTTTGTCCAAATTTTATTTGCAATATGGTTACACATCTGTGAATGGGTGCAAGCCAAGAAGTCTGATTTCCCAACCTAAATTCCCTGACTCTCTTTTTTGTCTGAAAGAAGACAAGAACCAGACTACAAAAACAGCATTGCATTTCTTGGTTTTTCCAGCATCTCTGAACACAAATTTGTAAAAACGAGTCGGCATCACAATATGTACTGTAAATATGTGACATGTCATCACAAAATGAGCGTAAAGTCGCACGAGGTGATTTCCCAGTACGGCCAGTCAAAGTCAAAATTTGAAGGGGTGGTCGATTTTGAGATTATATGGTTTTTTTAAAGACTAAATCCCCAACAATCAATTCCCAATTTTTCAGGACGATCAGATAAAAACAAAATTAATTTTTGAGACAATTTTGACTATGCCTTTCTATGCCTTTCACACAATTTCTCGCAAGAAATACCCGTTTTCTCATAATCTCTGTATTAAGACTCCAGACTAAAAAATAAAAATATAAAAGATATCGAGTATCAAACCTCCAAGTGTTATATACCATTGGAAAGCTCTGTTTCCACAGAATTTAGAAATACCCATATCTCAATTTTTGATTTTGCCGACTTTACGCTCATTTTGTGATGACAGGTCACATATATACCCCTAAACCTTCCATTTTCGAAAATTACAGCAAAAGCAAATGGTGTATACTACTACCATTATTACCCGGTACATGGATGCAAATAAGTTTATGAATACGCTGTTGTCTAATTGGTTCACCAGGGAGTTTTGTGACTGCCACGTCGGCCATGAAGGAAAGATAACCACCGCCAACATCACCAAGTCCGTACAAGAAGCCATCAATGAACTGGAAGGGCTGAGCCAAGTCCTGGAAAAATGTGAGTTTAGGCCATGTCTGATGAAACAGGCTTTCATATGCTACGACTTTGTCTATTGTCTGCCTGCTCACGCGTATCGGTAATGGGCGAACACCTAGACAATAGCCATAGACAGGGGGTTCAGACACAGCCTTACTTTAGGGACACTATTTTTAGGAAGCGCCCGATTGGGCTACAAAATGCACTGGCTTTCATTAAAGTATTACTACTTCTCCACTCTTTGTTTTTTACCTTGTTCCTACTCTATTTTTTTTTTTTGAAATTTATCTTTTTTTCCTACTTTTCCCAAAACACAAATCTCAATCAATATTTTTTTAAAGTTACTAATAATAATAATAATAAACAAAAATAATAATGATTGACCAGGAAATTGTGATACAAGTCGCGCTATGCATTTATGTGTAATGACCTGTTAAAGTTGAGAGTGATTTTTTTTGGTCAAAATGTGTCTTAATCGACACCCTTAATATTCAATTTTTCAGATTTAATTAAGAAAAACCTGGATTTTGATAATTAGAGTAAAAAAATACCTTTTAAAGCTGCATGTTTTAAATGTATTGACTTAGTTTTGTTGTGTTTTGAAGCCTGTTTTCTCGGTTGTGTGATTTGAATTCCATGGAAGCTATGGGGCTATGGAGCTGTACTATGTACTAAATGAAAGCCTATATCCTTGACTTTTCTATTTTTATTTTTTGTGACTTATATTACCTTTTACTGGAGCGGGTCACATAGTTTCTCTTGTCTTATGACTTCTGTTCTTCAGGTGATGATTATATGGTACGCAAGCTACTGGTGGATACAAACATCACTAAGCACGTCGCCTCTAACTGGAAGGGGGAAAAGGATCGCAATCCAGATAACTTGTGAGTTTTAATATTGAACCCAGGTGATTTCTGTAATCTCAATTCATTCAAGTAGTGTACATAGTGAGCAGAAGGTGGCTCATCAGGCTTGTCTCCTAATAATTGGCATGACCCAACAGAAAAAATTGATATCCGATATCCTCTTGGGTGGAGAGAGGCAGGTAGGGTGAAGTGTATAATAATATATCATAATAATTGGGGGGGGGGGGAGCAGGTGGTAATCATTCTTACTGGCAGCTGACAAGCTGAATTGCTTGGGTCAGCCATGAGATTGTTCAGACTTTTATAAAGATATGGTGTGTTTTTTTCAGACATTTTATCAATTTTCAGACATTTCTCCAAATTAACTTTCTCATACTTGTAGGGACACAAATACAACGTTGTCGAAATTGATGAAATGTAGACAACCGCCATACGAACATGTATACATGACCAAGGAGCACAGCCAAAGATAGATTGATTTTACTTTTAACCCTAACCCCCTAGGCCTTACTTTGGGCTAAAGAACTACGTACATGTACTACAGAATACTACTTAGTATTTTGTAGCACTGGGTCTCTCCGTGACTGATGATTGGGTGTGTACTGACAGAGTACAGATACTGCCAACTACAAAATACTAATAGTGGCAATACAGGTCAGTAATACTTACCTGGCAAAAAATGCAGTAGTCCAGCATTGACCCATTGCTGTGTCCCAAGTGACAATTTTTGCTGTAGAGTTTAGAACACCCTACATAGCATACATGGGGCATGCACACTCAGCAAGCAGAGGGACCCAATGCTAAAAAGTACTACAAGTGCAATTAGGGGTGAAGTACCCAATACTAAAAATTACTACAGGCATTGCACACAAGTCAGTGAGAGTACTGCATACTACTTTTTACTACTAGTAGTAAAAAGTAGCATTAGGTAGGGTTAGGGTTAATACAATTATTATCTATCAATTAATATTATCTATCAATTAATATTATCTGTATTGTCAGTTCAGTAATGGTAAATAGGCTTCCTTTGTTTTTTGGCTAACAACCAGCCTGTATTACTCTTAACAACCAGGCACCATCTTATTATTAAGGCACAGTCGTAAGGTCGATTCAGTACAAAAGCAAACGGAAATGCAAATTTTGGTGCAAAAAATTTGAAGAAAAACAAATTTCTGGTACCACTGTACCGACTGTATATTAATGTTTTTAATGTTGTCCATTCACAGCAACGGAATCATTTTCAACGCGGTAGCAACCCACGGTGGTGTGACCAGAATCTATCCCAGCAGGTAACCATGGCAACACGCTGACCAAAATCAGCTGAATACGTGTGGAACACTTTCACATAAAAATCTGCTCAAACAAAACCTGGACAAAGTTGACAATTTGTGTTTTTTAGATTTTGCAATTTTCAAATTCTCTAGGTTCTCATTTTAAAATGATGATCATATTATGTACCCCCGCCCTGTCTCTCCTGGTGGAAGGATTTAGTGATAAAACCCTGACAACCTAATTATGAGATAAACAGCTTTGAAGTTCAGAAAAGTGTATTATTTTGTATACTCAAAAATAATTGGGGGGTGACGGGATTATGTTCAAATTTGGGGAGATTGTAGATTAATAGATAATTTGTGATTCAGAAAAACCCAAAAGCCTAAAATCCACGCCAAAATTACTTCACGAGTACATTGTAATAAAACACATTACAATGTGTCCGGGTTTCGTTGGAGCAGGTCACATATAGGGTTAAGGCATTCTAGCAAAATGAGACAGAACTGAGCAGAGCTTGAAATGAGGGTTTAACGTTGATAAGGTAAGGGAATCGAATGCTATTTACATTGTGATTTGTATGATTTGATTCTCTTACAGCGTTCCGGATGAATGGACAGCCGAGGAGACTGCGGCTTTCCAGGACCCATGGGATCAGTCCTACTACCAGAGAGCGCTGTACACCAACAATTACGTGTTTGCTGCACCTTACAACTCGGGTGGGTGGGGCTCGTATACTTCGTTGGGGTTGGGGTTAGGGGTTGGGGTTGGGGTTAGGGGTTGAGGTTAGGGGTTGAGGTTAGGGGTTGAGGTTAGGGGTTGAGGTTAGGGGTTGAGGTTAGGGGTTGAGGTTAGGGGTTGAGGTTAGGGGTTGAGGTTGAGGTTGGGGTTGAGGTAGACTGAGTCAGTGAATATAATATGTGACCCGCTCTGAAAAAAGTCACACAAAATTGAAAAAGCTTGCCATTACACGTAAATGCATAGCGCGACATCATCTTTTCTTGGAGCAGGTCTCACATTATGTCCCCAAAAGTCTAGCTCTACTAGGTTATCTGGTTTTTTGGTGTTTTTTTGGTTTTTTAACCTTAATATATGTCTGCTACAAATTGCCTGTAAAGGTTGAATTTTTAAATCTGCTTTTACATGTACTTTTGGAAATTCTATTTAGACGTTGTGATGTTACCGGTAAATGAATCGTATTGGACGTCTATCATGGTCAGCAAGGCAGTTCACATGACTAAAGACATCATACATGCAGGTGAGTACGCACCTGCTAGTCCTAAATAGTGTCTCGCCAAATCCATGTTCACTTTTTTTCTGTGAGCATCTCGATACCAAACACAGACTAGTCTACATGTAGTCACTCTTACATCGTATTAAACCAAGGTCTGGAAAACAAAAGAGAGCAAAAGGAACTAGAAAACAAAAGAGAACTATTAAGGAACAAAGAATCCTCGGACGACGGTATCTTTGTCAAAATTTGTTCTTGGTCGTTCGGGTAGCGTTAGGTTAATGGGATTAGGTTATATTACAGAAATAAAGGAAATACAATAAGGTATCCTCGGTCGTTATGTGGTGTATAAAGTGTGTAATCGCCTTCAATCGTGGACCCCCTAGAACCCCTCATTTGTACTTTTTTTGAAGACCTACCATATGTTTTGTACACGAACGTCAATTGTGGACAGTTTGTCAATCGTGGACCTATTGTCCTCTATTGTCCTCTATTGTCCTCTATTGTCCTCTATTGTCCTCTATTGTCCTCTATTGTTCCACATCTGCGGTTGACGGTAGTTGCATATACAATCCCATTGTATCCACTTGTTTTCCACCTGATCGATTAAACAAAAGTTGAGACCAACAAATTATAAAAGTCATCAATTAACAATATTTGTTTAATGTAATGCTTTCTTTTTGTTCAAATACTTGTGTTATTTGCAAAACTGAAAAGGATGGGTGTCCTTTGCTTCTGTATAATGTAGGGACACTGGTCCTGGCCGTACTTTCAAGCACACCCAAAGTTTGACTTTTTTATTTGTATCATCCATCTGGATGTGCTGTGCTATTCTTTAATATGCAAAATACAAAATATAGGTCTGTATTTTTTTATTTGTGATACATAAATAGATCATCTAATTGTTCATAAATTATTCAGTGATTTGTAAAATGGCCTTTAATTCCTGATTATTCCTTAATGCAAACATTGAAACCTATAATTCTTATGCAATTTTATTAATTACTGGCAAAGTAAATTCACCCATAGAAGGTCCCAAATGTCATGGAAATTATAAACAATTGTTTTCTCTTGTTTTCTTCTTGCAATCTTCAGTTGTCGCGGTCAGTTTGGACCCCGGTGTGTTCAACGACATGTGGATAGGCGAAACTAAAAAGGTTAGAAGTGATTCCTTCCCTGTGTGGCCTCTGTGGAGACAATGTGCATGGGTGGCTTGTGCGTAAAATGCTCGCCTCTAACCAATGTGGCCCAGGTTCGATTCCCGGCACGGACCATATGTGACCTGTCACCACAAAATGAGAGTAAAGTCGGAAATATTGAAAAATTAGATATTGGTATTTTCAAATTCTTGAGAAAGAGAGCTTTCCAATGGTATAGAACACTTTGCGATAAATACTTTTTTCAGCGCTCCAGAAAGTCATGGGTTACACAAAACGTGTTTGTGAGAAAACGTACTTTAAACATCTTAAACAAAACACGCAAAAGATTACAAAACAGGACAAGTAAGGTTCAGTTGAGCATAGCAACGGCTATGTTCTAATCATTATTTCTTCTTAAAATTGTCCACACATACAAACTATTGTATAAACAACAAAATATCAAAATTTCGAAAACGTGGAATAATTACGAGGACCTGAATTGCATATTTAATTACCGTGTTAATTAGACCACTAATAGACTTTAATCCAAACACTAACTACGCAAACACTACGCAAAATCGCGTAATTTAAGAGGTTTTCGATCATCTGATCTCACCCAAAAAATGGGAATATGTAGAGGAGGACTTGGGCTTTCCAAATTACTCAAAATCTCAAAATTGACTACCCCTTCATATTTTGACTTTGGATGGCCATATCTCTGAATCACATTGTGCGACTTTACTCTCATTTTGTGGTGACAGGTCACATATGTGAGTAGAGTTGTGCGTTGGTTCTCTCCTGTGCCACGAGGGTTTTTCTCCGGGTCCTCCAATTTCCCCTCCTCCCCCCCCCCCCCCCCCCCCCCCCCCTCCTGGAAAAATCAAACACTTTCTATCTCAGGCTGTGCTTCGTAGTCATATATGAGTCGATGTGGCCGGCTGCCATAGGCGCCTTTACGTGCCAGCGGCTCGACCACGATGTAGCTGCATCCTTCGCAATTTAGCACACTAGCTGCGAGTAAGGATAATTAGCCTCCACAATTATTATAATTATTATTATGAATGTAATCAAAAATGCAGTAAAACATTTGTATTTCACAAGTTCTTCATTCATACATTGGCAAGTTCCCTATTAACTCTTTCCTTATTACCAATGTAAGTTTACTCAACCGTTTCGAGCATAGTGTTAAAAAACATGGTAAGGAAAGGGTTAAAGGTAGGATACACCATTGGTAATTGCTTGAATTATCATGAATGGGTAAATTTGGGTGTGTTATATCTTAAAGTAAATATCGTTTAACTGACCTGTCCGAAGTTTTACAACCATGGATGCCGAGAAAAGCACGAAAAACAGCGATTGTTTTCAACCGGCGTCGAGCAGTTATTCTTATGTTATCTTTGTTTTTCGTGATCTTTACAAATTTAATTTTTCGGAATAATTAGGGGATATCTAGCGCAATTATTTTGCTAGATGCCGAGAATCATTATTTACTTTCAAATGAGTAATATATTTCCTAATAATTCGGTAGTAAACTTTTTCGATTTCTGAAAATGGTGTATCCTACCTTTAAGTACATGTATTAAGCTTTCAGTCAAAAATGAAAATCAAGTCAAAGATTTACAATTTACCAAAATATCTCAATTTTGCTTAATTGTTCGCGTCGGATGATGTATATACACGCAAAGTTTTTCCGAGATTCAAAACGGATGACGGATAAACACGTCACGAGCAAGGCCGGAAGTGAACGAGTCTGGTGCTTCCCACGGATATCGACCTGAACCCGCCTCGGATAGATTTTTGTGAAATGGAATCCTGGGCCTGGGCTCGATCAATGTAAAAATAATCCTGTTGCGAACTGGTTAACCATTTCGCGCCGGGATTATTTTAACATCATTAAGCCGACGCGCGGTATTATTTTTAACAAAACTCGATCCGAAGCGGGTTCAGGCCGATAGTACCGGGTAGCACAGCACACCCACGCATTTCCGGGCCTTGCTCGCTGCTGACAGACATTTCCGGCCTTGCTCGTGGCGTGTTTATGCGTCATCTGTTTTGAATCTGGGGAAAACTATGCGTTTCCGCATAATACGTCATCCACCGCGAACTGGTTATTAGTGACCTTTATGGGTTTGGTTTGTTTTTACTTGAAACAGGGATTCAACGGCATGGAAGATGAGAAATTGTCCTGTTTGAATGAGGTAAGTGATATGGGAGGGATTTTGAAGTTGAAGACTTCCACTTGTTTAATAGAACAGGGTCCTTGAACTGCTAAATATTAAAGTTGCAGTGGATTATTTTTCATTTGATGTCTCATTTAAAAAGTGAATAACAAATTTTACTATTAAGATGATAGCATTGAAAGAAAACAAATTGTTTTTGGTTTTTTTGAAATATTAAAATAGCATATCAAGAAGTCCACATTGAGAAGGAGGGCAATTCCGCAATAAAGTGGATAATTTTGAAACAAATCTAAATTTGTAACTATCTTTAGAACTACAAGCATCACAACAAGATCTTTCATTAGAGTGGTGTGACAGTGAGATGGAATGTAGTTTAGCATCCCAGGTTTGTTTTTGCTAAAATCATGAATTTTTAGTACTCATTGAGGCACCTTCGGTTAACTTGCGAAACGTGAGTTCAAATTCTGTGACAAAGGAGCTTTTTCATTTGATTATTAGTTTCTTATAATGTTCAAACTGACCGTACTAACCGTAACGATACTAACCGTAACGTTAGTAACCGTAACGTTACTAACCGTAACATTACAGTTACCGTAACGTTACAGTTACCGTAACGTTACAGTTACCGTAACGTTACAGTTACCGTAACGTTACAGTTACCGTAACGTTACAGTTACCGTAACGTTACAGTTACCGTAACGTTACAGTTATTGTAACGTTACAGTTACCGTAACGTTAACTGTAATGTTACTAACCACAATTTGTGGGTCTTGTGTCAAAACAAAGTGACTGCTAAAAATGTAACGTTTATAGTGAAAGTGCCGAGGACTATAATATCTTGCATGTCTTTAAAATCTGTTTGGAATTGAAGAATGTTTCTCTTCTTTACCTACCCAGAGTATCCAGTGCTTCATCCTTGACGATGGCGGATTCATCGTAGCTACCAACCAAGAAGATCGCCAAGGAAATGTAAGATTCTCAACAATGTAATCTTATCATTCCCAAAGTGTATCCCCAAAACCCAGATCGTAATTTGAAAACATATTTTGGTTGTATTAGGTCCCATCTCAATTAATTGTCCAGATTGAGTTGTGGACAATGTTGCGGGTAAAATCTTTGTCCAGACGAAGCATTTGTTATAGACATATTTAGGGGAAATGTTCATTAGCAACTCACCAATAGTGATAACTTTACTGGAGAGAGGATAGTAACAGGGTTTTATGACGGCTGTTTGTGTATGAATCAGTTAGGGATTGAGACCAAATAGACCCGGTATATACATGTAACCCGTCCGGTATAAAGCGGTATAAAGCCCGTCCGGTATAAAGCGGTATAAAGCCTGTCCGGTATAAAGCGGTATAAAGCCCGTCCGGTATAAAGCGGTATAAAGCCTGTCCGGTATAAAGCGGTATAAAGTCCGTCCGGTATAAAGCGGTATAAAGCCCGTCTGGTATAAAAGGTTATAAAGCCTGTCCGGTATAAAGCGGTATAAAGCCTGTCCGGTATAAAGCGGTATAAAGCCTGTCCGGTATAAAGCGGTATAAAGCCCGTCCGGTATAAAGCGGTATAAAGCCTGTCCGGTATAAAAGGTTATAAAGCCTGTCCGGTATAAAGCGGTATAAAGCCTGTCCGGTATAAAGCGGTATAAAGCCCGTCTGGTATAAAAGGTTATAAAGCCTGTCCGGTATAAAGCGGTATAAAGCCTGTCCGGTATAAAGCGGTATAAAGCCCGTCCGGTATAAAGCGGTATAAAGCCCGTCCGGTATAAAGCGGTATAAAGCCTGTCCGGTATAAAGCGGTATAAAGCCCGTCCGGTATAAAGCGGTATAAAGCCTGTCCGGTATAAAGCGGTATAAAGCCCGTCCGGTATAAAGCGGTATAAAGCCTGTCCGGTATAAAGCGGTATAAAGTCCGTCCGGTATAAAGCGGTATAAAGCCCGTCTGGTATAAAAGGTTATAAAGCCTGTCCGGTATAAAGCGGTATAAAGCCTGTCCGGTATAAAGCGGTATAAAGCCTGTCCGGTATAAAGCGGTATAAAGCCCGTCCCGTATAAAGCCCCTCTCGTATAAAGCTCAGTCTGACCTGAATTGTATAAAGTAAGTCAGGTGCAACAATTTATTGCCCTTAATGGGAACTACCAGAGTAGAACAAAAGAAGACCGGATTAAAGACTTATCAAGCTAATATGTTGAACAATGACAGGCTCCATGACAATCACAATTTGCTGGTGAAATACCGGTAGATCAACTTTTACACCACCTAAATTGACTGCGCAAGTTACGCCATAATTTGTTCTGCAAATCGCAGACTTTACGCACTATCCAACTGTCGGGAAACTGTCGCAACCGAAATGTTGTGCAGCATCAATATTGCACAGCGTATGCAATAAATTGCGACGCAAGAGGGAGTTTTTGTGAAAATGGCTGCAGAAGGGAATAAGGATTCAGTTATTTAGTTGGATTCAGAAGAAAGACAAATCATTCTTTGTTTCCTTTCCTAGGTTGGCAGTTTCTTTGGGCTCATCGATGGCGATCTGATGCTGGATCTCCTGAACAAAACTGTTTATAATCTGTACGTGGTATTATTTATTTGCGAATATTTTTCCATCAGTTTACATGTTTTTAAAAGCTGCATTATTAAAGGTAGGATACACCATTTGCAGATATCAAACATTTTTACTCCCAAATTATTAAGAAATATCATACTTATTTGAAAGTAAATATTGATTGTATGCATCCATCAAAATGATTGCGCTAGATATCCTGTAATTGTTCCGAAAAATAGAAAAACAAACAATCGCAATCGCCGGACGGCCATCGCGAAAAAAACAAATCGACATAAGAACAACTGCCCAACAACGGTTGAAAACAAACGCCCTTTTTCAGGTTTTTCTCGGCATTCATGATTATAAAATGTTTTTTTTTTGTTTACCTATTTATGATAATTCAAGCAATTACCAATGGTGTATTCTAGCATTAAGGCAGGTTTTAGTATTATAAGTGAAAAATATCTTGTTTGCGTTGCGTAAGTTTTTAGTCGTAGGCGCTTTGCATGTTAGTTGTGCAAGTGTACGACTACAACGCATGTTGTATATAATAGCTTTTGCATGGTACATGTACGTGAATTTGTGGTGTTCTCGACCAATGCACGCGATATAAAAATGTTTAATTTTGATTCCGAACAATTTTGTTTATATTACCTTTGTATCAATATTATAAACATATAGACTGGCACAATTCGGTCACTAGTACATATGTACATGTCTATGCGCCCCGAGGCGTGAGTGAAATAGAACCCTCTTCTGATCACTCACAGGCTCATTGGGCATGGACGTACACTAGTGACTGAATTGTGCCAGTCTATATACCGGTATGTGTTTTATAACACAACTTTTTCCAAAATATGTCAGGAGTATCGTGATTCGTGCCAGATCTCACCCCTTTTTTATTTAATGATGAGCCTTCTCAGCCTCCCGATGGCACTGCAACTAGTCCAAAATTGTTTGAAAATAGTGCCCGGTCAGGCACTATACTCAAATTGTACTTGTATTAGTGAATCCCACATAATAGTACATGACCGTATTAGAATAAACAAACCAGAATAAAGCAAGAGGTGTGTTATAATTTTGACTATTGACCTCTTGCTATCGCCCTCTTGCTATTGCCCTTTCGTAGGATGACAATGAATGATTTCCAGGCAGCGTGTCCCAGACAGAAGATTGTAGCAGGATCATCTGGCATCAGAAGCACAAACGTGGTGAGTAGAAGTAACTTGGAAGTAGAGTAGACCAAAAAAAGCTTAAAATCTTAAATTGGTGCTAAACAACTTACTGGATAAAGGTTTAGCTCTGAATGCTGTATATACATGTTTTGTAAAAAAAACACCAATATTCTACGATCTCGCTTACAAATACAAATGGCCGAGTCACGTTTAAAATTGCACCCGTAATCAGCATCTGGGACATTGCAGCTACACGATGTTATCCTGCACTGAACTGACAAACTGTAGCAACCTCTAACATGTGTGTGTCAATGTTTGCGCACACCCATTTACAGATTTGCCCAATTACATGTACATACTAAATAACTGCTAACCGACATTTCCAAAAATGTGTCACTTGACACACCTTTGGGAAATGAC
This sequence comes from Crossaster papposus, assembly GCA_037893245.1. Taxonomy (NCBI): domain Eukaryota; kingdom Metazoa; phylum Echinodermata; class Asteroidea; order Velatida; family Solasteridae; genus Crossaster; species Crossaster papposus. The sequence continues at coordinate 55,588 of JBAIAA010000780.1, read as the reverse complement.
CTGGGGCCAATTTCATAGAGCTGTTAAGCACAAACATTTGCTTAGCATGAAAATTCTTCCTTGTAAAAAACAGGGTTACAAACCAAATTTGTGGGTATTAACATATTATATTATAACACTTATATTCAGTTGGTTTTTGCTTAGCATGAAATGCACATGGAGTTTTGGCTGGCAACCTGTTATTTTTGGGCAAGACTTGTTGGTGCTAAGCAATTTTTTGTGCTTAACAGCTCTATGAAATTGGCCCCTGATGCTAGCCTGTGGAAAGGAATAATTTGTAGCATCATTAATATCTTTAGAGCAAGTCACCTTTGTAATAATCAGTCATTTTTGAATAGCTTCAAATCGTATAACATAGCATACACTTTTATTGGTGCCTTGAGTTTTTCTTGTTGCTCTTGTTTGCAGCCTACGCTGTCTGATGTGGTGAACTTCAACACTTGGGCAGTCACTGCTGCATGGCAAGTTGCTTTTTTCAAACCCTTGCTATTTCAAATGTGATTTTTCCTTTTGTGTTTAGCTTCTTACAAATTCCTCCACATATAATAGAGTGCATTGCAAGAAGCAAACCAAAACTGGCAAAGACTCAAAATGCAGGTTGCCCATTTTTGGGGTTGTCGTAAGCCCAGACGCGAGCTCGGACGCGAGCCCGCTCGCGAGCCCGCTCGCTCGCTAGTCCGCTCGCTAGTCCGCTCGCTAGTCCGCTCGCTAGTCCGCTCGCTAGTCCGCTCGCTAGTCCGCTCGCTAGTCCGCTCGCTAGTCCGCTCGCTAGTCCGCTCGCTAGTCCGCTCGCTAGTCTGCTCGCTAGTCTGCTCGCTAGTCCGCTCGCTAGTCCGCTCGCTAGTCCGCTCGCTAGCCCGCTCGCTAGCCCGCTCGCTAGCCCGCTCGCTCGCTAGCCCGCTCGCTCGCTAGCCCGCTCGCTAGCCCGCTCGCTCGCTAGTCCGCTCGCTAGTCCGCTCGCTAGCCCGCTCGAATCACAAATCCAGTAACAAGTAAATCACAATTGAGTTTATCACAAGTCTCAGCTTGCGATTTAGATTGAGACTGATGGAGTTCTGGTGAGCTAGCAGGCAGTTGCAGATACTTGTTATGGACTCATTAGTAAGATGGATATTTTTAATGTAAACATTTACCTATCCGTAACAAACGAACGAACAGTTATTTTTGTAACTGGTCAAATATATTAATAATAAAATTTAAATTGTTGTTTTATTTTTTTCCCGTTATTTTTTTCCTTTTTAGGTCATTCCTTCGTCATTTTCTGTATGACGTTATCTTCCTTGGTGTCAGTGATTTCACCAGTAAGTTTGCATTGTTTTTGGCATTATTTCTGTTTTGTGGTACTTTCTGATGTTACCAATATGGCGGATAGATTCTTTCATTTTTTTCAACCTTCTTGCTGATACTTTTCAAAATCAAAATGATTTTCAGATATTAATAAAAATTTACTACCGAATTATTAAGAAACATCTTAGTCATTTGAAAGTAAATATTGAATGTAGGCATCCATCAAAATGATTGCGCTAGATAGTAATTGTTTCGAAAAATAAAAAAAAAAAATTTCAAAAAAAACCAATCGGACGGACGGCCATCGCCAAAAATAAAAATTCGACATAAGAACAACTGCCTGATGCCTGATAGATTCTTCAATTTTTGTTAACCTTCTTGCATATACTTTTGTGTCCAAGGGAGCCACCGTCCTTTCTACTAGATTTTAAACAGGCATTACACAAAGCAAAAATTTTGCTGGGAAAAACAAATAAAATAAATACATGCATCCTTCAAATGTCTGATATAAAAAAAATGAACCGTTTTTTGTTTTACTCGGCCTGAGGGATATTTTAACCAGTTCGCACCAAGATTATTATGACATTGACCAGGCGCGGGATTGTTTTTCAAGAATTTTGATCCGAGACGGGTTCAGTCCGGCATCATGGGTAGAACACTCTGATATTTCCGGCCTCCCTCGCTGCAAGCCGGTCACTGACAGATATTTCCGGCCTTAGTTGTCACCTGTTTATTCGTCATCTGTTTTGAATTCCGGACAAACTTTGCATATATACACGTCATCCGACGCGAACTAGTTAAAGGCCCTATGACAAGTGTAAATTTATTATTGAAGTTTTTGTTACAATTCTTAATTCCTTCAGTGATTTACTAGGAATCTTCCTCACTCCTGCAAATTTAGTGGGGTGAACTCGACCCCCAACCTGTTGGATTCTGATTATATTAAAGTGAACAAAGAAAACTGACTGGAGTGGTTTTGAACCTGTGACCTCTAGAATACCGTATAAAAAGCACAGAGATTTTTGCTGGTAACCTGCTTTTACAGAGCAGGACTGTTTTTGTGCTGGGCAATATTTGTTGTGCTTATTAGCAGCTCCATGAAATTAGCCCCTGATTCCCTGCTATTGTTTTCTAGCTCCCTATGTTGAGGCCGAAGACATAGAAGCCTCAGCCAACGTGAGCTGCATCAAGGTCTTGAAGCAGTATTACTACGGCGACGATGTCAAGAACTCTAGTGGTTTGGTTGACTGTACAGGATGCTCTAGGTAAGCGTCTGCATTAACCCTACTCTTACCAGGCCCAACACAGTCCACCAGGTGTAACGAGCACAAATTTGTGCAGGAGCCGCGTTGTTGGTGGCCTCTCCATGCAAAAGCCCACGAGAAAGACGTGTATCGGTCTAATGCAAATGCACAACAGTACCACAGAAAATTATTTCTACCATGTTCATTTCTTAATTTGCTGGATAGACATTTCGCACAACTACTCTTGAAGATAGAACACATCATTTGCAGATATCAAAAGATTTTACTATCAAATGTGACCGGCTCTACAAAAAGGTGTCTTAAGTCGCGCTATGCACTATCATGTTATAGCCCGCTGAACGTTGAGAGGGTAAACATTTCATCAAAATGTGATTTGTATTTGTTGTCATGAATGAAATCTTTATTACATGTACCTACAGTTTCAGGTTTCATTAAAAGAAATGTTGATTTTGATGAATAAAGTGAAAAAACGACCATTTTGTTTGCATCGTTCTGTTGTAGTACAACAGAGCCGGCTATTTCAAAGCCTGTTTTCTCAGTTGTGTAATTTGAACTTCGAGAAATTAATCAATATGTAAACACGTCGTGTCTTCAAAATGGGAGGGGCTATGGATCTCTATTATATACTAAATGAAAGCTTACGTTATGGGCTTTCTAACCATGTATATAACTCAATTTCATTTGTTTGCAACATAAGACCCCTTTTTGTAGAGCCGGTCACAAATACAACCCCCCAAATCAATCCATCCATTCATGTTAATTCAAGCAATTACCAATGGTGTATCCTATCTTTAAACTGACTTAATGAATACTTAATTAATACTAACCTATGAATCAGTAAAGCTGGATTGAATTGTTGTACCGAATATGGCCTCTAAACTTTTCTCTTCGATCGCACTCCTCGACATTTGTACCCTTGCTTGTTATTCTACTAATATTTTATTTTCCAAAAGACAAATCTGTGATGGCCCTATAGTCAAATAACTTTCTCGTGATATATATGTACTGACTGTGTGCCAAATGTCGTGCTTTTATCATCAAGTGAACAATTCTGTCATAATTGGCACTGCTCTGCCTGACTAATTACAACTGTACTTAGGCCATCAGCATTGGTAAAAAAATGACCATCGGTAAATGATCAAAAGGAAGAATGCTCATAGTGATTTTTAGCAAGGTATGCTCACCTAGAGTTGGGAAATGTGTAATAACATTGCAGTGAGCAGTGGCAGCTTTTTGAATGCTGTCACTTTGTTCATTTTGTTTCTCCAAAATGGCCGCCAATATGCTTGTTAATGGTAACTAGCGAAAGTCAGTGTAGCGGGTCTTGTTGTATTTTTCAAGGCACTTACAGTATGTACCCTTACCTGTTTTTCCCTTCAACCTTGTTCTATGGTTAAAATAACCCATAGGAAAATTTGTCTAAGAAAATGACAAACGTTTCGATAGTCGGATTCAAACCACAGACCTTTCGATCCATAGCTCTCCTCTCTACCAACAATGCTATTGGCGAGTTGGTCGAGGAAAGCCGTTCTTTATAAATCTTTATAGTTCTTTAATGCATATGAGTTGCCACTGCTCTTTCTCATGAATATACATTCACACAATACCCAGTTCTTTAAAAAAAAACGCTACACCGGTTAGTAACTAGCATGTTGGCCGCCATATTTTTACAAAAAGGGTGACAACACCCCAAAAGCTGCCCTATCGCTGCAATGCTATCGCATAATTTCCAACTACATTGGTGCATACCTTGCTAAAAAATCACCATGAGCATTATTCCCCTCATTTGATACCAACCAACCCCCAGGCTGATGGACTATGCGATTATGTTTTGTTTTTTATGACGTAGGTTGTGGCATGCGAGTCACATCGAGCACACCAACCTCCTCCTTGTGGTGACAGAATCTGGATGCGATGCTTGCCCCAACAAACTGGTCACCCAAGTGGCTGAAGAACCACCTCCTGATATCCTTGACATGCTTACATTGTACTCTGCCTAACAGAGTTCTGCGCAGACCAGATTACAATCGACTTTGCAGATCTTTGCAATTCGCTGACTTTAGGCCAGATGACCAAATGTGCAGATAACAACAAAGAAGTCAAGGGTGCCAATGGCCACCCCCCAAAAAAACAAATTTCGATGACATTTCCAAATGTACGCGGCAACAAAAAACTTACAGCAAATAAAGTTTCATGTACAATTTTGCAAATTTCAACTAAAAAAAAAAGTCAGTTGTTCACAAAAACATAAATTTGCACACAGAAAACGTGCTAAAGTTCACTGACAAGGTCGGTAAACTGAAGGCTTCTCAATTAACCCTAAACTCCCCTTCAAGCCCTCTGGCTAGGAACCATCCTTAATCCTGCAAAATCTTCCAATTACTATCATGTCAATTTGTTTAGTGGAGAGGTGCCCATTGTCCCAAACCTTCAAAATCCGCCACCTTTCACCAGAGTTGTAGTCGAGTACTTTCAGAGTACTCATTCTGTTTACTATCAAATATTGGTAATAAACTAAACAAAGCAAGACAAATAATTACAGTAGACATCAGAAGAAGTCCAGTACCACAAAATTTGGGGAAAGAATTAGGTACTCAAAATGTACTCGGTAGGTTTTGTCTATAACCAGGTGGTGTCGGAGGACGTGTATACAGCAAAGTTTGTGGGATGGACGGGGATTGTCAACCCCCAAAGTGGAACATTTTATCTCAATGCACACAACTTTCAGTTATATTAAAGATGTTTGATGTACCCAAAAAACAGAGAATCTCAAATAATAGGTCTTAATTTGCATCTATTTTATTTGCGTACCAAATTTGAGGTTGTGATGCTTGATGATAGTTCTTAGGATTTTGTACATTTTCTACTTTTTCAGTCGTGCGCACTTTTGCACAGAATTGCCTATCCTTTGGCGCACAGCTGTTTAATCAATGGTCACCAGAATAGTATGTTTTTCCTTGACTAACTTTGTTGTGTGCACGTGAAGGCCCTGACCCGTGTGAAGCAGCCAAACATCCGCGCTATCGCAAGCGACCCACCGAACATTGCTACAACTTCAATGATAATGTAAGTAAAGAAGAGTTGTAATGACTCGAGTCAATGATTCAAGCCACATGTTTTGGCGACTCAACTTGACCCGAGTCCCGATGGGTAAATGACTTGAGATTCTTAAACTTCTCTTTCTGCATACTAAAGATGGATAATCGTCTGTAAGTAGTAGAGTAGTTAAAGTTAGTTTTTTTTAAATTTTATTATCACAAATATATACATATTGTGAAGTGCGCCTTTATTTTGCGTGCTAAAATATATTTTAAAAATACACACAATATAAAACCTCATATACTACAGTTATATTTGAAAAATCATTTTGAAATTGGAGAATTTCGGACTGGAGTTAACAATCTTTTGTCTCTCATTCCTTATCTTATTTTTCAGGAGTCCTTTGACGATTGTAGTTCAGCTTCCATCTTGAGATCGCATCTCTACCGTCTCCTCACCCTTCAACTTCTCCTCCTCTTCCTAACCAGGTTGATGTAATCTTGACCAGATACCACGATACGGGTCTTAAGGAGAATATTTCAATTAACTTGCTCTTCATTATAATGCACATGTATTGATCAGTCTGACATCTTAACATATACACAGTGGGTATGCAACAGGGATGTAGGCGAGTCCCTCACAAGTCCCTGCAAGTCCCTGCAAGTCCATGTAAGTCCCTGAAAGTCCATCACAAGTCCTTCAGTTCCAATTCAAATCACAAGCTATTTAAATCAGTTTTGACAAAATCATTCTTTTGTCATTGTTCATCCAATTACTTGTGACTGCCTTTATGAAAGGACTTGTGACTGGCTTCATGAAGGGTCTTGTGAATGGACTTGCAGGGACTCTACTACAACCCTGGTATGCATACACCAAGTTATGGGGACACTTTTTCTTTGCTTGAAAAAATCTGTCAGAGTTTTGGGGACATTTTCGTGTCCCCATAACATTTTGGGTCTCCAGTAAAGGGGTCTAGAGGTAGAACTGGGTTTTAGGGTATAGTGAAAGAAAACGGGGAAGAAAACAAATTAGGGTGATGTTGACAAATTTAAGGTTAAAAGAATGTTTAGAGTTTGAATTTAGAGAGATTTTGGAATGTCCCCATAACGTCATGTACTAAAAGAACAAGTGTTCTTTCAAGTGGCCTATTGCTCAAATGTAGCTCTGGTGACTTGTAACCCTTTGTGGGAGGAGGGATTGGGATTTATGTTTTGAAAGGTCAAACATTAGGTCACTCGACCCTTGTGTATTCAACTCATCTTGTATTCTGGATATTGTAATAGTTGTATCAAATTGCATTTCAAATTGATTCGCATTTTTCGATGTAAGCCTTTAGCCTTGAATTCATCTGCAATATGCACACCAGTTTCCAAAGTTTTCCTTGTTTTTGTTTATATCTGTAATTATTATGTAAATTTGAAATATTTTAAAGTAAAATGCGGTGAATGAGCGAGCTCAACATTTTTTGCTTGTAAATAATTATCTTGTAAAATATGTTCAAAGCAGGTTTTTTTAAAATGAAATTGAACAGTTTTTTCTTTTTCGACCTCTAAATTGTCAACTTCTTCGAAACCTAGTATTTAATCATGAGTAAAATAATTGTCTACTATCAATTTTTGTATTATTCATGTGTGTACAATATAAAAATAAACATTTCACATAAAAATCACTTTGTTGACAAGCAAATGACATGACGCTCTTCAAACAATGTATTGATCGGGTTAATTATGATCCTGATGTGGTATCGAATTGTTGTATTGCTGTATAATAACTTCTCACTTGATGTTTTGCAGATGAAGTTGTGTATCATAATTGTTAGGAGTCGGGAACATGTTATCTCACCTCGGTCGGTAAAACACCGAAACGGCAATCCGGTGGTCGCAGGTTTGAATCTGATATATGTTATAATTCCCTTCGTGGTTCATTGAAGTAAATTATATAGAAAATAATGAAATAACAAGGTCACACTGTTTTATCTTAATGTGCAATAGTTGCGCTTGCGCACGTTGCTTTTTTTTCTTCTCTTTTAGAATTCAGGAAATATTTGCAAACAGTACTTGTGTCAGTGTAGTTGTCTCCTATAGTAGAAACATTAGACTTTTATTACAGTATAATGGTTCTAAATTTATTTATTTATAATCAAGTGTCTGGAAGGTAACATGCGTCACTGTACGCCTTATCTTAGCAGCTTTGCTGTGTATTTACAAAAAAAGTGTATCAACGAATTCTTGTATTTCGTGTACTTGTATTTAGAAAATTCACTCACTCGTTTATTCAAAGATCACAGTGTTAAGTGAGTGTATACCACGGTTCTTTCGGTTTCAGTTTTAAACAAGAAAATCTCAAAATGTTGATATAATGTAGTAAAGTTGTTTTCTCATACTCTACTGTATTTGTAGAAGTTATATTTTCCAGTGTGTGCATATTTCAGGGTGTTAAGCGTAGTTTTTAAACAGTAGGTATTACTATCGTCTGTTCCACTGCAATTTACATTATTTTTGGAGGATTTCTATTGCCTATAGAATGCGGGTTTTAGGTATGGAGATTTTTTAATTAATGCTGGATAGTTTGGTTGTATGGTAGTGGAGCTACGCTTGAATTTTGCTATTTATTGGGGAGATTTAAGCAAAATTTAAAAAAATAGTATAATGGTTGCCTTTGCTGTAAATAACATTTTGTGTTTAAGTATTGATATTTTTTACAGTGTGCAGGGTTGTGGGTTTTTTTTTTTTTGCTTAATGCATTAATACATGTATAACTAAATACCTTGGTGTATCACATGAAGATTAACGGGGTGTATGCAGGTGCCCGTCGCTTTCTACTTTGTAGCGATGTTAATACATTTGTATTTTTGTTTAACAGTGTGTTTCAAAATTCAATGGAACTTTAATCAATCGTTAGAAAGAAAAGTTATGCATCTACACCGAAGAATACACTGCCTGTATTCGGTATTGCAGGCTTGCCCTCGTAGACCATTGAATGATCACTAACAAAGTTTCAAACCGTGGTGCCCATGTTTGCAACACACACAATGATAACTAAAATCGGTAAAAAAAAATATATGGTGTAATAAAGTATGGTGTAATGGCTAAATATGTCTGGTAAAAAAAGTATTTCCTTCGAATGTAAGTGAAAAATTTTTGTTTTGTTTTTTATTTGGAAATATTAATACATTAAATTATTTTGTTTCTGTTATTTTTGTGAAATGCAATATTTTACATGTACATGTGTATTATTAATAATTATTATTAACTAGCCCACGGCTAGTTTCATATGATAACCCGAACTCGATCCTAGCTACTGCCGGTCTTTTTAAAGTACTGGACCAAATCCGCCAAAATCCATTACCCTCTCGGCATTATACACAATGCATGGACCACAACTGCGGCTTCATTGCATGATGAACAAAATCAATTGGATTCCCCGAGCACTGATTCAGGTCAGTTCATCATTATCCATCAATATTTACTCACCTCGGGCCTGTAAGACCAAGTCCGCCAAATTCCACCAAAATGAGGGATGGATTTTGATGGATCTTGATAGATTTTGATGGATTTGGGAAGGTTTAGGATTATGGCACGTATATAGTGCTCGTACTCTAGAAAGTTTTAGGGTAGGCCTACTATACTACCTGTACCTTTTTGATAATTTATTTCGACGTAGGAAAAGTTCATATCGAACCTGAAATGTATTGCATAACATTTATTTATTGCAACCATTCTTGTACAAAACTGGTTGTATTACAAAGGAAACAACACATTGTCAGATTTTACATGCAAAAGGGTTAAAAGGCTATTAATAACATCAAAACTATGATTATTATTGATACGACGATAATTAAAATGATACTTGAACATTACTGGAGTTTTACAAGCACCAAGGTATAAAGCTATTGGTTCGGCATCTAGGAGGACGAATCTTTTTGCGGTTCCTAAGTGCATACCTCACATGGTCCGTACGATCAGGGCGAATATGGTTAAGTTTGTGATCAGGGTTTTTTAATCTGACGGAATGATTTCGAGCACATCATCTTCCTGCGATCTGAAATTCAGGGTTCCTCAAGGATCAGTGCTCGGTCCAATCCTGTTTCTGATTTATACCCTTCCACTAGGTCATATCATCCGCAGGCATGGCATGGAATTGCACATGTATGCTGACGATACACAGATCTATATCTCAATTTGCCCTGTTACGCCTGATGAGGTCTTAAAGGGTGTGTCAAGAGTTGAAGGTTGTATCATGGAAGTGCAAGACTGGATGTCCTGAAACTCAACGCCGACAAGACTGAGGTATTAACAATTGGTTTCAGGGCTCAACTCGCCAAGTTCAATCTGCCATCTCTGAAAGTCGCTGGAGCTGACGTCCCTCCCCAAACTTATCCAGTCAGGAATCTTGGGGTCATGTTTGCTCAGGTGTCCAGTATCATCAAAGCTGCTAACTACCACCTAATAAACATTAGTAGAGCCCGTAAACTGCTGACTGTTGAGGCCACTAAGTTGGCAGTACATACTCTGGTGACATCACGACTGGACTACTGTAACAGCCTCTTGATCGGTATCAATCAAAAACTCAAAAAGAGGCTTGAAAATGTTCAGCGATCTGCTGCCAGAGTAATTTCTAACAAACGGAAGTTTGACTCCATCACTCCCGAACTCATCAAATTACACTGGCTCCCAATCACACAAAGAATCAACTATAGGTCATCATTCTTATGTTCAAAGCTTACTGGAAATTAGCTCCTGCTTACATCATGGACATGCTTCGAATTCCTCCTCAACGGAGACGTAGTCTTCGATCATCAACCTCCTCTTCGCTGCACTTTGTTGTGCCCAGAACCCATTGTGTTTCCTTTGCTGATAGGTCATTCTCTGTTTATGGCCCCATAATCTGGAACAAACTTCCAGAATACATCAGAGACACCACCTCACTGAATACATTCAAGATACTCCTGAAAGCTCATCTTTTTCGGGATGCGTACTATTCATCTTCATTTTGTGCCTCTTCAGCGCCTTAGAGCAAACTTTTGATTTTGGCGCTTTATAAATATCTTTTTGATTTGATTTGATTTGATTTGATAATGTCTATGCAGTTACCCGGGTTATCTCGGGGTTAACGAAATATTTAACCCCGAGATTACCCGGGTAATTTGAGTGTTCACACTACACTTCTTGGGGTTAGATATTTTCCGGGTTAACTGCCTCGAAACTCCACTTAACCCGGGTAATGTATAACCCTATTCGCGACGTGGGTTATTCCACCAATCTGGGGGTTAACGACGGCCTTGAGAACATTATCCGGGTTACTTTTAGTAGTGTGAATGCTCGCCGGGTTCTCTTAAACCCGGGTCCGTTCGTCAAGTTTATCAGTGCAGCCAGCTTTGCGCGTGCGCGCTGTGAAAGTTAAACAATGACGTGATTTATTTAGTAGTCCCTATAGTTGTAATGGCTGTATGTACTGAATATACCCAGCACGAAATCTGGCAGCACTTTGGACCATCTGTAATTTGTAGGAGTATGCACAGCACAGCCTACAGCTGCGACTGATCACTGGTACACGTAAAAGTAGATACTGCGCCTATTCACTGATCACTGCATGGTACACGTCGCAGTATATACGGGAAACCATTTTGTAGGACTGTAGAATCCCACAGATTATATGGGGAGATAATCGCTGCCACAAATTATACACCATAATTGGAGGATATAATCCACTGAAGATGCTACGTCAATCTTATACAGTTTCTATGTGTAGTTTTCCTGCCAAAAGAAGAGGAACTCCAGCACCACATTCAAATGTATTGTAACGTGGAGCGACACCCCGCTTGCAAATTGACCTGTAATTTCCAAATCCATTTCGATGCCACCCTGGGATTTTCACAAATACTAGACGAGGAATAGATTATGACGATTTTTAAATATCTTAAACTTTGTATGCATAGTTTTCCTGAAATTTATCGTCAAATCACAAGATCAAAATTATTGCCGTGTAACGAGTATACAAACGCACGCAGCCTATACAAATAGCACACAAAATTATAACAGTCACCAGCAAAACGCGGGCTGATCAAAGGAAACAACACGAAATCAGACAGACGGCGCTGCCTCGCGACACTCGGGAGTAGATGTTTTGCCTTTGGAATTTAGACATTGTGAGGAGTTAGCCTTGTGTTTTAAATAAAATTGTCTTGTTTGGGTATACATTTTTTCACCATGGTCGCCACGTTCGCCAGCCGCAAGTCCTGTAATTACTGTAATAGACTAAAATTAGGCCAATTTGTCTGACCAATAAAAGCGTGATTGTATAGTTACAATATTAACGCAGATTGTAGGCGCGGCTTAGCTTGTTATTTCACTGTTGTAATTATTTTAATAACATTTTGAAGTTACCCTTTCATTACTCTCTCCCCCCCACCCTCTTTTTAAAGTGAATCAAGAAAAGAATAGAACGTACGTCTGCACTGGTGGTAAGGGGGGGGGGGGGGGGTTGTGGTGTTGACTAAGCAATTCGGGGGGGGGGGGCGGACCTATGACTCCCCTGAAGGATTTTTCAACCTGGCCAATTAAGTAGTTGAGCTAACTCCGGTTGGTATTTGAAGACTATACATTAATTCTTTTAAAGATAAAATTGCGACATTGCGCGCGTTAAAACTGGGTACAAAAAAAACCAACATCGGCCAGGACGAGGACTCGAACCCAGGCGATGGAACGCAGACGAGGAGACTAACCACTCGGCCATTTGACTACCAGTCGACATTGTATCAAATCGCCTGATGTGAGTTAATAGGTTTAGAAACTGGAGTAATAGCTCCAGTGTAAAATTAAGAAAAACAAAGTTATGTGAGGTTGACCAAACATTCAGGGGTTCGGACCCATGACTTTACTCATTGAACGACTCCCATACACCCATGACTGGGTTCTAGGATTCCTGGCCCACCACACTTTCTTCCCTGTTCATGTTCATTTTCATGTAACCCGAAGGATTACGCAACCATTATAATGGAGGAGAACGGAGCGAGGCCCTAACTCTTGCTGCCTATGCGAGCAAACGAACTTTGTCCCTATGGGAACCTAAACTCCGCGGACAGTCCCGGCCCGGCGAATTAAGCCGCTGAGCTATAACCCCGGTTGGTATTTGAAGACGATAGATTAATTCTTTTAAAGATCATGATTGCAAAATCGTGCGCGTTAAAACTGAGTAAAAAAACAACATCGGCCATGACGAGGACTCGAACCTACCGGGCGATGGGACTCCGCAGACGAGAAGCCTAACCAATCGGCCATTCGACTACCAGTGAACATTTTTCAAATCGATGTGACTTAATAGGTTTGGAAGCTGGAGTAATAGCTCCAGTGTAGAATGAAGAAACATAATTATGTGGTGGTGTTGACCAAGCATTTTGAACCCATGACTTTACTCATTGAACGACTCCCGTATAGGACTCTTCTGGGTTCTAGGATTCTCGGCCCACCACACTTCCTTCCCTGTCCATGTACATGTAATCTGAAAGCCACGCATCCATAAGGGAGGAGAACGGAGCGAGGCCCTGATTTTTGGGGTTTTTTGCGATCCGGAACTGAGGAAAACGTCTGTGTATTAATTTAGTAGTAGTACCGCTGACATGGAGGCCGAGAGTTCATCAGCTATTTGCATTAATTGCGTCATTATGTCCAGCACGTTGCGTGGGCTATTCTTCAACTGTTAACATGCATTTCAAAGTCAGAAACGGACAAAAAAATCGTTCAGTCGTGAACAAGCAGCAAGCTCTCCCATTTTAAACACACGGAACAACAATAGTTCGTGAATTGCCATTACGACCGAGGATCTCCTATTGTGTTTTCCTTTATTCTTTAACTGAAACCTAACCCCATTGCTTTGCGCTTACCCTGGCGATCGAGGACAAAGAAACCGTCGAGGATCTTGTGTTCCCTTTGTTTTCTTTTGTGTTTCGATCCTCGATCGCAAAAGCAAACAAGTGCAAGCCTATGTGTACGTGCCTTTCACTGGTACACGTTATTAAGTATAGATGCTGCGCCTATACTGATCACCGGTACATGTAAAAGTAGATACTGCGCCTATTCACCGATCACTGGTACACGTCGCAGTATATGCGGGGAAACCATTTTGTAGGACTGTAGAATCCGACATATGTCAAGCACGTTGGCATCATTTGTGGCAGAGATTATCTCCCCATATAATCATATGGAGGATAATATAATCGCTATCACAAATGATGCACCATATGGTGCTAAAAGACACCAGTCTGCAGTGTTCGGTAACTCATCTTGATAAGTTTGTTTTACGTACACTAAATGGGAGGCACCAGTCTTAAAACGTACACGTGTAGGGGAACACATTTTATACACGCGCATATATCCAGAGTTCCTCTTTCTTTCACAACAATGGCGAAACAAAAGAACAAAAAATTGGTCTGAAAAAGATCAACGCTACTGTTGCCAATTCCATGTCGGGCGCCATGTTTCTGTCAAGCTGCTTATAGCGCAAAGGTTGTGGGAGGGCAGAGGTCAAGCAATGCACATTATCCGGGTTGTTGTTTGCTTAGTGCCACTTTGTAGCGTGAAACCGATTCCCAGGGTTAGTTTCTACCCGGGTATGGCCAACAACTCGGGTGATTGATTACCCTGGTATAAGTCATAGTATGAAAGCGGTATAGCTAATTAAGGCATTAGAGCCCGGAGGACAATAAGATTAAGATGCATCCGGAACAATAATCGTCAAAGCCCTTTTCTGAATAGATTCCCACAAGTTTGATTGATCTCTGGTCAAATCACCATAAACAATTTGACAAGCGTACTAGTCGGGTGGCTTAGTAAAATTACCGTTTCCGGGCGTATAAAGCACCATATTTGGCATGAAGAACCCTTAGGGCCTAGTAATTAATATTTAGCTTAGGAGCCCTCCGGAGTATTTAAAAACAATATGCTTTTTTTGCATAAATCGTTAATACCTGCCGTGTTACGGTGTAACATAATTTGTTTCCATGTTTGGGCATATATATATATGTATTTGTGACCTGTTCCAACGAAACCTGGACAAAGTCGCACAATGTGTTTTGTCACAATGTACTCCTGAAGTAAATTCGGGATGGATTTTACCATTTTGAGGTTTTAGGTTTTCCTAAGTCACTCACTATTAATCTACAATCTCCTCAAATTTGAACAAAATCCGTCTACCATGCAGAAGTGTGTTTTTTTGTCAATTTTGTGAAACATTTGTGTATAGAAATAATACCCTTTTTATCACTAAATCCAGACCACAGGGAAGATAGGGTGGGGGTATATATTTAAATGATACATCATTTTAAAGCTGAGAACCTAGAGAATTTGAAAAAAGCAAAATCTGAAAAAACTAAAAAGTCGACTTTGTCCGGGTTTCGTTGGAACAGGTCACATTTTATTTATTTTTAATTTTGGAAAAATTTATTTGGGTGATTTTACTTATACCTTACTTCAATAACATTTTCTAAAGCAAGTAAATAAATAATTATAAGAACATAGTAACGATCGAAATAATAATTATACCCTCAAGTTGCGCGCATTTACCTTGTTACCAGATATCATCAAGGATCATTGTAATATTTAGCCCAGCAAACAACGAACAAACGAAGTGTCCGTAAATTGGGCTAAAAAGTAGGCGAAATTCAAGGAAATGTCTAAAATTTTCGTTAAATATGTTGACATCGACATATTATTTTGGCAATTTCCCTAAACTTGTTTAAGTCTCCCACGTTAGGCAACCAATCACCTACTTTTTAGCCCAATTTACAGACATCTCGCCTTTTTGTTTGCTGGGCAAAAATATCACAATGTTATCATTGTTCACATTATTTTCCATACGTTTTTAATAATGGTAACTGTGCCAGTAAGCAATTTGGTGATTTTGAAGCTCACCAATACTGAAGTTTGACAAGACTACTTGATGATATCTGGAGACAAAGTAAATGCGCACAACTTTATATTATTTGCCCGTGATGTCGACAGCGTATAAGGGTGTGCGTGCCTGGTTCCCACGCAGTACGCACTGCGTATGCGCTGCATGACAACGCAAGACGTGAAATTCACTGCATACAGGTCGTATACAAATACAGCAATATTTATATGTTGTCCATGTCGTACGCGCGGCGGACAATTTTTTTGGGTATACAATTCAATTAAAATTCGTTGTTTATTTAATGAGAATTAATGGTATTAACATTTAATTGGGAAATTTGACAAGGCATATAGGTTGCAAAATTGGAAATTCTTTTCACTGAATTTCGTCAAAAGGGAAGAACATTGTGAACATAATTTAAACATAAATTATATTTATTTGGTGTGGCTCCCGTTTCAACGATATACAGATACGTTGCATACTACAATTGTTGGTGATTTAATTTGCAATCCAGCGGGCTTCCTACTTGCAGGGAATTTTCCCCGATAACTTACAAAAACACGATTTAAATTTCGCATATAGTCATAATTTTAGTTTTTTGCTGTGAAGTATAACAGTTTTAGTTTTACATTGACTAAATTACACTGACTGCAAGTTTTAGTTCCTTGTACAATAATGTTCAAGCATTAGACCCTAAGTTAATATGTTGACAAACATTGATCAATTAGGGGGGAAAAGTACCAAGTAACTTTTATCAACATGAAGGAAAGAATAGGGATGTATTGATCGTGATTTTTATTTCTGGAATGCAGTGGAGAAAGCAACCATGTCTAAATTACTCCATAATACTAGGTTATTATCCCATTTGGAAAATACCGCTGTTGTCAACTTTGGGAAACGAAGAACATTTTCAAAACCAAGAGTATATTCTAAATAAATAATAACTTAAAACTGTTAACACAGTAAACAGAGTTAATAACTGCATAATTTGTATAAAGTCTATTATCTTCTAAATGACAATAACCACTAAAACCACCTTTGTTTATATATTGGGGTTTATACACTATAATTGATGCAGGAAACGTTTACTTAAACGGTGTTTAGATGATAACTTTATGAGCTTGTTTAGCCTGCTCGTGCAGCTATTATAGGAGTTTTATCATGTCGTGCGTAATCTAACTACGCCATCACAATTTCCTCCAATGACTGTATGGTGGAAAATCACGTGGTGGGCGGACTCGCCCCTAGGACGGACTAGCCCCGCTCTCCCCTACCGGTAAAATGTCAAAAAGACTTCAAATATTCATTACGAATGTGTTCAAGACATATCGGATTAACGCTCGACTTGTTACTCCCTGTCACTTTAAATAATTTTGTTTGAGTGATTTTACTTCAAAGATGGTCACCCACTAAAATACTGAAGCCTATCGCCTTTTTTTCTGGGAAATACACAGAGGTTGACATAAATTATCGGATACCAAGGCCAACAAACCCTCTATATTAAGAACATTCACAAAACTGGTCTTTCGGTAAGTGTAGGCAATAAAGTGCCGAAGTCCCTACGTCATCTTTTGTATGTTGTCAAGGCAATTGGCTCCACACGAAAGTTTAATACTCGACTATTTCCCTGTGCTTTTGCAATGAACGTTTCAGTCGACTAGGCAATGTGTGGAGCCGTTACAATAACCTATTTACTGGCCTGCATCCCCATGAGGCATCGAATCAGATCACAACCAAGACGACGGTCAAGACAGTAGCAATGGCTCCAATACCCAAGAAGGCGAATGTGTACGCTCTCGTAACATCGTGGATCCAACCTGTCAAAATAGTTTGTTAATGTTCAACGATCAGACGAGTTAAAAAACACATTTGAATTACTCGTCTAGGTAAAGTGACTGGGAACTTAAAAGACGCCTTTTTAAAATGTTGTACAAATTTATTTGTCAATGTTGGGTATACTGCTGTGTTTAGGAAAGCCGTAACCTTTTTACTGATATAGAATGACAGGTAGTGATTCTTTGAAGCCGACCCTTCAAAATTCGTGGAAGGAATCCGACATTTGTGGAACATTTCCTCAGCCTTCTAGACTATAACGGTATGCACCAAATAACTCTACATACCTGCAAGGAATCCACCGAGTAGCTGGCCTCCACCCTGGGACATGAAAAACCAGCTGTAGGCTGATGTCTGCTGGTCGCCTGTGATTTCCCGCATCACGACAAAACCCAGCGGAACGATGGCCCCGAAAGCGAACCCTGCGATTGTGGCAAGGACCGCGTTGGCTTCGTAAGATGACGTGGCCAGCGGATTGAACCAACAACTCGCCGCAAGGAGCAAGGATGACAAGGCGTAAAGAGTCGAAGCTCCGATGAGACCTCGGTCTACCAAACTCCCGTGTCCGAGTCGTGCTACGAAAGCACCAAAGCCACCGTATGTAGCCAAGAGCGCCGAGGGCTTGTCGCCAAAGCCTAGCTCCAGGCCTTGGGGAATGAGGAACAAATGCCACATGCTGTAAGCCATTCCATTCAGTACACAAGCAACTTGGTAAATAATGAATATAGGATCAGTTAGGGCCTGCGTGTCGAATCGCTCGCGGAGAACTCCCGGAATATCTGAGAAGACTTTCTTGAAATTCCAGCTTCCCGTCTTCCTATCTGGCAGCAGGCGGTCGTTAGGTTGGTTTTCGGACTTCGGGGTTTCAGCGTCGACGTCATTAGTCTGGTCTGGCAACTGACTGTACTTTCCTCGGATACGACGTGGAGGTCTGAGTATAGCCCCACACACCACGTAGTTAAATGAAAACGCCCCCAAAAGTGCAAAGGCGCTTCTCCATCCATACAGTTCAATCAGGCGTTCCGTTATCGGGGGGATTACCATCATGCCAATCGTCCCTCCACTCATAGATACGCCATTGACGGTGGCGAAGTTCTCTGGGAAATAGTCCATTGCTGGCTTAGCACCAGTTACTTGTATAACAGCCAAGCCGATGCCTGAAAATGGAGCAAGAAAACGTCACAAATGTCATAACGCACTAATTTCTTAAAGCGGCGGTTCGACTTTCCATGTTGGGCCGTATCGTAAGTCCGACGCCTCATAAGTCTGAATTTTCAGACTTAGGCCCCATATGTCCCATAGGTCCCATAGGCCACATAGGCACTACAGGTCCCATAGGCCCGATAAGTCTCATAGGCCACATAGGTCCCATATGCCCCATAGGTCCATTAGGCCCAATAGGTATAGGCCTATAGGTCCCATAGGTCCCATATGCCCCATAGGTCCATTAGGCCCAATAGGTAGGCCTATAGGTCCCATAGGTCCCATATGCCCATAGGTCCCATAGGTCCCATAGGGTCTGTCTCATAAGTCAACGTGAGGGAAGGACGTAAACCTAAATTAACGTGCATGGGTCTGCAGTATATATACACATAGGCCTATATATAGGCCTGTATACATGTCACGTGGATACTTCTTTATCCCATTTTGCGTACCAAGTTCTGAATAGGAGGTCGGCCATATAACAATGAACTCTACACTGGATAATATACTTCGATGGCAGAACTATTGACCGCCCATTTGGGAAGGCCTATGTAATTTTTTTCATAATAAATTAATAGCTTAATCCCGGTAGTTGAATTTATTGTAATTATGTATTTTCGTTCACTTTTTGTGTAGATTTGATAAACTATACATTTTTGGAAACGTTAGAATATACATAACATGAAAACCAATGTTAACATTTGTTTTCAAGTTCTTTATTTTTTGTTATGTATTATGTTCTGTTGATGCAATGTTTCATTTTAGAAATTTTTGAAATTGGGTTATTGGTTTTGAACAAAAGGTATGAGGTTGCGTTAACCATGTTAAAGGTAGGATACACCATTTTGCAGATATCGAAAATGTGTCTACCGAATTATTGAGAAATATCTTACTTATTTGAAAGTAAATAATGATTGTCATGATCCAAAAAAAATAATTGCGCTTGATATTCGGTAATTGTTCTGAAAATTAAATGTTATAAACAATAAATTTACGATCGCCGGACAGCGAGCGCGACGCCGGTTGAAAACGAACGCCTTTTTGTGCTTTTCTCAGCATCCATAATTGTGACACGATCAAGCGAAATCAGTCGGATGTCGGCCCCGGTCAAAAAATGAGTTTTCATGCAGTTTCAAAGAGGGCATCTGTACGTTTTAAAAACTGAAAACCCCATGTTGATACGATGTTTTGTTGTCGAGTTATGTAAATTTGTTTAAATACCAACGAAGAACACAGTGCATTTTTGGGATTCCCCGACATCCGACCGATTCGGCTTGATCGTGTCACAATTATTCAGTTAAACGAAATTGACTATAAAATACAACCCCCCAAATCCACTCATTCATGATAATTCAAACAAATAAAATGTTGTATCCTACCTTTAAAGCGATTGGGAAAAACTGTGAGGCGTTGGACTTATTGGACTTATGAACCAAGATAGAAGTAAATTTAATTGTCGGACTTATGAGGCGTCGGCCCTATGTGTCGTTAGACTATAGGGCGTTGGTTCTTTGTGTCGTTGGGCCTATGGGGCGTCAGAACTTTTGGGCGTCGGACCTATGGGGCGTCGGACCTGTTGGGCGTCGGACTTTTGGGGCGTCGGACCGATGGGTCCTCGGACCTATAGGGCATCGGACCTATGGGGTGTCGGACCTATGGGGCGTCGGACTTATAGCTTTTAATTAGATGTGGAATTGAATTTTGTCAGACTTATGAGGCGTCGGACCTATGAGGCGTCGGACCTATGGGGTCGGACCCCTTCCATTTTTCTCATCTTAAGCAGACACAATTTTCCAAGTTAGACAAAGACAACAAGGTCCTCAGCATTTCACCAGCTAAGGTCGAAGTCTTAATTCAAATGACAATTTTCTTCAATATTTTGCAAATGAGACTGTGAAGCCAACTTATTTTATTACGAAGTCTGAAACGATACTGGTGCAACTGTTTGAAAAGACTGATCTTTTGACACAGCTGTGTGAAGACAGATGTGTTTGATTGGTTGTTTTGTGTCATGTGCCAAGATATCTTCTTGTATTGCATGTTTTCAGTACCAGTACCTCAAGTTTTGGGACTCTCGGCATACACAGTATGGATAGTCCCAATATTTTGAATTATTCAAAAGTCTTGCCCATCGACGTTGGCTTTCATTCAAAGGCTTCCAACAAGATAAACTACAAATCCAATCATGTACGTACTGATAAAGGCAAACGACACTGCCATTTCGGTCATCGAGCGCGAAAAGGACGCCGCCACTGCAGCAACACCAGCTAGTAACCCTCCTGCAATGTTGAGCGTGCGGTAATCCCATATCTTCATCAGGGCACCAATAAAGGGACCTATAAATGAAAGAAAAATAGCAACAAAAAGTGTAGAAAGAATTACAATATTTTAAAAATGGCTGCCATTGCCTGTTATTCGATGCATATTAGGACAAATCTGCGAATAATTATTGTTTGTGAGTGCGATGTTAAGTCGGGGCAACCTTGACAAAAAAGAGAAGCAAATATTATGCTGATTTGCATATCACTGATTATATTGCATCACCATAAATTATTTTTATTATGATTCGCATGAATAAAACTGTCATTCGCTTTTACGACAATTTTTTCCAAGCATTTTTTTACTAGCATCGGTATGACTAAAAAATAAGGCAAATGCTTTTACTAGTAAACATTTGTTAAAGACGAAAAAGTATGTTTTATTTATTTTATTTGCTTCCCCTAGTATTTGCCTTGTTTGGTGCGAATAAAAAGGGGTAAATGCTTCAGATTTGGAGTATTTACTAATAATTTTTCAAGTTTCGGTCAGAGCAATCTGGAACAAAGAGAAGTAAACACTACTATTCAAAATAGAGATTTACTTTGATGTGTTAAGCAGGGAAAATTACATGAACAAGGAATGTAGGATCAAAATACAAACATGCTGGGGATCACGAGGAGCAGCAGCGGTTTATAAGTCGTATTAATAAAAATTAGCAAATGCTAGGAAAGTGGAGCAAAGGGTAACAACATTTAGCAAAACTAAATGAGTTATTTCATAAATTAGGGTGCCAAATTGTGACCCAAAATGGGAAAAAGTGTTTGACTGGGGATTAGTCAATAGTTTTCAGTATAACTTAAAGATAATGGGTCGTACTAAACTAGCAAAAAGGAACAAGCAAAAAGGGGAAGTATAATACCTAGGACTAAAAGCATCAAAGACAAGCAAATGGTTGAATTCTTATGAATAAAAGTCAAATTTTACTGTTTACCATTTGCTAACTGAAATAGTAGTAAATGCTTCATACTTGCATTTGATTGCACAGCCGAGTGGTTCATAACAATATAGTCTTCATTGTATGTACGGACAGCCACACCTACATCAATGGTTGACGGGATGTTTGAATGAAATCGGAAACCTCACTCTAATAGGCACAGTAGGCACTGTGCCTAGGGCCTACGAACAAATTATATTTGCCTTCCATACCAACTGGGGACATTCCTTCGTGTTCATGTAGTAAAGAAAAACAGAGGAAAAAATTGCACTGTGGAGGTTTTTTCAACGGACATGAATTGTTGATAGTGATCATTTTAAGTGTTCCCCGTTATCGTGCGATATATCTCTTACCCCATTTTACCTTTCAATCTTTTATTCACAGGTCCAGAAGGAGTATGTAGGTTAGAGCACACATACCCACACACACAACAAGTTTGGGTTATTTTAGGAGGTTTAAATGTTTTTTCTCACTCTGGATCTTCACTGCTGGTAATTCGGAAACAATTGATTGGGCAATTTATATGCGCATTATTGCGTTATCATCATCATCATAAGATTACACCGTTGCTAAACTGTCAGTGCCTAAACCCCCTACCAATTACCAGTACGAAGTTGAGCCTAGCTTTTCCATATCTTTGGACAGAAAATATTGGGAAGTCTCTAGGATCTCTCTGTATACGTACCGAAGATAAACATGCCAAAGCCGGCTAGGAAACTGCAGATAAGTCCAGCCACTGCCGTACTGGTTGAGAAACTGTCCACAAAATGAGGGAGGAACAAGCCGAGCGACTTGAACATACCCAGAGCAATGAAAGTCCAAAAGAAGCGAGATAATGCGATCATCCATCGCCAGGAGTTTGGGGGTGACCGTGACGAGGATTCGATCTGGCCGTCCATTCTGATGACCCGGTGCAAAATAAACGGAGTACTGTAAATGCTATTGCGGGAACGTTATTTTGAGGTTAGCCTTGGTCAAGGCGTTTGTCATTACCTGTCCGTACGTAAGTACGGTAGTATTTGAGTGCAAATACAGCGCAAACAGCGATCTCACGCGGCCACTATTATATGCAAATTAACTGAAGATAAATGAACGCCTTGGTTCAATCAATCAGTTGAGGTTTGGGGGGTGGTACTTATTATGCCAAAGTCAAGGCTGACCATTAAAGTTGTTTTCTTATTGGTCGGTCGTTGCGTACAAAACGTATATTAATTTTAGAGTCAGCAGTCAAACTGGATCATAACACGGTCATGTTAAAAATATTAGAGATTATCGGACTAATAGTTGATTTATATAGAGAGATATTAACGAAGGTTTTTGTGGTGGAATAGTACATTATGTAGCTTGGAACTGTCCCCGGACTGTTAGGCTCGGCTTGATCGGTGAGAGGTGGTCAAAACTACGTACATGTATGTACATGTTTATGTGCCGCACGCGCCATGGCCATAAATCTACATTAACATCAACCGACTTTGTACATGTATGTACCAGCTAGCTTTCGAGCAGAATGAAGCCGGCAGCTACCTGAACAATGATGGATTACCCACAACATGTCGGCAAATTCACGATAAATAAACATCGTGATTACGAAGAAATTATTATAAGGCTTTCCGATGCTTGGGTTGAAAACCTTTGAGGAATAATGTATCCGCTGCAGAATTCAAACAACACGACAGATCTTCGGACGACAAACAACGCTAAATATCCGCCATTGTGTCGCGGTATGCACGCAGCTTAGCTACGTATAATTGACGTCGGGACGTGTGATTGGAAATTCTACATCTTAGCCCTGCCTATACTTATCTGTATTTGCATACGAGGTCGTGCGCTATAAATTTAGCGCAAAATAAGGAACAAACATTAGATTTCACAAAATGATTGAGCCAAGGCGCGAAAATGGCTTTAGTTGATTTGCATAAATAGTGGCCGCGTGAGGTCGCTATACGCGCTGTGTTTTTGCACCGCTACTGATCTGCAGCGTATGGCGTGGAATTCGGACAGATAACGACGAACGCGCGCCTTGACCAAAGCTATTTTGAGGTATGACTACCTAAATCAAACAGCGCCCTCCTATTGTGTCAGTATGACCGTGTCTGAATTGCTGGCTTTGGCTGTGATTCAGCCGTTCCTTTGCTGTTGCTAAGGGTAGACAATGACCGCCCATAGCAACAGCATAGCAACGGCCGTGTTCACAGCAGAAACCAGTGTTTGGACACGGCCTATTAACCCAAACCAAACAGTGCCCTTCTATTGTGTCAGCCACAAAGGCTAACAGATAATCAAGTCTTGGTTTTATGACTTTTCACCGCAGACCAAGTCCGCATTGCAGCTGAGTTACGTCGAGCAAACAAATATCGCATTTTTATGAACGAGAGCATGGGAGACCTAATCTTCGAGACTATAATCCCTATCAGTACCGAGCGCGCCACCTGGGCTCAAAGTTGCATGGACGTTCGCAACCAAAGAGCTTGTATGTCCCTCATTGTAATAGTCGTTACGTGACCAGCGTTCTCTGGCACAAGCCGCTATTCTTTGCAACTGAAATGTTAACAGCGCCCTCACTTTTGGCAGCTGTGTGGTTTATTATTGCTATTGGTTTCAAACTGGTTCAAAAGGACGCGCGCGTGCATTCGAAAGGCACTAGCAGTTTGGATTCCACGTGGCCAATTAGCTGCCATCATGGCCGAAAACGCTTCCCAGATTGTGGAGGAAATCTTTGCAGATAGCGGTTCAGATATGTCCGATGATGAATTTTTTGTAGCAATATCTGACGAAAGTGATGAAGAGGCAAAACAAGCCTCTTCAACTTCGTCTGGAAAGCCAAACTACAGGTATAGGAAGGTTACTAAGTAAAAACACACCGTTCAACTTGGCTATTCTCGAAATGTTTCGCATCCGACATTCATAGGCTACTGTAATGTAACCTTTGCTTTTTGATGACCTTTTGCAGGGAAAATCATCAAAAGCACTGAACTTTTCAGTTTGCATTGCATAATCCGATGGAATCCAATTAGAAATTGATGAAAATATTGATTTTTTATGTTTTTTTGTTTAGATATTCTGAACTTTCTATTGATTGTAAATTTGTATCTATTTTTATATAATAATCTTTAAAAAGGAGATTGTATTTCATGAGATTTTATTTTAATAAAAAAGGAGACTTATTTCAGTGGGAACACTAGATACGAGCATCCACGAACAGCATTGTAAGGACAGTTTGTCATTAAAGGTAATACAACATTTGCGACCACCCCCCAAAAAAACCCAAAAAAACAAAAAAATATAAAAACCTCCCACAACACAACAACAAAACAAGAACAAAACTACTTCATTTAATAAATGACCATATTTAACAAAACTGATATTGTTTAGCAATTTCCAAAGATGGTTGGCCAACTGTCGTCCCAAAAAATACTAAACCCCTGATAAATCCGTTTGACCCGACCCCCCCCCCCCCCAAAAAAAAAAAAAAAGAGCTAATGTTGTATACTACCCTTAAAAGAAAATGTGCCGTGAAATGAATAGTGTCCCATTAACCTTTCTGAATGTTCCTATTTCAGGTGTGGATGTAATAAAGCAAGCACCTCTTATAGCAAGCGGCCACCCATGAAATTCAGTGAAGAGATTGGCTGTACGGGAGCTTTCAGCCACCAGTCGCCCATGCTAATCGTTCAGCTCTTCTTCTGCCAAGCAGTGTGAGAGTTGATGGTGGATGAGACCAATAGCTATGCCGAGCAAACAATGTGTGCAGATGTGGTCAATCATCAGTCTGCCTGGACTCCAACTACTGTTCCTGAAATTATGGCATTCGTGGCCTTGCTTCTGTGCATGGGTATCAACAAAAGGCCTCGCTACAGCATACACTAGGTCCGAAGTTCTGCGAAGTTCCCCGTATTCGGCGACCATGTCTCGCAATCGATTCACTGCGATCCTTCGATTTTTTCACCTTGCCAACAACAGAGCTCAACCAGGTGATGCTCCCCCTGAGAAACTCTTCCAGGTCCGCCCGCTGCTCAACATTGTACTGCCATCCTTTCCTCGCATTCACAAGCCAGGCCGAAACCTCTCACCAGATGAGATAATGATCAAGTTCAAAGGCCGACATGGTTTCAAACAGTACATGCCACGAAAGTCCGCCAAATGGGGATTGAAATGTTTTTCATTGAACGAGTCAGAAACCGGTTATACATGTGCTTGGAAGGTGTTCACTGGCTCTCAGCCCACATCAAAGAAATCTAGTCGACCCTCCGTAATTGGTTATGCTTCAACACACCACCCACCTAATATTACATCTGCTGGGCATATAGTCATCGACCTAATTACAGGACTCGAACATAACGGGCATTTCATTTTCATGGACAATTGGTATACCAGCCCAGCTCTCATCTGCAAGTTGTCACAGTTAAAGTTTGGAGCTTGTGGAACTGCACGCTACACCACACTGGGCATTCCATATTGTGCAAACCCCAAAAAGTTACACATAATAAGAGGGGCTGACCCCCAGTTTTACAACAAAGCCGGCCAACTGTGCGTCGTTTGGCAGGATGCCAAGCGTGTAACTCTTCTCACAAATGTTGGAAACTGCAATATCGACTCGAAAGACATTCGGAGCAAAAACAGTTTGAGTGGACTTCGTACGATCAAAAAACCTTCTGTCGTTAATGATTATAATAAATACACGGGAGAGAGGGATCTCGCAGCACAAATGTGTCAGTACTGCTCGCACCCTCACAAATCGATGAAATGGTGGAAAAGAGTTTTCGTGGCCATTCTTTATTACATCTGCTTGGTGAATGCTACCATTGTATACAACAGCATCCCTACAAATCAGCACTTGACCACTTTGGATTTCAGGGTCAAGGTGATAGAAGAGCATATTTCCACTTGGAAGCACAACCCAGCTCAGCATGCCAGTCAAGTGTCACCATATGAATTCCTCTTGTTCACTAAAGCTCAGTCTTCCACAGAACGATCAACTCACACGCTGGAACTGTGTGGGAGGCTTGAAAAACACGCATTTTATGCATATTTTTGCTCGTAACTCAGAAATGCATTTATCAATTTTACGGGCGAAACTATCATAATAAAGCCTACTTTATCTTCTCCCTTCAAGTGTTTATTTTATAATTTTAAGTTAAATAAAAGTACCGTCAGTTACTTCTTCTTTTTCCGACGTTTTACCAGTTTTACTGTGGTGCGCGAGTCATCGGGACTGTTTTCCATTCATGAGTGACAGCCCTCTTGACAGAAAATGACCGCAAAATTCCAGCGAAAGCACCACCACACAGTAGAGAGCTTCTTATTTGCAATGATATAAAATGTATTTTGATTGAACTAAAAAATCCACCGTCTATTTGTAAAAGAAAAAAATGACTAGCGAGAGCTCGCGACTTATTCAACGAAATGACCGAGCTGAGGAGTTGCCATTGAAATACACACGTTTTGAGCTGTACAGTTGATAATCGACCTTCTGCAATTTTCGGCAAATTTTATATACTTGCATGTAAACTATCCCACTAAGAATTGAAGAAAGTTAAGATGAATACATAATTAACAACATCTGAAACTTGAGGGGGACCTTGAGGTACACAACATTTCAAAATTGAAGCTAGAAAAACGCGTTAAAAATGTTGCGACGATGTTTATAATCGTGTGCGTGGAAATAGATCGTACCATTGTTCACGGAGGGGTACACGAACACGTGCACATATTCACTTACTAGCTGCCCACACATTTCTTTCCATAATTCATCCATGTGTTTAGCCCATATATCAAATGGAAGTTTATTCTTTCAATTCCAACAAAGTTGTTTACATTTGAATCATTTGTATTCGATACTCTTTTTACCTATGTTTATATTAAGGTTCTGTTTGCATAGGATCATACCTATTTCAACAATGGAGTACATGTCAATACCGCAAATGGAGGGCTTTTATGTAAGTACACACTCACATACTGAGGACACCTTGCAAACCGAGCGCGTCCTCGGTATGAAATATTGTGAAAAATGGCACTTTCGTGGCCGTTTTTGACTGTTGGTTAAATATCAAAGCGTTTGGGAGGAGTCCTCGGTTGACGCATAAGACCTGACGTGAGGCAGTATGCACATTTTTTACCCCGTCAAATAAAACGCAAACAGTATTCCCCTGAATGGCATAGCGCCCTCCTTTGGTTGCGCGTGTGACAACGACGTAAATACATGTAAACATGTACATTACATGTTATGTACATTACATATGTACATTACATGTCTCTAATTAAACTAGTCCAGACATGTCTTAACTATTATAACGTTGTTTTGGCCTAAGTGCATATTGTAGTTTATGCGAAGACGTGGTCATTTGCAGCTAGCTAGGTGTACCATGGAGCTAGAATAAATGGTAAGTAGAGCAATTGTATTTGGAAGCTTGCATAGCTCACTCTATGACATATATGACATGCTAATTTACGTTGTAAGGTAATTTGTAGTCATGGCCTCGATCTCTCACTCTAGTCTATAGGATGATGTGGGAAGTGAATATGCCTAATTTCAGAATAATATAGAAGTTATAACCAAATGTAACTGCTTTATTTTGCCAACGCAAGCATGAGTTGTTGAGCACCGTGCGAACAAGAAATAGTTAATTGTAGTTATTGTATAAATAATAAAACAAATAAGTAGCCACAATTATTAATATCAGTTTAATGGTATATTGTTGTTGTATTGTTGTCTTGTTACAGCTAGCTAGCTAGTCTAGGTGTGGCTGACAGAACTACCATAACAAACATGAAACGAAGTAGTCGTCTTGATGGAACCTTGACAAATCACCAGCATCATGAAGGGGAGAACGTAATCGCACTGTGGCCTCCAGATTCATCATGGTATCCTGCCGTAATAATCTCCTTCACCAAAGGTAAGTGCGGAGCCTCTAAAAGGACATATGACGAAAACAAATGGAATGCCCTCGTAATTTGTGGGTTCACGTTAACCTTGCGTCAAGACCGTGCTGTAAAACATATTTACTTAACCGATTTCTAACAATTGCACAAAATGATTTAGAGCGCAGGAAAATATTTCAAGCGCACAAAAAATAAATTATTTCGAGCACACAAATTATTTCGAGCTCATAAAATTATTTTTTTCGAGCGCACGGGAAATGATTTCGTGGGCACGAAATGATTTCATGGGCACGAAATGATTTCGTGGGCAAGAAATACAAAACTAAATTTATTTTGTCACGGTGATTACTATTCGTCATATGTCCCATTAGGGGTTCCGTAGGTAAGAAATGTAATCCATAATGTAGAATCCCATTTGTCACACATAAATTAAGACAGCTGTATACCCTCTTACATCCCCCTTGACATGTACCACATGTAAATAAACAATGCAATTTTTCCTAAACTTGATTCCTCCCCCCCCCTTCAGAACCAAAAATATATATGATCTGTAAACAACAAATACTTTTCAACATTCCACTCCCAATTGCATGTAATCCCTTAAAAGTTTAATTAGTTGAATTTGTGGCTTTCTTATCAGGAAAGTACTGCGTCCGGTACACTGATGGTGTGACACGCTGCCTATTTGAGCACCAGGTGAGAAAATTACCATAGAATGCATTAATTAACAACAGACAGGTTAGGAAGAATACAAATGAAATGCGTAATTCTTCCAAATAGGCACTTGGGGAGACAAATTAGCGTAAGTGTTTAGGTAATAAGGAGACAGTGGCACTTAGGGAGACATTTTAGTGTCTCCCTAAGTGTCTACCTACCCTAAAAAAAGATATTTGGGAGTTATTTTTGTCCTAGAACGACAGATTTTGGTCTAAATGACAAATTTTGAAGATCTTAGACAAAAGGGTTAGGGTAAACAAGTTAGGACTGTTTTAAGTTTGTGTACATCTCTATGGGATTGTCTCCCCAAGTGCCTATTTGGAACTGTATAATAATAATAATTACCATTATTATTATTATTAATATAAACAACGCCTGTATTGTACGCTGACTACAAGTATTTAATTAGTGAACTGCTCAGTCTTAGAAGTCATAATGAATGCACATGACACAAATTCTCATTTGAATTACATATCTTTTTATGAAGAGGATAAATACCGGTATGTCGTCAGTTAAGTTGCACATCAAGGGCGAATGTTGTTGCTTGTGATGGTGTTAAAATGGATAGTATATTTTAGAGATAACCCAAAGAAATTGTTATTTGTTTAAAATTAAATGTGATTTGGATTTGATTTCTATGCCAGGTGGCCCATCCGATTTTCTCGAGTCCTCACTTAAATGGTTCAGACAGTCTACAAAGCAGTTCCAGTTGGGATGATGGCCCACAGGCTGATTCTGGTACAGGACCTGCCGTTTGTCCTGCTCCATATGAGGTAATTCACACACACTCAACTTGTTTTCAGAACCCTATCAAATATTCACTCTGGGTGCCCAGAAGCCAGAAACAAATTTATAAATCAAGTGTTTTTTGCAAGCACCCCCCCCCCCCTTCACCCCCCGCCCACCCCCCCCCCCCCCCCCCCCCCACACCCACCCCTCCCCTCCCCCTCCCACCCCTCCCCACTCTCCATCCTCCCCACTCCCTCCACTCCCCACTCCCTCTCCTCCCCACTCCCTCTCCTCCCCACTCCCTCTCCTTCAGAGGGGCAACTAGTCCGAGGCAATTAGGCATATGCGTCTACCCCTAAAAAAAATAACAGTGGTGTTTGGGTTTTTTCACTCGTTCTAAATCATAAACGTTTTCTGCATCCGGCAACATAGAAAGTAGTAAGACTTTGATTCATTAGTGAACTTGTTTTCTGAACCCTATCAAATATTCACTCTGGGTGCCCAGAAGCCAGAAACAAATTTGTAAATAAAGTGTTTTTTGCAAGCACCATCCCCCCTCCCCCCTTCACCCCCCCACACACACCCACCCCTCCCCTCGCCCTCCCACCCCTCCCCAAAGAAATTGTTATTTGTTTAAAATTAAATGTGATTTGGATTTGATTTCCATGCCAGGTGGCCCATCCGATTTTCTCGAGTCCTCACTTAAATGGTTCAGACAGTCTACAAAGCAGTTCCAGTTGGGATGATGGCCCACAGGCTGATTCTGGTACAGGACCTGCCGTTTGTCCTGCTCCATATGAAGCCTCAAGTGCCGAGTCACAGAGATCATCAACCGAGGCTACTAAGACCGGTCACATAACAGTCATGGAGACCAGCAATGAAAGTGGGCACAGGAAATGGGACAAGAAACACTTCTGCTTTTTCTGTGAAGTACCTCAATCTAAGTTGCCCCGTCATCTCCAGTCATGTCACAAAGAAGAGAGCGAAGTTGTAGAGATTGCGTCTGAGACCAACCCAAGTGCCCGTAAGATACTTCTGTGGAAAATCCGCAATGTTGGTAATCATAGGCACAATTGCCAAGTCCTTCGGAAAGGCCGGGGTGCACTTATTGTAGGATATAGGCCTAATCATAAGGTATCTCCACATGCATACGGACCGTGCATATATTGTTATGGCTATTATGTGCGAAGTGATCTCTGGCGTCACCAGTGCCCACTGAAACCTGCACTCCCTGCACACTCGCATGGTAGCACTACCACAACTCCTCTGCGTAGACGTGTTGCTCACAAGAGTGATTTGTTAAAGCCTCCACCTGTCGGTGTGTCTTTCCAGTTGAACCAGGTTCTTATTCCGATGAAGAGAGATGAGGTGACTCTGCTGGCCAAGAATGACACTTTGATTGTGGAAGTAGCCAAGCGGGAATACGCGAAACTCGGGCACGATGTAGATCAACATGGCTACATCCGAAACAAGATACGGGAATTGGGTCGTCTTGTCATACAACTCCGCAAGAATACACACCAGCCAAATGCATCACTTGAATTATTTGTCCATCCCCACTACGTGAATGATATCATCAAGGCTGTTCACGGTATTGCTGGCTTTAATGAAGACAAGCAGTTGTATGATGTTCCGTCTCTAGCTTTAAAGATTGGACATTCCATCAAGAAGTGTGCACTCATACTTAAAGGAAATGCTCTAGAGTCTGGCCAAAAGCAAAAAGCGCAACACGCTGAAGAATTTCTGCAGTTGTGCGAACTGACCTGGCGAGACCGTGTATCCACCCATGCACACAGAACACTGTACCAAGAAAAGCGCAACAAACCTAAAATTCTGCCGACAAATGCTGATGTTGTGAAAATGTCGGCGTTCCTCCATGAAGCTGGCAACAGGGAAGTGGAACTTGTCCAGGATGCTCGGGGCGAACAAATTGGACCAGCTTGGAAGAGATTGAATGAAGTCGCACTGTGCCACCTTATTATGTTCAACCGCAGAAGGCAAGGGGAGGTATCAAAGATGAAACTAGAAGACTTTCAGAAGCACACAACAGCTAGTGTCAACGGGGAATGCCTGCTGACTGATCTTGAACGGCATCTGTGCAAGATGTTCAGAGTTGTCGAAATAGTTGGCAAGAGGGGTCGAACTGTTCCTGTGCTTCTCAGCAATGAGGTGGTGGCGTGGTTGAGTGCTCTGATTGCAAAGAGAAATGAAGCTGGAGTCGCCCACGACAACACCTACTTGTTTGCACGATGTTCTTATGGAGGTACAGGTCATATAAGAGGATGTGACTGTATAAGAGTGTACGCAGACATGGCGGGCCTTGACAATGCTGCCAGCATCCGGTCTACAAAACTTCGTAAGCACGTGGCAACCGCATCGCAAATTCTTGCCTTGAAGGAACATCAACTTGAAACACTTGCAAACTTCATGGGTCATGATTTGCGTGTCCATCGTGAATATTACCAGTTGCCAGATACTGTGCAGAGGGTCACCAAACTTTCTAGGCTTTTTCTCAGCTTGGAGAGCGGAAACTTGCCTTCCCAGCAGGGCAAATCCCTGGATGAACTGCATGTCACTGGTGGTAAGGACACAGTTGTTTTAAATTATTTACTCAACAGCAAAAGAAAGACATTAATTATTGCTTTTGTTGAAAAATACTTGATCAGTAATTACTATTCACTAATACATCTTCAACAGCGAAAGAAATGCAAGAAATAACATTTTGTTATCAGTTCACAATATATGATAACAAATGGTATACGTGTTTTTGTGCATTTCTTTTGCTATTGCTCCTGCATTACAGAACAAGAAAGAGAAATAAAGAAAAATAGAAAGAAACAGACCACAGAAATTTGACAAGAGTTGAGTCCACTTTTCTGAATTTACATGCAGGACAACAACCAACTGTCAGGTATGTGTGCATTAATCTAACAAAAACTGCTCTTTGTGACTTGCAGAAGGCTTCACTAGTGACGAGGACAGCGATAACAGCAGTGACAATTCCTGTGATGTGCCCAGTGAAAACAGTAAGTTTAGGCTTTTATGTGTCTGTATTTTAACCAGTTCGCGCCGGATGACGTATATAAACGCAAAATTTTTCCAAAATTCAAAACGGATGACGCATAAACACGCCAAGTTCAAGTTCGGAAATGTATGTCAGCAGCGCGCAAGGCCGGAAATGCGTGGGTATGCTTCCCGACACTATCAGCCTGAACCCGCTTCGGATCGAGTTTCGTTAAAAATAATCCCGCCCGTGGGCTCGGCGATGTTAAAATAATCCCGGCGCAAACTGGTTAAGTCGGGCTGTCTTTAAAAAAACAATTGTCTGTCTGTCCATTTGTTTGTTCATCTGGCTATCGGGCTGTCTGAATTAAAAGTGCCTAAATATCTGTGTTTTATATCGACTTGTTTCCTATTTGACATTAGGTACTCGACAGGCTCCTATCAGTGTTCCATCTGGAAGTCTGGCATCTCTGAACAACTCGAGACGAGTGAAACGTCGTCCCTGGACTGCCGAGGAGAAGGGAGACGTTACGAAGGGTTTGCAGAAATTCTTTCTGCTGAAGAAGCTTCCTGGCAAACGAGACATCGAAACATCCTGTCTTGTGGCACTGCAGACACGAAGCTGGAGGAACATCAAAGACTTTTGTCGGAACAAAATGAAGCTTCATCAAAGCTAATTAAAGCAGGGTGTTTCGTCAGTTCACATACATGTACGGATGCGTCAGAGTACTTGACTATTTAGAATTTGCAATCGCAATGATGACTTTAGAATGCACATCAATATGAAACCAATGGACAACCAGCATTTTAGTGTCGTGTCCTCACTTTGATAGGTGTAATTCACACACACTCAAGTGTCCTCCATTGGATAGAATGACAAGTATGCCCTCAGTGTGGTAGTGTCTACATGTATGGGTGAGTTGGGGGAAGGGGAGGGTGTGTGGGGGGGGGGGGGGGGGGGGGGGTACGTGGCTGCCTTTTCTTGAACTTTTAACTGCATCCATAGTGTACCAATTTCGTATGTTTGTGCAATTACCTTCATAGTCCGGATTTCCTTCATTTTGAATAAAATCTAAGTATCTAAGTAAAATCTAAGTATTTTCAAAGAAAAACTTGAAGTTTTCTCACTCCTAAATTAGTGTTTCTTCATCAGATTTACATTTCTTGGTAGTTGTCAAGTCATATTAAGGGCAACAAAGTTGGGGTGAGATATGGAATTCTTTCAACCCTTTAAAAAAAATTCTCACAGGCCAATATTGTTGTTTTAATTAATATAATAGTCATTGCCTTGGGGGTACTGTCAATCCACTATGATTCAAAACCACTTCAAAGAAGAGTGGTCTTTCATTACTTTGCCTTGCGAGGGCGCTATACACTAAAACTTGGCAAAACAGTGCTTGGTCACTAACTGGTCATATCATGTACCCTACTCTGGTAACCTAAGCATAGTGACAAAATATGCCCTGGTACTAAGGTTATCGATGCTATTAGAGTCGAAGGGAGTAAATGAACATATTTAAAAAGAACTGACACGCATACAATTTGAGTTTGTAATTAACGGCACTAGATACTGGGGATGATATCCTTTATAGCAAAGGTTGAGCTGCTTTGAGCGAGAGTCAGGTACAGACAATTGTTAAGGAAGAAAACAATAAAATAAAAGAAAAACACTCGAGTCATACGAATAGACGATCGCGTTTTACATCAACGTTAAACCGTTTTGAGACCCTCGAGAGTTGCTTCTTATACAACTACCAACCTATCTTTAAAAAAAAAGGCTATCGCCAACATTAAAAACGAAGACAACGAATATTTGAGATGTGTTTGGGAGCCGCTCTGGGTAAATATACAGACAAAGTAAACAGTAATTTGAAAACAACCCAAAATTTAAAATTCATGAAAAAAAGAACTACAATTTACAACACTAACGATGGGATACAAATTAAACAGACTTTCCCACACCAGTTGATCAGATACCTGGGGTAGAAAGTGCTAAACAAATCTATTGATAAACGTTTTTGAATATACACAGAAAACCACTATATTTCCACTACACATATCAGAAAATGAGAGTTTACAAAGTTTCCGACGACGATAAGAATCACTTTTGTTGGATAAAAGAAGTTTCAAAAAATGTATACCAACGTAACGAGAGATAGACATAAGAAATATGTTTGTCTCAGATGTCTTTCATATTACAATTTGCAAAAAAAGTTGGACAGTCACAAACAAGGGCCAGGGGGAAGATCAACCCCACGTCTAAGATCGTTTTCCATCAATAAACGAGGAAACAGGCAAGAACGATCCGTTAAAATTATAAACAAAATACAGGTTTATACTAATGCACCGATCGTTGTTTACGCTGTTTTCGTTGTTTGAATCGGTATTAGAAAAGTTAGATAAAACGAAACTCGACAAAAAAGAAAAACCTATTACATGCACGTAACAAACTTACGTTCACAGAGCTAGCGGTTATTCGTTGGTACTCTGCGCTTTAGCCAACTCACTTTCAGGTGTTGCAGCCAACTAGTTTATGCAGAATACACCTTGACGAAGGTCGTCAAGGCAGACACTGACGTAGTACACCTTTGGCAAAGCCACATTTCTTTGGCACAGGAGATAATAGAGTGGCACAGATACCCAACCTGCAGGAGTCACTTTTGTAAGTTATTTGTTCATCAATTTAATCGAGTTTTATTATCATTGATAAACATCCTATATCCATATTAGGCAATTAAACCACTATTGCTTCGTCCTTGGGATGGGACGTAAAGCCGTGTGTGTATTATGTATTGAACCTGGACACGCACGTAAAAGAACCCAGTCACACTTATCGCTAAAGAGAAGGGGTTCGCCCCGGTGTTTCTGGCATTTCGTTCATCCTCCTACTGGTTTCTTCAGGCTTACGAGCTACAGTGCCTTGGGCGCTTTTGAGGAATCCTCGGTTTCATTGCCAAAAAGAAACAATAATAATAATAATAATAATAATAACCGAAAATGGTACATTTAGGAGACCTCCCCATAATGACGTGCACAAAATGTTCCATTCTTTATTGTAACCTAACCCGTTTTTACCTAGGGCTTTTTCCACGAAATTCCATATTTATGCATTTTGGACCCTACTCTATCGATGTGGACTGTTAAATGTTAAAAAATGTATCTCCTTCCTGTAGTTGGAACGTTAGGGAGACCTCGAAATGTCTCCCTAATGAACATGGTCTCCCTAATGTTGGTCTCCCAAAGAGTACTTATTCCAAGATAAGTGATTGTTGAAATTGTTGTATTGAAGTAGTGTATAGTTTACCTGAATTCTCTTAATATACCAAGGCCAACAAACCTGTATTAGGACAATTCACAAAACTTGTCTGTCGGTTTGTAGGCTATAGAGTGCCAAAGTCAAAACGACATATTTTGTATGTTGTCAAGGCAATTGGCTCCACACAAAAGTTTACTACTCGGCAATTTTTCTGTGCTTTTGCAATGAACGTTTCAGTCGAATGTTACCAACTGACGTCACATTTTAGCAACGGGTACTCTATTAAGAGCCTATTTACTGGCCTGCATCCTCATGAGGCATCGAATCACAACCAAGACGACGGTCAAGACAGCAGCAACGGCTCCAATCCCCAAGAAGGCGAATTTGTACGCTCTCGTAACATCGTGGATCCAACCTGTCAAAAAAAAAAAAAATTGGGGTAATGTTCAACGATTAGACAGGTTAACAAACGCATTTTAATTACTAGTCCTGGTAAAGTGTTTTGGAACTTAAAAGACGCCTTTTTAAAATTGTGTCAATGTTAGGTATACTGCTGTATTTAGGATAGCCGTAACCTGTTTCCTGATATAGAATGATAGGTAGTGATTCTTTGAAGGCGACCCTTCAAATTTCGTGGAAGGAATGTGAAATTTGTGGAACATTTCCTCAGCCTTCTAGACTACAACGGTATGCAACAAATAACCTACATACCTGCAAGGAATCCACCGAGTAGCTGGCCTCCAC
Source organism: Crossaster papposus (assembly GCA_037893245.1). Classification (NCBI taxonomy): domain Eukaryota; kingdom Metazoa; phylum Echinodermata; class Asteroidea; order Velatida; family Solasteridae; genus Crossaster; species Crossaster papposus. The sequence continues at coordinate 18,492 of JBAIAA010000780.1, read as the reverse complement.
CATGGGACATGAAAAACCAGCTGTAGGCTGATGTCTGCTGGTCGCCTGTGATCTCCCGCATCACGACAAAACCCAGTGGAAAGATGGTCCCGATAGCGACCCCTGAGATTGTGGCAAGGGCCGCTATGGCTTCGTAAGATGACGTTGCCAGCGGATTGAACCCACAACTCACCGCAAGGAGCAAGCACGACAAGGCGTAAAGAGTCGAAGCTCCGATGAGACCTCGGTCTACCAAAATCCCGTGCCCGAGTCGTCCTACGAAAGCACCAAAGCCAGCGTATGTAGCCAAGAGCGCCGAAGGCTTGTCGCCAAAGCCTAGCTCCAGGCCTTGGGGAATGAGGAACAAATGCCACATGCTGTAAGCCATTCCATTCAGTACACAGGCAACTTGGTAAATGAGGAATATAGGATCAGCTAGGGCATGCGTGTCGAATCGCTCGCGGAGAACTCCCGGAATAATTGAAAAGACTTTCTTGAAATTCCAGCTACCCGTCTTCCTATCTGGCAGCAGGCGGTCGTCAGGTCGGTTTCCGGACTCCGGGGTTTCAGCGTAAACGTCATTAGTCTGGTCTGGCAACCGACTGTACTTTCCTCGGATACGACGTGGAGGTCTGAGTATAGCCCCACACACCACGTAGTTAAATGAAAACGCCCCCAAAAGTGCAAAGGCGCTTCTCCATCCATACAGTTCAATCAGGCGTTCCGTTATCGGGGGGATTACCATCACGCCAATTGTCCCTCCACTAAGAGATATGCCATTGACGGTGGCGAAGTTCTCTGGGAAATAGTCCATTGCTGGCTTAGCAGCAGTTACTTGGATAATAGCCAAGCCAATGCCTGAAAATGGAGCAAGAAAAATGTCGTAATGCGCTAGATGCTTAAAGATGCGGTTACAGCCTTCAATGTTGGGCCGTAAATTATGAGGCATAGGCCTCATAGGTCCCATTAGCCCCATAGGTCCCATTGGCCCCATAGGCCCCATAGGTCCCATTGGCCCCATAGGTCCCGTAGGCCCAATAGGCCCCATAGACCCCAAAGATCCAATATGTCCCATAGGCCCAATAGGTCCATAGGTCACATAGGTCCAATAGGCCCAATAGGTCCGACGCCGGAAAAACAAGCCGTCGGACCTACACAGTTTTGAGCTTCATGCGCGACGCCAGTTGAAAACGAACGTCGTGTTTTTTTGCTTTTCTCGGCATCGATGATTATTCAGTTAAACGATATTTATCTTATAATACAACCCCCAAAATTCACCTATTCATGATATTTCAAGCAAATACCAATGTTGTATCCTACCTTTGAAGCGATTGAGAAAAACTGTGAGGCGTCAGACTTAACCAAAATAGAAGTAAATTAAATTGTCGGACTTATGAGGCGTCGGCCCGATGTGTCGTAGGACCTATTGGGCGTCGGCCCTATGTGTTGTTGGACCTATGGGGCGTCGAACCCTTTTGGGCGTCGGGCATATGGGGCGTCGGACCTTTCGGGCGTCCGGCCTATGGGGTGTTTGACTTATGGCCTTTAATTGTATGTGGAATGGGATTTTGTCAGACTTATGAGGCGTCGGACTTACGAGTGGACCCCTTCCATTTCTCTCATCGTCTCAAGTTAGACAACGACAACAAGGTCCTCAGCACTTCACCAGCCAATGTCGAAGTCTTAATTCAAATGACAATGTCTTCAATATTTTGCACCTGAGACGGTGAAGCCAGGTTATTTTTATTGGAAGTCTGAGACGATACTGGTTTGAAAAGATTGATCTTTTGACACAGCTGTGTGACAAAAGATGAGTTTGATTGGTTGTTTCGTGTCATGTGCCAAGATATATTCTTGTATTGCATGTTTTCAGTACTGGTACCTCAAGATTTGGGACTCTCGGCATACACAGTATGGAGAGTCCCAATATCTGAATTATTCAAGGGTCTTGCCCATCGACGTTGGCTTTCATTTAAAGTCTTCCAACAAGAAAAATTACAAATCCAATTACATGTATGTACGTACTGATAAAGGCAAACGACACTGCCATTTCGGTCATCGAGCGCGAAAAGGACGCCGCCACTGCAGCAACACCAGCTAGTAACCCTCCTGCAATGTTGAGCGTGCGGTAATCCCATATCTTCATCAGGGCACCAATAAAGGGACCTGTACATGTAAATGAAAGACAAAAAAGCCATAGTTCAGGACCAGGACCTGCTGACAGCTTAATTGGATGGGTGTCGAACGCCCATTAAAGGGGAAAAAACGTGCATACTCCGCATTTCATGTCATTTTAGGCCTTGTTAATGCATTATTAACGGTGGGTGCCACCATGACACCTTGAGTATTTAATTGTTTAATTAATATACAAATTGTATTCTGCCATAAGGCCAAATATATCGGAAATATACTGACTCTTATGCAAAAGTTATATTTCTGATAATAGCGTGTGCTTTTTTGCATAATATGCATGAAATATCTATTATCGCAGAAAAGGCTTCAATTAATTCATTGACCTTAAAAACATGAGCTTATACCTTCCTTGGATACAACTGGATATATAGGGGGCAGATGTAGGGACAATGTTTAAGGAAAGTGTGCCTTTGATGATAAAAGCATGAAATTTTTCATGGGAAATGTATTTGGCTATAGGGCCATTGCATGTGTCCGTTGAACAAATATAGGAAGAATAACAACATTTTCAAAATGGCTGCCATTGCTTGTTATTCTATGCCTATATTTTTTTCAAAGGACAAATCTGCGATGGCTTTCATACCAATAAAGATTGTTTGTGAGTGCGATGGTAAGAATAATTTCATGAGGTGGAATAAATAAATTTACTAGAAAGCTTTTGTTAAAGACGATTTTTTTTTTAGTTATTTCGCTTTCTCTACCATTTGCTTCGTTTGGTACGAATACAAAGGTGTAAATGCTTCCGATTTGGGGTAATTACTAGTAATTTGTCACGGTCCGGTCGGGACAACCTTGACAAAAAAAGATTAGCAAATATTATGTTAACTTGCATATTACTGAGTATATTGTACCACAATTAATAATTTGTATTATAAGTCGCATGAATAAAACTGTCGTTTACTCTTACGACAGTTATTTAAGCATTTACTTGCATCGGTATAACTAAAAACATAAGACAAATGATTTTACTAGTAAACATTTGTTAAACACGAAAAAGTGTGTTTTATTTTTTATTTTTTGCTTTGCATATCAATTGTCTTGTTTGATGCGAAAAAAATGGGGTAAATGCTTCAGATTTAGAGTATAATATATACTAGGGTAAGTAATTTTTCAAGTTTCAGTCGGAGCAAAGGGAAGCAAATACTACTATTCAAATTAGAGATTTACTTTGATGTGGTTAAGCAGGGAAAAGTACATGAACAAGGAAGAGTTTAGGATCAAAATACAAACATCCTGGGGATCACGAGGAGCAGCAGCGGTTTATAAGTAGTATAAATAAAAAATAGCAAATGCTAGGAAAGTTAAGCAAAAAGTAAAAACATTTAGCAAAAGCAAATGAGTTATTTCATAAATTAGGGTGCCAAATTGTGACCCAAAATGGGAAAACGTGTTTGACTGGGGATGAGTCAATAGTTTTCAGTATAACTTAAAGATAATGGGTCGTACTATTATAAACTAGCAAATGCTAGAAAGTACAAGCAAAGAGGGAAAAGCTATTCGTGGGACTAAAAACACTCTTTCAACTGACAAGAATCTTTGATAGTGATTATTTTAAGTGTTCCCCGTTATTGTGCGATATATCCCTTACCCCATTTTACCTGGAAATCTTTTGTTGACAGGTCCAGAAGGAGTATGTAGGTTAGAGCACACATACCCCCGCACACAACAAGTTTGGGTTATTTTAGGAGTTGACATTTTTTCTCTCACTCTGGATTTGTATTGCTGGTAATACGGAAACAATTGATTGGGCAATTGATATGCGCATTATTGCGTTATCATCATCATCATTGGATTACATCATTGCTAAATTGTCAGTGCCTAAACCCCTTACCAATTACCGGTACGAAGTTGAGCCTAGCTTTTCCATATCTTTGAACAGAAAATATTGTGAAGTCTTTCTAGGATCTCTCTGTATACGTACCGAAGATAAACATACCAAAGCCGAGTAGAAAACTGCAGATAAGTCCAGCCACTGCCGTACTGGTTGAAAAACTGTCCACAAAATGAGGGAGGAACAAGCCGAGCGACTTGAACATACCCAGAGCAATGAAAGTCCAGAAAAAGCGAGAAAATACGATCATCCATCGCCAGGGTTTTGGGGGTGACCGTGACGAGGATTCGATCTGGCCGTCCATTCTGATGACCCGGTGCAAAATAAACAGAGTACTGTGAACGATATTGGAACGCTATTTTGAGGTATGATTGACACAATAGGAGGGCGCTGTTTGATTTATGTAAAGTATTTCGTAAGGTCGTGTCCGAATTGCTGGCTTTGCAGGTGTTCGTCCATTGCTATGCTGTTGCTAAGGGCGGACAGTCCAAAAAGTTGGACAGTCACAAACAAGGTTGCAGGGCCAGGGGAAATATCAACCCCACGTATTCCACCAATAAACAAGAAAACAGGCAAGCCTGATCCGTTAAAATCCGTATAAATACAGGTTTATACAAGATGCACCATTCGTCGTTTACGCCGACTTTGAATCGGCATTAGAAAAGTAAGATAAAACGAAACTCGACAAAAAAGAAATTCCAATTACATGCACGCAAAAACTTACGTTCACATAGCTACCGGTTATTCGTTGGTACTCTGCGCTTCAGGCAACACACCTTCAGGTGTTGTAGCCTGAAACTAGTTTATGCAGAATCAATACAGCTTGACAAAAGTCGTCAATGCAGACACTGCTGTAGTACACCTTTGGCAAAGCCAAACATTTTTGGACAAAGCAGACAGACTCAAAGGAGACTTAAATAGTGAGTGGCGCAGATACCCAACCTGCAGGAGTGACTGTTGTAAGTTACTTTTTTTCATCAATTTGTTTAGTTTTATTATCATTGATATACATCTTATATCCATAAAGTAATTGTTGTATTGAAGTTGTGTCTTTTACTTACCCTTGAAACCTTGAGAATGATTTTTTTCGATCAAACATTTTGTTATCTGTTTATTTTAACTTTGGGAAACATTTCCGACATAGGGCATATAAACGTTTCATAAGTTTTGGGTTTATTTTTGTTATTACCGTGCCGATAGCCAAAACCCCATGGTGATTATGACATATGCCGCTCGTACATGTACACAGTGTGGAATAAACATTATAAGTGTGCGGTCAGTGACTACTCTTTAACAGTTGGGATTTCAACCATTAAACTGATGAATTCAAAACATTAAGTTACGAAACTACTCTTGGCTGTACATTAAGTTGACAAAGACTGTAGATTAAGTTAACAAAGATTCACTATACGTACTTTAAAGGTAGGATACGCCATTTGCAGATATCGAAATTTGTTACTACCGAATTATTAAGAAATATCTTACTTATTTGAAAGTAAATAATGGTTGTAGATATCCAGAATATTATTGCACTAGATATTCTATAATTGTTCCAACAAATTTAATTTTATTTAAAACAATTCACGATTGCCTACGGCGATCGCAAACAATTAGGAACAACATAAGAACAACTGCCCGACGCCGGTTGAAAACGAACGCCGTTTTTCTTGCTTCACTCGGCATCCATGATTTTAAAACTTCGGACAGGTCAGTTGAACAATATTTACTATAAAATACAACCCCCCAAATCCACCAATTCATAATATTTCAAGCGATTACCAATGGTGTACCTTACCTTTATTTCACAAAGCGCTAAGTTTGATAACATTAAGATCAATACTTATTCAAAAAATTGGCAATCGGGGTGACGCTAGGGCTCAATTAAAAAAAAAAAAAAATAGGTTAAGTCAGAAAATAGACTCGGAACTCCATTTCCTCAACCCTAATCCAGAGCTTGGTTACGTAAGAGCCTCGAGAAACTCCCTTTAGGCCAAATATTAAAAACAAAACATGTTGAGCGTCATGCCTTTTTTTAGAAGGAAGGAGGAAGCCCCCTTTTTTTTTTAAATGGCCGCTCGACACATTTTAATGCGGGTCATGTAACGAACATGTCACGCCCTATCTTTCTATTTGAAAATAAAACATGTCTCATCCACGAATACAAATCAAAGTTCATGTGGGTCGATCATGTATGCACCATACACGTCACACCCTAGCCTTCCCATTAGAACAAAATATATGTTCACAGCATGTACACAGTGATGCTAAAGTCTAAAATACGATCTTAAAATTGTATTATCTTTTTTAATTGGCTTTTTCGCAATTTTGCAAAAAAGCCTTTGTTATTGTTCTGATTTGTTTCTTACTTCTTTTTTTCTTTTTCTTTTTGGGACCAAAATGCCATAGACTTTGTACACATTCTTTCGTACAAGCACTTTTCATAGAAAACAAATCTTTACCGTATGCAAACAAATCTTTACCCAAGTGAAGACCATATAGTGAGCTCGTGCCTAGCAGACAGACATCACGATGACGTCATCAGGGGTAACGTGACGTCATATAAAAGGTTTAGATTATTTAATCGGATAATCCAATCCAATTTTGATAGGATAATCCAGGATCTTCATTTTATCTCGTGTGCGTGAAATCACGTGACCCTTCCTTCCGGTCCAAACCGAAAGTGCCTTATAATTTGAAAGTGAAAAATGATATGAACTTACTTTAAACGAAGTTATTGTCTGGCTAGTGTACTTTTCTAAAATATTACCGGTGACGTCATAACATGTTATAGCGCCCTCTGGCGGCAGGTTTTAAAAAAAAAATCAGTTGATGTGTGTGGCGAAGTTTGCTGAAATCCCTTTATAATTGATGTATATAATAGCTTCATGCTAGAAACAATTTGACGGGGAAAAAACAATTATGACGTCACCAGACCGGAAGTTAGAATGAAAAGACTTGAAGCCATCATTCAATTGAAGCCATATCTCAGCAACGGAACATGCTAAAATAAAAATAATTTTGTATTGGGCTGGTTAGGTAGTTTAGAAATGTGTAATGTTATCGTTTTAATCACTTTAAATTACCTTTAATCTGTTTAAATAACCTAAATTCGTTTTGATTACTTTTAATCTGTTTAAAATTTCTTTTGAATGGTTTTTACGGGAACAAAAAACAAATGCGAAAAAGTCCTATGTTCTGTTCTTCGAACAGACGTAGTTCTAGTTATTATTATTGGTTATTTATTTTCAAGATAATAAAATGTATTATTTATTGCCAAAAAAAAAAGGGAAAAAAAGGAGGCGGCCTCTAAAAAAGAAGCAGGCGGTGACGCTAAACATATTTTTTGTTATTTGGCCTTATGTAAATTACTTCTATGGCCACGATACATGCATGCCTTTTCATCTCCACTCAACTGGGTAGTTAATAATAACAATACTTCTTTTGACGCAATGGTTCAAGTCAGAGAATACACTTGTAAGTGTGATTCGTAATTTACGAATTCACTCGGCGCTTCGCGCCTCGTGAATTCGTAATTACGAATCCACACTTTCTCGTGTATTCTCCTATACGGAATCAGCACCGGTCCGTCATTGGGTAGCGTGGCGACAGTGCTGATTCCCGGAACATTGACTCATTTGTCAAACAATTTGGCCTACTCACTATTTGAACGCACTGAAGAGAGTCACATACGGAGCACGTTTCAAGTCCAAACGGTTTCTTCTCTTTATTAACTCCATAAACCCCCTATACTATATCTCACTTCAACAATAATTCGTCGGCCTAACTCCTGCCCCTTATCTGTGATTGGCTCAAAGTTTTGTAGAGCGTTATCACTGCACATACGAGTCACAAGGGGTGCACTCATTTTCCGCAGGTAGAAAAATGAGAGTGACTCGCATGGAAACAAGCGCAGTAGGAGCCGTCCACGGCGCTTAATGCAAATACTTATAATCAACAATGAAACAATATTAATATTAAAAAAGGATGACCTCAGGTCGTCACAATATCTTGGGGTTTATACAATATAATTGATGCAATAATATGTAAACGGTGTTTAGATGATAACTTTATGAGCTTGTTTAGCCTGCTCGTGCAGCTACTATAGGAGTTTTATCATGTCGTGCGTAATATAATTACCTCATCAAAACTTCCTCCAATGGCTGTAGTGGTGGGAAATTACGTGGTGGGCGGACTCGCTCCTAGGGCGGACTAGCCCCGCTCTCCCCTACAGGTAAAACGTCAAAAAGACTTCAAACAGTCCTCACGAATGTGTTCAAGACATATCGAATTAACGCTCGACTTTTTACTCCCTGCCACTTTCCATAATTTTGTTTGAGTGATTTTACTTTTAAAAAATGTCACCCACTAAAACACTGAAGCCTATCGCCATTTTACTTGGAAATACACAAAAGTTGACACTAGCTGCCCCAAGGCTATCTAATCGGGCATAAATTATCGGATACCAAGGCCAACAAACCCTCTACAGGGTGTCTCTAAAAAAAGTATACCCATTTTCAAATTCATATTATTGCAAAATTACTGAACATTTCAGAAAAAGGCAAATGTCTGTGGAAAGGGTAGAATGCCCTCTGTCCAATGGTATAAGGTTCATTATGTCATTGCAATGGATGACTGAACTAACAAGACAGTTATGAAAGGTACTGAAATCAGCACTGTGACAAGTTGGGATGATAAGTCAGGCAGTATAACATGAGACCAAGATGCCAGCTATGCATTAACATGAATAGTGGCCATCACTTTGCATTTGTCAGGAAAGGGACCCTGTCATAATTTGTCCAATGTGTTCAAACAGCAAAATAATTTGTCTTTAAAAACACCTGCCGGAGCTTCGTCACTCAAGTAAAACCAACTTGTCACAGTGCTGATTTCAGTACCTTTCATAAATGTCTTGTTTGTTCAGTCATCCATGGCAATGACATAATATACCTTATACTATTGGACAGAGTACATTCTACCCTTTCCACAGACATTTGTCTTTTTCTGAAATATTCAGTACTTTTGCAATAATACCAATTTTAAAATGGGTATACTTTTTTTAGAGACACCCTGTATATTAAGAAGTCGATACGTGACCTGTTGTATGCTGTGCTTTTGCAATGAACGTTTCAATCGACTATCAATGTGTGGAGCCGTTACAATATAACAACTGATGTCACACGTTGGCACCGGGTACTCTATTAGGAGCCTATTTACTGGCCTGCATCCTCATGAGGCATCGAATCACAACCAAGACGACGGTCAAGACAGCAGCAACGGCTCCAATCCCCAAGAAGGCGAATGTGTACGCTCTTGTAACATCGTGGATCCAACCTGTCAAAATATTAGTTTTGTAATGTTCAACGATCAGACGAGTTAACACATTTGAATTACTCATCCAGGTAAAGTGTTTTATAACTTAAAAGACGACCCTTTTTAATTTTGAACAAATCGATTTGTCAATGTTAGGTATATATACTGCCGTGTTTAGGATATCCACAACCCGCTTCCTGATATCAAATGACAGGTAGTGATTCTTTGAAGCCGACCCTTCAAATTTCGTAGAAGGAATGCGACATTTGTGAAAATATTTCTTAGCTTTCTAGACTACAACGGTATGCACCAAATAACCCCACATACCTGGAAGGAATCCACCGAGTAGCTGGCCTCCACCATGGGACATGAAAAACCAGCTGTAGGCCGATGTCTGCTGGTCGCCTGTGATTTCCCGCATCACGACAAAACCCAGCGGAAAGATGGTCCCGATAGCGACCCCTGCGATTGTGGCAAGGACCGCGTTAGCTTCGTAAGATGACGTGGCCAGCGGATTGAACCAACAACTCACCGCAAGGAGTAAGGACGACAAGGCGTAAAGAGTCGAAGCTCCGATGAGACCTCGGTCTACCAAACTCCCGTGTCCGAGTCGTCCTACGAAAGCACCAAAGCCAGCGTATGTAGCCAAGAGCGCCGAGGGCTTGTCGCCAAAGCCTAGCTCCAGGCCTTGGGGAATGAGGAACAAATGCCACATGCTGTAAGCCATTCCATTCAGTACACAGGCAACTTGGTAAATGAGGAATATAGGATCAGCTAGGGCCTGCGTGTCGAATCGCTCGCGGAGAACTCCCGGGATAATTAAGAAGACTTTCTTGAAATTCCAGCTACCCGTCTTCCTATCTGGCAGCAGACGGTCGTTAGGTCGGTTTCCGGACTTCGGGGTTTCAGCGTCGACGTCATTAGTCTGGTCTGGCAACCGACTGTACTTTCCTCGGATACGATGTGGAGGTCTGAGTATAGCCCCACACACCACGTAGTTAAATGAAAACGCCCCCAAAAGTGCAAAGGCGCTTCTCCATCCAAAACGTTCAATCAGGCGTTCCGTTATCGGGGGGATTACCATCATGCCAATCGTCCCTCCACTCATAGATACGCCATTGACGGTGGCGAAGTTCTCTGGGAAATAGTCCATTGCTGGCTTAGCACAAGTTACTTGTATAACAGCTAAGCCACTGCCTAAAAATGGAGCAAGAAAACGTCACAAATGTCATAACGCACTAATTTCTTAAAGCGGCGTTTCGACTTTCCATGTTGGGCCGTATCGTAAGTCCGACGCCTCATAAGTCTACATTTTAAGACTTAGGTCCCATAGGTCCCATATGCCCCATATTCCCCATAGGTCCCATATGTCCCATAGGTTCCACAGGGGCTGTCTCATAAGTCAACGTGAGAGAAGGACGTAAACCTAAATTAACGTGCATGGGTCTGTAGTATATTATACAAATATTGACTGCTTTGAGTGGTATAGTAAAACTAGCCTCCCGATGTGATCCATGGAGCATTCTATTTTCCCGAGGCGAAGCGGGTGCGAGGGTGATAGAGCAATGTTTACGCAATGCACCGAGAAACACACGTCTGGGTTTCAGTCACGCTTTCGTTGCTATGCGCATAGTACGTGTGTTGCTATGCGCATAGTACTTTTTCAGAACGAGGCTGCGTGCACTGTGCGAAAGGGATGGGTTTACGGAAATTTAACGACGCATGAAACGAACGATGGAGGTGCACCCCCCCGTTTCGGCTAACAGTTTACCAACAGAGTGCGGGGTTATGAAAATGTAACGCCAAGTTTGCACGCTTTACGACGAGCAGAACACGTTAATTGGAAATTTTTCGTGCACTAGTTTACATAATTCTAGGCACATGGAATCAAGCCGAAACCGGGTGTATTCATTACATAGGATTCAGTTTGCTATTGGTTAGTCATAATAGTAATGTTGAACGGCCATATTGCCGCTAAAATAATATGCTCACACAAGATGGCCGATTCTGTTTTAGAATATGTGCATGCAAAACTGAAAGTATTTTCCTTAAATCGTTTTCACGCAAACAATCAATAACATTCTTATTATTTTCCTGGTTCGGTAGTTTACCTCTCTTAAATGTGTATATAAAAATGACAAGTTTACGCAACACGACTCGTCAGTGTACTAATATTTTGTTTGTCATTTCGTTCCTATCAAGTTTTCTCAAATAATTTGATTTTACAGGTTTTATATAGTTAGTGCGAAACATCAAAGTGAACCAATTAGTACATCGGCTTTCAGTATTCGCCTGTACCATACTGGCGTTGTATACGTATGAACATGTACAATCTGCAAATATATCTCGTTATAATGTACATAACAAAATAACCTGCATGTTGATAAACTGACCGGGTCTACTTAAATAAAGGTATCATTACAAACACATGTACATTCAAACAGGATAGTGTCTTGTTAATAGTGTGAGTTTCCCCTGCCACTCTCTAAACCACCTTGTGTTTGTTTTAGAAATACAAAATCTCTTGTTTTGTATAATGTTAATGTTTTTGTTTTCTTCGTAAAGCCGCCTTCAGTCCGCATACTGACAGTGCTAGAGTTGTGTAAGATGTACGCACAACGCTAAGTTTTATCACTCGTTTATAAATTACACAGTGACTTTATAGTACAGGCCATACCGTACTGACACAGGCGTGCAGCATATCCATGTTGTAAAGGACGCAATAATCGCAGCGCTATACTGTGTGATCTATCACAGCGAGTTGTGAACTTTTGTCTTTTTCCGTTATTTTTCGAATTACCTTACCCCACATGCATTCGACCCAAACTAGCCCTTTACGTTTTAGACGAGTGTGAACCGCTAAACCACACCGTACGATATCCTATGTTGGTACACTAGGTACATGTACATGTACAGTATATACCAATTATTGATGCCCGGGTATACGTACTCCATAAAGTTGTATGTGTGTGTGTTTGTTTTCCCGTAAATAAGTACCAACCAGCATATCAATCCCATGTACATCGCCTGCTAAACCAATTTCTCGTACTATCGTCAGCTAAAATGGGATGTACAGTAGCTGCGAAGATTCAGCTGGGGACCAACAAAAACACACATAAACTTGCTTTAATAGTAAAACAAGCTTAATAATTACAAATTAAACTTGCATTAGACTTGTGCTGGGATGATCAGACTCTTTAGGCAACTTGTATTCTCAACTAAAGGATATTATTTATGTTTCATTATTATACATGGTAACCATTCAACCAAGGGTGTTTTTTTCTCAGACGAAATGAAATCTGAAAATTGGTAAATTTAAATAGAAAATGTTTTATAATACCCGTGGTAAAAACGTTCAACACAGGATAAAAATAGTAATAAAGAAACGAGGGGAATAGTACAGGGCGAGTAAACAAAAAGTGAAACCCCGACACAAAACAAAATATATTTCATATAAAAAACACCAAAGTTATGCTTACATGTAGTTGAAAATGAACCACACGTGAATATTGGGAGCTAAATTTTCTTAGTTCATCATCATGCATGCAGAGACGTCTGCATCAAGGTATCAAAAGTACTGACGAAACAGCTTGAGAATTTCTCTGAACGTACTCTCTATTCGAAAGAAATTAAAAAAAACACAATTTACCACTGAGTAGATTTAGCCTGCTGAGGTCACCAGGGTCAAGTAGAAGGCTTGGCTTTTTTAGCCACAGAGGATCTCCACCTGTTGTGCTACCCGATTTATAAGGTCAAAGGACAGTCACAGACACTTGCTGCGCGGGATAATTCTAACGCCATAACGGATTTTGCTAAGCCTGTACTATCTCGCTGTACTGCAACAACGTTTGCACAACATCCCCTGAAAATAGATATTCCTGAAACCATCAAATAACACTTCCTTGCCATGGTAGCCATAACAGTAGGTTATGATTTAGCCGAGTTGACGAAGTTGTCCGTCGAGTTATTCTGACTGAGCTTGACACCACCATGGAATTATTATGACCACAGAGCAAGGAACAGTGCATGACCAAACGGTCGGTGTTGCTGTATAATGGAGTGCTATGGATTTTGAACTAAATGGGGGTAAGTTAATTTGTTAATCGTCCAAAATAAATACCACTGAGTACTGTAAACAGTTTAAAGAGGGATTTAGGCAACCACGTAATATTTTTGTCGCATAGTAATACTAGTATAACTAGTTTCAGTGATAACCTGTCTTTCCTCTATGCATTTTGCTGTATTATTTTGTTTTACTATGCATGGTCTTACAACTTGGTCATGTTGTTTGTTGGGCTTGTTAGTCAGGACTATTTTGAGTTTGAACTTAGATTCGTAGACCCTACTGTTCTTTATTGTTCTACGTCTGCTACTACTAGTACTAGTGGCACCAGTGTATATTGAACTTCTTTCTCCGTATATTCCAAAACGCACTTTGAGATCTGCTGACAAAATTCTTCTGACTGTCCCTAGAACTGTTTCGTCGTATGGTGATCGTGGATTTTATGCAGCTGCTCCCAAGCTTTGGAATGCCTTGCCATTCGAACTTCGCAGTTGTAGTTCCATCAATGTTTTCAAAAAGTTGTTAAAAACTCATTTATTTGAAACTGCTTATAATATTTGATTGTTTTTGCAAAACATTTTATTGTGATTTATGTACTCATTTTGAGCTTTTACTTGATGTCTTTAATGTGATTTCTGGTATCGCAGTGCTGACACATACCTTAATACATGTGTATGTTCGGCCATTTTTCTTTTCTTTTTCTCATTTTGGTCGGGCAGGAATCAGTTATTGCTGTTAAGTTGCTGTAACTGCTAATTCTGGTCTTCTCCTCTCTTTGCTTGTTTGCCATGTGCAGCTGGGCAGTGTGTGTTGGTACTGTGATATCCTCTTTGATCTTGTAGGGTCACATTATTGATCTTGAATTGCCTTTATGTTTTATTTATTGTTGCATTTTATTTTGGTTCATTATTTTTCCTTTGTCATGTTTGTGTTTTATGTTGCGCCTCGGAATAGGTTTTCTCTAGATAGATGGCGCATTATAAATGCTTTATATTATTATTATTATTATTAGTACTATTCGAATGCAGACAAACTCTGAAACACATGCAGGGTTTTCCCTGTATAAAGCCCAGACACATGCTGGAAATGATAGAGGGAACAGTATACAATTGTTCGTGTTTAACAAAACCCTTGATAACCTCGTATTTATATTGTTCGATATTAAATTGAAGTCCTGGTGCGTGAAATTATGTCTTTTCACACTTTTCAGGGTTCGCCGAAACCGTCTCCTTGTGACCATTCATTTGGTGAGACTACCCGGATGGGCGGAGGGCTACTCTTTCAGGAGGATAGACTATTATTTTGAGGAAACCATGGAGGTCAGTAACTCAAATTTCAAGATTAATCGATCATTATTGGAACATTTGGGGGAAAATTCAAGGAAACCTGCAAAGCGATATTAAATTTTAATATTATTACTGTTCGTCGTGTGCACATATCCCTTGGACTATAAAAACAAATATACCTTTGATGTTGCACAATTCAATTGTTTGTACCCACCATGCCCACTGGCTATTGTTTTAAATTTAATGATAACCTTTATCTCTCCTGACAAAATTAATGAGCTCACTGCATACCCTTTTACTCACGCTTACTCACAAAAAGAACAATAAACCTCGACGGTTGAAACACATAAAAGCACAATCAGCAATCCTGGCCATGATTATATTAATTAAGATTTTACCTTTCGGTTTTTATCCATGTTACAGCTGTTTTCCTAGTTCCGGATCGCTTTCAATAAAAACTCCCCTCTTCTTATGGCTCGTGCCCCGAAACAAAAATCTCGGTGCATTTTTAAAAGAAACATGTAAGCTTCTTGATACACAAATATTTTTTTAATAAATTATCCATAAAGGAATTGCGGCTACATTTTTGACTCGCACTTTAACATGTTTGGACGGTTTGTAGAAAATCACAAGAGTCGCAAAACCACAATATGTCACTCACAACGTGTGATTTCGATTATGCCTTTTTGTAATCTACAGTTGTATTAACTCATGCATCGATTATTTGTTGAGTCAAAATCAGTAGAAAAATCTCTAGTATTAAAACATCTTACAAAGAGTGAACTTGTACTTTTTCATAGTTTCAGATCGCGCTTAAAATACGTGCATCGACTGCACGCCCACAAGCAATTTTATGTGACATGTTCTATAAGTCAGTTTATCGGCCCGTTCCCGCGCGCACCACGGTATGGTCGCACTGCGCTACACAAACGAAAATTTCAAAATCAATGTCTTACCCAAGTCGTCTTTTTAAAACTGTATTGGAAGTATTTAAAATGTTTTTTTTTTTTTATATTTAAATATTAAAATCGGCTTGACTCGAGTTGGTTCTAGCTAACATGTATTTTCTCGCGCGATTATTTGTTTATGTACGAAGCAGTTTTAACCGATCCGGAATTTGTTAAGTCGATTCGCAACTACAGCAAAAGGATGTCGGCACTTTTATATATTTATTTTATTTATTTATTAACCACTTCAAACAGCGAAAGAACCGCCAATTACCGGAATGAGATAAACATACACACAATCTCCCCCAGAGAGATTGTATATAACAAATAGGCCTATATGAAATATAAATGTAAATGTCGTTTTGACGTTGTATTTTTAAAATTAGAAGAGCAATATTGAAACAAAAACAATAGTATCTCCACCACCCAAAGTAAATGATACTAAACCCATTTCACTTGAATGTTGAGGATTGGTCTAGCCGAACGCAGTCTGAATAATTGATGCCATCTCGAACTAGGAAAACGACTGTATCAGCGTAGTACTAGTACTACTACTAGGGAACTCAAAATGAATGTTAGAAAAACATTGTTTGCTGAAGTATTTGTTGCTGCTAACCGATCAGTTTTAATCCACCGGAAGTGAAACTCATTACCAAACGGGCTGAGGACAAGCATGGGACGAGTCAGAATCGCTCTTCACACGTCTCAATCAGTATAGCTCTAGCAATATAATGAATGACTTTGCAAATAACTGGTGCCTGTCATTGATTACGTGTTTTGTGTCAGGTATACTATAGGTCTCTCGCAAGTCTCGTCATTTTCTAAACTTCCTTTTTTACACTTTATCTTTCTGTTCACATTACAAAAGGTGTATTCATTGAAAATCCGCTAACTTCAACGGAAATTGTGTGCAACATTCACCGATCATTGCGTAATACGCGTACGAGACAACATACTTCTGCGGCTTCTGCACAGGCAGTGAGGCTTTCGACTTTGAGTTACTTCAGTTGCCAGACTTCGCCGCTTTCGAGATTTTCCGCGTATAACAAAGAGGAGCAAGATCCCCCAAAACAAAAACTATGGTAGGTCAACAAGATACGTATTAATAATAATAATTATAACAATAATACAAATAATAATAGCATTGAACGATGAAATGTATTGACTATTATACAATATGATGCATGTGTGTGAATATTTTGAATACGTCATTTGAGGGTTTGTTTTTCATTTTATTACTTTTAAAGTTTACCGATCCTGGGGTTCTAGTATAGTGATGGCTTCAATAGTCCAATCCTGGGGTCTCGGTGCATATAGATAGGTGGTGAAAACACGTTTAGTTTTTGGAACACAATAGGAATCCCGGTCATATTTCAAAATGCATTGAAAGCGGGCTTGTATAAAGCAACATAAATATGTTGTTTTCAACTTGAACCCTCGGCTGCCAAATTCTGTAATACTCACACACGTTCTAAAACTATTAATTGCCTGTTTATTTTGTCTGCTCTATTATGGAATATCATTACCCCCACAATGAAGGTATAATCTATGCTCACATGCAATTTTCCACGATGAATATAAATACGAATACATTTCTAGTTTGATTTGTCGTAGTTTTTCAGTATAGTCTAGATTTGTTAAAAGGTTTCTGTGAAATACTTAAACAATATTACTTTTAAATTCTTTATCAAGCGTTTGAGACAAGCATTGCTAGCTTTATGCTTTATGTTTTGTTTGAAAAACTTAACCTTGATGGCATTGCCTGTTAAACCACATGTGGTTCGGTTCACCCTGCGCGACCTGGGCGCCTGGCCCCAGCTCAATTTACAACCAAAAACTTGACTGTGCCTCACTTAACAGGCCGACCTTTTTTTCTTAATGACATGGACCCTAATCAATCAGTCTTTGAATAGGCGGAGCTAAAACTCATGGATGCCGAGAAAGGCACGAAAAACAGCGTTTGTTTGCAACCGGCGTCGAGCAGTTATTCTTATGTAATTTGTTTTTTTCGCGATCGCCGTCTGGCGATCGCGAATTTGTCTTTATAAAATATTTTTGTACAGAATAATTACAAGATATCTAGCGCAATAATTTTGCTGGATGCCTAACATCATTATTTACTTTTAGATGAGTAAGATATTTCTTAATAATTCGGTAGTAAATATTTTCGATATCTGCAAATGATGTATCTAATAACACTGACAAAGTCAAAAGGCCATACAATCGTATAAATATTATAAGAAAAACGTTTACTAAAATCAAAACAACCTTTTTTTCTTCAAACTATAGACCTATACATGTATACTGATTACGTTTTTATTTAAAATTGTAGTCTTGCTGCTGTCGTATTGAGTGTGTGTGACAACTTTGGAACTTTGTTTTCGAGGGCTAACTTTGGCATCAATTTACTACAGTTTTATGTTGGATTTTGTTTAATCCAGTACACGTATTGCTGACTCTTACAAATATATACATAGACTTTGTTTTCCCCAAAAGTTGAAAAACAAATTCCAAAAACCAAAAAGAAGGTTTTTTTTAGCAGTGTTTCTAAATCGTGGAATTCTGTGGTGGCAGTGGGTGATGGCTTTTATAGTTCGATCCTGGAATGTCATCAACAGAAGTGCGTGATGGATACACATTATTTTTCGCACAAACCAACATAAATGCAACCGTTTCTTCTGTTCTTTTTTGAATTTAAAGAGAAGAAGCCATACTCAGGTTAGCCCAGGACAAACAAAGTACTGTTCTATTTACATGCATGCTCTTTGATTTTGTTTTTCTAATATCGGCCGACCATTTGTTTTTATCTGTATAATATATGCCATTTTGTATGGTGAAATGTTCTTATATTTACTTTGATCTATACAGTTCTATACAAGATTA